>JAYKKT010000060.1:6270000-6895000 GCA_036023115.1 Brasenia schreberi
TCTCAGAATTATCAAAACTTTGTTATAAATGCTGAGAAACATAAGATTCCTTCGAAGTTTGAAGAAGCAATTAAAAGCCCTTTATGAAAAGCTGCAATTGAAGAAGAACTGAATGCACTTTTGAAGAACAATACATAGAGCATCACACAACTACCTCCTGATAGGAATATTGTAGGATGCAAGTGGGTATTTATTATTAAATATAAGGCAGATAGAACTGTGGAGAGATATAAAGCAAGATTGGTTGCTAAAGGATACAGTCAGTCATATAACATTGATTATACAGAGACGTTTGCACATGTGGCTAAACTCACTTAAATAAGAATATTTCTCAGTATGACAGCAAATTTGGTATGAAATCTATGACAACTAGATGTTAAAAATGCTTTCTTACAAGGAGACTTAAATGAAAAGGTCTATATGGAACTACCTCCAAGAATGAATATAAGAATGTCTGCTAATAGAGTGTATAAACTCAATAAAGCTATTTACGGGTTGAAGCAATCACCTAGAGCTTGGTTTGATAAATTCAACAAGGTAGTCTACAGTTTGGGATACCGCGGGAGTCTCAATGATCATACGATCTTCTTCAAGAAAGGAACCAAAATATCTATTCTTGTAGTTTATGTTGATGACATAATTGTCACAAGAGATAACCTTGAAGAAATATCCAAGTTGAAAATGAATCTTCACAAATTATTTGATCTTAAAGATTTGGGTCGTCTTCACTATTTTTTGGGCATAAAAGTTTTCTATTCTAATCGAGGTATCTTCCTAACTCAGCGAAAATACTTAATGGATCTTATTGAAGAAACACATATGCTAGAATGTAAACTTAGTGAAATTCCTATGGAAATAAATCAAAAATTATTCAATGGTGATAGTAAAGAGTTCAAAGACATTCACAAATATCAGAAGTTGGTTGGCAAACTTATATATTTGACTATTACTCGTCCAAATATTACATATGCAGTTGGTATTATGAGCAAATATATGCATTCTCCTACCAAGAATCATATGGATGCAGTATATAGAATTCTTCGTTACCTCAAGTCAACTTCAGGAATGGGATTACTTTATTCAAAATCATCAAATTTGCACATTGAACTTTATTCTTATGCAGACTGGGCAGGTTCACGTGATGACCAAAAATCAACTACAGGCTATGTTACTTTACTCAGTGGTAATATTGTATCTTGAAAGAGTAAAAAACATACAGTGATTGCCAGATCTACCGCAGAAGCAGAATATAGAACTATAGCACAAGCCATGTGTGAAGGAAAATGGGTATCTTTATTTATCAGTGAATTGGGTTTTCTATCTAATCATTCTATACCACTATATTGTGACAGCAGTGCAGCAATTCAGATGGCGTCTAATTCAGTTTATCATGAAAGAACCAAACATATAGAAATTGACTGTCATTTCATCAAAGAGAAGATATCTAATCAAGAATTCAAGCTGGAGTATGCTCAATCTATCAAACAGATGGTTGATTTTTTAACGAAAGCTACTACCAACAGACAATTAAATGAAACATTATCTAAGTTGGGTGTTATATTCACCCAACTTGAGGGGGAGTGTTAAAGGATATAATGTTAGAAATAGAAGTAGTTTAGTTTATTGTTATTTCACATCGTGTAAGTGTATTTAGTGTATTTAACGTGTTATGTCTCTTTAGTAGTAATTAGTACTAATTAGGAGTAGTTTAGGAATTCAAGTTAGATAGGGTATAAGTAGTAGTGATTAGGGTTGAGTCTCATTATGAAAGGAAGGGTTGAACGACAACACTAGGGCAACCGCAGGTTGTGTTTTGGGGCAGATTGTTTTGTAAGTCTTCTCAATCTTGATTAATGCATTTATTTCTTCTTAATAAGTATCATCAGGTTGAGGACAATCTGACTCGATATATAAGTGCAACCCTAACATAATTAACCAAATATTCATACGTTGCTATCAGTGTTTGAAATGAGAACCCAGTTCTTGAAATGGGAATCGAAAAACTTTTTCAGTATCAGATTAAGTCAACCTTAGGTCGAAGGGTACCATACATAGACATATTTATTACGGATAATAATAATTTTTGTAAGACTTGATGAAAAAACCTATAAAAATACATAATAAGAAACCAATATGCAACAATTATAAACATGCCCCAATCAATAACCGTCACATATCCAAAGTAAGACATGAACAAACCGTATGAAAAACACAAGCAAAAGCAATAATTAGAAAATAAACTAATCTATGTGAGTTACCTATGTGGACTTGCCTTAAAAAAAAAAACACCTTGCTATATAGTATGTATGTATACCTACTCTTTTCTCTAAGGATAAGATGCACACAACTCAAAGCCACGTATCTTGCATCGATCACGCCTCGGTTCCCTTAGATAGAGAGGAAAGGAATCAAGGAGCAGCCACACAATTGTAAGGGAAGAGTAGAGAACATAGACGGGAGGAAAGAGAGTGTTAATCATGAAAGTACGGATAAAAATATCCTAATTTTTTATTTATAAGTGTCGTGATGAATCATCCGATCATGAACCCGATCTAAACGACACACCTCTCCATCCTATAACCATAGGACAGGAAAGAGCTCTCCTATGGGACTCGATCGCTGCCAAGAAACGTCCTTTGGCACTTGGTCTCTCGTTGGGATTCGGTCTTGATGCCAAACTTAGTATAGTTCAGCAAAAGAGAAATGTCGTGAACTGAGATGACACCATTCTAATAGAAGTCCAGATTCGATATCCGGTCATCCTCGTGTTGTTGGTAACCACGATAGTGGTGTGATCGGGGAGCAGAGTCGGCAATCTTGTGCCGACGTTCAGGGGCAATAGGTCTTGGAAGGCAAATTGATGGGGGACGATATGGTATCTGACGGATAAACCAAGCCACTGTAAGAGAAGGGCAAACAGGAAAAAAGGGTGAGCAGAAAGAGGCAATGAGAAATGAATCGACTCGGACAGAGTGGCGGCATGAAGTCGGAAAAACTAAAATGGACTACCAAGTCACACATTATCCTAGAACTGAGTTTCTGTGACTTTTGATACTTTTCATTTTCTTTCATTGTCAAGATAGGTTGGCAAACACAGATCAGATGCACCCGGGTATCGAACTCCGTCCTCCTTCAACTTGGAGGATTTTGAGCTTTTCCCCTAGCCAGATAAGCCATGCCCTGTCGTGTGGGACTTTGGAGACTTAAAGAAACAGACCGCATTGAGTCACAATATGATGCTGCAATTACCTGATCAATACAAAAACACACTGCAAAACGCCTGCTGTCCCGGTCCAAGCTGAAGGGCCAGAATTTGTAAGGGTATCTTGTACCAGGAGGCCGACAGAAGCAGCCAGCGAGACCAAGGACACCACATAAGCGAGGAACAGTCAAAGTTTCACTCTGCAGAAACATTCAGAAACAAAGTCAAAAAAGTGCTTCAGCTGCTTTCCCATGCAGCTCCATGCATAAAATGAGGTTTGGAAACAAACCGTTTGCTGGAAATTCATACTTCCGCGTAAATGAGGCAGGCTATATAAAAGATAGTCGTAATATTAGAAACAGTTCTGATTCATTGGAAGATCTCCATTTTCCGTCATTACTGAGAGACGAGTCCACTAATTACATTCAACAGCCAAGTAGGTTATCCTTCTACAATATGTGAATGTTGATCAAGACAGTAGAAAATATGATACTAAAGGATACCATAATACGACCTAGAGTGACACAGAGATGAGAGAACCTAAAAGATTAGGCAAGTTAAAATTTGATAACATTAATTTAAGCTGAAAACAATGGCGAGCTAGTATGCTGTTCTTAAGAGTTGCACACCAGTTTTCCTTTATCATTGCATGGCATCATAGGCTAGGGCTCTGCACCTGAAACTAGGGCTGATTAACAAGCGAAAGGAACCATATGACCGTTTTACTGATAGCCGAACAGCCTCTTTTCAAACATGTTTATGAACCTTTTCTTATCCTTTTAGAAGCCGAGCAGAACCAAGTACAAAGAGAGAACTACTTATATACGCTAATCAGAACGCCTCATATTTACCTAAAAGATTCATTTGTCAAAAAACAAAAATGATTCATTTCAAGAGAATCGGATGCTGTTTTGAAACCTTAAGCAGTAAAATTGAAACTCTCAACCTCCTGATGCCATGTCATGTCAACTATTTATGTTAAGCATTTACCCATATATGAGTTGAAAATCTTTATTCAACAAATTAGAAGATGGAAGAAGCTTTGTATGCATTCAGGACCAATACCACAGAACTAGAAACTACTAACGAAAATTTTAGGAGAACTTTAAAGTCTTCAAAACAACTAAGGTAAACAGCAGATGATTTGAAGAAGTCAAGTTTGATACGCATTCAAGATAAACAGCATTAGGAAAGACAGAGAGATGTGGGATATAAAAGAGTCAAGTATATTACAGATAACGGACAAAAGAACAGAATTAAAGCCAATATTGTGAAAAAAAAGGAAAATATGCAAGAGACTTCTGCTTATGCCTCCTGCGATATCAGAATCTGACACTGAACATACGCTACGTAATTTTAAACGTAGTTGTTACATAAAATGTTCAACAACTTGACGAAAGTGCAGAGATATAGACTAAGACCTGTGTCATTTTACAGTAAACAGTGTCGCTACTCAATGGTTACATGTTTTTGTGTTCAACAACTAGATGAAAGTGTAGAGATATAGTGTAAGACCTGTGTCATTTTCCAGTCAATAGTGTCACTACTCAACCGGAACCTTTTACACATCCAACCCGCTTTCGTAAACCATAGAACAGCATATAAATTGCATTCAGAACGCACATCAGATCCATCGCTCTTCACCCATATAATCTGCCCTAGCTCTGGCTTTAAGAATAAGGTTGCAGCGGACTCTGGTATAAGCACTAGCATTTTTGTCTTTGTAAGCAATAACGTCCACTGAAAGTGTCGCCTTCACCTTGTCCATCACAAGTTTCGACCCCATGAAAATGGCAACTCTAGCTTAAAGAAGATAATCATTATGCATCCATATGCTTATATTGACCACTAAACGTCGCTATTTCTCGATAAGAGGCCCAAGAAGAGCGTACCACAACCATCTATTCTTTTTATTCCCTACCTTCCCTTCCTGGGCGGGAGCCTTGCACTAATGCTGCTAGCAATATATTTGAAGGAAGAATGATCAGAGAAAGGATAGCTATTTGGATGTCGTTAGGCCCAGATACGGTAACAACTCTGTCTTCCCTAATTATACAAATTACTATTCCATTACATATTATACAAACGAGGCGTTGTTTACGCTTTGGCAACTAATTAACTTTTAGATTATTCATGGGGAGCGAAATTACGTTAGAAATAGTTGATCAGCGCCGCCCACCCGCCCCTCCCCCCATTCACGACAATATAATCGATGACCAAGTGCCCAAGAGAAATACGAAATCTCAAGGGGATCGAAGAAGACTCAGAAACACAAAAAGGTACCTCCCGCTAACATTCCCAAAAGGAGGCCAATTTATCAACGAAATAAGCACATTAATCAAAGGTGACCATTTAATTTTCCTGAATGAATGCACGATATATACCATACGCGCGCGCACACACAGAGATACCTCCATTCTCCCTCATCGTAGGGTGAGTAGTCGATCTCGTCCCTCCGTACCCCATTGAACATCAAAGCCGCTAGAGACGCGAAGATTCCTGTAAGTGCCAACACTCGCATTAACAAAGAACAAAACTCTCAAAGAAAAGAGTAAAGCAATGATACACCCACCCCGAATGCAACAACCGCGAAGCACCCATAAAACAAAAGAAGAAAAACACGGAAGAGAAAAAGAATCAAAAGAAAGGGATGAGAAGGGGGGGAAATGGAAAATTGACATACCGGGAAGGTAGTGAAGGAATGAGACCTTGACAGAGCTGCAGACAACGGCGTCCACCCAAATCCACCAACCGGCCCCGAAAACCGCACCGGAGATGCCTGGCCCGAAGATCGCCCACAATTCCCCACTTCCATCTCTCTCTTTCTCACTCTCTACTGTGAGTTCTCAAGAAAGCAACCGAGTAGAAAAAGGTCCTGCTCCTTCGTTCTCTGTCGTTTTCTCGAAATACTCTTTTAACAGACGGCAACAAGTAGAGAGAACTTTTTCAATGCATATTTACACTGGTTTGGTCTTGAAACAGATTTTGAGACCCGGTCCTACTTGCGTTGGGCCGAGTTCGGAGTCTAAATCCACAAATGGATCGGGTAAAAATATCCACATTACCGAACCAACCATTCCAATATGGGTTATCTTCCTTTCTACTACAGGGAGGCTGAAGTCAGGTTATCAAACTCACGACCTTCACCTTGTGAGTCGAGGCCCCTGCCAGTTGTACCAACACTCTGAAAGTCGAACTCCCCACCACCACCAACAACAAGTCTAAAGTGTCCTACCATTGAACTAACACTTTAGGTTCAAGTCATGCTTGTTTTAATCGGCTGATTTTGGCCACGATCTTCTGTTACTTGCACTCATCATCAATTTTTTGTTTTCGGGTAAACTAAAACTGGTGATTTGTTTTTTCCAAAACTTGGAATCGCAACCGAACTGACTCAGAGTCGATTATGGTTACGGTTTCGGAGCTGTTTGTTTTGACACGGTTCTGGTTTAAGTTTGAAATGTGGGACCGACTGTAAAAAACATAAGACCCCAAACTGACTCTCTCTCTCATCTTAACACCAAACCAACAGAGACCTATAGATGACAATTTCATGTTTGGGTAGTTCATTTTTTCATGTACAAGAAGTCAACCTATACATGACTTCTTTTCTCTTATGAGACCGAAACACAAATGTTTCAGGTTGTGTTCGTGTTGGTGTCACGTTCATAGGGCAAAATAAACATGCTCTGTGAATGTTAGAGTGGTTCTTCACCAAGATCTCCTTAAAGCTTGCATGAAACTGGGTTATATCAATCCTCTCACAATGAAATGATTGAACAAAAGATCCTCAAAAAGGGTCTACTTTTTCTGAAACTATGAACTTGCTGGAACTCCCAAACTTGCTTCTTTGCTGTGCTACTAATAGCATGCTTCACTGAATCAGTCGAAGTGATGCTTGTTGCGGCGAGCTCATCCTTTTGCCCTACCCGGCCGGACCTCACATTAAACCTCCTTCTCCATCAATCCACTTCCAACAAGAAAGAGAGAGCTCCAAAGGCTGTCCTTTATGCCGACGAATGGCTCCCGAGGAAAAAGATGGGAGCACGCTCTTCCTTCACTCTGGTTAAAGAGATGCCTATATGGAAGGAGAAGCCACTTGATTGGCAGTCTACAAAATTTGGCTTGCAAGTGGATTGTAGTGGATTTGACACTGCATCTGTGTTTTTTTTTACGGGAGGCTGATGCCTAAAGCACACGCCCACTCATGCACACCCTCGGAATCGAACTCAGGATCTGTGATGTGGGAGTCAAAGGGCGTTAGTTCCACTGAAATTTAATCTCCTTACACAAGCCTGCTCATTTGTTGCTAAAATAAACTCTTTGTAAAAAAAATTACTAAAGATTATTTCGGCTTGCGTATGCACATAAATACCATATAATTAAACTCAATAAATGAATGGCACAAGCAACTTAAAGCTGGGCCGAGCCAATCCGAGCTAAAGGTTACCTGCTCTTCCTACCTCGTTGAAAACCAAACATGACAAACTTAGGATGAACTTCACCAACCGGAACCACAAGCAGCTTCCTCCCCTCTCCCCTCACTTCGACCTCTACCACCCTTCCCTCCTCTTCTTCGCCGGCACCTCCACCACAGCATCTTCAGAGCGATCCGAAGTATTCCACACCGAGTGCGTTGCCGGCCTCATAGCGAAGCTCAGGTCACAAAATTTCCAGTGGCTACGGGGTTTCAGTGACCGGTCACCTTGCCCTAATACACCTGAGTCGTGTTTCACACGTTATTCTCGCCAGCTCCGTGCAGTGAATGGTCGGGCGATGATGACAGCCTTCTCTGGGCTGCCGGAGTGGATGAAATCTCTTAGGTCTTAATGCCGCGGGCAGGGGGCCGTTTGCGATCATTGCTTGAGCTCGTGATGTTCCGGCCACCCCCTTTTCTCTTGATCCCTGGCTTCTTCCTCCATGACTGCATCCAAGTAAACTCTCATCTTTCACAAAGTCATAGAATTGTACGTTTTAACTGTTACGAGATCATCACCATCAATATTGACGACTCAAGGGCATGATATGGTCTAAGGTCATTTCAAGATTTGGCCCCTACGAATAAAATTTAGATTTAGAAAACCCACAAAAATAAAATAAAAAAACTACATAAAATCAATCATTTTTATTGTCTGATTAGGATGATCAATGGATGAAATTTTAAATAAAAAAATTAAATACTTTTAATGGTTACATTTAATGTACCATTAGTATTAAATGTTTTCTATTTTACCAGTTTGATCGTTCATCTCAAACATTAAACGGTTGTGATGAGTTGTATGTAGTTTTTTATTTAAGTGGTTGATGATATGAATGTATTTTTTTAAAATTACAAATTTTCAAAAAAAAATTATACATGCATACTCTAAAAAAATGGTCGTATATGGGTGGGATCCATGATGGACAAGATGCAGTCACTATACACACACACACACACACACACACACACACACACACACATATATATATATATATATATATATATATATATATATATATATATATATATATATATATATATATATATATATATATATATATATATATATATATCTTTGTGAGAGAGATACCAGATTCGGTCCATCCTGAGTATTGCACTAATACATCAAATTTAGACTATTTGAACAAAAGATGAAACTATTTATGTTTAGAAAACAAATAAATATATTTATACTTTTTAAATTCAATAAAAAATACTTTTTTAATTCAAAAAATAACTTAGGCACATATATGCAACATTCATTTATAATGCACTAAGTCTATGTTCTTTATTCTATATACTATATAATATAGTATACCATATAGTATCTCTCTTAACATAACATGTAATGTAGTATACTATTGAATATACTATATTACTAAATGAAAGATGCATTTTAAAAACTTATACAGTGGATGGGGCGGGTTGAGAACCTCGAAACCAACTGGGTGAGAGGGTGTGGGCTTTCAAAAGTGATCTGGAAAGTGAGGCAGGGTGGGGTGGAATGGAAACCCGCCCCAACGTCCAACCCGCTGCCATCCCTTATGACTATGACTACAGATTGAACATTTACAGCGATCATTGCTTGAGGTCGTGATGTTCCGGCACCTCTACCATTGGTCGGTTTCGTTTTTTGTTGGGTTTCGGGTCCAAAAACAAACTGAACCATATTAACCCATTTTCCTTGAATTTCAGAACTGAAACGGAATCGGATTGACCGCCTCTGGTTGGTTCCGAATTACGCTCGACCCATACACATATTGATCTCAAAAACAATTCTTTTTCCATTCCAGGGGAAAATGTTGGTTGTTGTTACTATTGCACTATTGCTCACAATACACAAGAAGATTAAAAACATAATTACTATTTATATTTTTTACTAAACATATACTTTTTTAAATATTGAAATTACCGTCCAAGAGTTTCTCTCTCATCCCACACATCTTCACTCTAACAGATCCGCTTATGGTTCTACACCGCCGTCAAAGTCGCTAGAGTCCCACCATCAGTTCTACACGACCACTACTGTCTGTTCTATACAACCTCCTTCCCACATCATTGATCTAGCGAACTATCACATGAAAATGGATTAGAAAAACAAGTTTAAGAAAGCAATTTCGGGGAGGTGAGTATATTCGATTAGGAAACAAGCATGCGCAAGGCACATGGATCATTATTAACTGATGTGTCGTAGGTGCATGCACATTCATTATAAGTAATTGCGACCCAGGCATGTCGGTCTTTTACTAAATGCCACGATATATGCACTCTGTGCAGCCCTCCTCTAAGAGATACGTGACTTGGCGTGTTCCAATGAGTTTTTTGGATGTAGGCAAGGTGCATTATTCTGTATTTTTTGTTATGTTAATAAATGTGTTCTTAATTTAGAGGATGTTAAAGAAATCAAGTAAAAATATTCATTATCTTATAATAAACTCTCGATATACTATATATGACAATACTAAAATTGATTAAAGTGGACCGAATGACCTATTTGTTGATTGGTTGGGTGATAATATATGTGATAATGAATTTATTGATTGAGAGGGTGATGAACTTGATTATGCGTTTCCTTTTACCATAGATGCAGTATTTTTCAATTGGGATGGTATGATTTAGTGGTTAAGAGATTTTGGAAGAAAGCACAACAATGTTATCATCATTCTCTGATTGAAAAGTAAAGATGTAAAAAACAAAGTATGATTTGGTGTAAAAGAACTCATAAATACAAAAGTAATAAAAAAATGATGTTGAAAGTTGTCATTAGATCGATATAAAGAAGGTGAAATGTTCATTCTTATTTATAGGAGAGAGTGAAACCAATGGTTTATGAAGATTGAATGTACTGTATACATAATCACCTTCTAGTCTTGTATTTGAAAGGATATGCATTTATAGGTAACTGAATGTTGTTGACTATAGTATGATAAAATATGAGTAAAAATCATTGTAAACTAAAGCATATTTTGTCATAACTAAAGTATCTTGATGATATGAATGTTAGTATAGTAATGGATGTTTGTAATGCGATGGTGAAAATTAGAAAAAAAGATATGAACGGTAAAACTGTTTTGTAGCAACTATTGCATTCATTAAATAGTCACTAGTAGAATACTTGACATAAGAGGATATTATATACAAATATCACACCCTCAATCAATTTAGTTGTTATGTGCATTATCAAAGGTATTAAAGTTTGATTGCATGTATTTGTTTATATTTATTTTAACTAACAAAAAATTCTCTATTTTATTCGTTGTATTTAGGTGCATTAGAGAGGTATATAGAACGAATAAATTTCAATATATAGTTTACAATGATCATAATCTTATGCTTATAAGTGCAATTGAGATTATATTCTCAGAAGCAACACATTTCCTATGCAAACGTCATATTATCAAGAACATCAAGAGATATATTATTCGATTGGCGAGTAATAAAGAAATAGCCACTGCGTTTTATAGAAGGTTATTGATTCAGTTGGTTGTGTTGGAGGTGAAGTGGAAAAATTTAAGTGTCATGCTTTCTTATATTAAGGAACAATGACTAGACTCATATAAAGATAGGATTGTCTCAACATGGATGAACAAGATAGTGCATTACGATACTCATACAACTAACCGGTGAGTATGTTTATTTATATATGTCACTAATTTTTTAATCATATATTGCTTATAGTGTGTTGGTCAATAGGGTTGAGGATGCACATGTATGGTTAAAAGGGGTTTTCAGCAGTTTCATTAGACAATTCAATATGGTATCAATCTTCATTTATAGAGTTGAAGATCATAGAACTAAAGAATACTTTTGAGGAATCGTGAACTGTTAGGATGCATTATGTAAATTATATACAATAGATGATAAGAAATCTAGAGAAAAAAGTCTCACGTCAAGTACTTTATTTAATTATCAAATAGAGAGTTATGTGAAAACAATAGGTAATAACCCTTATTTATGTTGATGTACACTATTACAATCGCATGAGTTATAGCGTGCTCATGAGATCAGTATTCTTTTTAAGTAGTGAGACCCTCCAAATTTCTTCAATTGACGTGTTTTGGAAGAAGCTTCACATTGAGGTAGAAAGGTCTTTCATATTTAAGTGTGAAGATGAGAAATAAAGAAAAATAACTAAGATATATGATATTGTTAAATAATTATTAACTCACCCTAATATAGAAAAATAGAGCAAGTTGATTGACTTGTTAGATAAAAATTTGAATCCTCATTATACCACATTGGAGGAACTATCTCTTCAATATCCTAAAGCAGACCTTTTAACAAATCTATTAAAACATTAGAGAGCTTTTAGGAGAGGACGATGCATGATGCTAAATTGTATTTTAAGAAGGTCACACGTTATCGACATATATATTTTACCGTCTTTATACATGATGGAGGTATTAATGTTGTTTTCCATTACATTGTATATTGGGAGAATAGTTTTTGAGCATTGGATTTCATGTCAATATGGGTTGAGTCAGAACCATAGTGTGAAAATTGCATTAGTAGAAGTCTGAAAGGTTGGGTTGACAACATTCCTTCTATTATTGATAGGCGACTACTAGTCATCTATAAGATATGTGTGGCATATGTGCTATGAAGAATTGGTACAATTTTTTTTTATGATAAAAACATGTTTGTTAACTTGTTATGTATTGGTTGACTTGTATTGAGTTTGTTTAAATTTTTTGTAGATACACATGACAGATGGATCCTCGATGTCGCCTATATTCCATCTTGACAGTGCTATAGACATAACAATATTGTTGATTGGGATTTATTGTTCTATGTGTGTTTTGCATATTATCTTGAATTAAGAAGACCAAGTGATGATAATGTATATAATGTAGATTATGATTAATACCTTATATATTAAGTTGCATGTTATTTTTATGTTTCAATTGTAATATTATTTGACCTATTTCCTTAGTTGTACAATGAATTTACTTATTTGCTTAAATTTTATGACATATGATAAAAGGCGAACTGCGATCATTCAACTTTTATATATAGAGAGAGAATACACATGCATTCATTTAGTTACATGAGAGAGAGAGAAACAATATCAATGTAATTAGTCACATATAATGTGGAAGACATATACATTCACTTAGTTACACGTACAATACGAAACATATACATCTACTCTTAATTATACTCAGGCATGTAGTCACTTAGTCATCATTTTGTATACTCTTTCTTGCCAATCATTAATCACAACATAACAACAATGAACATGGGGATTGTTTGATTGTTTTAATCACATATCTCATCATCAACAAGATATTAACAATACACTGCAACAAAAGTAATAGACGAGTGAATACTTCTATCAGATAGAATGTAAAATAAATGACAAATAAAAAATTATTATATTAAATAAAAGATTACTATATTACTTGATATATTGTTTGTCACATTAAAGAGTGACTATCTAATGTAGGTTGGAGTTATTTATATCGACGAATAGAAATTTTCAATAAAAAAGGTTGTGTTCATGTAATATACCAACTTATATATGAAATCATCACACTTATGCGATATAACATCAATATAATAAAGTGTTGTGGTCGAAGGCCGTGTGAGTTATATGAATGTCATTATGTATCTTGGGAATGATAATCTACCTTATAGCTATGTGGCTTTGTTGGCCTATGTGTTACAATGAGTTTTAATGGTTCAATCATGATATGTTGGTAATGATAAAATTTACAAGCAACTCAATCTAGCATATACGACTCCACAATATCCAAACATTAAATATGTTTGTAAAATAGGGTCAAGTGATGTGTCATTCGTATAGCTATTCCAACAATAAGACTCCTCTGTGATATGAGAAAAAAAGATAGATAAAATGATATTAACATTATAATAATATTCAAGATAAAATGATATTAAATTATAATAATATTCATTGTATAACATAAACAACAAACAAATACCTATGGCTAAAAACATACCTTGTGAGCCTTCATTGAGTTCAACTACCTACAATATGTAGTAAGATCAAAATGATGATCCTTATGAGTGATATTGTTCATCCATTTAGTTACATGAGGTTGTCCATCTGGGAGTTACCCAAATCTAAAATTCGAAAAATACTCGTAAATTTATGTCTATTACACATGAAATATTGTTATATCATTGAAATAAATAGATAGGCCAACATCGACTTATTGTTAAACTCAAACAAATACAATGCAAAAACGCATACCTATAATAAAGCATTATGACCATTATGTTGGTGTGTCTATGTGCGAGAAGCTTTTCCTAATTGTTTGTATAAGTAGGCTAACATTACTTTACCCTAATTGTACTTGTTGAATATTGATAACACATAAGCAAACAACTGAATGATAAAAACTGAGACCTTGTCTCTCAACTTATTCTAATAATTTGTGCACCCTATGTAATACAATGAAATACTTTTGCTCAAGGGTAATCGACCTTCTTTAAGTGCATTTTGAAACATCTTTAACTCCATATCTCCAAACTTCACTTGCAACTTCACTTCATCATAGGCCATGCCCATTAGTTTAGCCATAATACATATTTTATCAATCATAAGTGTAAAGGCTATAAGATAATCGCTTATGTCAAATTGCCATTTATAGATAAAATCAATAAGCAATGATTGATTGAAAGTTTGAAATAACAAACCTCCCTACTCATAATCTAGATCGCTCTACAATATCTTATCAGCTATTTGGTAGCATGTCACAAATTTCAACAATTCCTATATATTTACATAGCATATCTAAGAACCGTTAGATATAATTGGCAAAATGAATTACTTACTCGATTGAATTGTATATGCAATATAACTTGTAAAGTTGAAGAACAACTTCAAGATCGGGAGAGCAATATCATCATCACCTTCTATAAAGTACTCATCCTAACGAAACTCTAAAAGTCGGACTTTATCATATCCTAAAGAAGTTACATCATAATTCATATAAAATTATGGTTACATTATTGAAAGATCCACATATTATTGATGACTCAATGTGCCCTTCTTCATGTTGTCGTGATCATCTATTATACTAAGACATTTTGTCTTCTCGACGATATTGTAATAATACGACCTTCTACTCGTATGCTTCTATAGAGTATATTATCACTTCTTCTAATCATTGCGGCTACAAAATCCAAAACTCACGTTTCATTTGAATATATAAGAAATATTATTTTATTTAAAAAAGTTTTACCCATTTAAGTTAAAAGAGATTTTCAAATTAAATTGATGGCTTCCATGGCACAATTGTGGTTTTAGCCAAAATGAAGGTCAAAATTTGAATCATCCAAAAACGATCAAACCAACCCACCCGTAGGTCCAGCACCATAAAGGACGTCACAAAGGAGAGAGAGAGAGCCTCCTGGCGATGGGTGGCTCGTGCTTCAGCGTGGCGGGCTTCATGGAGCGCCGACTCCTAAACTCGCTCGTTTCAGCGGGGTTCGAACCGGAGACCTTCCAGGTGGACGACCACTCCCAGACAACCCTTCACTGCTGGATACCTAAACACAGGGGAAACAAACCAGCCTTGGTCCTCGTCCACGGGTTCGGCCCCGGACCCATTTGGCAATGGCACGCCCAGGTTCAAGCCCTCTCCATCCATTTCGACCTCTACCTCCCTTCCCTCCTCTTCTTCTCCCCCTTCTCCGCCACCGCCTCCCCCCACCGGTGCGATGTCTTCCAGGCCGAGTGCGTCGCCGGCCTCATGTCGAGGCTCGGCGTCGACAAATTCTCCATCGTCGGCACGAGCTACGGGGGTTTAGTAGCGTACCACCTGGCAAGTCTGCACCCGGATCGAGTGCTCCGAGTCGTCCTAGCTAGCTCTGCCGTGAACAGGAGGCCCAGCGACGTCGGCCAGCTGCTCAAGGCCGCCGGCGTCGACTCCGTGGCTGATATCCTGCTGCCGAGGACGCCGGAGCAATTCCGCATGCTGCTGAGGCTCGTCTACTTCCGGCCGCCCCCTCCGATCGTACCCGACTTCCTCTTCAATGACTTCATCCAAGTAAGCTTTAATTGCTTCTCTGTTTCTCAAACCGACCAACCGTTGATGTCAGGCGATTCGCGAGACCACATGAAACCGCGCTCTGAGGCCTTCACCGTCCGTTTCGGATGGACGGTGATGGCTTCTCTTACGATCGACGTCCATAGTGATCTTTTTCTTTCTTCGCGATTAATGCATGGCCGCCCACTTTGTCTGGTTGATATGAGCTGCAGTGTTGGGATGGCCCACATTGTTCATCGCCGTTTTTGTCTTTGTTTTTTAAAATAAAAATTAAAACAAGTCACAATAATGATGCCTGATGCTTACACCAAAATAGCAAGGGCAGCCAGCGCTCTCTTTATCTGTAGGTCGCGTCGTGAATTTGGGGTCGCACAAGGTTAAAGTTAATATTTTTTATTAATTATTATAATTTAATAGTTAACTATTTGAAACTAATATTCCACAACCTTTTGTTGGATGCACTTTGCTAACTGCTGAGTGCTCTTTGTAGAGAGTTGAAGATCTACATTGAGCCAAGGTGAGGCCTTTATCCCATTCAAAATTTCGAGAATCAACTTATACATAAGTTCGCTCCATCCGAAACCATTTAAGGAACTATTCGTTTCACTCCTAAAAAGTTTCTAGATCTACCACTGTGTAGACAACATACATGTCCATTACCAATACCAAAACAATACAACATACTTTCAAAGTGGTTTAGGTTCTTATTTGATGAAAAGAATTAACAGGGCTTTCGAACAGATTATCATATAATTTTCCTTTATTTTAGCTAAAAAAACGTATTTATAAAAATTTTCTCACTAAAACTTCATTTAGCAATGTCCTTATCTTCCAACTTCTCGTGTCTTTGTATTAGAGCTCTTGTTAATGATCCCTTTGTGTGACAGTGTTTAAGTCTGACTGTGAAATTAATCTTTCCCATATTTACCTCAATGTTTCCATTTCTACCAGCAATTAGGTGCACCAAACTAGTCATAAATAAATTTGTTGGCCTTACACGCTACTTTATGCTATTTGTTTCAGTTTAAAATGTGAAAGGATGAGTACTGAACTAGTAACAAATAACTCAGTTCGGAACTCTTGCTTCTGGTTTTGATTTGAGTCCTAAACTCCCCGAACCTAAAAAAATCATCATATAGAACCGTCGGTTTCTTCTGATTCTAACCCGGTTCAGGTTCATGTAAGGTGGAAATAAAACTGAACCGAATGGTTCTTGATGAGGTATGATTTGACCGGTTTTGGTTTTAACTGGTTCCTTGCTCGACTGGATTTGGATGCCACTGAAAAAATGAAATTGTGGACAGATGCTTTTTACTGAAGGCAGGCAGGAAAAGATGGAACTTTTGAACGCAATTACACTGGGAAAAGAAGAGCAATTGAACATTACCCCTCTTCCACAGGTAAAATTGCTACTTTTTCTTTCTTTCTTTTTTGGAGGCCGAAGTCAGATGCACACCCTGGGTATGGAATTTGTGACCTTCAACTTTTGGGTCGACCACATAGCCAGGTGAGCTGTTGCTTGTTGCATAAACTCATCATTTTAACTAAATACTCCTAACTACGTTGTCAAGGTATGTGAATGGCCAGGAATAGGATCATAAGTTCTCAAAATCTATTAAGGGAACTAATGCTAACCTGTTCAGTGCATTTAGTTGGACCTTAATATTGCTTATCTGACTTAGATATTGCAAGTCCACCTGCATCACATATAAATGGGCCGCTGGTCCACGCACATTTTAGTCAATCTGAGATTGGGCTTCGATCGATGGCATCCTATCGAGAGAGTTCTGCATTGCTGGAGTCAAAGTTCGACCTTTGAGGTCGGATCATCTTTTTTTATCATGTATTAATGATCTTAATTATAGTTGATAGCTCATTTCTAATTTTTATAGGTATTCCACTGAAGTATTATAGAAGAATTCAACATTAGCTTCTTGTTTTACATGTTATTTGGAAAAGATGTTTTAGAAATTAGCATGCCTATCCAGCTGCATCACCAAGCTGTAGGGCTGGTTTTGACTCATGATGAGCTCATTCATGTTCAATTCAAGATCTAAACAAACTGAAAACTGCTGGCTCATTAAGCTATTCAAGCTGGATATGCGCGTTTAGTTAAGTTTGGCTTATTTATGTATATATCAATATTATAAAAAACTGTTGTACGATATGGTACTTTAACTGATATCATTCAAGTACGTGTACCACAAAACAATATTTATTGCATTGTATCGGTATATATAGTATGATATGTTGTGATATGGCCCCATATCATACGATACACTAATGTATCATACAATGCGATACAAATTTCAAAAATATTGTTTTTTATAAATCAAAGCTTGGGGGTGTTTAATCCCCATCTAGCCCAGCTTCTTTGGCTCTTCTTGCATGTATACCCCTTCCACTTTTCAAGACCAACCCCTTTCTCTTTAAAAGTCCCATATGTATTCTATATTAATCAATAGGTATCAATTCTAAGTTTCAAAATGAGGCCCGAGGATGACATATACATGTGATTTGGTTCATTTTGACATTGAACCGTTGTCTCTTGGTGTAGTGCATATTATAGAAATTTTTCATGATTTTAAAATCCTTTTAATCTTTTATTGATTTTTAAAAAATAATTTAAAAATCACATATATCCTACTGTATCTACGGGTGTAGGGATCAGATACAATATTTACAACATTGGTATATATACATAAGAAAACCATATTAATCCAATGGATTGGGGTGGTATATGACTAAGGTTTGAATTTTTACAAGAAAATTTTGAAACTTTTTTACTTGATTTATAATCAAGAAATTGAACTTTCTGTTTAGAATCACATGTGAAAAGTTGTCTTTTAGTTGTAATGAGCAACTTGTGGATGTCCAGTTCGTCTTCTCATCCTTAGTTCATGTTTGGTTCAGTTCAAACGAGCAAACAAGCTGAACATGTTAGTGAACAAGCCATGCGCATCCCAGTTTGGTTCGTTAGCTTGTCTATCAACATTTACCAAGGGCAGTCGCCGAACAGACCAACTCCCATTCCGGGGTTACAGTAGCCTGTTTTGGGTAATGCAATACTAGGGTGTTTGATATCACTGATGTGCTTCCAATATCTACCTTTGTTATCAATGCAGGAAGTATTGATTGTATGGGGGAAATATGACCAAATATTTCCCATCGAGAAGGCCTATGAGCTTCAAAAGTAAGTCCATTTTTTCTTCATGTCTTCACATATAGTTTTTTCCTTTCTTTTTTTTAGCTTGTTCAGAAGGTTACTGTACCCATGAAGGCATGGTACAGGTTTATAAAATGCCCTACATTCATGGTGGTGTGCAGTAGAGATGTCAATGGTATGGGTTTAGCTTTGGATACACTGAAGACCAGGATTTCTTGGTTGGATGTCTAAACAGGATCCTACCAAAATTAGATTCAGATTTTATATGAAGTTCTTATCCAAAAAGAAATCTGAACCACAATCGATCAAACTATCTAAAGCCATAAATGTAACTAGATTATATTCAATGAGTTTGGTACTGAGTAGGTACTCATAGCGTAAAAATGGTGGACCCCATTGCAATAACTATACCATTTTATTGTTATTGAGTATAGTACCGATTGAGTATAACCTAGTTTTCATATATTGGTCAACATAAGTTGATGTTGATGTCACCTTTGCATAAAAATATAAAACAAAAACAAAAGGTACGCATCTTGCGATACTTGAAGGTTGTCCATACTTTAGATCTTTCCTCTTTTGTAGTACAAATCCTTTAAATTCTCACATTTTTGTGAAACTTTTACTAGCCATCTTCCTCTGTGTCTAAACTGCTTGGACATGTCTCATTATCTCCTCTATTGTCACATCCATTTAAAAGTTTTATCGGATGACCTCTCACATGTTCAAACCATGCTTTGTTGTGTCTTCTTATCCCCTTTTCCAAGTATACATCATGAGAGAGAGAGTTAGTCTTTTCCTTGTATAAGAATTCATATTGAGTTAATTGTTAGCATGACACATAATCAAGTTATATGAAAACAAAGAATTCATGTAAACAACCCTATCTAGTATAGAAAAAACTTAGTTGTTGTTGTAGTAGTCACATTTACTGCAAAAGTTTTGTTTATAAACATCTTCCATGTGCTGGTGATCAACTGCACTATCAGCATTTACCGTTTGCACTGTTATTGGTAGAAGCATAGGTACCTCCTTCTTGGTTCTCTCGTCTAAGAAAGGGTTCTCTCAATGCTCCAATGCTCACACAGAACGTGAATGGAATCGTTTAACAAAGTTCTAAATCGAGCTCATTGTGAACAATCCAACTCTTTGGACATACTAACACCTTAGGTGGCAAAGAGTTGACATCGAGGTGCCAAACTCGACCCCCATCACCATAATCATGCTGGTGCCTATGACTCCCGACTATTGGAAATATTGTTCTAAATAATTGTAAAAATATATGCGTAAGAAATCAATATGCAACAGTTATAAACATGCTCCAATCAATGACAGTTGCAAATCCAACACAAACAAACTGTAATCATAATGAAAGATTTTATGTACGAGTCATCCTTACAAACTTACAACAAGATGAAGTAAGTCTTTTCTCATACTAGACGGGGTTGGCTATATGGATTTCTTGTTTCCACAAAGCCCTATCATGTGTCATGTTTGCAGTTAACTCACAATAAGCTAGATCATTCTTTATTGTTTCTTTCCAATACTTTTGTGGTTGTCCTCTACCTCTTTTAATACTTTCAAAATCTAGTTTTTCATAGGTTCTTCTTTTGATCTTCTTTCTATATGTTCAAACCACCTTAAACGATATTATCTTATTTTATCCTCTATTGGTGCCACACATAATTTATTTCTAATAACCTCATTATGTATACGGTCTTTTCTTGTATGGCCACTCATTCATCTCAACATCTTCATTTTTGTCACTGACATCTTTTATACATATTGATCATTAACTGCCCAACACTCAGAACCATAAAATATGGCAGGTCTAATTGTTGATCTATAATATTTACCTTTTAACTTTAATGGTATCTTCTTATCACAAAGAATACTTGAAGCTCCTCTTTATTTTAACCAATCAACATTAATTCTATGGATAACATCTCCATCAATTCTTCCACCACTCTGAAAAATTGACCTTTTTGAGGGATACAATGTGTGCCAATTTTAATTTCTATGTCCTCTGAAGTAACCAAATGATCATACTTACATTCCATATATTCTGTCTTTGTTCTACCAAGTCGGAAGCCTTTACTTTCTAATATTTCTCTCCATAGTTCCAATTTTCTATTAACTTTTTTCGTATACTCCTCCACTAACACAAATGTCATATGCAAATAACATACACCAAGGTACTTCATCTTCAATATGTTTTGTTAACTCATCAATCACCATTATAAATAAGTATGGACTTAAAGTTGATCCTTGATGGAACCCAATATTAACTTAAAATAAGTATGTCATTCCTTCATTAGTCATCACACATGTTTTTGCACCATCATACATGTCTCTTATAAGGAACCTCCCTCGGTACCCTATCGTAAGTTTTTTCTAGATCAATAAATATCATGTAAAGGTCTTTCTTTTTTGCTCTAAAATGTTCCATAAGATATCTTAAAAGGTGAATCGCTTCAACAGTAGATATGCCTGACATGAATCCAAATTGGTTCTTTGTTGTACTTGATACTTGTCTTAACCTACGTTCGATAATTCTTTCCTACAATTTCATAGTATGATTCATTAACTTGATACCCTTATAATTAGCACAATTCTGAATGTCTCCCTTGTTCTTATATATGGGTATAAGTGTACTTGCTCTCCATTCCTTGCATCTTTTGGTTTCTTCATATTTCATTAAATAGTCTTGTAAGCCAAGTGATTCTTGTTTCTCTTAGGATTTTTCAAACTTCTATAAGAATATTGTTTGGTGCTACCGATTTACCACCCTTCATATGTTTAAGAGCCTCTTTGACATCATTCTTTTGAATACGTCAGTAGAAATTGTGGTTTATATACTTTTCTGATTTGGCTAACTCTCCTAAGCTAATACTAACATCTTTATTTTCATTAAAAAGCTTATAAAAATAAATTTTCCATCTATTTCTTATATCATCATTTGCCACTAGAATTTTTTCATCCTTGTCTTTGATGCATCTAACAGAATTAAGATCTTTAGTTTTTTTATCTCTAGCTCTAACTATCCTAAAAATACCTCTTTCACCCTCTTTTGAGTGGAGTTTTTTATATAAATCCTCCCAAATTTTAGCTTTTGCTTCACTGATGGTCTTTTTTGCTTCTTTCTTTGCTTTCTTATAAGCCTCTAAAGTTTCACTAGTTTTCTTAGCATAATATAATTTGTAACATGCCCTCTTTGCCTTATTTTATTTTGCACTACTTCACTCCACCGCTAAGCTTCTTTTTGTGCCTGTACACCTTCTTAGATTCACCTCACACATCTTTTGCCACTTTCCTAATATGTATAGTCATATTGTTCCACAATATCAAAAGTTGTACCAACATAATTCCAAGCAACTCCTTGAAGGACTTTTTGTTTAAATATATCTTCTTTCTCGCTTTTAAGGTTTCACCATTTAGTTCAAATAACTCGATGCACTCTTTTCTTCTTTGTCCATTTTTTTATTTGCAAATCTATAACTAAAAGTCGATGTTGGGTGGTTAAACTTTCTCCTGGAATTACCTTGCAATCTTTACAACACATTCTATCTTTTTTCTACAAATAAAGTAATCAATTTGTGTTTGTAATAAGTCACTCTTATGAGTAATTAAATGTTCATCTCGTTTTTTGAAGATTGTATTGATTATAAAGAGATCAAATGTCATGGCAAATTTAAAATCTCCCTACCTTCCTCATTTATATCCCAAAAACCAAAGTTTCCATAAATACCTTGATATCTTAATGCCTCTTTACAGACATGTTCATTTAAGTCTCTTCCTAAACAAATCATCTCCCTTTGTGAAATTCTTTGAATCACCTTATCTAACTCTTCCCAAAAAGACGTCTTTATAGTATCTTCTAGTCTTACTTGAGGTGCGTAAACACAAACTATATTCAAAACTTCTGCTCCTAACACTAATTTAAACATCATTATTTGATCACCATAACGTTGTATGTCTACTATACTATCCTTTAAATCTTTATTTATGATAATACCAACTCCGTTTTGAGCCTTTTCTTTACCTGAGTACAATAATTTAAAACCTTTATCCTCAATCTCCTTTGCTTTTTCTCCAACCCACTTTGTCTCTTATAAACATAAAATATGAATCTTTCTCCGAATCATAGTATCTACCACCTCCATTAGCTAATCGGACAATGTTCCGATATTTGAAGAACCAATACGAATATTATTATCTAGGACTAGCTTCCTTACCCTCCTTATCTGTCCATATTGAAAATGCGGAGACCCTCTTTGTAATGTATTCACTATATTCTGGTTGCAATGTAGCGATACTAACTTCTTTACCTGCACTTGTCCATGATGTGAGAACCCTCTCTGTAATGGGCGAAAATGTAGTGACCCTCACTGCATTCAGGCTTTGTAGCACGTCGCTAGGCGGGGACGTCCCAAAATAATGCTCATAATTTGTGTAATCCATGGTATAAAAATCCGACAAAGTTTTACTCTGATTGTTGGAAGCCTAACACAACCCTCCTCCTTTATCCGGGCTTCGGACCGGCCATCCTCTTCCTTACATACTTATCTTAAAGAAATCAATACCTCACTATAGAGTACCTATGGGTACCTATGCTTTCCTCTTAGGATAAAACACACATACAACTTAAAGCCTCATATCTTACTTCGAGTTGACTTTGACCACGCCTCAGTTGCCTTTAGTTGGAAAAGAAGGATGACAGGGAGTAGTCACCACGGTCATAGAGAGATGCAAGGGAGACGGAGGAGGGAGAGTGTTTAATTGCATAAGTGTGGATTAGGAAGCCCTGATCTCTTATTTATAGGTTGGATTACGAATCATAGATTTGATACAAACGACATACCTTTCCATCTCGTAACCATTATGGTATAAACACTTTTCACTGTTAGATCAAAAGTTTTTCGTGTAAAAGGATAGACCGAAAACAATTTTCAAATCTAAACTCAACCCGACCTGCTCGTGCGTATGTGGTCTCATATGTCCTCTTAAAGCTCTTTAAAGTAAGGATCATGAGTTACCAAATATATAGAAGGACATATAGGTTTGTCTCAATTGTTTAATATGAGACTAAACTTTGTCTTCTCTTGGTCTTGACATACACAAGTTTCTCATATGTGACTTTTTTACACTTTAGGACTTTCACATGTATCAATGATGCATCAGTTGAATATTTAGGGATATTAAACATGAATTAAATGTTATTAATGTACATGATTTAATTAACATTAAATCCAACACTCACTTGCATCTAAAAGGGATAAATGCCATAATCTATAATCTATCTCTCCTAACTAGCTTAGCATTGAGCACTTAATAATATTAGCTTTCTATATTCTGGGTGTCTTGTGGTATTGCAGGCTTATTGGGAATAATGTTAAGTTGGAAGTCATAGATAAATCTTCACATGTACCACAGTTGGAGAAACCGAGTATATTCTATGAGATTGTTAAGAAATTCCTGCTTAATCCACCAGGCAGAGATGTTCGAGGAGCCACAAGCCACAATTGAAAGCTGTAAGTACCACAAACTCCGGGCTTATAAATAAAATCAAGGTTTTCTTATTTACAAAATGAAGATAAAAATGTAAGTTCTAGTTTTGTTTCGGGAATATCGTGTCACTTCAAGGAAATAAAATAAATATTTTGTGGGCTCCTATTGAATGCTGCTTGATAAGTTACATAAATATTTTGGTTCATGACATGTTTGTGTCTAGCTGTAACCAGTGGTTTCAGTTTGCCTAGAACCAAGAACCGGAATTGAATCGAGATCCGATCACTTTTGATGTCAGTTTGGAACTGCCGGTTCTAGGTCCTAAATCGTTTGGAACCGAGATTTTTTTTTGAATTTTGACAAAAATATTAAAAAATATGGAATGGGTGGTTCAATTTCAGCGGTTCTAGCCTATTCTTGACTCGGTTCAGTTTTGATTGAAACCACCAGGCCGGTTCATGTCTATTTGTGTTGATCTCAATGGATAGGCTCTTTCCTAAGAGGTCAAGAGTTTGACACTAGTCTGCTGAACCCCAACATTTTAACTTGAAACAGGAAAATTTCATTTGATTCAAAGTCAAGAAACCAAGAAGAAAATTAGATTAACAGTATTAGGTTCCCCAATTTAAGTTCATTCCAGTTTATTTGCATGTACATTGGAGAGGCATAAGCCACCTGGGTGCCCTAATTATCGAACTCATACCTTCTGACCCATTAGCCAGGTAAGCTGTTGCGCATTCTAATTATGAAGCATTCTTTCAATACGTGTGACTTTTTTTTTATAGGTTTGAAACACTTTTCTTTTGATAACAATGGGAAGTTGAAGCTGGGTATGCACACCCCGGGAGTCGAACATCAAGTCTACAACACGCAAGTCGAGAGGCCTACCAGGTGGGATCGACGCCGTGAGCGCATTAGGTTTGAAAAAACATTTAGAATGTAGTGCATTGTGGTTAATGGAGTGGTTGACCAGCTCCGAGTGCCTTCAATTTATGGGCATATGTGGACTCCGGATATTAATTGAGAAAAAAGACCACGTTCGGCCGTGATGAGAATAAGCAACTTCTTACTGGCTTTGCGTACATCAAAGTTCAAATAAAAGGGTGGCACGTGGATAAGGGAGTTCTGTTTTTTTTGTTACAAAGGAGGCCCCACACATACATTCTCTGGGGGTTGAACTCCCCACCAGCCGCAACTGCACTAGAGCACCCTGCCGTAAAGCAGAGGATTTACATTGATTCAAGGTCAAGTTCAGGATCTGGTGCCCCAAGGAGGGATATGTAGGGTTTATGCAGCTGATGAAGGGTGTAGGACCCCGCAGTTCAGTATGTAGTGTTGGTGACATGCACGAAAAAGTAGATTTTGCTGGTCTTGGGTAAACTGGAATGGGCAATTCCAAACTGCCGGTTTTGGTTGCCTGGAATCAGGAATGGAATCAAAACAGAACTGGGCTGGTTCCGATTTGAGTCCTAAACTGTTTGGAACAAAAAAATTTGTTAGAAACTTTCGAAATTTAAGAAAAATATGAAACCACCATTTTCGGTTCTGACTGGTTCCTGGTTCTAGTTCCATCCAATTCTTGGCCCGATTTGGTTCTTCCTGGAACTATCGGGCTGGTTCCAGTCCAGCCATGTCTAAGTAAGAGTCTCCAACCCTTGTGGGGTTCTAGCGATTAGCTTAGTCAAAGATCAGTGACACCGTAAACAAAGGAAAGAACCATGAAAAATAAGCCTTTCCCCGTACTAGATGGGTCCAGCTACAAGAACTCTTAGTTGGAGGTTCTGATCCATGTAGAGCCGAAGCTTGGTGTATACTAAACAAAACAAAGAAGAAAGAGTTGGAAAGAGAATTTGGAAGATCTTGGGGCCACTTCAAGTGCTTCAGTTCTGCAACCTTGGCTATTTTAATGCATCGATGGCTTATTTACAAGCAACTTCGTACTTTTTCATAATTTTATCCGAATTTTACAGTATCAAGATTTATGCATTTTGGAAATACTCAAGTGCCGATTACTGCATAAATCTAGCGCATGCCTCTCCCGCTCTGATATATACACACACACACACAAACATGGGTCAAGACCTGGGCCCAACTGAGTTTTGTCCAGTTGGCTCGAATCGAACCAGACCCAGGTCGGACTTCTTTGTGTCGGGTCTGAATTGTCACCTTAATCTATATGTCTCATTACTTTTATGTTTATTTAATATGATACATGGTGTGGCCCTAATACTTGTGGGGTATATATACACGGTGTGGTCATAATAACACTTAATGGGGTCAATACAGCTGGCGCTTACGATTTCCAACTAGATGGCACACTGCGATCAACTTATATAAATAAGCATACGTGCACCGTCTTGGATGCACAATTACTTTTAACTGTGATCCAATCAGAAACACTGTCATATACTAAGTAGATACCAAGAAATGCTTATCCTTCTTTAATTGCTATAATGGATTTCCAATGGCCTGACTTTCAAAGGTGAGAATAAATTTCCTAGGAATCTAAATTCCAATAGATTCACTAGGTTTTCCACTTCGCTCGACGGACTGTCCTTGAGAAAGCATGTTCATTCAAGCAAGTGTTTGTTTCTTTCATCTAGAATCCTCTTGAACATATTCGCGGAAAGAAAATCATAGATGAGTCTATCACAGGACGGATTCCTGTGGCGCGCGCACCCGCGCACACCCATCCCATCCTTCGTCCGATGGCTTCAGAGAGCGCGAGCGCCAGGCGACGCATGGGCGTAGACGCACGCGCAGATTGTTGTAAACCTCCCTTGTATGAACATGTGTTGTATTTGGTCCATTGTAAAGCCTGGGTGTGTTCTATGAACTTGGGCTAAGTCGAGTCGGGTGTGTAACTTGGCTTAGTGTAGTGTCGGTTCATAGTGGGCTAGGTCTAGTGGCGTGAGTCAGGTCCAACTAGGTCAGCTAGGTTGGATTGAGTGTTGGCTAGGTCTTATAGTTCGGTTCTTGTATGGATCGGATATGGATCCACGTGTTTGGGTCTTGGGTCCAGTTCATTAGGGAAGACCTGATTCGGTTCATGCTGGAACCGAGAATGAACTGGGAGGGAACGGTTATGAAAGGGAACCGTCCCTTGCATGGACAGCCAGGTGCTGTGAAGGGAGATGCCTGCGGTTACTTCAGCCAGATGGAATGCCGTGAAGACCAACAGTTGTTGCGGTTACCAGAAAATCCGAGCTGCAGCAACACGTTGGAGCAATCTGGCGGGAGCGGTTACAGCAGTTCCAAGCCTGCGGCTTTAAGATTGCTACAGCACCTTGGAAGCAGGAGGCTGAAGAGTTCCCGCAGGCTGAAGTTCCGTAAGAAGACTTCCGTGGAGCATGGAGGCTGGAGAGGCGATGCGCTGAAGTTGTTCATCATATCCAGCCGAGTTCCACCGGATGGGCTTGAAGTGGAGCTGCGGACAGCACAGCGAAGAGGCTGGATTTCCCGCAGATTGATGTCCCAAGTGGATTTGGAGAGTTGCTGAACGCGTTCCCGTGGAGTGGGAGGCGCTGAAGGACCAGAGGGGCTGAAGTGTCTGCGTTCACGACGGCAGCAAGTTGGTAACGGCGGTTGATGCAAGGGGCGTTGAAATACAACAGCCAACCGAGCGTTTCTTGTTGCAGCAGGTCAGCCGAGTGAACAGCAGAGCACACCAGCGAGGCAACCGAACCTCCTCTGTGGTCGTGTGTTCTTCGTGCAGCAGAAGACAATCGTGCGGAGTTGTGCAGCCGAGTGTTGCTTGGCGTGAAATGCCGCAGAAGGAAATCCTGCGGACAGTAGCAGCACAACCATCTCTTCTTTGGTGAACAGGATACAGCGGTGGATTCTTCGTGCAGCAGAAGGCGACCGTGTTCTGCAGCAAGGTGCAGATCCTTCCTAGCAACCGAGTGTCATTCGAGGGAATCTCCATGGAGTGTTGAGGCGTGAAGGTGAACCTGCGGACAGTTGTTGAAGTACCTTTTTTGTGCAGAAGGTTCATGTGCAGCAGAGTTCCACAGCAGTGGTGCTGAACATCGGGCAGCAGATGTGTTGCAGCCGATCGCCCCTGTGGTGTGGGGTCTTCCACTATAGAACGTAGCTAGTTGAGTGTGTGGGCTCAGTGTGGTTTGTGTGTGAACCATAAGTAGCTAGAATCTGTGCGGACAGATTTATGTTCTGTGGAAGTGTTCAGTTCATTCCAGTCCAGTTGATGTAAGTGTGTGTTGTGTGTGTGTTTTGTTTTGGTCTTAGAACATAGGTTCGTTATGTTCTTGGCATGGAGATCGGAGGAGCTGATCCCGACTCCCTACACACTTGACATGTGATTTTGGGTGAGCCAACTAGTCAAGGGGAGTCACGAGCAGGGGCTATCCGCTGAGGAACGTGTCCAGCGAAAAGAGAACACGTTCCGGATTGGGGCTGATAGGATCACTCGGTGATTCTAGCCATCACGGGCCGACGGAGGCGACGAAAAATTTGGAGTCAAAAATTGTCCCGTAACAGAGTCATCTTATATGCTGCCTTGCAAGCTTCGCTTAAGAATCCTTATATGCTTTGCCATCGGTATGCTAAAGAGAATTATACTCGGTTGCCTTTGACTCCCTATATTCATTCATATATGCTGGACCTCATACCGGCAAATTAAAAGGCCAATTTTTAAATTTTATAAATTCGCTAATTTGAGTACTTTGCGAAGCAACTTTTATCGAAGGATAAACCTCCAGAGTAAAGGTCTGCCTAATCCCATCATGCCAATCTAAAAAGAAAAAGGGAAGCATACTGGCATCAAGCGGCTTTGCATGGTGCTCCCCCCCCCCACGTGCGACCCATCTACAGGGTAAGCTTCTTCAAATTTTGGGACTTCTTGTGTTTGAACTCATGATCTTCTTCAACTTGAAAGTCCTTCGCCAACTCCTTAGGCAGTGTGGATGTTGCCCTTTGAACTCATGGTCTTCTGATCCACGATTTATCAAATAATCAATTATCAAAGAGAAGAGCTTCTTATGCGTATTTATGAAGCCAAACTTCATAAGCAGCTTCCAATTGATCCATTCATTCTTACTCTCTTTCCTGCTTTCAGTAAATAGCCCCCCTTTCCTTATATGGCTGAAGCAAATTAAACTCTTCAAGCTGAATTCTGATTGCGAACAACTTACATTATTCACATTAAAACATCGCAGACTCGAGTTGAAAGTGGCATCTTCGTCCAGGTTTCAAAAAGGACCTAACGGGTGTTTGATTACGAGACCTGGAACTGCAAATCAAACGCGGGCATCAGTGTACGCGACTTTGCTTTTTATATGCGGCTGAAACTTGAACTGTAGTTCCCCGTATTCCCAGCCTCGTAATCAAACACCCAGCAGTGAACCCATTTTCTTTAACCGAGTCTTGACACTGACTTCAGGTTAGCTTCAGGCCAAACCTTGGTCATAACGAGTACAGTGGGGGTCAGAATACCTCAATGAGCTAACTCACCATGCCATGCTTTTCACAACTCGATCTCCTTTTTTTTCCCCTTGAAGACAACTCGATCTTTGCTGAATCTAACATTAGATTAACTGTCAACAAACACCACAGAAGAAAAATAAACAGGAAAACAAATCCCATGTTCAAACGTTTAGAGAGAGAGAGAGAATGGTCTTTCCCGTCCTTCGGGCAACCAAATTAACCCCGGGCACGGTTTCCCATCGGCAAGGCTGTCTCCTCTACAAAACTCTGCAATCTGTCACATGGCAGTAAATTTGGACCTTCGCAGACCCCTCCTGCTTTGAGCAATGCGCTGCGCGTCTCTCTCTCTCTCTCTCTGCCCCTCTCTCTCTGTGTGTATGTTTTTTGTCCAATGCTTGCTAAATAGCTAAATAGTAAAACGTCGAAAATCGAAGTGCACCACCCTTCATTTCTTTTGCTTTTTTCTGGCTTTGACTGACTGTGCTGGCCCCCAAAATACACAACACACACACAGAAAATCACACATACTTTCACCGCCTATTTATTGTATACACAATAGCCCCGTTCCTTCTCCCCGACTTCAGTTTTTGCATTGCTTTTAGCTAGATTTGTGGGGGTTTCTTCAATGAGAGCGGGGCAGTTCATTGACAGAATGCCATGATCCAGTGGGAGTTCTTTCGAGCAGTTGTTCTTTGATTTTTGGGTAACTTCATTCTCTTCTTGTTATGAACCTTCTGTGTTTTGAAGTTCCTTTTCTCTGCACTTTGTTTGTTGGTTGTGTGTTTCTTTTATTTTTTGTTTTAGATTATGTAAGATGGTCGTCTTGGATCCGATGGTTTCATTGACTTGGTGGTAGCATTAGATACTGAGATGCTTGTGATTGGATGGTTTATTCTGTTTCTTTCCTTTTTATCTCTTCGCCGTTCATTTGATGCGGTTTAGCGTCAGAGGGTTTTGTAATAGTTGCCTGATTAAGCCTTAATCTCGAGAATCATAAGATATTTCTGCTGTAGATTTGATTGTTTTTATCTTTCTCTTTTGACACAATCCGTCTTATTTGCAACATGTGGTCATTAGCTTGTGGAATTGGTTAGTGCGTTTCAATTGTGGGGTCGATGCAGTTTCTTGTACTGTTTGGTAACTTTGGTTAATTAAAATAGATTGTGTTGGCGGATTTTTACTGGTCGAGCAATAGCTTTCTGCTGGTTTTTGAGTCCATTGCATTTATTGGTAGATTTGAAAATTGTTTGGTCTTCATTTGCACCTAATCCTTTTGTCGGTTCCAAGTCAAACATGAGACTTACGTCAATCTATGGAAATAGTTCTTACATTGAGTGCGGAGTTCGGCCATGGGGATCGCTTTTACATTTGACGGAGCAATCAATGTTTCTCACAAGAAGTTGGACGGGCACCACTTTTGGAATGCGATTGTGGATGTTCTAAAATAGCAGTACACGAGAGGGAGAAGAGGAAAGGGGAGAACGGAGGGCTGACCCTCCATTGCAGGGCTGCCCTCCTTCTCTCTTCTATTTCATAAAACCCTAATCTCTATTAAAAAAGACAAAAATTCTCCGAATAAGAAAACATATTACAACGATGTCTTGCATGTACTTAAGTAATACAACTACTCCTAACAAATGTTGTTGTTAAAACAACCTCCTCAAGTTGGGAGTGAGATACTCGTAACTTGTAACTTATCAAAAAATTGGGTGATAAACATATAAGCCTCTTGGTCTTCTAAGAGTACATACTCCAACTCTCGTTGTGAACATAAACAAGAATGAGTTACTCCTAGCAATTGATCATGCTTCACTCAACTCAAGGCAACTGGCTCTCTGTGACTACTAGTTTCTTCTCTTCATATTGAATTTAGGCAACAACACTACTACCCTCTTTTGACAACACTGTCAAAGTAAAGTTCTCATGGTTATCAACCTTCATGGTTTATACTTTTCAGCCTTTCTAGTTGTATACTTTTCAGCCTTCCTGGTTGTTCATTTTTCAGTCTTCATGGTTGTATACTTTTCAACTTTCTTGGCTGTATACTTTTCAGCCTTCTTGGTTATATACTTTTTGGCCTTCTTGCAACACTGTCAAAGTAAAGTTCTCATGGTTATGAGCCTTCATGGCTATATACTTTTCAGCCTTCCTGGTTGTACACTTTTCAACCTTCCTCACTGTTCATTTTTCAGTCTTCCTGGTTGTACACTTTTCAGCCTTCCTTACTGTTCATTTTTCAGTCTTCATGGTTATATACTCTTATCTGATTGACAACCTGCTTTACTTTTTTTATCTCCACAGATTGCATTGCTCCACCATCAATATCACTGTTCTTCATTGCGCTCAACATGATCACCTTAGTCCCATGCTTTATTACTGCCCATGCGATATCATTGGACTTCACCTTCTTCTTATGACCTGATTTTCTTTGCAGGCCACTGCTTTTCCAGCACCACTGCTACTATTCGGACCACCAACAGATTGGTTAACATCAATCTCCATTGCTTTGGCATCGGTTTTGTCGGAGCCACCGTCCCCAATCTTGCCTTTTGATTCTTAAATTTTTGTCATGTGCTTTTTGTCAAGCCGATGATCAACCAAGCCGATGACCAGCCAAGCCATCTCTACTAGTGCAACTTATGTTACATAGTTGAAATCCCCAAGCTGATCATCGAAACCAAGAAGCCCCATTGCTCCCCTCCGACTTCAACCACTCAAAAACTTTTTGTTGAGAATCGGTTTGGCATCCCCTTTTGATCACCGCCTCCCTCTCTAAATGATAACAACAATAAACTAGCAGAAGTAGAAGAAAAATAAGAATACGAATCTTTGCTTCTTTTCGGACTATAATCTGGTGTGGCTCTAGTGGTTGAGGCCTCTCACACCCAACACAAACATGTCCCTCTCTGTTTCTGAATAGGAAAGAAGCTCGAAGCTAGAACAAGAAGGAAGGAACTAAATCAAGGAGAGGAGCTATGGTAGTCGACAGAGTGGTTGTGGGTAGCGATAAAGAGGAACTGGATCAGATCAAGGGCCCATGGAATCCTGAAGAAGATGAAGTGTTGCAGCGGCTTGTAGAGAAGCATGGGCTGAGAACTTGGTCACTGATTAGCCGGTCGACACCCGAAAGGTCTGACAAGTCTTGTCGGTTACGATGGTGTAATCAACTCTCTCCCTAAGTTGTGCTACCATCCGTTTACGCCCGAGGAAGATGAGACGATCATTCGAGCACACACTTAGTATGGTAACAAATGGGCTACCATCGATCGTCTGCTCTCTGGCTGGACCGATAACGCCATTAATAACCATTGAAACTCGACTCTTAAAAGGAAATGTGTCAATTCCCCGTACGTTTCTGCTCTACCGTTTGCAGATGATGTTGTTAGAGAACCGTCTCATAAATGGTCGAATAGCTTTGGTGGTAGTATCGATTGGGCTCTCCTACAATGACTGGAGTGCTCTGTCTCAACCCCGAAGCCCCTCTGGCTTTGAAGATAGCGATTCTAATCTTTTGACATCTGTTGCGGCCTTTGTGGAAGGCAAAATACAAGAAGCCTGTGATGATGCGTGTAGCATCTTTCTCGAGCATTTTTGTGATAGTGATTCAAGTCTTTTGACGTCTTTCGCCCAGTGTCATGGCTGGCAGTTATATCATTGATGCCGATGCTTCCGTGCTCTGATACCATGTAAAATAGCAGAACACAAGAGGGAGAAGAGGAAATAGGAGAACGAAGGGCTGCGAAGGGCTGGCCCTCCATTGGACGGCCACCCTCCTTCTCTCTTCTATTTCATAAAGCCCTAATCTCTATTATAGTACGTCAAGTCCTTATATAATGGACTTTACATAAAAAAGACAAAAATGCCCCTAATAAGAAAGCAGATTACAACGATGTCTTGCATGCACTTGAGTAACCCGGCTACTCCTAACGAATGTTGTCTTCAATGGTGGAGGTTCATTTATCGCTTTCATATTTAACGCTGCAAATTGTTAGATTCATGGACTGGTTTCAATGAAGTATGGACCACCCAATTCTTTTTATCTACCTTAATATCCAAACTGTTAATGAATAAAGGCATCCTAGAATCTGCTCTTTCGGCAAACAGTTCCTATTGTTGAGGCATATAAACCATCTAATAAAATGTGAGCTATCACAGACCAAATTCTTTCTTTATGTACAGACATATATCCATACTTGACATATTTGGCTTCTTGATCATGCACGGTGTTTACATTATATAACTTGTCCTTTTATTCTCAGGGTACTTATAGTGAGTTTATTGTAGTTCCTGATTCATATGATTTTGTAAAGGGACATAATTGAGCGTAAGTTTTTCTGAGTTCTCATTGGAAGTGAATTTTCGGTGTTGTAAAGAGTTCCTGCTACTCTGTTGTGCAGCTGCTGACTGGATTTAGATTCCATGCTTTCCGTTGTAGTTGAGAATATGGGCCTACTCTGCAGCAGACAAAGGCCGCTCAGTGGATCTGATGCTGAAGAAAGCTCTCAGGTTTGATGTTAATGGATACCTAAATGCATACATTTCTATTTTTCCAGTTAGGGTCAATGATGTGTTGAATCTCCAATTTCAAATGCTCCTGTAGAGTGGAGAAGGTTCATGTTTTGATTGTTTCCTTATCATGATAATTTTGTCGAATGGGTTCTTTGTTCAGGCTGCAGAAATAGAACGGCGGATTGCTTTGGAAACAAAAGCTGAAAAGCATATTCAGAAGCTTCTGCTACTAGGTTAGAGTCATCCAGGATTCATTGCTTTACTTTGTTAGAAAAGAAGCTTCCTTCTGCTATGGAGACAATCAGAAAACCTGGTGTTTAACTTTGATTACCTTTAGAGATCTCATTGTATTACATCTTTGCATGTGAATGTCGAACCCCTAAATCTTGTGCATGCACGTATTGATGGTCTGTGGGTTTCTCAGTGCTTCTAGCAACACCTTTCTTATGAGGTTTGGGATGCCTAAGATACAAATTTCATCATCTGTTAATCCTAACATATGGATATTTTGCCTTCTTTTTCAATCTCTTTGTTCAATTATCTTATTGAAATGTATTGATACATAACCATGAAGAGTTACCTTGCTTCAGGGGCTGAAGAGTCCGGAAAGTCTACGATTTTCAAGCAGGTATGATCTATTTCCCTTCTTTCTTTTGATTCTTTTGAAAGTTGTTAAGTACTTCAAATTGCTTGTTGGAAAATCTCCTCATACCGTCTTACATTGCATCATGCAGATCAAAGTTTTGTTTCAATCAGGATTTGATGAGGCAGAGCTTAGGAGCTATACATCAGTAGTCCATGCGAATGTATATCAGACAATTAAAGTACGCAATACTACAAAGGGTGTGTTGGTTGCTTCCCTTTTATTAATGATAATTTGGTGTCTGGTCCAAGTTCTTTAACCTTTCCATTTTCTGTTGCTGCATCCATCCTTTCAGTCAGAGGTTAACTAGACACATTTTGCATAGATACTATATGACGGGTCAACAGAATTTGCTCAGAATGGCGAGGACTCTTCAAAGTATGTTTTATGTCTTGAAAATAAGGTTTGGTGATGCCTTAACTTTTAAGCTTCTTTCCTTTTCCTCCTATTCTTATTGCTTTGTTTACTGTTGAAATGCTATTGTTTTGCTTGCTTATGAAGTTCCCTATGTCTATGTTTTCTTTAAAAGAAGAAACTAGTTTGTTCTCTTTTTCTGAATTAGTTTCTTGATGATATATTACTGTATCATAAAGATTACCTTTTCGACAAATAGGAAAGTTGAAAAAAGCTCGAAACAATTCAGAATACTCTGGAAGGATAACTGGACTCATATATGTGCAATTTCAGGCCCAAATACACCCCCATTCACAATAATCAGACTAATCTTCATATTTTCTGAGTATGGTAAAGGATGGTATAAAGAAAAGGGCTTTTTCTGGGAAAAAGCTCTTGAAAGATGTTTTCCAGACTAAAATAAGATACTAAGTTATACCAGAATCGTAAAAATCTCAAGTCAATAATGAAACATGATATTTACACACAAATAATTAGGGAGCAGCTTATAAATAGCAAATATTCTACTCACATAAAACTTGATCTTTTAAGTAAACAATCCGTGTGATAAGGTACGACTCTCGTCTGTTCTAATAAGATACAACTTCCCATTTGTTCTCATCGAATTATTGTAACGAAGACGATTGGTTCAATGTAGCAGCGGAAGATCGATGAATAAATATCATTTGAAGTCACTCCAATTATGTACTGAGATATCAAAAGTGCTATGTATATAAGGGAGTCACCAAGGAAAACACAGTACCCTGTTGTGGAATGCTTGCCATTTACATCACAATCCCAATCGGCATCAGTATAAGCAATTAATTAAAGTAAAGACGAAGAGGATAGAAATACTCCCTTGGTTGTGGTTTGCCGAACATATCAAACAATACTCATAATTGCACTCATATATATAGATGTAGGTGAATGTTGGAACTGACTTACAGTGTGTACTGCATGAGTAATGGAAGGTCGTGTTGTCGTGAGATATGCGAGTGCCCTAATAATTTGTCCTTAAGGAGTAAGATCTCTCAATGGCTTTCCATCAACAAGTCACATTTTTTGGTTGATCTCCTTAGGTATCTCAACAATTTTATCATCTATAAGTCCTGATCTAAGAACATCATTAGCGAATTTAGTTTGAGATAAAAAAAACCTCTAATATCTCTAGTTACCTCAATACCTAAAAAGTAAGATAGTTATCCAAGATCCTTCATCTCAAACATCTTACCAAGTTCTTGCTTGACCTCTTGGATCCCAAAATCACTACCTATAATAATTATGTCGTCTACGTAGAGTAGAAGAATAACAATACCTGCAACAAATTTTCTTATAAACAAGGTTGTGTCAGTATAACATGTAGTAAAATTATGGAACACAATGAATTCATTCATTTTGTCAAACCAAGCCTTAGGTGCTTTGAGACTATACAATGCTCTTTTTAGTTGTAAGACTCGGTTGTTTGGGATATTAATACCATGAACAGGTTCCATATATACTTCTTCCTTTAGCCAATCATTTAAAAAAATATTTTCACATCCAATTAATAGATATTCCAATGCTTAACAACACAAAGAGCTATAAGAGTTGTGATAGTTGTCATCCTAGCTATAGGAGCAAAGGTTTTCTCATAATCAATCCCATATTCCTGTGAGTAACCCTTTGCAACTAATCTAATTTTATAGCGGTTAAGAAACCATCTCCATTAGTCTTATACACCCACCTACGTTCTATAGGCTTTTTGTTTTGAGATCTAGGAACAATATCTCATGTTTGAGCTCTATATAAGGCATCTAATTCTGCATTCATAGCTTGAATCCAGACTTGTGATGATTGAGCTTCTTTAAAGGTTCTAGGTTCCTTTATCGCAAAAATAGTAGTAAAGAGAGCTCTATGTCTTGATGAAAAACTATCATACGAAATAAACCGTTCAGGAGGTCTAGAGTCACGATTGAATTTTCTAGGCACATGTTGGCTACAACAAAATACCTTGACGACGTGTGTTTATTCTCATCATTTCTAGGTTTATCACATCATTTCCTAAAACATCATTAAAAAGAAATAAGTAGAATTATTAATAGAACTAACATCATCCATACCTTTAAATATATATTCATGTTAAAAAAATTTGACATCTTTGGATACATAGAGTTCACCATTTTTATAATCATAACACCTATACCCTTTTTATTTATTCCATATCCCAAAAACACATATTGTATAACACAAGCGGATAATTTATCATTTTTGTCAGTATAAACAAAACATTTGCATCCAAAAATTCTTAGTCTAAAGCAGTTGGGAGAAATTTTAAAAAACTTTTCTACGGGAGACATGTTTTATAAAACCGAAGAAGGCATACGGTTAAACAAATAAATAGCGGTCATGATTGCTTGTGCCCAAAAAATTTTAGGAACCCTACTAGATAAAAGCATGTTCTTGTGGTTTATAGAATATGGCGATGTTTACATTCTGAAATCCCATTTTATTGGGGAGTCATAGTGTAACAAGATTGATGAATAATTCTAAATTTGTCAAGATAGTTTTTAAATTCTTTAGACGTAAACTCCTCTCCTGAGTCAGTTTTAAAAATCTTAATTTCAGAGTCAAATTGATTTTTCATAAGGTTACAAAAAATAATAAAACTTTGAAAGACATCGGATTTGGCTTTTAAAAGATATGCCCATGTATGTCCAGTGAAATCTGATGATTTTACGCCAAAAAATTATGCATTTCATTCATTGAAATAATCACTAAGCATCAGGTCGGCACCATTGGCTGCCGCCCAAAGCCTCACACGTTTTCTCTTATCTTCTAAACCCTAATGACAAGACTCCTTTTTATAATACTAATCTAACTTAAAGGACTAAATTACCCCTAATTAGTAATACCCATAATTCGGGTCCCAATGGATCAGAAAACTGATCCATTGGGATCCAAACTATAGACCTACATTACACTGAAACTAAATATCATAAAGTATAAACTTAAACTTTAATCACACACGATCAACTTATTCTTCAACACGCCCCCTCAAGTTGATTCCTGAAGGCTGATAATTCTCAGCTTTGCAAGTGCTTTCTGAAGGCTATTGAATGACACTGGTTTGGTGAAGATATCTGCCAATTGGTCTTCTGAGCGAACATGAATCAGATTGAAAATACCTTTGGAAATCTTTTCCCGGATAAAATGGAAATCGATTTCAATATGCTTGGTTCTTTCATGGAAGACTGGATTTTGTGCTATTTGCAAGGTCGCTCTACTACAACAACAACAACAACAACTAAGCCTTTTCTCATACTAGACGGGGTCGGCTACATGGATTCTTTGTTTCCACAGATCCCTATCGTGTGCCATGTTAGCAGTTAACTCACAATAAGCTAGATCATTCTTTATTGTTTCTTTCCAACACTTTTGTGGTCGTCCTCTACCTCTTTTAATACTTTCCAAATTTAGTTTTTCTAACCTTCTTACAGGTTCTTCTTTTGATCTTCTTTCTATATGTCCAAACCATCTTAAACGATGTTCTCTCATTTTATCCTCTATTTGTGCCACTCCTAATTTGTTTCTAATAATCTCATTATGTATACGGTCTTTTCTTGTATGACCACTCATCCATCTCAACATCTTCATTTCTGTCACAGACATCTTTTGTACATGTTGATGATTAACTGCCCAACACTCAGAACCATAAAACATGGCAGGCCTAATTGCTGCTCTATAAAATTTTTACCTTTTAATTTTAATGGTATCTTCTTATCACAAAGAATACCTGATGCTCCTCTCCATTTTAACCAACCAGCATTAATTCTATGTGTAACATCTCCATCAATTCTTCCATCACTTTGAAAAATTGACCCTAGGTATTTAAAACTTTCCTTTTGGGGAATACAATGTGTGCCAATTTTAATTTCTATGTCCTCTGAAGTAGCCAAATGATCAAACTTACATTCCATATATTCTGTCTTTGTTCTACTAAGTCAGAGGCCTTTGTTTTCTAATGTTTCTCTCCATAGTTCCAATTTTCTATTAACTTTTTCCTTAGACTCCTCCACTAATACAATGTCATCTGCAAATAACATACACCAAGGTACTTCATCTTGAATATGTTTTGTTAACTCATCCATCACCATTATAAATAAGTATGGACTTAAAGTTGATCCTTGATGTAACCCAATATTAACTTCAAAGAAGTCTGTCGTTCCTTCGTGAGTCCTCACACATGTTTTTGCACCATCATACATGTCTCTTATAAGGTTAATATATGTCAATGGGATACCTCTTTTTTCCAAAGTTCTCCAAAGAACCTCCCTCGATACCCTATCATAAGCTTTTTCTAGATCAATAAAGATCATATGAAGGTATTTCTTTTTTGCTCTAAAATGTTCCATAAGACGTCTCAAAAGGTGAATCGCTTCAATAGTAGATCTACCTGGCATAAATCCAAATTGGTTCTCTGTTGTACTTGATACTTGTCTTAACCTACGTTCGATAATTCTTTCCCATAATTTCATAGTATGACTCATTAACTTGATACCTCGATAATTCGCATAATTTTGAATGTCTCCCTTGTTCTTATATACGGGTATAAGTGTACTTGCTCTCCATTCCTCGGGCATCTTTTGGTTTTTCCATATTTCATTAAATAGTCTTGTGAGCCAAGTGATTCCTATTTCTCCTAGTATTTTCCAAACTTCTATAGGAATATTATCTGGTCCTACCGATTTACCACTCTTCATATGTTTAAGAGCCTCTTTGACTTCATTCTTTTGAATACGTCGGTAGAAATTGTGGTTTATATACTTTTCTGACTTTGCTAAATCTCCTAAACTAATACTAACATCTTTATTTCATTAAAAAGATTATAAAAATAGTTTTTCCATCTATTTCTTATATCATCATTTGCCACTAGAATTTTTTCATCCTCGTCTTTTATGCATCTAACATAATTAAGATCTTTAGGTTTCTTATCTCTAGCCCTAGCTATCCTAAAAATATCTCTTTCACCCTCTTTTGGGTTGAGTTTTTTATATAAGTCCTTCCAAATCTTAGCTTTTGCTTCACTAACGGCCTTTTTTGCTTCCTTCTTTGCTTTCTTATAAGCTTCTAAAGTTTCACTAGTTTTCTTAGCATAATGTAATTTGTAACATGCCCTCTTTGCCTTGATTTTATTTTGTACTACTTCACTCCACCACCAAGCTTCTTTTTGTGCCGATACACCTCCCTTAGATACACCTAACACATCTTTCGCCACTTTCCTAATATGTATAGCCATATTGTTCCACATATCAGAGGGTGTACCAACATAATTCCAAACATCTCCTTGAAGGACTTTCTGTTTAAATATATCTTCTTTCTCGCTTTTGAGGTTCCACCATTTAGTCCGAATAGCTCGAGGCACTCTTTTCTTCTTTGTCCATTTTTTTATTTGTAAATCCATAACTAAAAGTCGATGTTGGGTGGTTAAGCTTTCTCCTGGAATTACCTTACAATCTTTACAACACGCTCTATCTTTTTTTCTACAAATAAAGTAATCAATTTGTGTTTGTGATAAGCCACTTTTATAAGTAATTAAATGTTCATCTCGTTTTTTGAAGATTGTATTGACTATAAAGAGATCAAATGACATAGCAAAATTTAAAATCTCCCTACCTTCCTCGTTTATATCCCCATAACCAAAGTTTCCATGAATTCCTTGATATCCTAATGCCTCTTTACCGACATGTCCATTTAAATCTCTTCCTAAACAAATCATCTTCCTTTGTGGAATCTTTTGAAACACCTTATCTAACTCTTCCCAAAAAATTGTCTTTATACTATCTTCTAATCCTACTTGGGGTGCGTAAGCACAAACTATATTCAAAACCTCTGCTCCTAATACTAATTTCAATGTCATGATTCGGTCACCATATCGTTGTATGTCTACTACACTCTCCTTTAAATCTTTATTTATGATAATACCAACTCCGTTTTGGGCCTTTTCTTTACCTGAGTACCATAATTTAAAACCTGCAACCCATTTTATCTCTTGTAAACATAGAATATGAATCTTTCTCCGAATCATAGTATCTACCACCTCCATTAGCTTACCCAATAATGTTCCGATATTCCAAGAACCAATACGAATCTTATTATCTATGACTAGCTTCCTTACCCCCCACATCCGTCCATAATCAAAATGCGGAGACCCTCTGAAAATTTTTCACTACATTCGGGCGGCAATGTAGCGGGACTAACTTCTTTACCCACACCCGTCCATGATGTGGGAACCCTCTCCGCAATTGATTCACTACATTTGGGCGAAAATGTAGTGGCCCTTGCTTACTTCTTACTGCATTCGGGCTCTGCAGCACGTCGCTAGGCGGGGACGCCCCAAAGCAATGCTCATAATTTTTGTAATCCATGTTGTAGAAATCCGACGAAGTTTTACGCTGGCTGTCGGAAGCCTAACACAACCCTCTTCCTTTATCCGGGCTTGGGACCGGCAATGCAAGGGTGATCCCTTACATGGGCGGAGTTGCAAGGTCGCTCTATTGTCAGTAAAAAATGGGTTTGGAGAGTCTTCTTTAAATCCGTTTTCTTCTAGAAGTGATACAATCTATTGTCCTTCACACATACCTAGAGCAATGGCACGGTACTCAGCTTCTGCACTGAACCTGGCTAACACAGACTGTTTTTTGCTTTTCCAGGATACTATATTTTCTCCCAAACATACCACATAACCTAATGTTGACTTCCGATCAGTTTTTGAGCCTGCCCAATCAGCATCTGAGTAGATCTTTATATCCAAGGTTGGTTGTGGAGTATATATCAAGCCATAAGTTAGTGTGGATTTCAAGTACCTGATAATATGAAACACTGTACACTGTACTCATATGGTGTTTAGAAGGATTATGCATCCACCTGCTTGCATATCCAACTGCAAAACTGATGTATGGTCTTGTGATAGTTACATATATCAATTTTCCTACTGATCTCTGGTATTTACCAACATCTTCATATTGTTTAACTGACTCATGATTATTGTCTCTAGGTATTTTCATAGGAATGGTGCATATTCGACAGTCCTCCATTTTTGTTTCTTTCAGTAAGTCTTGGATATATTTCCTTTAACTTAAGAATAAACCATGATCTTTATGAAATACTTTTATGCCCAAGAAGTAATGTAATCTTCGGAGATCTTTTAGGTCAAACAATGTATGCAGTCTTTTCTTTAATTGAATTATGCCTTCAGTATCATCTCCTGTAATAACAATATCATCCACATATACCAGTAACACAATGGTTTTTTGGTTTCGTTTGATGAAAAGTGAGTGATCACTAACACTTTGCTTAATTCAAACTAGGCTCTTGGCGATTGCTTCAATCCATAGAGTGATTTTTTTAACTTACAAACCTTGTTCTGCATATTTTCCTTATTATACCCAGGAGGTAAGTCCATATAAATATCTTCCAGAAGGTCACCCTGAAGAAATGCATTCTTAACATCTAGCTGCCATAATTGCCATCCTTTATTAACTGCTAGGCTTAGAATAATTCTGATAGTGTTATTTTTGCAACAGGGGCAAATGTTTCTGTATAGTCTATACCAAATGACTGGCTATACCCTTTAGCTACTAGTCTAGCTTTATATCTTTTTATATTACCGTTAGCCTTATATTTGACAAAAAATACCCATTTACATCCCACTGTTTTCCTTCCACTAGGCATGTCTGTCAGTTCCCACGTACCCTTCCTTACAAGGGTTGCAATTTCTTCTTCCATTGCTGTTTGCCACTCTGAATGTTGTCTTGCTTCTTCGTAGGTTCTTGGTAAAAGAGTAAAGTCTTCATTCATAATGAACACCTGATATTCTCTGGGGTAATTGGAGAAAGATGCCATTTTTTCCAAAGAATATTTTGTTGTTTTCCTTTTTCCTTTTCTAATAGCAATAGGTAAGTCATTAAACTCATTATCAGAAGAATGAGAGATTTCCTGAATTTGATGTGAAGCTGATTCTGGGAAGGAATTATGATCCTGAGTTATTGATATCTGAGGAGCAACAACCTTTCTTTTCCCTCTGTTATATGTCCGCATCTTGTTTGTGTGAGAAGGTGGCATCTCTTCCTCTTCTTCATCATGTATACGATGTGCTTCAACTGGTGGAAGTGGCATAACATAAGGGGTCTGCATAGATGAAGGACCAACTTCTAATGAATTATAAAATGAAGTATCTTCATGAAAAGTGACATCCATTGTAACATATAGCCTTCTTCTAAGTGGATCATAATATTTGTACCCTTTTTGAGTAGAGGAGTATCCCAGAAAAATATATTTAATTGCTCGAGCATCCAACTTATCCCTCAAGCCATGATGAACATGCACAAAACATGTACAACCAAATACCCTTGGAATCAGATGAAATTGTTTCTGAGAGGGACACAAAAGATGAAATGACGTGTCTCCACTGAGGACACTGCTGGGCATTGTATTTATCAGAAAGATTGCAGTCAAAACCGCTTCACCCCAATAGTTTTTAGGTGCATTACATCCGATGAGGAGTGTCCTTGCAATTTCTAATATGTGTCTATTCTTTCTTTCTGCAACCCCATTCTGTTGAGGAGAGTAGGCACATGAAGTTTGGTGCAAAATTCCTTGTGCTAAAAAATATGAATTAAGAGATTGAGACATGAACTCACCACTATTATCACTACGAATAATTCTTATAGTTCGTTGAAATTGAGTATGTACAAATTGGCAGTATATTGGAAGGATATTCTTTACTTCATCTTTGGTTTTCATAAGATATATCATTGTGAATCTAGTGCAGTTATCAATAAAGGAAACAAAGTACTTATATCCATGCACAGATATGGTAGAACAAGGGCCCCAAATATCTGAACGAACAATTTCAAAAGGAATAACAAATCTGTCTTCACTTAAAGGAAAGGAAATACGATGATGCTTAGCCTTTTGGCAAGTCTCACAATTCAAATTCAAATTATTACAATCCTTAAATTTTGGTAATAACATTCTCAGCTTAGATAATGGTAAATGTCGCAGTCTTTGATGCCAGCGAGATATATCCTCCTTCTGTTCCCTGGTGATCACAATCGATTCTAGGGTTGTTCCTTTATAATCCTCGCAGAAATATAAGTCTCTTCTCACACTACCCTGTCCAAAGATCCTCCCCGTCTTCATTTCCTGAAAGTAACACCCAATTGAATCAAATATTATACTACATTTTCGCCCGAATGTAGTGAATCAATTGCAGAGAGGGTTCCCACATCATGGACGGGTGTGGGTAAAGAAGTTAGTCCCGGTACATTGCCGCCCGAATGTAGCAAAAAATTTTCAGAGAGGGTCTCCGCATTTTGATTATAGACGGATGCGGGGGTAAGGAAGCTAGTCCTAGATAATAAGATTCGTATTGGTTCTTGGAATATCGGAACATTATCCGGTAAGCTAATGGAGGTGGTAGATACTATGATTCGGAGAAAGATTCATATTCTATGTTTACAAGAGACAAAATGAGTTGGAGAAAAAGCAAAGGAGATAGAGGATACATGTTTTAAATTATGGTACTCAGGTAAAGAAAAGGCTCGAAACGGAGTTGGTATTATCATAAATAAAGATTTAAAGGAGAGTGTAGTAGACATACAACGATACAGTGACTGAATCATGACGTTGAAATTAGTGTTAGGAGCAGAGGTTTTGAATATAGTTTGTGCTTACGCATCCCAAGTAGGACTAGAAGATAGTTTAAAGACTCTTTTTTGGGAAGAGTTAGATAAGGTGTTTCAAAAGATTCCACCAAGGGAGATGATTTGTTTAGGAGGAGATTTAAATGGACATGTCGGTAAAGAGGCATTAGGATATCAAGGGATTCATGGAAACTTTGGTTTTGGGGATATAAATGAGGAAGGTAGGGAGATTTTAGATTTTGCTATGGCATTTAATCTCTTTATAGCCAATACAATTTTCAAAAAATGAGAAGAACATTTAATTACTTATAAGAGTGGCTTATCACAAACACAAATTGATTACTTTATTTGTAGAAAAAAAGATAGAGCGTGTTGTAAAGATTGTAAGGTAATTCCAGGAGAAAGCTTAACCACCCAACATCGACTTTTAGTTATGGATTTACAAATAAAAAAATAGACAAAGAAGAAAAGAGTGCATCGAGCTACTCAAACTAAATGGTGGAACCTCAAAAGCGAGAAAGAAGATATATTTAAAAAGAAAGTCCTTCAAGGAGATGTTTGGAATTATGTTGGCACACCCTGTGATATGTGGAACAATATGGCTATACATATTAGGAAAGTGGCGAAAGATGTGTTAGGGGTATCTAAGGGAGGTGTACCGGCACAAAAAGAAGCTTGGTGGTGGAGTGAAATAGTGCAAAATAAAATCAAGGCAAAGAGAGCATGTTACAAATTACATTATGCTAAGAAAACTAGTGAAACTTTAGAAGCTTATAAGAAAGCAAAGAAGGAAGCGCAAAAGGCCGTTAGTGAAGCAAAAGCTAAGATTTGGGAGGACTTATATAAAAAACTCAACTCAAAAGAGGGTGAAAGAGGTGTTTTTAGGATAGTTAGAGCTAGAGAAAAAAACTAGAGATCTTAATTGTGTTAGATGCATCAAAGACAAGGATGAAAAAATTCTAGTGGCAAATGATGATATAAGAAATAGATGGAAAAACTATTTTTATAATCTTTTTAATGAAAATAAAGATGTTAGTATTAGTTTAGGAGATTTAGCCAAGTCAGAAAAGTATATAAACCATAATTTCTATCGACGTATTCAAAAGAATGAAGTCAAAGAGGCTCTTAAACATATGAAGGGTGGTAAATCGGTAGGACCAGATAATATTCCTATAAAAGTTTGAAAAATACTAAGAGAAATAGGAATCACTTGACTCACAAGACTATTTAATGAAAGATGGAAAAACCAAAAGATGCCCAAGGAATGGAGAGCAAGTACACTTATACCCATATATAAGAACAAGGGAGACGTTCAAAATTATGCGAATTATAGAGGTATCAAGTTAATGAGTCATACTATGAAATTATGGGGAAGAATTATCGAACGTAGGTTAAGACAAGTATCAAGTACAACAGAGAACCAATTTGGATTCATGCCAGGCAGATCTACTATCGAAGCGATTCACCTTTTGAGACGTCTTATGGAACATTTTAGAGCAAAAAAGAAAGACCTTCTCATGATATTTATTGATCTAGAAAAAGCTTATGATAGGGTATCGAAGGAGGTTCTTTGGAGAACTTTGGAAAAAAGAGGTATCCCATTGACATATATTAGCCTTATAAGAGACATGTATGATGGTGCAAAAACATGTGTGAGGACTCACGAAGGAACGACAGACTTCTTTGAAGTTAATATTGGGTTACATCATGGATCAACATTAAGTCCATACTTATTTATAATGGTGATGCATGAGTTAACAAAACATATTCAAGATGAAGTACCTTGGTGTATGTTATTTGCATATGACATTGTATTAGTGGAGGAGTCTAAGGAAAAAGTTAATAGAAAATTGGAACTATGGAGAGAAACATTAGAAAGCAAAGGCCTCCGACTTAATAGAACAAAGACAGAATATATGGAATGTAAGTTTGATCATTTGGTTACTTCAGAGGTCATAGAAATTAAAATTGGCACACATTGCATTACCCAAAAGGAAAGTTTTAAATACCTAGGGTCAATTTTTCAGAGTGATGGAAGAATTGATGGAGATGTTACGCATAGAATTAATGCTGGTTGGTTAAAATGGAGAGGAACATCGGGCATTCTTTGTGATAAGAAGATACCATTAAAGTTAAAAGGTAAATATTATAGAGCAACAAGTAGGCCTGCCATGTTTTATGGTTCTGAGTGTTGGGCAGTAAATCATCAACATGTACAAAAGATGTCCGTGACAGAAATAAAAATGTTAAGATGGATGAGTGGTCATACAAGAAAAGACCGTATACATAATGAGGTTATTAGAAACAAATTAGGAGTGGCACCAATAGAGGATAAAATGAGAGAACATCGTTTAAGATGGTTTGGACATATAGAAAGAAGATCAAAAGAAGAACCTGTAAGAAGGTTAGAAAAACTAAATTTGGAAAGTATTAAAAGAGGTAGAGGACGACCACAAAAGTGTTGGAAAGAAACAATAAAGAATGATCTAGCTTATTGGGAGTTAACTGTCAACATGGCACACGATAGGGATCTGTGGAAACAAAGAATCCATGTAGCCGACCCCGTCTAGTATGAGAAAAGGCTTAGTTGTTGTTGTTGTTGTAGTCATAGCAAAGACAGATAATAAATTGATCGATATATGTGGAACATGCAGGACATTCTTTAAGATGCCAAATGAAGTAGTGGTACTTCCTTTTCCAATTATGGGAGTATAGGATCCATCTGCAAGTTTAATATTAATGTTGTCTTGAGACAATTCATAGTTATCAAAAAACTCTCTTCGACTAACCATATGATCTGTTGCTCCTGAATCAATAACCCAAACTCTTGAATAAAAAGAATCTGTATTACCCTGAATCAGGAACGAAAAAGGATATGCCACCGTGGCCTGAGACTCAATGTGGGAGGATGTAGATGCAGATTATGAATCAGTTAGCCTTGCTTTAAGAAGTTCAATTTCCTTCTTCATATCTGCTAATGAAGTCGTACTATCATCATTTTTGGGGTTTTTTGTCTGATCACTGTTGAAATAAGCCTTGTTTGATCGATTCTTATTTTGATTATGATTTTGAAACTGAGTAGGTACTCCAACTAGTTTCCAACATGTTTCTTTAGTATGACGTGATTTTCCACAATGTGAACAGATCAACTTATCCTTGCCTTCAGAAGTAAGCCCAGATCTGCCTCTACCACGTTCATAACTTCCTCTCCCCCTAGAAAATGTGAGTAGATGTACCTCTTCCTACAAAAGCCAAAGTTTCTGATATATTCAGTTTGGTTTCTTTTTCAAGCTGCTTTCTGTCTTCTTCTCGAAGTAGGAGAGAATATACTGTACTTAATGATGAGAGTTCTTCTCTATTGAGAATATTGTTCTTAATTGCTTCATATTCGGAAGAAATTCCCCATAGAAGATCAAATACTTTTCGTTCCTCAAATTCTTTATTTCGTTCAAGTGTGCAGTTCTGACATTTGGTTTTGGAGTAGAACTGTAATTCCTCCCACAAATCTCTGAGTTCTACATAGTACTCACTGATGGATCGTCCTCCCTGTCTGCGCTTTTTAATCTTTTCTATAAGATCATATTTCTTGGCAATGTTTTTTCTCTGGGCATAGGCCTCCTGTACTGCCAACCATATATCTCTGGTTGTTTCCAAGAACATGAATTTACTGTCAATTGAAGGTGTCATAGACTGTATTAACCAAGCACTCACTAGTGCGTTTTCTTTTATCTATCGAGGATAAAGAGGATCTGTACTTGAGGGTTGAGTTACTTCACCAGTTATGTAATCCCAACGCCTCCTGGCCATAATTGCCAGTTCAATTGAACGAGCCCACTGGAGATAATTTTTTCTATCTAATCTCAGATTGGTTATTTGAAACCCTTCATTTTTATCTATAGGAATCTCTTCATTTGTATCACCCATCTTGATTCCTTCCATTTATGGGATGTAGAGTAGTCTCTTGATTTGTAATCGATTGTACCAATTACAAAAAAACAGGATGAAAGAATAAACGAGATCAAATGAGGTGATGATGATGATCACGTTTTGATTTCACTGTTCATATGTTCATATGATCATGTTTTGAATGAGCCAACTGCATGTATCGACTGCCATCTTTTCAACGGCTGATCCCCTTTTTTCTGCACAATTAAATGGGCTGATTTTTTTTTTCGTGCACAAATCCGTTTTTTTTTTGCACAAATAAATGGGCCGATTTTCAATTAGCAGATTCAAACTGACTGATTTCAACAATCCCAAATGACCGCTGACCTGCCACTGATTAGAAATAAGAGGAACTTACCTTTCTCAAACGATTTCGATCTGACTTCTTCTCAGAATTTTACTCACTGCTCCAAGCCACAAAGATTCCTTCGTTTCAAGGAATGAACCGCTGATTCACTGCCCTTTTAGGTTCAAATACTATGATGATTTTACGCCAAAAAATTATGCATTTCATTCATTGAAATAATCACTAAGCATCAGGTCGGCACCATTGGCTGCCGCCCAAAGCCTCACACGTTTTCTCTTATCTTCTAAACCCTAATGACAAGACTCCTTTTTATAATACTAATCTAACTTAAAGGACTAAATTACTCCTAATTAATAATACCCCTAATTCGTGTCCCAATGGATCAGAAAACTGATCCATTGGGATCCAAACTATAGACCTACATTACACTGAAACTAAATATCATAAAGTATAAACTTAAACTTTAATCACACACGATCTAACTTGTATTCTTCAACAAAATCATCGATGAAAATAGTATAGTAGAAAATACCTCCTTTTGTTGGAAATCGTGGAAGAGTAACGGATGATCGAATATCATAAAATGATAAGAAACCGTGAAGAAAAAATGTGGAGATCGAAAGAGTGGGCGGACCCTCCAATGGAGGCCGCCCTCCTTCTCTCTCTTTCTTAATTTGAGTCTCTTAACCCTAATACAAAAGTTCAACCCTTATATATGAGGTTATTGACCTTAAAATGACCAACATGCCCTTAGTACTACGAGCAATTACAATAATACCTAAAACATCAAATTTATTAAAACTGACACTAAAAAGCATATTCTTCGACACCTTTAGACATAACGGGTGTAGGACCCAAACATCTGAGTGAACAATTTCAAAAGGCCTCGTGGTAACATGCACTTTGTTTAAAAAAGGGAGGTGTTGCATTTTACCAAGTAGACAATCTTTACAAGAAAAATGCCCAATAACCTTTATTCCAAGAGAACATTGATACAATTTTTGAAAATGAAGATGTCCTAATATTTTGTGCCAAAGAAGAGCATCATTTGATAAAACATTAACATATGGTATACTATGCAAGTAATCCATGATATAAAGTCTGTCCACTATATAGCAATGCCCAATCTCTTTTTTGATAGGTGATCCTGTATAATACATCCGTGGATGAAAAAGTTATAGCATAATTATTATCTGAAATTTGAGATAAAGAAAACAAGTTAAAATTTAACTTTGGAACAACACTTATTTTAGAGATCTCGAAATTTTTGTTTTGAAGATCACCAATCTTATCAACATTTAATTTGGTTTCATCTGCAGTATAAACATGAGATAGGGGTTTGCTAACACATGAATTTAAATTTTTTTCATTACAAGTCATATAGAAAGAAGCACGCGAATCAAGAAGCGAAGAAGTCATACCTTGATTTTCTTTAGTTGAAGAAGAGCAAACTGCTCCAACCATTCCTTTCTCCTTCATTTGAGCTTTAAGTAACTTCACTTTTTCTTGAAGTACAAGAATGGAGGAGGTTTGTTTTCCTACCATGACTACCTTCTTTTTCGATTTAAGACAATTTGGCCTAATATGACCGGCCTCTCTACAAAAGTGACAAACTTCTTTTCTAGCATCACTTGATCCTTTAATTTTAAAATGAGGAAGACAATATACCTTTACATTTGCTTTGGGTCTAGATGCGGTTAAGGCGATATCTCTTTGAAGTCTAGATCTTGTTTTTCCCATTTGAAGATGGGTAATAACCCCTTCCTTAGTGGGAAATGGTTTCTGATGGACGAGAGATGATCTAACTTCTTCAAATTATTTTCGAAGGCTTCTTAAAAATTGATACACGAAGTCCTCGTTACCCTCACATTGTCTCTCCGTAAGACATTAAGTACATTTCTTTTTATATCCATACAATTGATTCCATATATTAGAATATTCACCAAAAAATTTGTTTACCCCTTTATTTCCTTGTTTAAGAGATGTCAATTTATCTCGTAATGTCATTCTATGAGCAACATCACTTTCAATATAAGACTTTTTCAAATATTTTCATACTTTTCTAGCATTAGTGAAGTCGGCCAAAGTGTCCTTAGTGTGCTCATTTACATTGTTCTTAAGCATCTATAGAACCGTTTTATGACCTTTATATTCTTCTTTTTGCTCAAACGTGACATTAACAAAGACTTCTACCTTCAAACCACTTACATAGCCCCATAACTTTTTAAAATATAAGTAATTTTTTACAGTGTTGCCTGACGCGTATCGTATCACGTATTTGCTAATTTTCATATGTGAGCAAAACGATGAGCTCCATTTCTTTGATTATTGAGTTAGTCTATAACACCTCAGTGATGTGATATTCTTACTTGATGATATCCCCTTTTTTCCTTACTAGAGACTAGCTTTTTAATTAATGCTTGAGCTCCATTTGTCACTTCATAGACTGAGTTAAGCCTCACACACGTTGATCATGTTCAACTCAATGGAAGTCATGTAAGGTGAACCCTAAAATAGTGAAGTTGTGAAATGCCCATTCAATGAACTGAGACAACCAAATTGTTTTTCATTGTTTGTGATTTCATGAAATTAGAAACTGGTAGCAGAAATATGCCTAAAAGTTGGCAACAGAAAGGGAAATGATTTTGTCATAATTTTTATTTGTTTATAAATTATTCTTATTCAATAAATGAAATTATAAACAAATTATTCTTATTCAATAAATGAAATTATAAACCCACATTTACATGTTACATACACAACTTGCAATCCCAAACAAGCATATCGGAGGATGTCTTGGAGGGAAGTGAAGAGAGGCCAGAAACCTACAAAAAAAAAAATGAAAACAAAAATTTTGAAAAAAAAATTTAATTTTTTTTGGGCGTATTGCCCGTATCGTACGATATAGTGTGATAACCTGTATCATACGATAAAGGTTGGCGTATCGTATCGTGGCAGATAACACTGATTTTTCATGGATTGGGACCATGTTTTGTAGTTTGAGGGTGTGAGACGAAAGTTAAACCCTCTTTTCTCATCCATTTTTCAAAGAGAAAAGAAATTTAAAGATAAACTTATAAAGAGATGAAAATTTTTGATCGACATGCTTCTCGAGTCGACGAACTACATTCTCATGATCGAGAATGTCTTTGATACCATATAATGAAGACAATGCTTCAATGTAGTAGTGAAAGATCAATGAATAAATATCACCACAATGTAACTATCATAAAGTCTTAGAAAAGGCTATAATCTCATCCAAGTGCAATGAAGGTATATCAAGAGTAACAAAAATCAATATTATTAATCAACCACAAAAAGAAATAGAATTAAGAGTACATTGGAGAGCTCATATAGGAAGAAGGGAGAGAAGAGAGAGTGGGAGTTGTACTCAGCCAGACCCCAATGACTAGGTGGACTAGCTGTTGGGGCCTGGTGGCCTGGCTCTAGGGGCCATTTGGTCAGGCCCTAAGGGCTATCTTAACAATTATATATTAACTTTTTGACCTCTTGGGGATTTTTTGGTTACTTTGAGACCTATGGTACAAAATTGGTGCAAGGAGTTTGTTGCATCGATTTTTCTGCACTTTGGAGGGTGTCTCAGTTGCATTGAATTTTCTATACTTTGGAGGGTGCTTATTTTTTCAATACAAATAGGTTAAAAGGCAGCACTTCCTGCACATTATCTGGTATCCTTAGGTGCTGATGCTGGTTCTTGTAGGTTGTACCATACATAATGCAGTTAATATCTGCCAAAGTTTCCATTGCCATTCCGGGTATATTCTCAATGAGGTCTTTTGCAGGAGATATTTGCAAAGCTAAGTTTTCCTCCAAAAATGTCATCGAGAAAGTCTTTTGATTCTTTTGTAAATTTGGGAGAGAGAGTCTGTTATTACTACTATTTTCTCTATTCAAAATGCTAAAAACCCACTTACACTAGTCCCTATAAAAAAGGGAAATACATGCACGGTATGTAATGTATGTATATTGAAGAAGTATTAATTTCATGATATTATTGCACAGGATTCCGAAAATTCTTATAATTGGGAGAGAGATTTGGATCATATTGTTTAAAGTTTTTGTTTTGAAAACATAAACTTTTGAAAAGTCTGACTCCTTCAAATATTGAAAAGAGAACATGGAAATTAACAAAAGTTTTGCAGTATAATATTGTGAGAATTTTAATAAATTTCAACGGGTGGTAGTTTTATTTTTTTGTTTCCTCAGTCCTTTACAGTTTGAAATTTTTTATAATGTTTATATCCCTTTTCAAGTTCCCTAATTTCAAATTCTTTCCTTGAAATTTCTTTTGCTGGTATTACTATAGGGTAGCTATGACTGTGGACGTACAAATTTGAATTCCCAAATTGCTAACTTATAAGTCATGGAATCTCTCTTTTAAGAATATGGACTGCTGGTCAAGGAAACTAAACGCTAAGAATATTGTATATGTTGGACTCTGAAGGTTCTGAACTCTGGTTGCGTTGTGCTAGCAGTCGATCTATGTGATTTCTTTATATTGATTCTTTGTTCTGGCAGTATTTCAATTGTTGCTTTGCTTGGATCGGTTTTCATTAGTCTTTGATTTCTAACATTGTAAACAGTGTTTTTTTAGTGAGTTGATGTACTTTGTGTCGAATATCCCTTTGAAGTATCGTCAAAATTGATCTTTTTATGGTTTAATAGGTCATTGGAGAAAAACTGTCTGAAATTGGAGGCAGGTTGGATTGTCCCCCCTTGTCGAAGGAGCTTGCTCAGGAGATAGAGACTTTATGGAAAGATCCTGCAATTCAGGTTCTTCCTTCAGTTAGTTTCTGAAAATTTCCATTGTACGTCAAGTTTCAGCAGTAATTTCTAAGTATAGATGTGGCTTTCTTTTACTGTTGCTTTCTTACAGGAAACTTATGCACGATCAAATGAGCTGCAAGTTCCAGATTGCACACAGTATCTTTTGGAGAACTTGCATAGGTTATCAGATGCCGACTATGTGCCGACAAAGGTTTCAATCTTGAAACTTGCTCTTTGTATCAAATCCGTATACATTTTCAGATTATTACATGAAGGCTAATGGTTGTACTGAGATTCTTGCGTGCCTGACTGGTTAGATGTTCCGTCAAGACAGCTGTTATGTTTGGATTGAACATCTGACCTCTGGCATTCTTATGTTTATATATATGTTATATGTGTGTTTGTGTGTACATGCAAGTCTGTGTGCATATGCCTGTGCTCATGTGCACGTGTGTGTGCTGTATCTGAACCATCTGCACCCCCACAATGCTGCTGAGAGCAGGCTGTAAATGGAACTCATTGCCAACTTATGTGTTTGCGTGTGTGCATGCGTCTGTGCGCATGTGCCTGCACTCATGCGTGTGTGCGCGTGCTGTATCTGAACCATCTATGCCCCCACAATGCCGCCGACAGCAGGTTATAAATGGAACTCATTGCGAACTTGTGGGATTTATCTTCTTTTGTGACTTATCGTTAAATATCATCAAAATTCCTGTGATTTTGTATTGGTGATTGCATTCATTGAGTGACTCATCAGGCTTTCAAGGCATTGTCAGACATACTGGTAATATTTGAGAGCACCTAATTCTTATGCTTGACAGCTTGCTGTGGACATGAAAGCCCTTTAAAACACATATTCACACGCTTAGTGGTTCTTCTTCATCTTTTAGTCATTGATTGTTCTCTTTCTTGCATATATTGTAGTTTTCATTCTTACTTTGTCCAATGTTAATCTTGCACAGCTATTGCAATATTAAGAAATTGTCAAATAATCCAATGCACAAATTCAAGTATGCTTTTGTCTTGTTTCCATGGTTAACAAGTAAAGGTGGATCTGATGCCTTGTGAATATTGCTCATATGTTTCTTTCCTTATGTGTTAGACCAGTAAAATGTTGTTTCTCAAGTTTGTTCTGCGAGCTGCGTACACCTTCTTTATGCTAGTTTTCTTTTCTTTTCCTTTTTAAATCTTTACAGGAGGATGTTCTTTATGCTAGAGTTCGAACTACAGGGGTTGTAGAAATTCAGTTCAGGTAGTTTCTCCTGGGTACATTTCTGTGTTTGGATTATTTTCTAGTTTCATCCTTTTAACCATCTGTTTTGCCTATATATTTAAACTCAAACAAAATACTATGTACCATAAACATTTGGAGGTTGATGGTTGCGTGATTTTCATTCTTGACTTGCCATATGACTATGAAACTGCATCTATGCAATATCTTCTTTTTTTTTTGTAGCTGAAGCTTTATCGCATTTGCCATATGGCTTTGCTTGCTTTTCAACAATATGAAGTTTTTTTCCTTGAAAAAGTAAAAGGAACAAGTTGACGATCAAAGTTAGTAGACATATATTTATATATTATCTCTTGGCCTATTTTTTAAATATCATACTATATCATGACTTCTCACTTTCAATATCTATGATACTATTATCTTTTTTGAAAATCAGGAATATGTTGTAAAATGCATAACATCAATGTGATAGAAATTCACCTGGTGAGCCCATAGAATGGATCTACTTACAGTGGAAACGTTGGAACCAATTGTCACCTGGAAGCTTGCCTTCGCAAGGGCGAATATTGGTTTCCCCTCGCCATCACGGTGTTATTGATGGCACGACCTGTGCTTCAATTGAGAGAAGGAACAAGCCCTAGAACCCCTCCAAGGGTTATTGTCAGATTAACTTCTCAAGCTTTTAACACAATGTTTACAAAACCTTTAAGTTTGAGTTACTAAAGTTAGATGAGATCAAGGTCACATACAAGTTAGATTAACCATAACTCCAACAGTCTCCCACTTGACCCATCAAAAAGTAACTATATGGAATCCCAATATACATTGTGTATAATCTTTACACGTAATAACAGGAAAATAACAAGTCATGGCGGTGAATGCCTCTTAGCACGAGACACCACCATCCTTCCATGTATTACAATACTTCAATAGGTAACAATATGAGTCATGACCGTGAATGCCTCTTAGTACGAGAGACTGCCTTCCATGTACTACAATACTTCTACTTCACTATGACCCGTGCTTTATCTTGGAATTTCTATATGAATAGGTTGACCTCAAATCTATTCTCTTAGTCACTTAATTCGTATTTCTACACTTGGCCATGGAAACTTTGTGACATGCAGAACCACATACAACGAATCATCATACAAACAATGTGTACATGATAACTTTTGTGTCCAACACCACGTCGAAGGGACCGGATGGAACCTGTCTCAAAATGCTAGCAACCAATATGATGATTCATTTTACACCTTTCATATTAATGGATACAATGATTCTCATTTTATGAACAATAAAGCTCTTATTTCCATATGAAACGGAACCTTCATTCTTGTTAGTAAGACACAATAAAGTATATAATGTTGAAGAATATGCATATTTACTGCTCTTAGTGTTAGTTTTGTAATTTCTGATATGTGGGTATTATTGTAATTGTTTGAAGCATTAAGGGTATTTTGGTCATTTTATGTTTTACAACCCATCTTGGACGTTTTGTATTAGGGTTAAGAGTTTGATTAATAGAAAGAGAGTAAGAGAGAGGGGGCAGCCTCCATTAGAGGTCTGCCCCTTCATTTTTACTCTTTTATGATCTTAATCGTTGTTACATTTGATCCTCCGCTGCACTACCCACAAATTCTAACATGGTATCAGAGCGTTTTAACTATCACCTTCTAGATCGAGTCTTGAAGGCCACACCATCAACAAGAGGAGCCGCCCCCTTCTCAGTTGCAGTCTTGTTAAGATAGGATTTATAATGATGACTGTGCTTTAGTTGCAGCAGATGGATGATAACCACTGTTTCCAGCATATGCTTGAAATGCAGAAGTACCTGCGGAAGAGTTGGAGTCGCGTGCAAGCTGCCGCCTGGAATACTTTGTGCAGTTGACTGAGAGAATACGTTTGGTTTTCCTGTTTCTGGCATTGAAATGCTAGGACCACTGATGGAGGATACTGTACTGCCATATTTTGTTGGCATTGATTGAGTTGCAAGGAATGATGAGAAAGAAAGCTCAAATTCCTTAACAGGTTGGGCTGAAGAAACCATAAAATTGTTTTGGGATGGATTTCCATATGCTTGCATCATACTAGATAGAGGAAAAATGTTGGGAAGTGAAGAGTCAGTTTGCTCATATGGATATGTCGAAACAATGGCTTGACCAATACTTTCAAATGCATAATTAGGTACAGATGATGGATACGGGTAATGTTGTGTTTGTGAAGTTTTGACAATGATATCTTTTACAACCTCTGATTCAGAAGGTGCAGAATAGGAGTTTTCCAAGGAACTGCTTCTAGGAACAAGATTCTCATTTGAAGGAGCTTGTAGTTGATCACTCGCAGGGAATTCAGAGTTTCTAATAGCAGATTCACTGACAATAGAGGTAAGAAGTCTCCTCCAGGTACTCCTGTGAAGAATTTGCTGAAAAGCCTATAGAAAATGAACACATTGTAGTGCTTCATAGATTGAATTTTTTCAAGGTTTTAGGATGTCATTGCTTAAGGCTATGAAGAGTTTCTCTTCATCCAGCCAACAAAAAGCTAGATTTTCTCAAGGAAGAAGAAGAAGACGAAAAAGGAAGGTGTTGGTTGGTGACCCATTCTTTCCTGGTTTAACAAAAGGGGTTACATAAAATCCTGAAAAGAAAGATTTGAATTTTTTTGAGAAAGGTAATTTCATTCTTTTTGAATATCAAATTGCTGAAAAAGTTACATATTACTTTCCTGAATTTATGGGAAAACAAACTAGAAAAGTAATCATGGAAAGTTACTTTCCTTATTTTGTGGGGAAGAAAACCAAAAAATAGTTATGAAAGATCATCTTCCTAATTTGGTGGAAATGATAATATAAAAAAGGAAAGGATTATCCCTACGACTTTAGAAAAGAAAATCATTAACTGTTGCCCATCATTGCATAAAGAAAGTGGATGCAAAAAAAAGGGTGGTTGGTTACCCAATTCAGATTTTGTGTGATTTAGTGTGAAAGGAAGGTGTTTCTCGTGTTTTAGCAAGGAATAAGTCATCCTTGGAGTCACCACATTGGGACCAATATGATGAAGGCAACATGCCTATTGAGTAACGATAAAGAAGGTTGGATTGGAGAAGGCAAGTCATCCCGGAGTTTGGACAGAGTTGTGATGACGATGCAAAAGGGAGAAGTGGGTTTAGTAATGATTCCTCCTGAAAATATTTTTTGGTTTAGAACCATTCCAAGAATTAATCAGTGTGTCTGCAAACTCCACGTTGTGTTATGAAGTGGAGCTAGTGTCATTTGTTAAGAAAAAGAAATTATGGGACTTGAAAAACACGAGAGAAGTGCAGGGCTTAAGAATGAAGAAGGCAATGTACAGTTCGTTACTTGTCCTCACACATACTCCAAGAGTTGAGCACTATGTCCGCATGGTGGATCTCCTTGGTTGTGCTGGAATTCTAGACAAAGCAAAACAACTCATAGAAACTATGCCTATTCTACTGGCTATCTAAGTTTGTTCAGACCATGCAGATTGATTCTGCTTTATTAATCTAGAAAGAAGATGACTAGGTATACCCAACCTACCGCCACCAATCTGTCTCCTAGATTCTTCAGAGGACGGTGGGAAATGCCAAGTTCTTTTGGAATGATGGGTACCTCCTCTCTGTTGCTTGTGATGGTTATTGCAATTTACAGTCTTTGAACGTCCACCTTCTGCCACAAAGGATGCAGTTTGTGCTACTCAATGTTCTTAGAATTTTTTAGAGCTTAGTTAACTTGTGGTCCAACAAGGAGTTTGTTCAATTTGCACCCATGGATCAGCAAACATCCAGTTTTTCAGACAAGTTACTCTTCAAATTCTTGCTGAAGTTGAGGACAAGGCTTCGATGCTTTTGAGGGAAGATAGATCCATTGCTGCTGACGGTGCTCTCTTTTATTGTCAATTGATTGCCTGCATATGTAGACGTGGTTCAATTGGTATTTGACTTCATGAAATGCTCCAAATGCTACCCAGATACATCTCCTTCATCTTCATCAATTATATTGAACAAGTTAGTTGAGAAAGCTTCTACTTCAGAAGATCATGCTTTAGATGTAACGGTCACTTCTTCGCTTACAGAAGCTGAAATAAGGGCATCTGCCAGTGTTACACAGCTCGTCAATATTGTTTATCATATTGTTGAGGACGAGGAGAAACCTGTCCTACCACAAGATATTGTTCCTTCAGCTAGTTCTGGTTTTACTGTAGATTCAAAGAACATAAAGGCTTATGACTCCACTAAATGTGAAGATAGAATAGTGACTCAAAATTTCTTGAGTCTTGAAGCTTCACAAAATGGAAAGAGACAAACAAGGAGTGCCAAGCAGGTTGAAGATGTTGATTATGAGCCTGTAGCATACTGGTACAGGGACATTGATTCAGAGATGGGTAGTTACGTATGGTTTTACCACAGGCCTTGGATGCCTAGAACGCTTTTAAGTGTTCAGGTGAGGATGGGTGACAAAACTTCTGAAATGAAGGTAGTCGAATTTGATGCCTACATGCAACTTGCAGATCGGGTGCACAGACACTTCTCTAATCTTAGAGATATATGGATATCTACAGAAATGCAGGAAGTTATAGACAAATTGAGTTTCCACCCACAGTGGAATTTCTACTACACAAAGGTGGCATGCCAGGAACGACAATGATGTGTTGGATGTGTGCAACCAAGAGAGTTGCTTAGGATGTTGAAATTACAGTAATGAGGACTGCATAAATGCTTTTATTTGTAGCCAGTGAGGTTGCAGGAATTTGCAGCTATGAAAGCTGCTGGAAAAACTACCAGCTGATAAAAATTTATTGCAGTTATGAAGTTGAAAAATATTACAGCCATGAAGCTGCTAAGAAAAGGGACAACCATGAAGCTGCTAAAAAAAGGGATAATCATGAAGGTTGAATTGAAGAATTATTACAGTAAAAAAGTTGCTAAAAATTATCACAGCCATGAAGCTACTGAAGATGAACAATCATGAAGGCTGAGTTGAAAAGGGTTGCAGATAGGAAGGTTGCTTGAAAATGGACGGCCAAGAGGGCTGTAAAATTCATAATAGATGCAGAAAATATAAAGTCGTACGTAGTGAGTGTTTTCTTATTTGGTCAAACAACGGAAATGCAAATAGAAGAAAAAGACAGAGTGCAGAAAATTTATTTTCTTGTCACCACATATGTTGAAAATCAACTCAGAGAAGAGGCAGATGAATTGTTTCTTATGAAACGTGGTTGTATCACCAAGAAGCATAAATATTAAGACCTTGAGTTGTTGAAGTAAACAACTAGGAGGGCTAGAAAAGTGGCTGCAATCACTATGTGAAGGGGCGCAAACCGACTAGTATGAGCAAAAGTGTGTATTCTGCTATTAAAGTGATAGAGAGATAATACCCAACCAACACACCGGCTGCAACCACCATGTGAAGGGACACAAGAAAAGCTGTGTGAAGTATGTATGGTGGAGATAGTACCATAAAAGATCAGCTTTCTCAAGAGTAGAAAAACATGACTTTTAAAGTGTAGCTTTCTAATCACTTCATGGAGAAGAAAGAAGAGAGGGAGCTACCGACACCTATAGAAGTGTCATGTGCTACCCATGTGTTTGATTGTTCAAGTTGATTTTAAGAGGCCTCATAGAGATCATTGGTACACGTGTGGTGAAGAAAGAACCATTTTTTTGGTAAGTTTGGAGTTTGAAGTATCTCACTCCCAACTTGAGGGGGGTGTTGAAGAATATGCATATTTGCTGTTTTTAGTGTTAATTTTATAATTTCTGATATTTGGGTATTATTATAATTGTTTGAAGTATTAAGGGCATTTTGGTCATTTTATGTTTTACAACCCATTATATAAGGGTTGGACGTTTTGTATTAGGGTTAATAGTTTGATTAATAGAAAGAGAGTAAGAGAGAGGGGATAGCCTCCATTGGAGGTCCGCCCCCTTCTCCGATCTCTCATTTTTACTCTTTTATGTTCTTAATCGTTGTTACATTTGATCCTCCGCTGCACTAGCCACAAATTCTAACATATAGAAGGTACTTTCTTTATGTGAGCATATTCATTTTGTGCCATACAAAAATCACACAGTTTCTTGACAGTTTTCTAAATGTGACATAAAAACATTTCTGCCTCAAGGATGCATTTTAGGAGAAATGACATACTTCATAACTTAAGATAATTTAAGGACATATCCAAAACATTCATGGTGAATTTTCATGTCACTAGCACAAGTGACTTCACCTGACATCTTTTGTTTAAAATTGGAAAGAAAGACAAAGTACATTTATCACAAATTTATCACTTGCAAGTAGTTGTTGATGATGCACAGCACATATGAACTTATTCCCAGTAATTCCAGGATATATACACCAATTAGATGGTGCTTATCATAAGAAAACTAAAGAAGTCCTGCAAAAGCCAGGTACCACAAGTAGGTCTTTATAATCTCATAAATCAACCTGTTAAAACTTGCAAATATCATCAATATTCCAATGCACAAACTTCTCAATATTTGTAAAGTCAAGGAAATCTAGAACATCCTACTTTACAATCCTTTAGTGTTTAAGTGTATCAGATTGACTATCACAAGTTGTCACATTCAATTCGCCACATAATATATGCTGGATCTGGCAAACTCATAACATGATCGTGATTTCAAAACCATAAAATAAGAAATCACATAACCAGAACAAAATAGGAGTCCTCTAAAATCAAAATGGGTCGACACAATTCTCCAACTCGCATTCCAACTGCCTCATGCAAACACATCTTATTCTAAAGAAGACACTTCAACCATACCCAATTGGTTTTCTCTCATCTGGAGGGGCTTGCAATGTGTTGGCAAAAGCCGCAAAACACATACACTAGAAAGAAGTCAATCTATTAATATCCAATGGAATATTAGTTAAATTGCACTAATGGGAATCAAATGTTATTCGCAGATGACATTTGTAAGAGACTTGTATGATAGTGCAAAAACATGTGTTAGACCCACGAAGGAATGACAAATTTCGTTGAGGTTAATATTGGATTACATCAAGGATCAACTTTAAGTTCATATTTATTTGTATTGGTCATTGACGAGCTAACAAAACATATTCAAAATGAGGTTTCTTGGTGTATGTTATTCACGGATGACATTGAATTAGTGGATGAGTCTAAAGAAAATTTAATAGGAAATTAGAACTATGGAGAGAAATATTAGAAAGTAATGGCTTTCGACTTAGTAGAACAAAGATAAAATATATGGAATGCAAGTTCGGTCGTTTGATTACTTTAGATGATATAGAAATTAAGATTGGCACACATTGTATCCTTTATAAGGAAAGTTTTAAGTACCTAGGGTCAGTTTTTTAGAGTGATGAAAAAATTGATGAAGATGTTACAGAGAATTAATGCATGTTGGTTAAAATAGAGAGGTGCATTAGGTATTTTATGTGACAAGAAGATGCAAGGTTATAGAGCAGCAATTCGACCTGCTATGTTTTATGGTTCTAAGTGTTGGGCAGGTAATTATCAACATGTACAAAATATGTTTATACGTTGTTAATTATTTACTTTGTAAGGCATGCTCCTAGTCCTCTGCCAATGGTTAGCCTTTCTTATCCCTTAGCACAGTCTATTTGCATGTGGCTGTTTCTAATATGAAACTACTTAAAATTAATTTTAGCTATGTTTTCTTAGAAGCCTGTGCTTGACTTATCAAAATTAAAAATTTAAAAGTGCTACCATTTTGTGTAACTTTTGTTCCATTTCAGGGTCAGAAAAGTTTCTTGATTTTTTCAAATTCAAAGGTTTGTTAAGTACTTTCTGAAAAATGTGTTGACTTCTTATTTTCCTCCAACAACTGTCAGTGGTTAAAACTGAATCAGGTTCAAAGCCAAACTGAGTTTGTAATCTTGACCTTGAACGAAACATCTACCCTACACGATGTGATCTGAATTCTTTAATGAGGTATCAAGACATTATCAGGTGCATTGTCATATAAAATATCTTGTGAAATGATTAAGAGTTTCTGGCAGGATTCCAACCTTCATCCATCTGGCAAGCGAGCTCCTCAGATTTACTAGATGCATTCTCATATAAATTATCATGTGAAATGAATAAAAGTTACTGGTAGGATTGTGACCTTCCCAATGTTGAATCCAAAATAAACTATCAAGGAAACATTTGCTCATAAGTGATTTGATCCTAGCAAATTCAAAATTCTAATAGGACAACGTGACCCTATAACAGTTTTACATGGTAATGCACTATCTCTTTTTGAGTTTGAGATTGTAAAATCTTGTTCAGTCAGTTGCACTTCCCCATAAGTTTGACCAGATAACTAGTTATCACTTTTATGTGCAAATGAGGGATGACATTGCTATTGCCTATCTCTTTAATGTTCCTACAAACATTCTTATACATATCTGTCGAAGTCAATTAGTAGCAAATACAAATATGCTTCTGTTAGATAATCCATATACGCTTAATATTGGTTATAGGTATCTGCTCTTTTTTGATGTCTCTGCCAATGTAAGGGATCACCTTTGCATGGCCGGTCCTATGCCGGGATAAAGGAGGAGGGTTGCGTTAGGCTTCCGACAGCCAGAGTAAAACTTTGTCGGACTTACCATGGATTCTACAAAAAAATAAAGAATCCATGTAACCGACCCCATCTAGTATGGGAAAAGGCTTAGTTGTAGTTGTAGTTGTAGTTGTAGGTATCAGCTCCTTTTTTATGCTGACACTGAAACTTCTTAAAAATTTCTTGAAGCTGTTCAGGCAGTGATTAATAAAAGCTCGTCACTGCTTTTATTTTCCCACACGAATCATGAGTTTCAGTGAACGTAAAGTGCTAAAAGAACCTTCTCTGTTTTGCAGCCCTGTGGGTGAGAACAAAAAGAGCGGCCAAGTTTATAGGCTTTTTGATGTTGGAGGCCAAAGAAATGAGAGAAGGAAGTGGATCCATCTATTTGAAGGCGTCACAGCTGTTATATTTTGCGCAGCTATTAATGAGTAAAGAACTGGTTACCATTTTGTATTCTTTAATCTTAATGTGACAAACCTTATGTAAAATTTTGAACTTTCTGGAATATTTGAAAATCTAGAAAGTTTAATTCTTAAATTGCTTCTTGTCTTGTGGACACTCTGTTCGATGATCCAGGTACGATCAGGTACTTTTTGAGGACGAATGCAAGAACCATATGATGGAAACCAGGGAGCTATTCGATTGGGTTCTGAAGCAACAATGCTTTGAGGTTTTCGTTCATACTAATGAACTTTGAGGATTTCAATCGTCTGATATTCTCCTTCTGTGCAGAAAACGTGCTTCTTACTGTTCCTGAATAAGTTTGATTTATTTGAGAAGCAAGTTTCAAAAGTGAGTGTGAATATATTCTGAAACTTGTCCATCTCAAAGGAAAAAAAATTCAGAAATCTCAGCACCGAAGCACTCTAAATCGCATTTCTTACTTTATCATGTTCTGCATCTGCAGGTTCCTCTAAGTGTTTGTGAGTGGTTCAAAGACTATCAACCCATTTCATCAGGGAAACAAGAGGTTGAACACGCATATGAGTAAGTGAAGAACTGATTCTATTTTTCTAATAGTGCTAACTAACTTTCAACTCTAGTATCCTAAAGTTTCCTTTCGGGAATTATTGAGTTGTGAAGGTTTCCGTGGATCATGCTGTGGATTCTTTTTCAAAGTTATACCCGTCTGTTTTTCATTGGATTATCATGGTATAGAGGTGTTGGAACTGATTCTGTTTATCATCAGGGAAACAATATTGTTTGCAATGCTTTATATGGAAATGTCCAAAATAAAGTAAATCAGTATAGAGACACATCGAGATTGAGCATCATGAACAACAACAACAACTAAGCCTTTTTCCAATGGGGTCAGCTACATGGATTCTTTGTACTTGTTGACCCCCAACAACAACAACTTGCTCATGAACAACAACAACTAAGCCTTTTCCCAATGGGGTGGGCTACATGGATTCTTTGTAGTTGTTGACCCCCAACAACAACAACTTGAGAGATTGAGCATCAATTTATCTAAAGTCTCCCGTGAACATTGTTGACCTCCAGTGGATTGGCACCTAAAGGGGCAGAACCAAAGCTGAATCGCTACTACTCAGGATGGGTAATGCCATTGTGGCCGTGTCTGGTGGCCAATCCCGCAAGTTAGATGATGGAGTAATTTCCTGAGACATCCTGCATCGGCTGGGCTCATATTCTGTCGAGTGTAGGAAGGTGGTTGAAGGCTGATCAAGTAGGAAATGAATGGTAATTGTGGTAAGAACCACAGGGTGGTGGTCAAAGGTCGATGAAGTGGCCAAGAAGAGCTGCTGATCAAGGCTAAGACTGTGCCCATGTTCGGGCCCTGGATGGAAGGAGTGAGGAAGAGCATGAAACAAGGCCTCATGGTTTCGATAGGGTCTTCTATCAGTGGCAGCTTGTGTGATGTCATATCAGCTGATCTGCGGCCATGTTGAGCATGCTGCTAATGCCGACAGCTGCCAAGTACTGCAGATAGCCTAGAAAATGTCTTGGAGCCAAATTTGAAATGGCTAATGTTTCGTGTTCATAGCTCTCAGTTATAAAATATGCATGATGTATAAAACTGGTTCTTGCTTACCGTCATGTATTATACACTTTACTGGTTATGTTCCATCGTTCCCTGTGATTTGCTTGTATCTAAACTATGCTGGTTCTTTGGCAGGTTTGTGAAGAAGAAATTCGAAGAGTTGTATTTCCAGAGTAGTACGCCAAATCATGTGGACCGGATTTTCAAAATATACAGGACAACAGCACTGGATCAAAAGCTTGTGAAGAAAACCTTCAAACTGGTTGACGAGACCTTGAGGAGGCGGAGCTTAATCGAAGCTGGTTTGTTGTGAAACATGCATATAGCACTCGTGAAGCCCATCAAAGATTTGTGATTAGTTGCTACCAGAAGCTCAGTTCAGCAGCTTTGCCATGGCAATCCATTTATGATGCTGTTTCTGTTGTGTTCCTTTCTCTAATTTTCTTTTTCAAATTTTGGGTTGCTTATATAAATGATTTTTCTCAAAGAAAAACTTCAAACATTTTTGAAGGGATATGATGAATATGTTGGGAGAATGAATTGGTTTCCTTTCCAGTGACACTAGTCCTTTTGAATGCAGGGATACTAGGAATTTGCTGATAAAATTTACACAAATGCTATCTATATAATGCCCAAACTAGCCGAGACGATCTTAAAACGGGATTTATGTTCATCTTGTACGGCATAACGAGTAAGATTATGTTTGGTTTGTGTAGGCCATGAACCAAAGATGAACCAGCTTGATACGAGCAGGACCAACAGTGAGAGGCTCGATTTGGTTCCCATGTTTAGAACATGAAAGTAATTTACACCTTTAAATTTTCTTAGTGACCTTGAAGGCATTTGAAAGAACTCAAAAGTGGAAATTGTTTTAGGTGGAAGTTGTTTGAATCAATTATGCTTGGTGAGGTGGTGAATGATAAACCGCAACCACCTAGTATGATGATCTATCCATAAAGTAAGCTGCTTTATAAACAAGGTCATCAACGCATGAAACTGACTAAATTAAAGGAGCCTTAAAATACAAAATATACTGTCCGAAGAAGGGGTTTCCACATTTCCAGGTTTTTAATTGCATGGACAGCTAAATTTAAATAAGTAGAGTCTAGCTAGTCAATTGTGGCACATATTTGATCCTACAACCTTCTCTATGGAGGCGTTGAAATCTAGCATTTCCATCGTGGTAAACCTTTAAAACTATAACCATGGCCGATACCACCTTCATGTTTCCATATCGTCAAATATGAAGCTTTAAGATAGACAAACCACCTTACTGAAATCATTACGAGAAATTGATCCACCAGCATATCTATGTCATCTGTGAACAACAGATGAGTCTCTATTAGGCAATGCCAGTCAAGATTTGGAAGGAGAAGGCAAGGACTTGCCTGTTTGACCCATTTTGAATTTTATTATGGGCTGCACTAAATTTGACGAGTGACTGAAACTCAGGGTCCTCCCAGTATGTTTTATATGATACAAAAGGGTCAAAGTAACCTTGAGAAAAAGAAACAAAATGCATGGTCACCCGAAAGTAACATACAAGGAAAATATCAGACAAATTAAAGAGGTGTTCGAATTTTATTCTCTCAGTACAACAACAGTCACCATGTTATAAGGAATGACAAACTTCTTTGAAGTTAATATTGGGTTACATCAAGGATCAACTTTAAGACCATACTTATTTATAATGGTGATTGATGAGTTAACAAAACATATTTAAGATGAAGTATTTTGGTGTATGTTATTTGCAGATGACATTATGTTAGTGGAGGAGTCTAAGAAAAAAGTTAATAGAAATCTGGAACTATAGAGAGAAACATTAGAAAGCAAAGGCCTCCGACTTAATAGAACAAAGACAGAATATATGAATGTAAGTTTGATCATTTGGTTACTTTAGAGGACATAAAAATTAAAATTGGCACACATTGCATCCCCCAAACCTATAAGAAGGTATGAAAAACTAATTTTGGAAAGTATTAAAAGAGGTAGAGGATAACTACAAAAGTGTTGGAAAGAAACAATAAAGAATGATCTAGCTTATTGTGAGTTAACTGCTAACATGGCACACGATATGGATGTGTGGAAACAAAGAATCCATGTAGCTGACCCCGTCTAGTATGGGAAAAGGCTTAGTTGTTGTTGTTGTTGTTGGAACAGTCACCACATGTATAGGTGGATCCTTTAGTTAAGGAGCTACTATATTGATAATAAACTGAGGCCACAAGGTTCTCTATCAATCCCTTTCCTAGTGACAAGAACATCTATTGGAAGTTGTCCTTATTGACTTAATTAAAGTGCTCATGCACTGATATCATATATATTTCTTAAAACGAACACACTCTCCATGCAATACTTGATACTTCGCAAAAAGAAGGAATAGGTTATGTTGAGATATAATCATCTGTTGCGAAATTTGCATCCATAAGAATAATCTTAGTGATATCAACATATTATGATTTAGACTTACATTAGTTATATGTAAAAACAACTTTTTTAAATAGAAATTTAGATGAAATCACATATATGAAACAACCCGAAGGATACAGAGTTGAAAACCAAGAAGATAAAGTATATAGGTTGAAAAAAGTCTTTATATGGCTTTAAACAGTCACCTCGTCAATTATATTTAACCTTTCAAAATGCTATTATTGAACTTTGGTTTGTGGCTAATAAACATGACTACTGTGTATATGTCTGGAACAATGGGAGCCACTTTGTAATCTTATCGTTATATGTAGATGATATATTCTTGATTGAGAATGACAATGAGATGATTGTCAAAACCAACTTATGGTTAAACTCAAAGTTTGAAATGAAGGATATGGAGAAGCATATTATACCTTGGGTATAAAGATTTCTTGGGACAGAGAATCTAAACTCTTATCCCTAGGTAAGGAGAGATATCGATTATATTCTTAAGAAATTAAAAATGGGTGAATATAAGTCTTCATCTACACCCGTTATGAAAGGGGTTAAATTGAGTAAGTCTTATTGTCCTTGTGAAAGAAACAATAAGCCTAATGTTCCTTATTCATAAGCTCTGGGAAGCTTGATGTATGTTATGTTGTGTATAAGACTTGATATGAGTTTCATTGTTGGTCTTGTGAGTAGATATCAAAGTAATCTAAGTTAGCAACGCTGAATAACTATGAAAATGATTCTAAGATGTCTCAAAGAAACAAAATACTTAAAACTATGTTTTCAAGAAGATGAATTGAAAGTGGTAGGATACTAAGGTGTTGATTGTTGGGAGCAAAGACAACAAATCAACCTCTGAACAAATATTCTTATTTAGAGGTGAACATGTTTCTTTGGTTTGCAAGAAACAGGATTGTGTAACATTGTACACATAGAAGGTTGAGTATGTGGCTTGTTGTATGGCTGCAACTATTGTCATTTGGATAAGCCACTTTTTGAAGCTAGATATAGCCAACGAGTCAATTGTCATTTATTGTATCAACAATGCAATAATTACTATTAAGAGTAGAGTTGATAACTCTAAAAGTAAGCATATCATGGTGAAATACCACTATGTTCATGATATAGTTATGAGAAAGGGAATGTTCATCTCATATAAGTCAACTGATGATATGTTAGCGGACTCCTTGACAAAAGGCATGATAGATGATCTTTTTTCAAAGCATGTTACAAACATGGGTTTGAGATATGTTTGATTGTTGTGTAGGTAAGAAACTACACAATAGAAAATGATTGCAATAACAATCATACATGACATAACTTGGAAAACCTATCAAAGTGGGAGGCAAAACCAGTATGTCAAATTACTTGGTTCAAATGGTAAAGTGAGAGATAACACAAAATGGTCATTCTCGGCTGTAAAACGTTACATAGAAACGTATATACAACTAAATGTATAACATTACATCAATTAAAAACCAGAAAGATGAAGCCGTTTATAAATATTGTACATGAAATACATAAAAAAAAGATTAACAAAGAAATCTTTTCTAAAAAACATATTAGGAAAAACTTGAAATTCACCCATCTTTTTTCTCCCGATCTCACTAAAGTGTATCCCGTTTCTGGCCAAATCTGAGTTACAGCATCACCAAAGTCACCGGCAATGAAGGGGGAGCACGGTTCTCTTCCCCATGAATATTGACTATGACTTCACCTTCAGTTTCTATTAGAGAGACCATCAGGGGAGGTCCGTACCATTAATTTAGAGAAAGCTCGGACGGCCGTTCCAAAGTAGGAGGCGTGTCCTTTTAATTTACAGACCATATATTCGATGATATGTCTTGTGGATGCACGCGTGCAAATTGCTTCCTTTGGGCACACCATCGTTTGACTAAGATGTCGTGTCATATGTGTAATAATAGTTGCTGTGTATTTATTTATTTTTTTACAAGAAGAGACCGAAGCCTAACACACCTACAAGCATCCTCTGAGGGCCGAACTCCCTGCAATACCTGTGCCAATACCTGTGCCAGAACACTCTCCATTGAACTAATGCTCTCGGTGCAGTTACTGTGTATTTAGATAATGCGAGTTTGACAGAAGGCTGATCTGTTGGTCATCAATTTTTCATTCATTGTGGACTATTGAGTTCTAGTTTATATACAGAAGCTGCATATCTATGTGTTGTGTGCGTGCGTTTGTGCATGTGTGTGTAAGAAGAGAGAGAGTACTAAAACTCAACTGTCCAACAATAAATGGAAAATTGATTACGAACACATCAACCTTATGTCAAAATCACATGCTCAAAGACACAGTGAGCATTATTAAACATATTACAGGACATCTAAGCAGTCAAACAATGCTAGGCCGTGTGAGTCCACATCAATGTATCATCAAATATATGATCACCCTTATCCCCATTAGATTCCATACTTAAGTTCCAACGCGATGTAAGATTAGGAAGAGCAGCAGTCTGCCATCTTCTTGCGTTAGCTCTTCCAATTGTTAAACAAGCACACATTTAGGGATGGCAATATTAGCCCTTCGCGGGGGTCCCCGACTCAACACGATCAGAAGGGAGCAGGTGGGATCACAGTTTTTAATTGTTTGCTTTCGTGGAAACTAAGTTAGGACGGGGTTGGAAGCCATTTTAAAGATACTGAGCCATTTTGCAGATACTGACTGTTTTAAAGGTCTCTCTCTCATCAGCACGCTCTCAAGCTGATGGCCATGACTGGTCATAAACAATTCAGAATACGATCGATGGTTTGAGGAAGAGGGAATTGCGCTGTGTATTTACTGCAGTTGGATGCAGTCGTTGCAGTTTGTTTATTATAGATCGAAGAGACCATCGTGGGGAGGTCTGTACCATTAATTTAGAGAAATTAAGCTCTGACGAACTCTCCAAAGTAGGAGGTTTGTACAAACGTATATAGCATCGACGTCTCTCTCTCTCTCTCTCAAATTAAAGAACCTGTCTGTTGAGAGATCAACGCTCTAATCGGTAAATATTGTTGTCTTAATTAAGTTAATCCAATTGATGCTGAAATGGGTCATATATGTGATCCTCAGTCTAATTAACAAAATATATCCATCATGCTGTAAATGACCATTAATTCGTTGTGCTTGCATCTGCCCGAAACAACGCGGCGGATGTCTATATATGTACGCGCACATCTTATGCAAGCATACTCTCAGTTCCATGCATCTTTTCTTATAACACTAACCTACATAGGTGCACAGAGTTATCATCATTAACACTACGAGTTTATCTAAGAAAAAGAACAGAAGTGTTGTATTGACTCGACATCAACTTGCTTCCCCCTCTTGTTGAACAACTTCCTTTTTCTCTCAATCTCTTCACGATTGAAACCCAAGCAGGAATGACTTCCCCAGAAAACATTGTGTAATTGCAAATGCAGCTAAATACAAAAGAAGTTAAATATGTCTGATGGTTTCGGTAATTGATGCCTGGAAACTGTCAACCATATGATGTAGCAGTTAATAAAATTGTGAAACGTATATGCAAATTTGCAAAACAGAAGTTACCAAATAAATGAAAAAGCTTACTATATTTTCTTTCATTTTCACTAGATTATTTTTGTCACAAACCCAGAGGTAACCTTAGATGCACAACCCCAAGAACAATGTTTATATGAGAGATTATGTTACCCTTATGTGGAATGTTTGTCATGTGTATCAAAGAGCATGTACCTCGAAATTTCTTGTGCTTTTGCATAAGCTACATCACACCAGTACAAATTTTCAAGCTTTCTCGCATTCTCATGTAAGCTGATCATGTAGTTTACTAAGTCCTTTCAAATGCATGACAACATCAGAAACTAAGATCTTTAATTTATTTATTAAATATTATTGTTTTGATCTGTATGAAGGCGTTGAAACTAGCATTTCGCGTCGTTTTAAACCTCGAAAACCACGACCATGGCTTGCCTTTATGAATCTCTTTTCTCAAACAACAAAATTTTGTTCCTAACACAATAATTGATGGCCGAAAGCACCTCCATGTTGTCAAATGAACCATGAGACTGACAAATCACCCTATTGAAATCAATGTTGAGAAGTTGATCATCCACGAGCATATCTATGTCATTGTTGCCAACACAGGAGTCCCAATTTGGTAATGGGAGTCGTGATTTCGAAAGAGTGGGCCATTTTGAATGTAGTTATGGATCTGTATTAGATCTGATGAATAACTGAAGGTCAGGATCCTCTCCAGTATGTTTTATATGATAAAAGGGTTAAAGTTGCCATGTGAAAAAGAAGAGAAGATGCATCGCCACTCGAAAGGTAGAGTTCAAAAATATAACAAAATATATTAGACAGACGAACTAAAGAGGTGCTTGAATTTTATTCTCTCAGTCCAACATCAATCATCACATATATAGGTGGACCCTTCAGTTAAGGAGCCACTACATTGATAATAAACTGAAGCCACAAGGTTCTCTATGTCTCCCTTTCGATGACATCTATTGGAAGTTGTCACTATTGACTTAGTTAAAAGTGCTCATGCACTGATATCATATATAATTCTTAAAAACGAACACATTCCCATGCATCCTTGATGCTTAAACACAGATAGGACGCCAAAATCAACGCTAGTTGCCCTGATATACTGTGTTGGTAGCCCATAAAGCAGCACCATAGATCACCACGTTTCCATCGGACTGCATACTTGTCAAGTTGTGTCCGGCTGTGCTTAAGCTCTTCGCCTATGTGATTGCCGGAGTTTGTAGTGAAAACTGAATATTTCTTGGAAAGATCTATAGAGAAAAAAGGGAAGAAGGAGAAGGTGATTTTATGCGGTTTTCCTAACGCAGGGAAGATACCTACAATTCATTAGACTAATTGTTCTCTTTCCCTGTGAACCTGGGTTGTTTTCCCAGGCTTTGCAATTGTATGCATTAAAAAGCCAGTTTTCCCAGGCTTTGCAATTGTATGCATTAAAAAGCCATCTAGGAACTCAGAGGAAACTAATGTTAGTATGCAACATTAACTAGTTAAAATATCAAAACAACTCAAAAGAATATCCCGATATAGTTTTGCATTAATGTTCTACTAATTAAAGCTATGAACTACATTATCTTCAATTCCTTCTAAAATCTTCTAATGTTGGAGGATGTAAAATGTTTTGAAAATACCACGTGCGTACTCTTCAATCTAAGTAATTAACTCTAGTCTCTTCAATATGATGACATTATTGAATCTACAGAAATATAGGAAATATTTTGGTTGGCTTTACCACCTACTATTGTGAACAAGTTGCTCTTAGTTGGGCCTTTAATGCTCCAATTTGTCCAATAGTGTCTTGGATCCCATATGCATTCAACAATTTTCTTAAAATTTGAAGTTAGTGAAGGTCCTCCTAGATGAGTTCTCTTTGGCTCATGCCATGACTTTCATGGTTGGTTCTTTGCAGCTAGTTTTAATTGGACTCAATCAAGCTTAGCTGATTCGCATTACTAGATATGGGACATTTACTATTCTACAAACTCTAACTCTACTACATGTACTTCCATCATTATCCTTGCTAAAATACCATATAGTAGTTCTCCATTACAATAGACCTCAGGCATGACACTAGACTTTTGTGTTGTATGGGGGTATTCAAGGATCCAATGGAACTGAATCAAACTACTAGAACCAAACAAAACCAGCATTTTGGTTTGGTTTGGTTTGTTTTGGGAAGAAAAAAAAAAGTTGTAGTTGGAACTAGACCAAACCATAAATCACACACACAACCTCATAAAACCTTTACCATAGATTAGTAGATTTGATGGCCCATAACAACCCTTTATGCTTTTCTTTCTCATATCTTTCAATGCTTCCCCAAACTCTCTTCCACTTTTTTGTAATATCAAATGCTATAACTTTCTAAGATTATTTGTCAAAACTTAATTTGGGTATGGTGTTACATCATATCCACTATTTGTTATACAATATAATTTTCCTATATTAGTATTATATTAAAATGTATAGAACCATGGATCGAAACCACACCAAACTGAGATCAATGGTTTGGTTCGGTTGCGTGCATCATAATGGTTTGGTTTAGATCCCCAAAGTTGAGAACCTATTATACGAGTAATTATTTCCAGGGCAAGACTATTTGAATTTAGATTTGGCTGTGGCAATTTCAGCGTCAATCTAATAAAAAAAACTTTGATTAACCTTGTATATAAGCATGAAACTTTATATTTTTGATTGCTGGAAGTTGTAATTACTTGAAAGCTATTTCATGATTATTCTTGGGTAAAATTTCTTTTAAAGGGCTGTAAATTTTGTTAGTCCAAGCCTGAAGTAGGCGCGAGAAGATGCTGATTGCACCCAAGACTGGGGAAAGCCAATGAACCAAGATGTTACACGTTTCGTTGTTAAATAGATTTCTTGATACTAACGCAAATGACACAAGATAGACAGTGGCGGACCCAAATTTTTTTTTGAGATGAGGTGTATTTGTTTTTTCAAGTCCACAAAGCTCTTGTATTTTTTTTATATATAATGAGAATTTTTTAAATTTTTGATGAGGCGCATGCCTCGCCGCTGCCTTAAAATGAGTTAAGATAGAGCACAGTAACAACTAAGAAGCTATATACCCCATTATTTAGCACAGGATAAAGCTTGGTTTTGATTTTGATTTCGGTTGAACAGCTTCTGGCAAAAGATTCTTGGCTCCCCAAGTAAAGACCCAAAATCTCTAAGAGCGTGAAGAGCCGATTAGGTTTGCCCGAACCCTTGGAAAGTGGATCTTGTTTTGCGTATAAAATGTTAAACAGATCTTTCTTAACATGAACTGATTTTACCCATATTTGAATCGACCTAAATCCGAACCCATATTCATACTCAACCCAAACCTGACCGCACCCGAAATTCAGTCTGCTGTAAATGTATTATAAAGATTATGAATAATACATAAGCAAGCATGTCAAATTGATACCCACATGACTCTTTGTACTTGACCTAGTAATAAAACCTGGCCCCTTTTGTACACAAACCATTTTACTTGTGTTTGATTTGCAGTACTAAGACCTTGGTAGTAAAATTATAGGCCTAGACTTACATGGGTTTGTAATCATGATCCTGAAGAGTCAACAACACGGAAGAGAAGGAGATGCTTAGATTTTCATGCCAAACCCCTAGGTTCAGTTCCTCCGGTCCATCTCTCTGGTGCCGAAGTTTTCCACTTAAATCGGGCCTAAGATGGATTCCATGTTTAATGCACTACAAAACGTTCAACTATGACCAAAAAAAAAATGAAGGTTCAATATAGGGAGCGTTAGCTCAGTGACAAGGTGCTTTAGCAAAGAGTTCCACTCTTAGAGGGTGAGAGTGTGGGTGTGTTCGTCTTTGGCCTTCCCTTATAAAAAAAGAAAAGAAGGTTCAGCTTCCATATATCAAACAGACCCCGCAATGAAAAGCTCAGTCTCTTAAAACTGCAAGGAAGCACCTAATACAAGAGATGTCAAAATGGGCATGGACGTGCTATAGAATTCCGGCTCATTAGTCCCTAGGGACTGACACTGGCAGGGCCGGAATGGCCCGTAGAATCACGTCCTTTTGATATTAGATTGGGTTTATCAAATCCGATTCAAATCTATTTAAAATCTAAATATCTAATCACAATGTTTTAGGTTTGAACCAACCATATACATGTAATAAAAACTATACATATGTACTATATATAATACATATATATATGTATGTATATGTATATATGTAATAAAAAACTATACATGTAACATAGTATATATATACATGTAAATATGTAATTGATTTTTTAATATATATATATATATATATATATATATATATATATATTATATATATATATATATATATATATATATATATATATATATCGGTCGGGACAGCACTTTAGAGGCCCATATGGCCCGGCCCGACTACCTCTACCTGAAACCGATTCATGGCGGGTCAAGTTCGGTTTCACGGTTGATGAAACCGATCCAAACTCCACTCAAGTACCCCAAGTGGCCCTAACCCTAATCGCATCGCTACCTATTTCTTCTGGAAGAAGGCGCGTTCCTTCATTCTTTTGCCCGCTCTCGGGTGATCTCGCCATCTTCGTCAAGAGGCTTGTTATCGAGTCCTTCCTCGGTATTATCTTGTTATCCTTATCAATTTTGTGTTTGCTTTCCAACTTCCTGAGACCGCTTTATTACTGGAATTTGCTTCTCTTGGATCCTTATTCGAGCTTTTTCATAATCTTTTGCATTTAAGTGTTTGTAGTCTGACATTTGATTATCTAGATTAGTAAATGAGAAACGGTGATGAGGATTTGTGGTATGTTTTAAGGTTTGAGAAGATGGTGAGGATCAGTGTGTTGAATGATGCTCTGAAGAGCATGTACAATGCCGAGAAGAGGGGGAAAAGACAGGTCCTGATCCGGCCATCGTCCAAAGTTATAATCAAGTTTCTTCTGGTCATGCAGAAACACGGTGAGAGATTCGTCGCTGTTTGGCTTTTGTCTAATCGTATCTGATACATAGGATTTGTCGTTATGGAACTTCGGGGGTTTTCTTCTTTAGGTTACATTGGAGAATTCGAAGTGGTTGATGACCACAGAGCCAACAAGATTGTTGTGGAGCTAAATGGTAGGCTGAACAAGTGTGGCGTGATCAGCCCAAGGTTTGATATTGGAGTGAAGGAGATTGAGTCTTGGACTGCCCGTTTGTTACCTTCAAGACAGGTAATATCAACGTCTCTTGAAGTGGAGATTAATGTTTATGTATGATATGCATGTATACTTTGAGTTGGAAGTGAATGACTTATGTCGTTTAATTGTTATAGTTTTATAAAGTGGGTTTTCTAGGTATCTTTTTCTTATAATCCGAATTCCATTGCCATATAGTTGAGTACTTGATGGATACTTTGTTCTGTAGTGTGGATTTTATAAGAATCTATTTAGACAGATCAGAATATCGTTAGCCTGGAGTTTTTAAGTGATTCTTGTATCTTGTTTGTGTGCAGTTTGGTTATATCGTATTGACTACATCGGCGGGCATCATGGATCACGAGGAGGCAAGGAGAAAGAATGTTGGTGGCAAAGTCTTAGGCTTTTTCTATTAGGAACTTGTGGGAGTTAAGTTTAGTCTCCCATTTTGTTTCTTGAGAGGAAACTGTGATTTTTTTAGATGTTCGGTTTTGATTTTCACTGTTCCAGTTTGATGGTATTTTGTTTTTAAAAACTCCTGTAGATGCTAATTAAATATGAATTTCTTGTTCTGCTATTTGAAATGGCAATTCTGTTTGATATCTATGCCTCTGTAATATTTTTTTAGATTATAGAATTTACTGAGCTATTAACGGTAGCTTTCCAGAAAAACTCGATCGCCATTCTCCATACAGATAGAGTGCAATTAGAACATGTTCTTGAATCATGCAAGTTTGTTTGTTTCTCAATATGAATGCTAATGTTTTATAATTTGTTTTGCTGAAACTTTATGAGTTCAAAGTTATATTGTAATGAAGTTTTTCTCTGAGTATTGTTGTTGTGCGAAGCTGCTGTAATGATCTTAACTTAGTCCCAGTGAACCGAGTGAATGGAAATCTCCTTGTTCTTGTCGAGGAAACCTAGGTAGTAGCTGACATCTGCAGTTTGGCATCTTTTCAGATCTTTAAGTGATATCGTGCATATTGATGAAAAACTAAGTTAATGAATAAAATGATGCATTGGATAGTACTTTGCAAATCCCAAAGTTCATGCATGAGTGTTTAACAAAATAGTGCAAGGATATTGAGAATTTAAGGTGTCATGTGATGTGAGATTATCTGTAGATTATGCTTGTGACCAGTGTTGTTAATATTGTACGGGGTAGGATACACGGATATCTGTCATCCGACAATAGGGTAGAATACCCTTTTTTCATTTAACTAAGAAAATTATATTTCAAACTTCAAATGTAAAGATTTATAAAGAATCAACAAAAGACAATCGGGTTCTTTATGTATATTGTGATGTACTTCCAATCTGAACAATCTTAATTCATATATGCCTTGTTAATATAGGGAAGTGAGGGAACTTATTGTTTGGTGATTTGGACATGTTGAATGCATGCATGTATTGCAGCCCAATTGTTACCTGTCCTTGTTTTCCACCTTGATTTGCTATGAAATGTCAGCAATTTGCTGATTTCTGCGTTTTTGCCTTTTTGATGTGATTTCAGCTCTTTCTCCTTTTCTGATCAGCAATTAATTTTAGCGTTGTTACGCAACATCGACTTTTAGTTATGGATTTACAAATAAAAAAATGGACAAAGAAGAAAAGAGTGCATCGAGCTATTCATACTAAATGGTGGAACCTCAAAAGCGAGAAAGAAGATATATTTAAACAGAAAGTCCTTCAAGGAGATGTTTGGAATTATGTTGGTACACCCTGTGATATGTGGAACAATATGGCTATACATATTAGGAAAGTAGGGAAAGATGTGTTAGGTGTATCTAAGAGAGGTGTACCGGCACAAAAAGAAGCTTGGTGGTAGGTAGAGTGAAGTAGTGCAAAATAAAATTAAGGCAAAAAGGGGATGTTACAAATTACATTATGCTAAGAAAACTAGTGAAACTTTAGAGGCTTATAAGAAAGCAAAGAAAGAAGCGAAAAAGACCGTGAGTGAAGCAAAAACTAAAATTTGGGAGGATTTATATAAAAAAACTCAACTCAAAGGAAGCGAAAAAGGCTGTGGGTTATATGGCTGTGTTATTCCAACTGCTTTACTTCAAGTCAGTTTCTCCTTCTCCTGGGATGTTTAGTTTGCTTCTTTTTCTAATGAGACGTATTGGAGGGATTGAAACTTTTCAAATATTTCCAATCGTGGTATATATAATCTAATGATGTGTCATTTGGACTGTGATTGCACCTGTGGTGTTCATTATATAGTATACACAATACCTAAGTGCTTTTGTTTTTAGTATGATTGATGACATTGCCATGGAATACATTGATCTCCAAGTCAAACCATTCATACTGTAGAATCCACACCAAACATTTAAAGCTTAAGATGGTAAATAATAATTTGGCTTGAAATTTGATTTTGTTCCATCCAGCATCTTTGAGCTAAAGATCTATGAAATGTCAAAACATCTTTTAGCTAACGAACTTCTCTATGAGAAGTCGAAACATATCTAACTGTTCTCGCTTAATGTTTCTGATGTCCAATGATCAAATATCAAGATGTCTTGAAAAGGAAAGAAGATCAATGTGTTCTAGGAGAATAGCACTACTACATGTATTATGTTCAGTTTCGTTTTTATGAATTGTCTGTCTGTGCTTTAAATGAGGCAGCAAATCTCAGACTTAAATGTGTTTGAGGTGTCTTTTTCTCTTTTTCGGGTACAATGGGGAGGCTGAAGCCAGATGCATGGCTCCTGGTATTAAGATCACAGATCACGGCCTTCAATTTGTGAGTAGACTACTCTTGTTAAGCTATTGCTCAAGTTACTGTCTCTGTAGAAAGGTAGATGTTTGTTAGCCTGCCATTCAGACCTAGTGAGGGAGGTCTAGATGTGGGAGGTATTATTTGTCTCTGTTCCAACCACCCGCCTTCCTGAAGCGCAAGAGGATGAGCTGGTCCCTTGAAGATGGTTGGTATCTAAGACCTTGCTAGTCTAAACCGAGCTATGGAACAACCGATAGGCCAATTGCGGTACAATTCTGCTCTTAGATGCGTGCATGATTTGGTTTATTAATCAAATTTTAATTTGATTGTCAACTGCAATACTACTTTGCTTTTATTTATTTTATTTATTGTTTTTATACAAATAATGGTGTTTTTATGCAAATAATGGTGGATTCGCTTTGGTGGTATAGATGCACCTCATTTTCTTGGTGTGGCCTTATATTAGATGAATAATTCTCATTTTCATTTTTCCTGAGGTTCCCCGTAAAAACGAATAAAATTCATTCTGACTTGTCAAACAACTTCAGTTAGGGTGGCAATGGGGCGGGTTGTGGATGGTATAATACCTATACGACGTAAACCTTGATGGGGTATGGTTTCGGCCCTTGGGTTCTCTTTTCCCCAATGGGTAACGGGGTGGATATTGACTGGGGAAAAACATATTTTATATGGGTTCGGTGTCGGGAAAGGGCATCTTACCCCCATGCCCGAACCCAAACTTGATTGGGTGGGGTCAGGTCAGGGTTGCACGGGCCAGATCAACATCGTGACCCTAATTACGTCCAACATAGGGGCCTCTTCTATCCACATTTTGCCTGGGTATCCCAGGCGTAGTTTAGCTATTTCATGTATTACGCGGTTTCCCTCTCTTTTGACGAGACAACCAATGTTCATGACATAAAGGCTTTTGCCATTGTCTTCTGGCCGCAACGGTCCGTCCCAAGTTGTTTTCAGGTGTTTTTCTTGCGATTAAGATGCTTTATTGCTTCAAAGGAATGGCTTTCAACTTCCAGTATATGAAGACCGTTTGTCTCGTCCGGTTCATGCTCAGTCTAGCAGCGTTCCAGTTCTGCAGGAAGGGGCCAGCAGGCTGCAACGAGAATGCAGCCTTCTGTCTCTGTACATCGCCTATCAACAGGTAGTAGCCACCTTACTACACTGCCTCTCTGTCTGTGTCTGCGTTGGGGTTTCTGTAGATCCTATTGTTGTTTTTTCTCCTGCTGAAATTCATTAAACACTTTCAACAACTTTTGGATCTATTTTCCATTGAATGCCTTTGGTAAATGATTAAGTTTTTTCCACCCACTTTCTGTGCATTATGACAAAAGATTTTCATCACTTGAGCAGTACTTCCTCCCATACCCAACTGCACCCATCTCCATATCGGTAGTTCTTTCATGTCTCTATTGAGTAGTTCATAAACGCTGTATAAACCACCAAGCAATCTCTTTGTGCGCGTGGTAGATTCTTCATGGAGTAGGCATCGTGGGCCTGTTGAATTATGAGTTTTCTCGCCAAGTTCTTGGGTGAGTGACATTGTTCAAGGCTTCCCATTTTGAGTTCTTGAAGGAATGTTTTACATTTTTTCCAGTTCATGCATTGGGATGACATTAACTGATGTGCTTTGATCCCGAATCCTCCGCAGCCAAGTTTTTAATCAAATCGTCGTTGACATGACTTAGAAGCATCCATGCTTTGCTTTTAAACTGAAAAATTGATCACCAATAATGACATGTGGGAGCGGGATCTGGCATATCTAGCCCGATTCTGACTGCCATCTTCCAACCGGTCAAAGCCTTTCGTTAAACTGCATAGGTTATCTCCATGAGCACGGCACCTCACAAACTAGGTCTTCTCCTTTGAATCATGGTTGACACCATGCCCTTATGCGGCCAGTAGCCAAGCGTCGGTTCTAAAAACAAAGGTAAGGTACTTGTATCAGTCCCTTATGATTTCACCATAAACTGACTACCCAAAAATGCATGCATGTGCCTGGAAAGCAAATGCTTGTGGGTGTTATTGGGTCAAGAGCACGGTGTGCATGCAGAGGAAGACCCCGGTGCTAGGGAGGCTTATCTAGCGCTCGGGGAGGTTTACACGCTTGCTTTTAAGTCACGTAATAAACGGATTATATGAGTCACATGTGTTACCCTATTAGAGAAGTTACTTGTGTGTCTAGGTCCAGCATGGAACGAGTCTTGTTAGGTCCATTAGGGTTTGTTTAGGTGCCTCAGTTCTAATGTAGGATGTCTAGCGTGGTGCAGGATTCATATCCGAATCCACTTGAGTAGGATCCTTGTAACCGGTCGTTTGGTGTATAAAAGGGAACCATGTATCACTACAGAAGAATTCGGCCTCTGTGTGTTGAGAGTGCTAGACAGAAGAGCGAAGCATGGTGGGAGTTCGGGACTATGAGAGGTTGATTTCAACACTTTTCTTCATAGTTTATCAATTCAATGAGCAGCTCTCAAGTTGAAAATTGAGACTGGATTCCACAATTCGTAGCCCTCTCGATTTGGGGTACACCCATCCTCTCAAATATACACTTGACAACCGTCCCCAATTCTCTGCAAGCCTCCTTTCTTCAATATCTAAACTGAAGACCATATACTTCTCCATGTGTAGCTGGCATTGAGAATCTTGGTCTTATGATTTGCCTTTAAGACTCCTGACATGAGGGAGCTCATCTTTCTCCAACATTGCTTTGCTAAGAGTACATGGTTTGGAAGTTGATGACAAAGGCATATAGGCAATTAGAAGCAACCCATAATGTAAGTAGGTATTAATTTGTCTATAGCTTATCAAGATTTCTTTCCCCGCTTGCGATATACACTTCTTCCAGCTTGTGAACAAACTCAAAGACTTATTTCTTGGATAAGCTCTAGGCATTCTTGTGTCGCTCTCAACTATCTTAATCTCCATCCAGCTTTGGATTCTCATATATCTAATAGTGGAGACATTTCGGCTAAACGAGAGTTTCAAAATTTCAAAATTGTTTCGTTAGCCCGAAGCAAGTCTGTAAAGGAGTGAGACCTCTTCTGATAATTTCCACATCCTCTTTCGTTGCCCTTGCAACACAATAGCTTTATCAACGAAGAAAATATGAGTAATTGTTGCCTAATATGTTACAAAGTTGTGGCCATTCTCGGCTCGGGTAATGGCTAGACTGGCCATCCAGCCGTTACCTGAGGATAAGGCTAGATCCAACGGACGGCCATTACCGGAGGCCGTCCGTTACAGCTCCTAGACGAGGGAAGCCACAAGCGGATAAGCACGACAAATGGGGGAGTGCCTACCTATAAAGACAGGCACATACAGACATTGTATATACCGAAAATACAAAGACAAACAGAAACAATATTACATTCGTCTGTGCAAGCCCATGTGAGGGAACCTCGTGTCCATCAGTCCACCCTCCCCTTCACCATTGCGTCTTGTTTATCTCTGCAAAGCAACATAGGGTTCCTGAAATCCAGCGACATCATCAGAAACCTTCACAGTAAGGAAGAAGGTAAGATTCGCCCAACATTGGTATCAGGGCCTGGTTCCCTCAAAACAGAAAGAGAGGTTCATAAAAAAAAAGGAAAGGGAGAGAAAGGGAGGGAACGAAAAAAAATAAAAAATCGGTTGAAGGCGGCAGTCGGCAGGGACGACAGAAGGAGAACCCAGAGGCACACTCGACTGAAACAGTCGAAACCCTGAGGCAGGCCGAATCAGTTGAAGTCCAGAGGCAGGCCCAACAAGAAGCCCCGAGCTAGGCCGAAACAACCGAAGCTCAGAGGCAAGCCCCGAAAAAGGCCCAAGGTAGGCTAGCAAGAAGCCCTAAGGCAGGCCGAAATAGTTGAAGCTCAGAGACAGGCCCGACAAAAAGCCCAAGACAGGCCGAAAAAGCTTGAATCTTGAAGGCAGGCAAGCAAGCTGTCAGTCGGCAAGAACGACAAAAGGAGAAACCAGAGGCAGGCTCAGCCAAAAAGCCAAAGGAAACACCCTGAGGAAGGTCGAAACAGCCGAAGCCCAAACACAAGCCGACATAAAATCTCGAAGCAAAAAGCATGAGCCGAAGCAAGGAAGGCCGGAAAAATAAAAAGCCCGCCAACAGCTGCCAGCCGACGATCGGCCGGAACAGCTCTTCGGCAACCCTCTCCGAACTCTCCCTAATACACACACACTCTCTCTCTCTCTTGGAATACTCCAGAGAGAGTTGTAAAAACGCTTTTAAGCGTTTTAGTCGAGAAAAAAACCCGCGGTTTCGAAAAACCGCGGCGAAAAAACCAGCGGCTTTCCAAAACCGCTCACGGTTTTTCGAAAATCGCCTCGGGGTCTATATCAAAAAGGCAAAATTGCCCCTGACCCTTTTTTGGATATTATGCAGTTGCCATGACAAAAAGACAGTTTCATCCCTCGACAGTTTTTGAAATTTACAGAAAAATCGGGGCTGTCATTTTACGAAATTATCCAACCCGGTTTGAATAATTTCATTTCTCCCACTCAGTTAAAAGACGGGTTTACCCCTATTCTTTTAGAAAAATTACAGATTTGCCCTGAGGGTTAAAATTATGATTTTAATCCTGATCAGTTTGTCCTCGTGATTTTATAAAATTATAAAAAAGGACAAATAGATAAAATTATAGATTTATCCCTTGGTATCCTTTTTAGGGGTTTAGAGGTATCACTTTAACATGTCTCTTGCTATGTGTGCTTTTGTTTTTGTGATGGTTTCCTTTTTAGACCGCTTGATTGTTATTTTTGTCAAATACTTAAAAATGAGTTCTACGATATGTATGTCAGAATTGGCAAAAACGGAAAAGATGAACGGTGTGAACTTCCAGACATGGAAGAGAAGAATTCTTTTGGCTCTAACACTGGAAGGTAAAGGAAATCATGCGTCCGCCACCCCAGACACAAATGAGCAACAACTAGAAATGTAGAAAACATTTTTAAAAGACGATACCATAGCAAGGACGATCATGTTAACGTACATGGAAGATGACTTGATTAGGGTCTTTGAAGAATATGACACCGTCAAAGAGCTGTTTGACTCACTAACAGCTAAGTATGATACAACTGCAAAATTATATTTGCATTTTCTACTATAGAAATACAACTCCTTTAGAATGAAAGAAGGAGAAAATGTAGTAGAGCATATAAATCACATGCTGGTGATGACTAGAGACTTAGTTGTAGCAAAATCAGTCATCCCCGAACCGATGCAGATATCAACAATACTGAACAGTCTACTTCTATCATGGAATATGGTCACCACTGCCTTAAGATTAGGGCATGAAGTCAACCTTTCTGAGTTGCTTCTAAAACTAGTAATTGAGAAAGAACATATGCTTAAAAATAAAAAAGAAAAATTGCTAGTGGTTTAGGATGAGTTAACGTCTAGCTCCAAATCCAACCAGAAAAAGAAACTAAATAAAAGGTTTGGCAAGAATAACAAGAAAGTAGTCAAAGTTTTAAGAAATCGCAGGAAACCGCTTACCGGATTAAGTGTTTCAACTGTAAAAAGATGGGACACTATAAGAGGGACTGCCGCAACAAGAAAGGTGGAGGAAACAACCCACAACGCGGATAGTCGGAGAAGTAGGATATAATCTGTATAATTTCAAAATGTCTATACTTAGACCGCCTAGTTACAGGTTGGTAGATAGACTCGGGAGTTACAAGACATATCTCAAAGACCAAGGAAGGAGCAATTGGTCTAAAGGAATACGAACCCGGAGAACATCGTGTATATATGGGAAACAATACTTTCTCAGATGTTTTGGGTATTGGATCCTTTAGGATATTTGTACAAGCAAACCAATTGTATTGATCGATTTGTTAATTATGCCATCTATAAGGCACAATCTGGTCTCGATCCCTGCCTTAATTAAGAAGGGTTTTGAAGTTAGGTTTATACCTAACAAGGTGACTGTGGGCAAACATGAGAAAATCTTGTTTTTAGGAGAATTTGATGTAGAACAAGAATTGTTTAAGTTAACTGATAATGAAAGTTATCAATCTTCTACTTATATTGAAAGTGCCTTTTCTGTTGATGTGAATGTGTGACATAAACGCATAGGGCATATAAGTCTGAAAAAGTTGAGGAAATTATCCAACTTTGACTTATTGCCCGAATTTGAGGAAAAAACTTTCAGCAAAATGGTGTGAATGTGAATGTGCAAACTTTGCCTTTTCTGTTGATGTGAATGTGCAATTGATAGTTTATAACCTTTATCGATGATTACTATATATGTATATATATATATATATATATATATATATATATATATATATATATATATATCTTTTGACACATAAATCAGAGGCACTTGTTGCTTTCAAACAATATAAGCAAAAAGTAGAAAATCAATTAGGCCATTTGATCAAAGTCTTGAGATCATACAGAGGAAGTAAGTATACCTCGGTAGAATTCTTAGAATTTTACAAAGACTTTGGTATTGCTAAACAAAATACAATACCTAGGACACCTCAGCAAAATAGTGTAGTTGAAAGATACAATAGAACCTTGCTGAACATGACAAGGTCTATGCTGATTGATGCCTCTCTTTCAAGGGTATTTTGGGGAGAAGTAGTAAGTACAACTGTTTATGTACTCAACAGAGTACCATGTCAAGTAGTATTCACTACACCATATGAGATTTGATTTGGAAGAAAACTCAACCTAGGTCATTTCAAGAGGTGGGGATCAATTGCACATGTCAAGATCATTGATCAGTCTAGAGATAAACTAGGCAGTAGGTCCTTGAGGTGTATATTTATTGGATATCCAAAGGTTCGAAAGGATATCGGTTTTATCATAAGGACCACAGACTCATTGAAAGTTGAGATATTGAATTCTTAGAAGATACTAAGAATAATATCCTGAAAAATAATGAGGAATGTGTTGATGATTTGGTAGATTTAGACCAATAATCTTTTGAGCCCATAGAAGATCTTCCTGAAACTACCGATACCTTAAGTGGACACAAGAGGCCAAGAGCCACTCCATCCTACTTAAAGGATTATCACACTTATCTTGTAGAAGAAGTGTGTAATTCAGTAGATTTAGATGAGTTGACTGATAACTTGACTTATCAGCAAGCGATGAACTCATCGGAAGCAACAGACTGGGAGAAGCCATGGATGAGGAAATTGAATCCATTGAGAAAAACTAAGTTTGGGAATTGACTGATTTGCCAAAAAGAAGGAAAGTTATAGGCTGTAAATGGGTTCTAAAAAAGAAATACAAGGTCGATAGTACAATCGATAAGTTTAAAGCGAGGATACAAAGAATAATATCCTTCAAAATAATGAGGAATGTGTTGATGATTTGGTAGATTTAGACCAATCATCTTTTGAGCCCATAGAAGATCTTCCTGAAACTACCGATACCTTAAGTGGACACAAGAGGCCAAGAGTCACTCCATCTTACTTAAAGGATTATCACACTTATTTTACAGAAGAAGTGTGTAATTCGGTAGATTTAGATGAGTTGACTGATAACTTGACTTATCAGCAAGCGATGAACTCATCGGAAGCAACATACTAGGAGAAAGCCATGGATGAGGAAATTGAATCCATTGAGAAAAACCAAGTTTGAGAATTGGCTGATTTGCCAAAAGGAAGGAAAGCTATAGGATGTAATGAGTTCTAAAAAAGAAATGCAAGGTCGATGGTACAATCGATAAGTTTAAAGTGATGTTGGTTGCAAAGGGTTTTTCGCAAAAACAGGGGATACATTATGTTTAGGCATATTCCCCAATTGCGAAATTTGCATCTATACGGATAATCCTGACAATATCTGAATATTATGATTTGAATTTACATCAATTAGATGTAAAGACAGCCTTTTGTAAATGGTGATTTAGAAGAAATCATATACATGCAGCAGCCCGAAGGATTTGTGGTTGAAGGCGAAGAAGATAAAGTGTATAGGTTAAAAAATTCCTATATGGCCTGAAACAGTCACCTCGCCAATGGTATTTGACCTTTCAAAATGCCATTATAGAACTTGGGTTTGTGGCTAACAAACTTGATCATTGTGTATATGTCTGGAACAGTGGGAGCCACTTTGTTATCTTATCATTGTATGTAGATAACATATTATTGACTGAAAATGACAATGAGATGATTGTGAAAACCAAGTCATGGTTGAACTCTAAGTTCGAAATGAAGGATATGGAGGAAGCATCCTATATCTTGGGTATAAAAGTCTCTCGAGATAGAGGATCTAGACTCTTATGCCTGAGTCAAGAGAGATATATAGATTATATCGTAAAGAAGTTCAAAATGGGTGAATGCAAGTTTGCAGATACACCTGTTGCAAAGGGGGTGAAATTGAGTAAGGTTGATTGTCTCGGTGAAGGAGATGATAAGCCTAATATTCCTTATGCACAAGCTGTTGGCAGGTTGATGTATGATATGTTATGTACAAGGCCTGATATCAACTTTGCTGTTGGTCTTGTCAGTAGATATCAAAGTAATCCTGGTTGGCAGCATTGGGTAGCTGTGAAAAGGATTCTAAGATATTTGAAAGGAACAAAGGACTTGAAACTGTGCTTTCAAGCAGATGAACTGAAAGTGGTAGGATACTTAGATGTTGACTTTGCTGGGAGCAAAGATTACAACAAATCAACCTAAGGTCAAATATTCTTATTTGGAGGTGGTATTGTTTCTTGGGCATGCAAGAAACAAGGATGTGTAGCATTGCATATACAGGAAGCTGAGTATGTTGCTTGTTGTATGGCTGAAACAAGTGTTGTCTGAATAAGCTGCTTTATACGAGATTTGAAGATGGAGATAACAATCGAGCCAGTGGTTATCTATTGCGATAACAATGCAACAATTACTCTTATTAAGAGTGTAGCAGATTGCTCGAAAAGCAAGCATAGAATGGTAAAATACCACTATGTTCATGATATGGTTATGAGAAAGGAAATATTCATCTCATACATGACAACGGAAGACATGTTGGCAGACCCCTTAACAAAAGACATAACGGAAGAACTCTTCTCAAAACATGTTAGAAACATGAGTTTGAGATATGTTTGATTTGTTGTATAGGCAAACAACCATACAACGGATATACAATTGTTGTATAGGTAAATAACCATACAACAGATGATTTGTTATGTAGGGAAATAACCACACAACAGGTTCTGATTACAATAGTAATCAGGAATCGATATAACTAGGGAAAACCCCTGAAAAGTGGGAGGAAAACCAGTATGTCGATACACTTGGCTCGAATGGCCAAGTGGGAGATGTTACAAAGTTGTGGCTATTCTCGGCTCGGGTAACGGCTGACCATCCAGCCGTTACCTGAGGATAAGGCCAGATCCAGTAACGGACAACCATCCGGTAACGGCCGTCCGTTACAGCTCCCAAACGAGGGAAGCTATAAGCAGATAAGCACGATGAATAGGAGAGTGCCTGCCTATAAAGGCAGGCACATACAGACACTGTATATACCGAAAATACAGAGACAAACAGAAATAATATTACATTCGTCTGTGCAAGCCCCTGTGAGGGAACCTCGTGTCCATCAATCCACCCTCCCCTTCACCGCTGCGTCATGTTTATCTCTGCAAAGTAACAGAGGGTTCCTGGAATCCGACGACATCATCAGAAACCTTCACAATAAGGAAGAAGGTAAGATTCGCCCAGCATAATATCATATAGAACACCACAAGACTATTCCTTAAGAATGAGTGCCGAGAAGACTTCTGCACGCAGCGGGAGATCCACCTAAGGGTGGGGCAGCTGCTCCACCTCAAATTTGGAAAATGCCGGCCAGTGTTGGTTTGGTTTGGTTCTAGATGTTTTACGGTTTGGTTGAGCTCAATTCTGGCAGGAAAAAGGGCTGGTGGCTTGGTTCACGGTTCCAATGTTGAAATCGGATCATTATATATATGAGTTTTATAACCTTATATACATATATAATGTGAATATATATAATGTTTATATACTTATATGGATATAAATCTTTTCAAGTTTATATATGTGAGCTTTGTAACTTCATATACATATAATATGAGGACCATATATCCAAATAATCAGATGGCATAATAAATTATATTTAACAAAATCCTGAAATAAGTAGAATATTGGTTCCAAACCGAACCAAACCATTTGGTTCGGTTCAGTTCTAGCCATAGCACAGTTCTGTTCGGTTCTGTAAAACGACCGAGACTAGTGGTTTGATTTGAGCTTGAGGCTAGAACCGAACAATGAACACCCCTAGCTGGGGCCTTATTTGCCACGCCGCAAATGAAGGACTGCCCCAACTAAAGGTTAGCAATCTTTAGTTTTTCACTTTTCCTCCTCTTCCAACGCTAAATATGGCTATTTTTGGCATTGTATATCCTCCTAAAATACTATTCTGCGGTTGTGTCAACACTAACCCAAATACGTGAAGAATATATGAACCATTATCTTAAGGTTCAAAATAACCCAAATAAGTTGGGGATATAAAAATCAATATCTTAATGTTCAAAAGAGTTAGGATTTGCATGGACCGAAAAAGTTTGGGTCCCTGCACCGCTCAAGTTTTGCTTTGTCTACTGAAGCTGAAGAACACTAAGCTCATAAAACATTGTTAAATTAAAAAGCTTTCTTTATGAAGAGAAAAAAGACATTGTTAAATTAAAAACGGAAGTTTGATCGAATCTGATTAACAAATATTATTGAGTTTATCTGCATACTAAACAAATCAAGATCCCTATTTTAACCACAGTTATTTAGCTATTGAATGAGTTAAAGAAGAGTTCAAATGAGTTTAATACAAACTAAATGTGATAACCTGTCCAGTTGAGAACTCTTAAATCCCATGAAATTTAACTCATTTAGTTTGTACTCTATTGTTAGTAAGTACATTTTAATTGGTAGGCATACTAAGATGTACCCATACTCGTATGTACTCAAGCATACTGGTAGTACTCGACCATAAATAGAGTACATAGCTCAAGGCTGAACAATAAATGGAGGTATGATTTTTCAATCATAATGTTAGAACAATATTTTGTGAAGCAATATTATCATAACTCTTTGATGCCTTTGGTTCAAATCTCCTTGTGTCACGCACCAGTACCGCGGATCGGTTAGCATTTGAGTTCACCACCTCGCTGCACCCAGAGACCCAGGGCTTGATACCATCCAAAATGGGGTTCAGCTTCAATCTACTCTATGCCATGCCCACCTTTCTGTCCAATTTCAAGCAAGTGCTCTCTTATTTGGAAGTCCTTAATGTGAGAAGTAAGGGACAGTTGTGTTTGATAAAGCTACGCTTGCATTCAAGATTTCAAGGCTTTTTTTGGTTCAAGATGACAAATATATGAAAGAAAGCAGCTAGCTTTACACTTTAGCTCCAACCCATTATCCATATGAATGACTTACCTACACCATCGATTGAGGAATGAGATCTATTAGACCTAAAAAGCACTATAGGAGTGCAAGTGAGCCAACCTGCTCATGACCCTAATCAAGCTTTATAAATATAAATACAAAACTTGCTTTATATTTTAAAACTTTTATGTAGTTTCGTAGGCCTATAAATATATAAGCCAATCCATGAGCTATTCACAAGCTCGGTTGGACTTGATCTCATCCGAGTTCACTGTGCCCGCCCTCAAGCTGATCATAATGAAGTTGACCTTAGTTGCATTGAGTTCAAAGGAGCATAGCAAGCTGAGCTCGTGTTTTTTAACATAACTCATGCTCAAGCTCAAGCCTAAAGATTAGAGCTGAAGCCTATTATATATATATATATATATATATATATATATATATATATATATATATATATATATATATATATATATATATATATATATATATATATATATGTGTGTGTGTGTGTGTGGAAAACTTGGTGTTGCTAGACACCTTTCTATGTCAAATTCTCCTAGACGATTTGCATTTTCATACCATAACACGAACAATGCAGTTCGAGTTTTTCATCAACATCGGTACAACAATTGACATTATTTAATGCATATACATGTTGTGCATTAAATGTGACGTGAGCGAGATGTCTTGATCACCGCCATCTCATTAATGATACGAACAATAATAATGATAAAGTAATGCTTAGCCTGGGAGACTCTTTGTCAGCTCCCACTCTCTCTCATGTATAGAAAGAGAGAACAAAATCGTAGAGTAGGCTTATGCAATACCACCTTAAATAGTATTCTACCTGCAGTTCTTTTAGTTTCAAAGTACTGCAACTAATTTCATGCCCAATACATCTTGTTAATCGTTAGGGATAGCAATGGAGCAAGTTAGGGCTGGTTGGCACCCCACTACACCCATTAAAAGAACCTCTGGAACGAGCTTTAAAACATCCCTGGAGTCTCAGGGTTCAAATACCTGCTCTCAAACCATGCTAGACTTGTAACCTGATCCGACCCACACCTCTCCTTAGAAAAGTTTAACTTAATTTCATATGGTCGCATGAACCACATTGCAACTATTAAACTCACAGGTACAAAAACACATTTATACAATAAAGAGGGGGAGGAGGGTTAGTTCATGCACACACTCATTTATGCTTAAAAATATTTAAAGATTCTCATTTGTGCTTAAAAATGCTTAAAGGATCTCAACCATCCGATCACTAAGAAGGATGGTTTAAATCCTTAAGTTAAAAAGTCAAAAGCATAAAATGAAATAAATGTACTTAAAAAAACTAGTATATATTTGAATTTTAAATTTCAACCGATCTTAAAGATTGGACGGATGTTAAAGCTTTTTTTAAGCATCTAATCATGTGAGCATATAGTAATCTCTCTCTTTCTTATATATATATATAACTGAAACATGTCCACCTTTAACATAGTCATCCATTTTTTCTTAGTATAATTATAATTTTAAAAAAGTTAAGAATTTTTGGAAAATATATAAAGATAATATTAATAAATTCATGCTCTAAAAAAGTAATATGAACATAAGTAAGCAACGTGACCATAGAGAAAGAGGAGAGAAATTAGTTCATGCGCGTATTTTATTTTTTTTTAAAGATTTCAACTGTTCGATCTTAAATATTAAGATGAAGTCAAAAGCAAATAATATCAGATGTATTTATTATCTTAAAATATTTATTTATTTTTAATTTAAATTTTGACCATCAATATAACAAAGTTGAGATTCTTGAGAATGCTAAAGAGAGCACCTTCTACTTCTCTTTGCTTTTATTGTGTATATCATTTTCTGTGTTATCCTGTGGAAGAGAGCAAAATTTAAATTTTGTTACTGCTATTCGGAGATGGTGGGACTCTCATCATGAACCCTTTGTTTTTTATTTTGTTTAACAAAAGGACAAAAACATGCCCCTGCTATTCGGTACTGCAACGCTCCTTCACATTTATACAATAAAGAGGGGGAGGAGGGTTAGTTCATGCACACACTCATTTATGCTTAAAAATATTTAAAGATTCTCATTTGTGCTTAAAAATGCTTAAAGGATCTCAACCATCCGGTCACTAAGAAGGATGGTTTAAATCCTTAAGTTAAAAAGTCAAAAGCATAAAATGAAATAAATGTACTTAAAAAAACTAGTATATATTTGAATTTTAAATTTCAACCGACCTTAAAGATTGGACGGATGTTAAAGCTTTTTTCAAGCATCTAATCATGTGAGCATATAGTAATCTCTCTCTTTCTTATATATATATATATTATGTATATGTAACTGAAACATGTCCACCTTTAACATAGTCATCCATTTTTTCTTAGTATAATTATAATTTAAAAAAAAAAAAAAAACCTCCGCCCATGTAAGGGATCACCCTTGCATTGCCGGTCCCAAGCCCGGATAAAGGAGGAGGGTTGTGTTAGGCTTCCGACAGCCAGCGTAAAACTTCGTCGGATTTCTACAACATGGATTACAAAAATTATGAGCATTGCTTTGGGGCGTCCCCGCCTAGCGACGTGCTGCAGAGCCCGAATGCAGTAAGAAGTAAGCAAGGGCCACTACATTTTCGCCCGAATGTAGTGAATCAATTGCAGAGAGGGTTCCCACATCATGGACGGGTGTGGGTAAAGAAGTTAGTCCCACTACATTGCCGCCCGAATGTAGTGAAAATTTTTCAGAGAGGGTCTCTGCATTTTGATTATGGACGGATGCGGGGGGTAAGGAAGTTAGTCCTAAATAATAAGATTCGTATTGGTTCTTGGAATATCAGAACATTATCGGGTAAGCTAATGGAGGTGGTAGATACTATGATTCGGAGAAAGATTCATATTCTATGTTTACAAGAGACAAAATGGGTTGGAGAAAAAGCAAAGGAGATAGAGGATACAGGTTTTAAATTATGGTACTCAGGTAAAGAAAAGGCCCGAAACGGAGTTGGTATTATCATAAATAAATATTTAAAGGAGAGTGTAGTAGACATACAACGATATGGTGACCGAATCATGACATTGAAATTAGTGTTAGGAGCAGAAGTTTTGAATATAGTTTGTGCTTACGCACCCCAAGTAGGACTAGAAGATAGTATAAAGACAGTTTTTTGGGAAGAGTTAGATAAGGTGTTTCAAAAGATTCCATAAAGGGAGATGATTTGTTTAGGAGGAGATTTAAATGGACATGTCGGTAAAGAGGCATTAGGATATCATGGGATTCATGGAAACTTTGGTTATGGGGATATAAACGAGGAAAGTAGGGAGATTTTAAATTTTGCTATGTCATTTGATCTCTTTATAGTCAATACAATCTTCAAAAAACGAGATGAACATTTAATTACTTATAAGAGTGGCTTATCACACACACAAATTGATTACTTTATTTGTAGAAAAAAAGATAGAGCGTGTTGTAAAGATTGTAAGGTAATTCCAGGAGAAAGCTTAACCACCCAACATCGACTTTTAGTTATGGATTTACAAATAAAAAAATGGACAAAGAAGAAAAGAGTGCATCGAGCTATTCGGACTAAATGGTGGAACCTCAAAAGCGAGAAAGAAGGTATATTTAAACAGAAAGTCCTTCAAGGAGATGTTTGGAATTATGTTGGCACACCCTCTGATATGTGGAACAATATGGCTATACATATTAGGAAAGTGGCGAAAGATGTGTTAGGGGTATCTAAGGGAGGTGTACCGACACAAAAAGAAGCTTGGTGGTGGAGTGAAATAGTACAAAATAAAATCAAGACAAAGAGGGCATGTTACAAAATACATTACGCTAAGAAAACTAGTGAAACTTTAGAAGCTTATAAGAAAGCAAAGAAGGAAGCAAAAAAGGCCGTTAGTGAAGCAAAAGCTAAGATTTGAGAGGACTTACATAAAAAACTCAACTCAAAAGAGGGTGAAAGAGATATTTTTAGGATAGCTAGGGCTAGAGATAAGAAAACTAAAGATCTAAATTTTGTTAGATGCATAAAAGACGAGGATGAAAAAATTCTAGTGGCAAATGATGATATAAGAAATAGATGGAAAAACTATTTTTATAATCTTTTTAATGAAAATAAAGATGTTAGTATTAGTTTAGGAGATTTAGCCAAGTCAGAAAAGTATATAAACCACAATTTCTACCGGCGTATTCAAAAGAATGAAGTCAAAGAGGCTCTTAAACATATGAAGAGTGGTAAATCGGTAGGACCAGATAATATTCCTATAGAAGTTTGGAAAATACTAGGAGAAATAGGAATCACTTGGCTCACAAGACTATTTAATGAAATATGGAAAAACCAAAAGATGCCAGAGGAATGGAGAGCAAGTACACTTATACCCGTATATAAGAACAAGGGAGACATTCAAAATTGTGTGAATTATCGAGGTATCAAGTTAATGAGTCATACTATGAAATTATGGGAAAGAATTATCGAACATAGGTTAAGACAAGTATCAAGTACAACAGAGAACCAATTTGGATTTATGCCAGGTAGATCTACTATTGAAGCGATTCACCTTCTGAGACGTCTTATGGAACATTTTAGAGCAAAAAAGAAAGACCTTCACATGATATTTATTGATCTAGAAAAAGCTTATGATAGGGTACCGAGAGAGGTTCTTTGGAGAACTTTGGAAAAAAGAGGTATCCCATTGACATATATTAACCTTATAAGAGACATGTATGATGGTGCAAAAACATGTGTGAGGACTCATGAAGGAACGACAGACTTCTTTGAAGTTAATATTGGGTTACATCAAGGATCAACTTTAAGTCCATACTTATTTATAATGGTGATGGATGAGTTAACAAAACATATTCAAGATGAAGTACCTTGGTGTATGTTATTTGCAGATGACATTGTATTAGTGGAGGAGTCTAAGGAAAAAGTTAATAGAAAATTGGAACTATAGAGAGAAACATTAGAAAACAAAGGCCTCCGACTTAGTAGAACAAAGACAGAATATATGGAATGTAAGTTTGATCATTTGGCTACTTCAGAGTACATAGAAATTAAAATTGGCACACATTGCATTCCCCAAAAGGAAAGTTTTAAATACCTAGGGTCAATTTTTCAAAGTGATGGAAGAATTGATGGAGATGTTACACATAGAATTAATGCTGGTTGGTTAAAATGGAGAGGAGCATCAGGTATTCTTTGTGATAAGAAGATACCATTAAAATTAAAAGGTAAATATTATAGAGCAGCAATTAGGCCTGCCATGTTTTATGATTCTGAGTGTTGGGCAGTTAATCATCAACATGTACAAAAGATGTCTGTGACAGAAATGAAGATGTTGAGATGGATGAGTGGCCATACAAGAAAAGACCGTGTACATAATGAGGTTATTAGAAACAAATTAGGAGTGGCACCAATAGAGGATAAAATGAGAGAACATCGTTTAAGATGGTTTGGACATATAGAAAGAAGATCAAAAGAAGAACCTATAAGAAGGTTAGAAAAACTAAAGTTGGAAAGTATTAAAAGAGGTAGAGGACGACCACAAAAGTGTTGGAAAGAAACAATAAAGAATGATCTAGTTTATTGGGAGTTAACTGCTAACATGGCACACGATAGGGATCTGTGGAAACAAAGAATCCATGTAGCCGACCCTGTCTAGTATGGGAAAAGGCTTAGTTGTTGTTGTTGTTGTTGTAATTATAATTTTAAAAAAGTTAAGAATTTTTGGAAAATATATAAAGATAATATTAATAAATTCATGCTCTAAAAAAGTAATATGAACATAAGTAAGCAACGTGACCATAGAGAAAGAGGAGAGAAATTAGTTCATGCGCGTATTTTATTTTTTTTTAAAGATTTCAACTGTTCGATCTTAAATATTAAGATGAAGTCAAAAGCAAATAATATCAGATGTATTTATTATCTTAAAATATTTATTTATTTTTAATTTAAATTTTGACCATCAATATAACAAAGTTGAGATTCTTGAGAATGCTAAAGAGAGCACCTTCTACTTCTCTTTGCTTTTATTGTGTATATCATTTTCTGTGTTATCCTGTGGAAGAGAGCAAAATTTAAATTTTGTTACTGCTATTCGGAGATGGTGGGACTCTCATCATGAACCCTTTGTTTTTTATTTTGTTTAACAAAAGGACAAAAACATGCCCCTGCTATTCGGGGCACCTTACTGCAACGCTCCTTCACATGGCCCATGTGCACCGTAAAAGTGATTCCACCTGCCCACGCTCCAATTTCCTTTCACGCCGAAGTTCGGTATGGAAACCAAAAACCAAGCCTTCTACTCTCGACAAAAGATGAACACGAGCACAACCCGAAAAGCTTGTGGTTTGTTTGAGAAAGGTAATACGATAAAAATCCGGCCACATTCAATTGCACGAAAATGCAATTTGATACAAAACGACCCAATGAATCTGATCCACAAGATAAACATGAGCGTTTCGGGATTGCTACCCGGGTCCGCAACCAATTTGAAGCATTTTCTTCGGACAACCATGTAGTTTGCAGAACCGCACTTAACCTGCCAAATCGGTAGGTACTACATGATTTCAATACGGGCCGGGTCACATTTTGGATGGACCTGTAAAATGCTGCCCCACCCACCTACACACACACACACACACACACATATATATATATATATGTGTGTGTGTGTGTGTGTGTGTGTACTATATATGTATAGTTATTTCAATGACATGTATATATGTATAGTTTTTTCATTACATGTAATATATAGTTGTTTATTACGTGTATGTGTATATGGCTTGTTGAAGCTTAAAATGTTATGGTTAGATTTGGATTGAGTCTTGCAGATCCGATCTAATATCCAACGGACTTGTGGCCCTGTGGGCCAGCCCAGCCCGACCGGCATTGGCTCCCTCCCAGGACTATATGGACGGACTCCCAGGGCCAAGCCCATTTTGATATCTCTACTTGCATCTCTGTCTCTCTAAGAACTGCATTTGAGCCTTGCAAATTGGGTGGTACTACGGGTGTGTATTGGTCGGTTTAGTTCAATAACTGAACCGAACTGAATTAACCGATAATCAAACTTGTTCTAAATTTGAAAACTGGATTTCATAGGTAACAGAACCGAACCAAACTGAATTATTTTGGTCAGTTTGGTTTGTCTTGGCTGAATCTTCAGGGATATATATACACACATATGTATATGTACATATGTGTATATATACATAAATATATATGTATGTATATATGTATATACATACAAATATATATATGTATATATATTCAATTATTTGGTTTTAGAACCTTAGAAACCGAACCAAACCAATAAACTGAAATTGTAAACTGAAACTGAATTGATTTTCAATAGAACCGAATCATGCTCACCCCTAGTTGATACTATTTCTCTCTCTCACACACATACACAGACTCACGCACACACTTATGCATAAATTCATCAGACTCTTTTATTCACTGGTTCAATCGAACCTGAATATATGAATAGATTTCTCATATTTAAGTGGGTAAAAGTAGTCCTTGCAATGGTTAATTCTTGGGAAAAACTGTAGATTTAAGAACTAATGTTGTCCACCCTTGATCTTTTGAGTTTTTTATTATTTAAAAGTTGATTATCACTAATATACGCATGTAAAAGCCCATATATAAAGTTAATTACCCCCTTTGATTGAGAAATTTACTTTTAACAGCATAATACATATCAGTATCACTACTTGAGATCCCAACCCAATGCGAACCTATTAAGTTCAAGAAACACGTCACTAGTTGCTCAAGAAGAAAGCTTGAGAAACTTAAAGTCGTGGCAGTCTCACATAAAGGAACAGTAGTAGAAATCGCGGAACACTTTCAAGAAAGTTATAGGTAGTGTACTGAAACGCTTTTCCTTTCAAAGGAAGGGAATCAAAAGGCCTTCTCTTTTTAATGTGTTTTTATTAACTTAAGAGAGATAATGAAATCAAGAGTATATAAAGTGTAATTTTCACCGACGTATTGAAAAGAATGAAGTTAAAGAAACACTTAAAATTAAAAGAGTTGATAAATATGCAGAAGAAGACAATATTTTTATAAAAGTATGAAAAATCTTAGGAGATAGGTATTACTTAGCTTATAAGATTATTTAATAAAATATAAAAAATCAAAAGATGCTTAAGGAATAGAGGAAGAGTACAATTATACTCATATATGAGAACAAAGGAGATATTCGGAATTGTGAAAATTATCGAGATATCAAGTTGATGAGTCATACTATGAAATTATGAGAAATAATTATTAAATGTAGGTTGAGACAAATACTGAGTATAATAAAAAACTAGTTTTTTAAAGTGATATAAAAATTAATTAAGATATTACTATTAAAATTAATACATGTTGGTTGAAATGAAGAGGTGCAATAAGTATTTTGTATGACAGAAGATATCATTAAAGTTGAAAGAAAAATATTATAGAGCAACAATGAGACTCACTATATTGTATGATTCTAAGTATTAGGCAATTATCAATTTGACACAAATGAAGATGCTAAGATGGATGAATTGTCACACAAGGAAAGATTGTATATGTAATGAGATTATTAGAAACAAATTGACAGTTGCACCATTAGATGATAAAATGAGGGAAAATCATTTAACATGGTTTGGAAAAAAACTCTGACTAAAAAGTACAAGAAACTGTCTTGTGAAAATATTAAAAGATAAAGAGGAAGACCACAAAAGTGTTGAAAAGAAACAATACAACATGATTTAGCTCATATTGAATTAATGGTTAGCACGATACATGATTGAATTTTGTGGAAACAAAGAATCTAATCTATGTAGCCGACCCAATCTAGTATGAAAAAAAAACTTGGTTGGTTGTTGTGTAATTAACCAAACTGCTCATTTTGCTGATTTTATATATACATCGTGTGACAAGATGATAAGAAAGCTGCTGAACTTGTCTCGACTCACTAGAACAAAAATGAGAGATTATGACGGGCATGAGCTGATTAGCTTCTGTTGCGGTCGTTGGCAGGTTAATAGGATTACAATCTTTATCTTTTTGTGTATATATATATATATATATATATATATATATATACATATACATATATATATTCAAAAAGAGATACAACTCTTTGATGTATGAGTTGTATGCTGATGATATGTATCATGGGGGTGTTTATCTCTTCCGGAAGGGCATGAATATCAAAGAGTTATATATTTTTGAAAATCCTCTGTTAAAGGATAGGTCATGCCACATCCCAAAGACGTAGAGACTAAAGATGATCTAAATTCATCCCTATTATTTTTCTATGAGCAAAAAGAATAGGAAGGATTATTGTTTACGTGTATGGCTTTGTATATGCCATTTTCAAAGAAATACAACTCTCTATTATTATTCTATGGACAATGAATAGCGAAGAATTGTTGTTTACTTGGGGCTTGGTTGCGTTTGTGCAAAGCAGAATATTGTATGTCAAAGATGATCCCTAGGATCTCTCTGTGCATCTGAAAACCTACTATCCGAGGCAGAGATTTAAGTTAGGGATGGCAATGGAGTGTTCTCCTATACTCAGCCCTGACCCGGACTTAACGGAGAGGGTGCGGGTTCAAGTTTTTCCCATTGGTAACAAGGTGGGTATGGAGACAGGAACATCACGTGATATATATATATATATATATATATATATATATATATATATATATATATATATATATATATATATATATATATATATATATATAGAGAGAGAGAGAGAGAGAGAGAGAGAGAGAGAGAAAATTATTGGATCCTATATATATATATATATATATATATATATATATATATGTAGAGAGAGGGAGAGAAAATTATTGGATCCTACTTACTATTACTTTTGAGTGACATGAAGTATAATAACTTTTTTAATATTTTTAAAATCTTTTAAAAAATTTAAAATTGTACTCATTCTCCCCAAAAACAATGAGTGATTCTCCCCAAAAACAATGAGTGACCATGAATAGGCATGCACTAAGAGTCTACACGGTCCAATAACTATATATATATATATATATATAGGTGGATAACTTTTGAGTGACATGAACTATAATAATTTTTTTAATATTTTTAAAATCTTTTAAAACATTTAAAATTGTATTCGTACTCTCCAAAAACAATAAGTGACCATGAATAGGCATGCACTAAGAGTCTACACGGTCCAATCACTATATATATATATATATATATATATATATATATATATATATATATATAGGTCAAGTATGGATAAGGACAACTTATATGTATACCCAAACCTCATCGGGTTGGGTATTTCCCACCACATTTGGGTTGGGCTGGGTTGAGGATTTCATGGGTCGGATCAATATTGCCATCACTAATGCAAGTTTGTCTCGGCTTGATTCGTTCAACATACCACCGATCTCACTAATTGGCTATCTGGTTGATCACATCCAAACAACTTGAACTGAGATGATATGATAGTATTGTACGTTGATTAGATTTATACAGCACCGGTACTTAAATATTTTTCGCTTATTTATTTGTGTACGCTGCATCATTTTGCATGACAAGAGCGTGTAGCATATGGTATTGTTGCATTGCATGTTAAATGGTTTTGTCGTTTTATTTTTTAATTAAAATTTCTTTATCTAATTCTAAAGTATACATACGGTACGATATCGTCTGATGTACATGTAAAGTATCGTAGTTGCAGTATTGGCCTATCCAGCGATGCACCAATTGAAATGGATGGATCGTACGATCTAGATCGGAGCCCCAAATTTGTACAGTGAATCAGATCTTAATATGATCTCCATGTCGTGCAAGTTGAACCTGGATTCGAATGTATGACGAATCCGCGATATATTAGATTAGTTCAAGTAGTACCGGATCTTGTTCGACCAATAGGATCATTGGGTCTGGTCCGAATCGGAAAAATAGGCCCAAGGTTCGGACCCTCATCGGTCAGCGTAGCGTTATGGCGTGGTTTTTTGCAGCACGCAACGTATATCGCTCGATGTGGCGTTCACGTGACAACGCTGGTGCCACGTCGTCAGGATAAGCGGGGAATGACGATGCGCGTGATTTGGCCCACTACGCCATCTTGTGGACCCCGCATTAAGTCCTCACCTTTGACCCTGCCTGTTCCAAGTCATAACAATCGACCCGATAAAACTGGATCCGAACCATCAACAAAAAGGATCGGTAATGAAGGGTCCCAAGTGGCTTGATCCATATTAAAGCGTAGTTCACACTCATATTGAGGTCTTTGCTACAAGTAGCACAGGATCCATCCCGATCCAGATCCATAATATTTTTATGCAGACCCGCTCAACGTGGAGTGACACGAGAATGCAAGGGGATTTTTTTTGGGTTTCTCTGTCTGATGCTCTCTTAAAAGGACGGTACCGCAGATAATACTTTTATAATAATTGATTTCTTAAACTCAGTGTCAAGTTTGCCTGAACTTGTGTTGGATTCGGGTCGATTGCACCCTATTTCCTTCTTTCGAAATCTCAAAACTAAAATAAAGAAAAAGAAAAACGATGCAGGCCCGGTAGGGAGAAGCCGTACTGCCACTATTTAAGGTAACGTATCTAACAAAAGTATCTGCTGTTAAAAAAAACATTTATTTCTCATAGAAAAACTAAAACTAGGTTCGGCGGCGATAAAACATTATTTATTTTAAGTCGACGTTGACAACGATGTCGATAAGATGATGATGATGACGATGAAGAAGAAGATGAAAAAGCAGAAATACAGGGGCCGTTCATCTCCAACTGCTCCTCTTCACATGGCTTCTGCTGCTGCTGCTGCTTCCTTCGTCTTCCCTCTCTAGGGTTCCTTTATCAGGCAGAGTTTGGTGTGTGTGTGTGCGAGTGTGAGAGAGAGGAGATGTCTCTTGCTTTAGGCAGCGGCCGGATGGAACGGTCCGGATTTCCGAATCAGATGCAAGGATGCATGAAGGTGCACGTGGCGGGATCCGACCGAGAGTGGTATGCTGGGATGCCACCGGAAGGTCGCCGTAGAGGCGTCAGGAACAAGCTGGCTGATGAGTTCGGTAGCGGTAGCAGCAGCAGCAGCTCGTCGATCGGCAGGAATAGCAGCTCCCGCGGCCGATCGTGCTCGTCGGATGGAGAGGAGCCGGAGGTACAGAGCTCGTATAAGGGACCTTTTGAGAGTATGGATTCTCTGGAAGACTCTCTTCCTATAAGGTAAATCAAGCACTGAGTTTCTTGGATGATCAAAACCGATTTTCTGATTAGGAGTCGTTGTTGACGGATTTTCTTCTCCTTTCTGTTTCTTCGAGGATTTCAGGAGGGGGATATCGACTTTCTACAATGGGGGATCAAAATCGTTCACCAGCTTATCGGAAGCCGCGGCGATCGCTGAGGCCGGTGATCTGGCGAAGCCGGAAAATCCATACAACCGGAAGAGGAAGAACCTTCTCCTCAGGGGAACCATTTGGGAACGGAACCAGGGTCTTGGTAATGGATTGCGGAAATCCCGCAGTGGCATGTTCGGGAAAAGGCCGGTGAATTCTTGCCGGAGTACGCTGACCATCTGTGTCGAGGGAGAAGAGCAAATACAGAGGCAGCAATTGCCCCCATTGCCGCCAAACGGAAGGTCCCCGTCTAACGGAAGTCACAGCAGCTCCAGCAGTGACGGATCGGCATTAGAGTGGTCAATGACGCCTAGATCGTTCTCGCTGGTGGATTTGCTGCAACTGGGGTCGATAGCGTTTCGGCAGGAGAAACAGAGCAATGGCTTTCACTGATTTTTCTTAGTGTACTCCGGCTCTAACTCAGTTCTTTATATATTTCTACGAAAATCATCCGCTGATCTGTGTATAAAGTTTTGTGGCGATCTTGCTATCAGAAAGAAATATGAGTTTTTGTTGTTGGTAACATATAGTCTTAGATCCCCCTTCATCACCACAAACAACCTTCTTCTTCTTCGACGACGCTAAACACCACAGAATGTATATATGACAAGATGCAATCCAAACTCGAAGAAGCGACCTTATCAGTTTTATGGAAGATCGATCGCAGCCTCGGTCTAGATATGCACTTTCGATCGTTCAACTTCTCTGCGATTACGGAATTTTCGCCCGATTTGGTTGTGGATTTTAGTCTGTGAAGTTTTAGCTCGTGGATTTCCTTCTCTCTAATTGAGATTACGTTCACCAACCATGGATGAAGAGGTTTAGTAAAACCCTCCGGCGAACCTCCGGCAGTCGCCTTCTTGGGGAGGTATAGTTCTATGGCTTGCCTGCTCCCCAAGTTGTTGCAAACAAAAATTCGTGTGGTCCGCTTTGGTCCGCCTCTGAGCCCCAATTAACCCAGTTCTTTCGATATTGTTGGGGCAACGACGTGGTGTCACGTTGTTTATACTTTTCAAGAGTACCTAGATAGGGTGAATCGGACGATCTTTTTTCATTGGCGGGCTCGATTTCTATACGAACAAGTTCGAGCTAACCGCTATTAGAAACGTCTAACAACAGACTAAGTCACGCTTGACCAAGCTGAGTGATTCTCTTAACAAAATGAAACACGAGTCTTCTGAAAATAGCTAGAAGAAGGTGACTCTATCTTGACCTTCAGAAATCCTTATACAGATAACGTCCAGACACGGTTTGGATTAAACGGGGAACTATTGTCACACCTCAAATTACCATGCACACTCCTCAAATTACTTATTATGTCTGCATCTGTTTTTTATAATTTTTGAAATAGTTGTCTATTTGTAAATTGAGAGTTTAAGATGGTTTGAACATGGAGAAAGATGATTAAAAGATGTTTACGAATGTTAATGATTAAAAAAAGAGTTAAAAAATAAATACAAAAGTATTGAAAAAAACAATAAAGAATGTTCTAGTTTATTTTGAGTTAATTGTTAGTGTGACACCAAAAACAAAAAAATTGATGTAGTTGATCCATCTAATATTAGAAAAGGCTTAGTTATTGTTGTTATAGTTGTGCCCATTTTTTTAAAATTCGTATTCTATATGAGACCTCACCCTCTTTTCTTTCTCCTCTATGGCGAATCCTCTTTACTGTCTCTTCTGGTTGCCGACGACTCTACTAGAACTTGAGCTTCAGTGCCTTCTTAATAGTTGGACATATATAATTGGAACTCCTCGGAGTTGCATCACTTTTTCTCGGACATGTATAATCAGAACTGTCAAAGTTCCATTACCTTTTCTCACAAAAGAAAAGGAAACATTTAATTTAAGCATATTTTGTGTTTTTTTTAGAAGAATGTGATGTGATTTGCTTACCTGATTACGACTTTCTGTGAGCTTCAGGTTCGTTGCCGTCCAACTCTTCGAGGTACGCCTGCAGCGAAAGATCAAGGTGATTTTGATTTAGTTTCAAGGTTTCCGTACAACGGATTTTTTCAGGAAAAGTGTGTCTGTATCTGTATTTTTCAGTGTTTGTAACTGTATGCGTTGCTTTGTATTTATAGAGTAGCGCGTGCTCCTCCTTCCTGGTAAGCCTCTGTATTCGGATAGTTATTGTGATCTTCAGTAACGGTCCGACTGTTACGATTATTGCCATCTTTTCTATAACCGTGAACACGGTATCCAGATGTTACCTGTGCTGGGTTGCCGAGAATGGCCACACCATAACATCTCCCACTTGGTCATTCGAGTCAAGTGTATTGACATACTAGTTTTCCTTCCACTTTTGCAGGGTTTATCTAGTAATGTACTTTCATGATTGCTGCTATAATCACTACCTGTTGTATGGTTATTTTCCTACACAACAATCAAACATACCTTAAACCCATGTTTGTAACATGTTTTGAGAAAAATTCCTCTATTATGCCTTTAGTCAAGGGGTCTGCCAACATGTCATTTGGCATGTATGAGATGAATATTTTCTTTCTCATAACCATATCATGAACATAGTGGTATTTAACCATTATATGCTTGCTTTTTGATCAATCAACTCCACTCTTAATAAGAGTAATTGTTGCATTGTTATCAGAGTAAATGACAACTGGCTCATCGGTTATTTTCAACTTTAAATCACGTATGAAGCGGCTTATCCAGACATCATTCATTGCAGCTATACAACAGGCCACATACTCAGTTTCTTGTGTATGCAATGCTACACAACCTTGTTTCTTACATGCCTAAAAAACATCACCACCTCCAAATAAGAATATTTGTCCTGAGGTAGATTTGTTTTCATCTTTGCTTCCAAGAAAGTCAGCATCTAAGTATCCTACCACTTTTAGTTTATCTGCTTGAAAACACAGTTTCAAGTCTCTTGTTCCTTTTAGATCTCTTAAAACCCTTTTTATAGCTATCCAATGTTGTCATTGAGGATTACTTTGATATCTACTTATAAGACCAACAACAAAGCTGATATCAGGTCTTATACACAACATAACATACATAAAGTTACCCATAACTTGTGCATAAGGAACGTTAGGCTTATCGTCTCCTTCACTGGGATAATCAACCTTGCTTAGTTTAACCCCTTTTACAACAGATGTAACAACAGACTTGCATTCACCCATTTTGAACTTTTTGAGGGTATAATCGATATATCTCTCTTGACTCAAGTATAAGAGTTTAGATTATTTATCTCGAGAGATCTTTATTCCTAGGATATAGGATGCTTTCCCCATATCCTTCATTTTGAACCTTGAGTTTAACCATGACTTGGTTTTGATAATTATCTCATTGTCATTCCCAGTCAACAATATGTCATCTACATATAATGATAGGATAACAAAGTAGCTCCCACAATTTCAGACATATACACAATGATCAAGTTTATTAGCTACAAACCCAAGTTCTATAATGACATTTTGAAAAGTCAAAATACCATTGGCGAGGTGACTGTTTAAGGTCATATAGGAATTTTTTCAACCTATATACTTTATCTTTTTCGCCTTTAACTATAAATCCTTTAGACTGCTGCATGTATATGATTTCATCTAAATCACCATTTACAAATGTTGTCTTTACATCTAACTGATGTAAGTCCAAATCATAATATGCAGATATTGTTAGGATTATTCATATGGATGCAAATTTCGCAATTGGAGAATATGTTTCAACATAATTTATCCCCTTTTTTTACGAAAAACCCTTTGTAACCAACCTCGCTTTAAACTTGTCGATTGAACCATCGACCTTTTATTTCTTTTTCAGAACCCATTTATAGCTATAACTTTCATTTCTTTTGGCAAATTAGTCAATTTCTAGACTTGATTTTTCTCAATGGATTCAATTTCCTCATCCATGACTTTTTCCCAATCTGTTGCTTCCGATGAGTTTATAGCTTGCTAATAAGTCAAGTTATCAGTTAACTCATCTAAATCCACTGAATTACACACTTCTTCTATAAGATAAGTGTGATAATCCTTTAAGTAGGACGAAGTGACCCTAGGCCTTTTATGTCCACTTAAGATTTCGATTGCTTCAGGAAGATTTTCTATGGGTTCTAACGATGATTGATCTAGGTCTACTAGATCATCAATATATTCATCATTATTTTCCAAGATGTCATTCTTAGTATCTTTTAAGAATTCAGTATCTCTGCTTTCAATTAGTTTGTGGTCCTTATGATAGAACATATCCCTTTGAACCTTTAGGATATCCAATGAATATACATCTCAAGGACCTACTGTCTAGTTATTCTCTATATTCTCTAGGCTGATCAAGGATCTTTAAATGTGCAATAAATTCCCACCTCTTGAGATGACCTAGGTTAGGTTTTCTTCCAAACCACATCTCATATGGTGTAATAAATACAACTTTACATGGTACACTGTTGAGTATGTATATCATTGTATTTACCATTTCTCTCCAAAATATCTTTCGTAGAGGCATCAATCAACATTGATCTTGTCATATTTAGCAAGGTTCTGTTATATATTTCAACTACACCATTTTGTTGAGGTGTCATAGGCATTGTATTTTGCTTTGCAATACCAAATTCTTTACAAAATTTAAGAAATTTTGCAGAGGTATATTCACCACCTCTATCTAATCTTAAGACTTTGATTGAATGCCCCAATTGGTTTTTCACTTCCTACTTGCATTCTTTAAAAGCTTCTAGTACCTCATATTTATGTGCCAAAAGATATAAATATTTATATCTCGAATAATCATCGATAAAGGTTATAAAATAAACCTTTCCATGATGTGACCTTACTCTAAATGGTCGATATAAATCTATCTAAATGACTTTCAATAGGGTTGTTGGCCTTGTTGAATCTTTGGAAAAAACTTTACTTATCATTTTTCCTTGTATACAAGATTCACACTTGTTGAAAGTATTTTCCTCAAATCTAGGCAGTAAGTCAAAGTTGAATAATTTCCTCAACTTTTCTAGACTTATATGCCAAAGGCGTTTATGCTACACATTCACATCAACATTAAAGGAACAATTAATATTAGTAGATTGATTTCCATTTCCATTATCATCTAATTTGAACAATCCATGTTCTACATCAAACTCCCTAGAGAATAGTATTCTCCCATGTTTCCCTACAATCACCTTGCAAGGAATAAACCTAACCTCAAAACCTTTCTTTACTAAGGTAGGGACCAAGACCAGATTGCGCCTTATTAACAACACAATTAATACATCAGTCAATACAATCGGTTTGCCTTTTATAAGGATTCTAAATAACCCCGTACCCAAAACATCTGAGAAAGTATTATTTCTCATGTACACCTGATGTTCTCCTAGTTTGTATTCCTTTAGATTCATTGTTCCTTTCTTAGTCTTTGAGATATGTCTGATAGCTCTAGAGTTGATCCACCAACCTGTCACTGAGTGGTCAATATATAAACATTATGATATTACGCAGATTATGTCCTGCTTCTTTGATTGTCCGCGCTGTAGGTTGTTTCCTCTACCTTTCTTGTTTCGGCAATCCATCTTATAGTGTATCATGTTTCCACAACTAAAACACATGACCCGAGAAGTAGTTTTCTGCGTTTTCTTAAAATGTTGACCACCCTTTTTGTTATTCTTACCAAAAGTTTTGTTTGATTTATTTTTCTTTTGGTTGGGTTTGTACCTAGACCCTATCTCATCTTATACCATTAGCAATTTTTTTTCTTGTTCTTGTTCATGTGTTCTTGCTTTATTGCTAGTTTCAGAGGCAACTCAGAAAGGTTAACTTCTGGCCCTAATTAGTTTTAGAGTTAATTTTTGAGGGCAGTAGTGACCATATTACATGACAAGGGTAGACTATTCAGGAATATTGATATTTGCATCAGTTCTAGGATGACTAACTTTGCCATAATTAGGTCTATAACCATTATCAACATGTGATTTACATGCTATACTACATTGTCTCCTTTCATTTAAAAGGAATTGTATTTCTTTAATAGCAATTCTATATGTAGTTTGGCAGTTGTATCATATTTGGTTGTTATTGAGTCGAACAACTCTTTTGTGGTGTCGTATTCTTCGAAGACCCTAATCAAGTCATTCTTCATGTATGTCAACATGATAGTCCTTGCTATTGTGTCAACTTTTACAAATGTTTTATACATTTCTATCTGTTACTCAATTGTGTCTGGTGGTGGCGGACGCACAGTTTCTTTAAATACGTACTCAACACCTTCAAGTATTAGAGTAAGTGAGATTCTTCTCTTCCATGCTTAGAAGTTATGATCATTTAACTTTTCAGTTTTTTTTCAATTCTGATACATATATTGTTGAGTTCATTTTTATGTGTTTGGCAATTATAACAATTAGACGGTCTAAAAAAGAAAAAATAAATAAACAACAAAACACACATAGCAGGAATCTGATTAGAACGATGTAGAATATCATAAAAACAAGTTGAAAATAACTAATTTCTTAATATATAAACAACCTTGGATAAATTTATAATTTTTCCCAAAAATTTCCGCCTTTAGTAATTTCCAAAAATACCAGGGATAAAACTATAATTTTAGCTATATGTCTGCTTTTGTAATTTTCTGAAATGCTTAAGGATAAACCCGTAAAATTACTTTTGATATTTTTGTAAATTTCGTAACTGGTCAGGGGTAACTTTGTAATTTTACCCCTTAGTCCGAATCTGAAATTTTCTCAAAAGGATAGGGACAAATCTATCTTTTGACACAGTGACAGTATTATAATATCTTGAATCAAGAAAAACAGTAATGTAACAGAACAACCCGATATTTCGTAATTTTCACAAACTGTTGGAGGGTAAAACAGACTTTTTACCTGAAAATACTGGATATTTCTGTAATTTTGTCTGGTAACAGTTTCATAATGTCTGAAAACCAACCGAGGCTAAACGGATTTTTTAGTTTGCTGCCCGAGGCGATTTCGAAAAATCGCTGATTTTAGCCTTCTAAAACCACATAGTGGTTTCCAGAGGGTATAAAACCCTGGAAGAGAGAGAGAGAAAACGACCTGAGCGCCTCCTTGCCAGCGATTCTTTGTGGCAGCTGGCGGCCTTCTGTGGCGCTTTTCAGCCTTTCGTCCTGCGGCTTTTTGTGGCAGTTTTTGGCCTTTTTGCTTGGGGCTTTTCTATGACGATTTTCGGCCTTTTTGGCTTGCGATCTTTCTGTGGCGATTTTCGGTCTTCTAACCTGCGACCTTTCGACCTGCGTTGTTTCCTAACCCTTAGCCAGTCGCGACCCTTGCCACTGTTATATAGCAGGTGTCCTTTGGCCACCCGCGTCCTTAGCCGCTGACCACCACGGCCTTTTCCCTTTTTTTTTCGTGTTCTGGTTTATCTCTGCCCTGTCTTGACTCAGGCAGGGTTTACCCTCTGTCCTATCATGGCTCAGGCAGAGCTCAAAGAAGAAAAATAGGAAGCTCTCTCTTCTTCCATGTTTTTTTTTGTTTTTCACAATACTAATCGTGTACCTATTTTGCAGGGTCAAGAACGATGCCCTGATACCAAATTATGCGATTTGCTTGCCTAATTCCAGCTTTCTGCGAGCTTTAGGTTCGTTGTCGTCGAGCTCTTTTAGGTACGCCTGCAGCGAAAGATCAAGGTGATTCTGATTTGGTTTCGAGGTTTACTCACAACGGATTTTTGCAGGGAAAGTGTGTCTGTATCTGTATTTTTCAATGTCAGTAACTATATGCGTTGGTCTGTATTTATAGAGCAGTGCGTGCTCCTCCTTTCTTGGTTTATCCTGCTAGGCTTTCTTCTTCAGGATCCTCTGTATCCAAACAGTTATTGTGATCTTCGGTAACGGTCTGACTGTTACGATTATGGTCATCTTTTCTGTAACCGTGAACACGGGTAATGATTGGATGGCCAGTCGAGCCGTTACCTATGTTGGGTTGTCGAGAATGGCCACAGCATAACATAATGCTCATGAATTCAATTGTTTCTTTTGTTTATTTGATGTTGTTAACTCAGCAACTTACGGTAATTGGGTAGGAAACGTGGTTATATTTTAGTTTCTCTCGAATGAGAAATGTGGCATAATCACATCCACAACTGCATCTTCGTAAATAGATAGATGCGGTTTTGTCGCATCTTTAGTGGCTCAAAAAAAGAAGATGATGAAGTAGCAACAATGAAGATGATGAACAAGAAACTTGAAGAGAAACTTAGAATACTTTTTTTTTTGTTTAAACAACCATACAACCTCAAACATAGTTATTTTTTTCTTTTCTTTCTCCAATTCGATGAGAAATTTTGTTTCTTTTTTCGAGAGTTCGTTGATTTGTTGGTTCTTAGATTCAACCGTTTGTTAGTTAATTGCTTTTCAGATTTGATTGTTTTTCTTTTGTTAAATGTTAGATACAAACTGATAGTACATGAAATGCGTGAAAATAAATTTTGAACAGTAGACGAGAGCTATTAAGACAAACGGAGGAACTGTGCAGTGGGTGTGTCTTCTCTGGAGAGAGATGGAGTTAGATGTATTTTCGGTATTTTCAAAAAATGATTGTGAATAGTAAGATGGTGTGCCAATAACAATTATGGGTTAAACTAATAATGTATTCAACACGAACTCAACTGAGGTGATTAACCCCAAAGGTGGTAGGAACGAGTTAAACCAAGCTCGCAATCTGGCAGCTCGACTCCTCTACTAGCCTTCGTGTCGGTCGCCTTTACGACAACCTTAGCTAATATCACATGATAATTTTTGGGGTTCAGCTTGCACCATGCATCAGGGCATGCACATTCTCCGAGTTGGACATGGGTACATAGCATTGTTCTTATGTCTCGTGTAAGTGTATCAAAGGGGGACATGTGACATTAGGTATTAGTCCTAGGGTATATAAGTATTTTTTGGCATTGGTCATTCGGCCCACATTTAATTTTAGTGAGTAATGTAAGAGGAGAGAGAACCTCCTTCATATTTAATGTCTCCTTCCTTCTTCCTTAATGTGTGTGTGCGCCCGAGAGCAACCATTAGTGACCGAAGAAAGGGAAGAAAAATCACAATTAATCTTTCCTTCGCATTAGGATGTGTGGGCCTAGGTCGAGAGCGAAGGAGTTTGCTTATTGGCAGACATTTAGGTTAATGGATTCGAGGAATCCGTTGTCATCACCGACATTCTAGGAGGATAGTCATTGCCTCTCAAGCTATCGGAAAAACATTTGGAGATGTTTATGATATCAGGGCTTCTAAGGAACGATCAGTACACAAAACGATGGCAGATCATAATGTCAAAGTTGTCCTTGGAAAAGCAAGAGGTCACCTGAAAACATATTTCAGGTTCTATTTTCTATGAATATATCAGTTGTTGCTGCAATTTCGATTGTTTAAAACACATATTATAGTGTTTCTAAAACCTACAGTTCGTATGGAAGGCTTTAGTAGTCGATTGGAGATTGCAGATGATTTGGAAATGAAAAAAATACCAAAAGCATGCTTCTTTTGATGTAGTCTTCAGAAAACCGAGAAACAAGAAATTGCTTCTATTTTCGTTTGAATTCTAACATATTCATGAGCGAGATCTGATTGGATGAATAAGGTCCTAACCTCTAGGATAGGTCTACAGAAAGTATGGGTAGCACGAGTGATGGATCTAGAAAATTTAGAGTGGGAGGCAAAAATATAGGTTCAACATGGCTTCATTATACGTGAAACTAATACACGTAAAAAAAACTACCAATTACTAAGGATTCATTATAGTATAGTTATTTTTATATGCAATCAACCTCTTAAGAGTAAAAAATAATATTCTAATACAAATATAACTACCAATTATTCTTTACTTGATAACCAAATTAAAAAAAAATTTAACAAACATCACAAAGATTCTATAAGTGTCACAAAAATAAAATACAAAAATGATAGCAAATAACTATTAACGAGCATTTGTTGTCTGACAATCACATAGTCAAACGCCCTTAATGTAACATATTTAGGTAATTGAAGTTATCAAATGCACGTACCTATTAAATTCATAACAAACACAACTTTCAAAATTTGTCAATCTTAGATAACCCTTTTCAAGAGCACTTCAAGAAGGATAAAATGACACTGAATAACTAACTCTTCTAACTAAATCAACACTAAAAAACAATAATCAAAGCTAAGAGAACTTACACAATCAAAATCAAGTAATGTGGAGGATTTGTTGTCGAGGCCGTATCTTTTGAAATTGTTGCATAATTGTCTTATTGTCTATTTCTGATGATATGTCATGCTCAATATATGTAACTAAGCAATCGTTCATAAACTCATCACCAATTTTGTTTCTCAAGCGATTCTTTATAATTTTCATAGCAAAAAATACTCGCTCCACACTTACAATAGTAATGGGTAAAAGCAATGTCAATTTTATTAACCGATACACCAAAAAGTAGCTCTTATCTTTCTTTGTTTTACTAACGTCTCTGCAATTTCACTTATTCATTTAAGTTGAAGCACTTGATAATCACACACGTTCATAATATAGTTATCAAGTTGATGTTGAAGTTGTTAAATATCATTAGCACAAAAATCATAAGGATAAAAATTTGTAAGCTAAACCAACTTCTCTTTATTAAAGAAAGTAATATTATAACTTGGATCAAGACATGCAACACAAAGAAGTAATTTGGTATTTCTCTCATTAAATCTCTCATCAAGCTCATTTAACACATAATCAATGATAACATTGATTAATTCATGTCGATACAACAACAACTACACCTTTTTCCATAATAGATGGGGACGGCTACATAAATTCTTTATTTCTATAGAGCTCGCAATGCTCATAATTTGTAGAATCCATGGTAGATAAATCCGATAAAATTTTATGTTGGTTGTCGGAAGCCTAACACAACTCTCCTTCTTTATCAGGGCTTGGGATTGATTACTTCATATTGATAATGATGTAAATTTGTTGCCTCATTTTGCCTTTGTCTTACTTGTCATTGGCCGTGTATAGTTATCCTCTATTTTTCTAACCTTGATATCATTCTTATTACAAAATAAGCTTATTTTTTGCAATAAAACACTCTCATTCATTGTCTTTAATTCTAAATGTTTCTTTGAAGACTTCATAAGATTCAAAACATTGATAATATCTTGGTATTTTCTTTGTAGTACTAATGATAAATCATTTGTTTTTCCCAAAATTTCTTCCATCAAATATATAATAAATACAAAATTAAATGTTTATATTATCTTCCATCAATTGTAAGTACTACCTTTGATATCATCATCACCATCACCATCACCATCTTTGTTAGATATATTTGATACTCTTTATTAGATATATCGTAAGATTCATCAACTAAAATAATAAATACATCCTCATGTACCTCTTTGATAATTTTTTTAATAGTTTTACTTGCAATAGCACTTACACTATCTCTTTGAATTGAAGGTACCATTAGTTTTAAATTGTTAGGTACATTCTTTAATACAATACTACGAATCTCCTCATTATGATTAGCAAAAAAATAGAAGCTCAAAAAAATTTTCTTTATTTTAACTTTCATTATATTCATCATGACCCCGAAATGCAAGACCTTGTTTAAGGATAAACCTTGTAACATTAATTGAAGTGCCAAGACGAGCTTTATAATTCTTTTTTTTTCTTCTTCTTATAAAACAAGTATTGATAGCTTGCTTCTCATTCATCAAAGCCACAATTTTCATTCTACCATCATTGTGTATACTACTAGTATTATGTTCATAAAGTCTTTGTTTCTCCTTAAATCGTTAAAAACATCCAAAATAAATGCTTGATCACTATTTGGATTTAGAAAAAGATAGAAGAATAAACAATGTGTTGCATTTTCTGTTATACTATATTTCAATCAATCAAAATCATTAAATCAATTATGAATGAAACCCACTTTTTGCTTCCTTCTTTAATCCATGAAAAATTATGTTCTTTTTGTTGGAATGGTCCTTTTTGTAGATATGGACGTCAAATCCTCTATTTGTCATTAATATTATAACTTGAAATAGATGGTCTCAACCTAGGATCTGCAATTAAATCTTTCGCATTCCATTCAAAATTACTTTATAAATTTCTATCAACATCTAACATCTCCTCACTAACTTTACTTTGATTCTTCATACTTGATGATGAAATTGATGAATCTTCAAGAGATTTTCTTTTAAAATACTTTTTCATATCTATATGAAAAAATATTCAAAATGTGTTGAAGAAAATGAAAAGAATATGTACGTTATATCAAACCAAACAAATACAAATAAGACAAGCTGAACACCAACTTGAATTGCTTATGTGCTCAAGCTTGCCCATAAATTACTAAATGAGGTTAAAGTGGTTCTCAAGAAAGTCTTATCCTTGTCTGCCAACTAAAGTATAGGGATGTTTCTAGTTCTCATCAACTATGCATAATGTTGCTTATTATGAGATCATAAACTATATACTTGAGTGTATATTGCATACCAATCCTATTCAACATAGAAACCCTTCAATTTTTTATCCCTTCCTTTAAGATGTTATTTTAAGATAGATTTTTCTCTTCTAATATAGATAGATAGATAAATATAATCTAAATGCAGCTACACAAGAAAATATGCACATAATCTGACAGTTACATATGCTACGGTCAAGGCAAGAATACCAATTTTCATTCGATTGATTTGTTTGAAATCATGTAGATTAAACTTGTATTAATTTTCAGTTGCCTTGGCCCTTACCGGTGGTTGATCGAGAGAGAGAGAGAGAGGGGATGATCACTGCCCACCGACAGAGAAGGAGTCGGCGTAGCGTAGACTGGCGGCGATGACAGTTTCCCTAGAGAGAGAGCACTGGCAAAAGGAGCCTCAATCGGTGCAGTTGCTGCCGGCGGTTGAGAAAGGGAGAGAGCACCGCCAATCTGGTATGGCACCACCACCACCACCACCACCGATTGAGAGAGGGAGTCAGTTGCACTGGTAGAGAGAGGGGGGGAGAATTAGGGTTGGCATTCAAGGTTCCCGGTTGGATAATGGGTTGGTTCGGTTCAAATATGAAAATATGATACAAACCTACTATTATTAACACAAAAAGGTTCCAAGTTATCATATTTATGGGAGAATGGTTATGATTGTGGTGTTTCCATATAACCACCTTTTCTTTTTGAAAAATTTTGAGGAGATTTTTTATTTTTCAAAAAATCTCAAACATTCTTCCTAATTTTTTTAGGGCTTTCCCCCCTTCTCCCGTCGCCAATGTAGGTCTGCCATTGGGTACCACCAAAGTGGGACAAAACACTGTAAATTAAAGAAACATCTCAAAAATTTGCTAGAGTTGATTAATGTTTTGGGTGTTTTGATAAAAAGTAGATTAATTCACATTGTTTTGACGTGTTTTGTTTGTGAAACTTGACCATTGAATGTTGTTCAATGTTTTAAGGTCTAATTGAAGCAATTTCTAATGATTTTGGCGACTAAATTACCCCAATTTCTGTCAAGATTCATGATAGACGCAATTGTCAGAAAAGTTTGAATTTCAGGTAAGAATTTCTGCCCTATTCAATTCGATCGGCCCAATGGTGTCCAGGGCAATTCAAGGCAATCCTCTAGAGGTCCAGATCAAAACATAATAGCCTAGAAAAGGACATGTTTTGGTTTATTTTTTGAAATAAGAAATTGTCATAGAAAGGCGAGAAACTTTGCTTTCTTGTTTTGATTTCTGTTGAATAATGTTTTCAGTTGCAAACTAAAAAGGATTTGGTACATTGGATTTTCTTCTAATTCAAATCTAAAGGTGCGGTGAAGGCATGCTTCAGTACAGTTTGGAAGGTCATTTTAGCAAACTTTTCAGAATCCTCATGATTATAGATTGATATCAAGCGATAAGGACGGATTGTTATGTGGGGACCCTGCCACTTTGACGGTCTTGATCAAATAAAGGAGTAGGAGATTTTCAAATTTGAAATTCGGATTAGCGAGCCAATATAACTTTTGGAGATCTTGCAAGTTCAAAAGTGAGCAAACTTGTGGGAGAGCGTGGGTGAAAAGAATCCTAGCCTAATGCATGAGTTGATATAAGTATTGAAATTAATGTTAATTAAGGTTGTGTTCATTAATTAACTTTGGTTCATGTTTGGTATCCCTCAAAATTGAATTGATATATGTTTTAAAGTGTAAAAGCTATATGTGAGAGACTTATGCATATAAAAGTCATGATACAAAAGTTTAGTATCATATTGAGGAGAACAACGAACTCATGTATCTTTTTACATAGTATTTTATGAATCTTAGTTCAAAGAGGTTGAGGAAGACATGCTAGACCACACATGTCCATGTAGTCGTGCACCGAGCTGAGTGTGAGCCTAGACTTAGGTTTGGGTTCTAAGCATTTTACCCATCTTGTGAGAAGGGGAACCCTATGGTGAGGGGCCAGGTTTCCAACTCGACTACTAATGCTTGCTGCGACTGACCGGTTAGTGAATAAAGAGATTTTGCTCATCCAGTTGATGCAATAGTTTGAGAAAGTTGACTGCTTAGAGAGTGAGTTACGAACGTTGCAAGGGACTAATGTTGTCGGTGTCAGTGCTTCCGCTGCAGATTCTCCCAATGTCAATGTTGTCGTGGCCGGTGTGGCTAGTCTAGTGCTATCACTTCGGTTACTCAAAATAACAACAATAATGGTGCTAATCAAAATATCAAAGTGTCGGATCCTAAAGCATTTCACAACTCCTGCGACCGAGGACTAATGGAGAATTTCATATACGCAATCAAAGTATACTTTCAGGCGACCGAAGTCCTAGAGGCCCACCAACCAATTGCGCTCATCTTTCAAAAGATGCCAAGTTATGGTGAAGGATTGTGCATATCGTAGCTCATGAAAGGAGCTGATAAGTTCGTGAGATCAGTTAAAGGCCAAACTACATGGACAGTTAGTCGGTGTGCCCGTGAACAGCTATGTCAATTGAAGCACACCAGATCCATTTACGAATATGTGAAAAGGTTTAGTGATTGCTTCTTGATGTATAGGATATATTGGAGATCGATAAACTGTAAGAGGGTTTGCAACTTTGGATGCAAACCAAACTACGCCAGAGAAACCCAACAAATGTGTTGGTATAAATCACCAAACCTTAATCTTTTGTAAATTTGAGGCATTTAGGTGTTGTTGCAGACTGTTTTGAAGGGAAGAACAGGTCTAGTTAGAATGGTGGCTTGGATGGTTGGTGAAGGAAGAATGGACATGTATGGTAGGACGGCCAACCAAATGTGGTTTCTACTGAAAGCTGTACCATAGGGTTTTCTTTGGATGAACACAAGCCACAACCAATCGGTGGTTCACGAGGAGTTAGACCTTGTGACATATGCAATGTTCAGCAAATGATGAAAGAGTACTTGAAATTGGCAAAGCTTGCTGTAGTGTTGGCCGAGGATGAAGAGTTTTCCGACATGGATGGAGAGGATTGCGTCGTATACGCTGCACTATTTCAGCTTATTTCAAAGGAAGATACAGATGAGACTACGGAGACATTCAGAGCTCTTCATATCACTTTCTTAATGTAGTTGAGATGAGGGTTGAACCACGGAGCCACCTCATTTTCATGGATGTGCAGGTGGGATGGCACACAGTGCATGCCATGGTGGATTTTAAACTGACAAATTCCTTTGTATTGTCCATCGTCACGTGATCGATCGGGTTGAAGGTGAACACATCGGACTGTAAAGTGAAAATTGTGAATGTGGAGATGAAGCACTTGATGTAAGTGGCGAAGTTGTGTCAGCTTCGAGTGGGTTGTTGGTCAGAAGTTGATGATCTTGTCGTGGCGGACTTGGACAAATACCCACTCATCCTTGGTTAAGATTTCTTCTGTGCCGACAAGATGGTGGAGTGGAGTGGTGTGCATGGATAACTGTCAACCAGGGTTTATTTCTCAACGACATCTGAAGAGGGTACTTATCATGAGCACTTTCATTGCCATGTATCCCTCTAGGCGTCGACATGAGGCAGTGTCGAAGATGGACGGCCGAAACCTCCTTGGAGTAGGGAGGCCGATGGACTTGTGGCTGATTTCGAGAGGAGAAAACCTCCCGCGTTGTCGTGAAGAACATATGTTTTATCACACCGAGCACATGGAGCATCTACTATACAATGCCAAAGGGTGTTGTTGCAAAGGGTGTAGGAGTTGAGACGGTAGCATCGATGTCCAACAATGTCAGCACGGCATGGAGATCAACGGGTTTGGGACCATGCCACCATGAAGAGTCTTTGTAGTGGAAGGTTTAGGTTGAGCCAAGGGAGTTACCGCGTTCTCTAGCGACACTGTGGGGATTTCGAGGGCGGAATACAACTCAGTTGAAGAAGAAATGTCACACTACAATTTCTGGGGTTCAGCTTGGAACATGCATGGGGGCATACACATTTGTCGCATCGAGCTTGGGCGCTTAGGATCGTTTTGTGTCTCGTATTTTATATATAGGTTTTGTGTTTTGTGTTTCGGTTTAGTGTTTTGTATAATGTGTGTGTCCAAAGGAGACCCACGTGGATATGCATGTTCCTAGGTATTATCGTTAGGGTATATATTGATATTGTATGGGCATTCAGCAACATTTGATTTTGCTGAATAACGTGAGAAGAGACAGAATCTTCTCTCACATTCTACCACCTCCTTCTTCTCTCCTTGTTGCATGTGTGTGAGTGAGCAACCATTACCAACCAGAGAAAGGAGATTATAACCCTAAGACATCCTTCCCTTGCACAAGAGTGACTGGGTTTGAGTTGAGATTGAAAGACCTTAGTGGTTATACGGCGTCTAAGACCATAAATTAGATTGGTATATTTTGGGGGTAAACGAATTGGAGAATCCATTATCATCACCGGAGTTTTTAAAGATCCTCATAAGCATCCGGAAGATATCCGGTGACAGCTAATGAAGTGATCATTGAGATCACGTCGGCAGCTTCTGTCGTGCGTCTCTCTACGTTGTTCATTGGCGTTTCGGGAGGATGATGTTATAATTGTTAGAGATTGACAATAAGAGAACTGTGGCCCATCGAAAATGGAATTTCCTCCACTTCTTTGTAACGTATATTGCGGAAAGAGAACAATTGAAAGTCTTTCCTTTAGTCCAAAAGTTGAAAGTTGTATCACAATTTCAACGCTACTGATCTTGATCTTCTTTTCGAGAGAGAGAGAGAGAGAGGGAGGAAGTTCATCGATAAGTAGACTTGACTTTATAGTTGAGAATCGAGCCAGCAACGTTCATGTTCAGCTTTGTGAAGTTGTCGAACCTCTTAACCAAGATTGACGTTAGGAAGGTGTTGAATTGAGCTGGTTCCAAGAGTAGCCACATGTTCTCAACAGCGGTGGCTGTGGAAAGAGTCTGGGACAGGGTACATCTGTACTTGGCCACATATTCAAACCTCAAATTTGTGGCCCTCACCTTTTCCGTTCACGAGAATGACGTGTATGAGTTTCGGTCTTTTTCTCACATAGATAATGGGTGGCTCCATCCCAAACTCTAATTCCAATAGTGTTCTTAAAATTAAGTTTGTTAGTATAATCAATTTACTTGTAGGTATCGTAATCTAAATAATTGAAAAGTTTAAAGCTTAGATGATTGTAGTTGTTATATATATATATATATATATGTATATACATTTATATATATATATATATATATATATATATATATATATATATCCACTACATTTAATGCACGAGGACACAAAGAAATTGAAAATACACTATGGGGATAGAATGCATTGAATAAACATTTTTGTCTTTTGATCTTTGAGATCAATGGTAGAAATTGAGATTAAAAGTATTGTTGTTGAATTTAATGTATAATGTATATTAAATACAAAGTAATTGAAATCTTCACCATTCATATCAAAGATCAAACAATAAAGATATTTATGCAAGATTATGTACCTAAAGACATTATTCATTTAGTATTACCTTGGTCCTCATTTATATATATAGAGAGAGACTCAAATTTTGGTTCACCATTAAATTTGGACTGTTCCATCAAAATATCAAATGACTTATATTCAAATTCAAAATTGAAGCTAAAAAATTTACTTTTCAAATTCAAAAGAGTAATTTTGGTGTACTGGTGCACAACTCATCTATAGGACACTAAATCTAGACTTCACACACATAATATATAACAGTAGCTACATAATGTTTAAATTGCATGATCTTACTTAAACATTTCTATGGTGCAATCTTTGATTCAAACAATTGAAGTGATCAAACAAAAACCATTTAATGCACATAGTGTATTAAATGTGAAGTACAAAAGTGTGACAGTGGATATGATTGACTAAACATGTTTATTGTTTGTCTCAACATAAATATTATATAATGTCTTTTGATGCATAATCTTGTATAAGCATCTCAATTATTTGATTGACATGACCAATGGTAGAGATTTGAATTAAAAAATAAAATATATTTTTGTACTTTATATTTAATGCATCATATAAAATTAAATATTTTTTATTTTATCAACTCAATCATTTATCTTAAAGATTGAACAATAAAAATGTTTATGCAAGATTATACATTGAAAGCTATTTCACATTTACTAATATATATATAAGAGTGCATGATATAGGTTAGCGATATTACATATAACACATTGAAACAAATCTCAACTGAGATATGATAGTTGATATTTGAATTTAAAAAGAAAAAGGTTATCTTTTTTAATTAATTATATTTATAAAATACATTAATATTTTTTGTTTTAAAATTCAAAAATCAATAATTTCAAATTGGTTGGTTAAGATCTATTTTGATATACTAGCATATACTAAGCTCTCTCTCTCTCTCTCTCTCTCTCTCTCTCTATATATATATATATATATATATATATATATATATATATATATATATATATATAATGGTCATTACTATATACACACTCTTTTACTATACACACACCCGAATTTATATAAATACTTAAAATACCCATAGAATTTTCTCGCTCCTCTCTACAATCAAATATGGCAACTTTTTTCTCTTCCTTCGATGACCATTTGCATTCATTGATAAGTTCTATATGATTATTTGTAATCAACCATCATCGATTAGTTACTTATTAACCTAGTTAGAATCAAACGAACGAAGAAACAATAACATAAAAAAATTGAAGAGACGATCGATCTACCCATTTTTTCATTTTTTTCTTGAATTTAAAAGGTTGGTTTTTACTTAGATCATTGTATTCTCATTGCTTTGCTTGAAATCTTTTGATTTTCCAAATATTTGAAGATGATTTTCGATTTTGGGTGAAACCGGAGGTGTGGCAAGAACTATGGAGGGAAATACGATAATGTGCATCCCTACTTAAGAGAGATGCGATTAAACCATGTGTCCCTTAAAGATGGAGACACACAAGGCCTGCGTCTGCTTCAACCGAATAGTTTTTGTCAAGGTATTTGATATCTATATTTTATTACATAATGATAAATAATTCAAACCAAAACACTTAAGATGAAAGTGATTCAAAGAAGACGTTGAGTGATCAATGTACTTATCATATAGTGACTAAGGATTATGACAGTAGTTTCAATACACCAAATGATGTATTTGTTAATTGGTTGACAGAAAAGGTAGAGAATAAATTTGTTCTCCGAGGGTAATGGGATAAGACTATTCCCTTGTGTTTGTGACTAATTATATGTAAGACTAGTTGAGAGGAAACATAACAATGTTATGATTATTAGTAATATGAAAAGCAATGACGTAATAAGCGAGGTGTGACTTGCGTGCGAAAGGAGTGACAAGTATAGGCAAAATCGTGGTGTTGATGTTGAAAGTACAAGGTGGATGGATAATAAGAAGGTTGGTTGTTCCTTCTTATTAAGAGGAGAGGGTAGAGTAGATAGATATTGTAAGTTGCATGTAGTTAATGAGATACATAACCACCCTTTAAGATTGTATCTCAAAGGACGTGCTTTTGTAGGGAGATTGAGTAATTCTAAGTATTGTGTAATAAATTGCCTCAAACAAAAGCATTGTAAACTGAAGCATATTTTGATGCATTTGAAGCATGTGAATGTAAAATATGTGAGTACGACAAGACATATTTATAATAAAGAATAAAAATTAGGAAAATAGATATTGGTTCTCAAAGTGTTTTACAACAACTATTATACGACCTACACATCAACCATTATCATACATGGTATTATAAAGTCTTTTATATGAATATTGTTAGTGACATTGCATTTGTGTATCCTCGTTCTCTACATCTGCTTCATGCATTTCCATAGGTATTAGAATTTGACAACACATATAAGATAAATATGTGTCTTATTATTATGTAGTAATATCTATCATATATTATTGTCTTTAACATTTATATATTTTAATATTTTTTGCATGTATAAGATGCCCTTTCTTAAGGTTGTTGGGTTCACATCCATCTCTAAGAATTTATTCATAGTCTTTCTTTTATGAGTGCATAAAAGAAAGAGAATTATGTTTAGGTGTTAAGGTGTGTGAGGGAATTATGTACTCAAAATGTATAATGATTGTATATTCATATTTCTTATGATAGAAAGTGCACATATAAGGTTGAAAGGGTTCATCGACAAAAATAAGTACATTATCCTCCAAATAATTCTTTGAAGTATTACATTTAATAAGTAAAGTTTTGGCAAATTCCAGAATATATCTATTTTTTCTTTTTGCAATACCATTTTGTTGGAGAGTATAGGAGCAAGAGGCTTTGTACAAGTAAATTACCAGACATATATTCTCCCATTATTTGATCGAAGAATTTTTAAGGAACAATCAAAATGAGTTTCAATGAATTTGTAAAAAGTAAGAAATACAGTAAAAAACTTCAATTTTCGATTTCATTCTATATATCAGAGTGCAATCATCAATGAAGGAGACCAAATATTTGTAACCATGTATGGAGTTGCGAACCTTTAGAGACGAGTATTATGACACACTTTTGATCTTAAAGAATACAATTGTGTGGAGATGGTATAGTCAAATATATGAACATGTCATTGTAACTTGTGATATTCACATAGTCTACATTTTGCCCACGAGCTTAACCTTTTGCTTAAATATGGTTCTTCGATAGAATTGACAACTATTGATCTATTTTAGAATAAGCTAGACATGAAGGAGGATACCACATTTTTTGTCGATTAAGTAGGAGAGGATAAAATGACATCTATAAGTACCGTTTGGAGGAAGTTATAAAATTATCCATAATGTGAAAAATTTGTTAAGATATTAGATGAACAGTTGAGTCACAAGTACACTACCCTACAAGAACTATTAATTTATCATCATAAAAAGAGACCATCTAACCAGTCTATCAAGCATGACTTATTATATTGGGAGAATACAGGCATAGGGTTGCCTCACATAGAGGAAAGCATAGGCATACACATGATCGAGGATGCGATGCCTCTAACCTCAAAACCTGTCTTAATTAAAATAAGTACAAACAACTGAATTACGTCTTATAGAAAGCACAAGCAATACATTAGGGTAACATAGAGGTACATGATATATTAATCCTAAAAACCCAACTCCTAAAACATCTATATATGCATTGTTTTTCATGTACATCCGATGCTCCCCAAGTTGGGATTTTTTTCGATTAATAGCTCCATGTGTGTTATTAATAATGCGTCAAGTTGCTTCCGTCTATCTACCATATATAAACATTTTAATCCATATAGAGACATTCATATACAACACATACCACTTCATGCTTCTCCTTATATTAGCCTTTTAGATTGTTACTTGTATTTTTCTAGTGGTGGTGGTTGTCTCTCTCATAGCATCTCATCAAACATGAAAAGTGTGAATTCCTATGACTTCTTGAATGTCACACCTCCTTTTGTTTTCATGGGTTTTAAAACTAGATTCAATATCATCCTCATATAATAGTGAGCTTTCCTTTTCTATCCCCTTTTAGGTGCTCTTACTTAATAGTTAGTTTTAGTGGGAACTTAGTAAAGGTTAGAATTGAGTCAAAGTGATGTAGTGACCATGTTCCATGAGGATCATGAGAGATGTTTAGAAATATTGAGATTGCATAGGATTAGAAATGCATTCGGGAGTATCTTGACAACAATTAAATCTCTAGCAATAACTAACACCTTAGTTACATACTCAACCACATTATCACCTTCCTTCAGTTTATAGAATACACACACCCCATTTTGCTACTTTTACCAAAATGTCCTTGGTTACTTTTAACAATTATGAAAATGCTCTTCCTACTGAAAACTAGACACTCTCTCTCCTCCTTCACGAACCAACTTTTAACTGATATTTTCTTTGTTCCGTCGGCTATTCTTTGCTTCTCGCTTCTTTGCTGCATTTGTGTTGTTCTACTAAATGAAGCGGTAATATTAGGGCTTTGAAAGTCACATTGTATATAATATCTAGGAAGAACATGTACTTTAAAACTTGAGTGTAAATTTATGTAAATACTCTTTATATATGTATCAATATCAATATTCTTTATTCTAATGTATTATTTAAATATATATTTATTGGCAATACAAAAAATAATAACATCTCATACACGTTACATTGTGGGTAGAGCCTATCCAGTAAAGAGGTGGATGTTAGACCCATAAATTGGATTGAGCTTGTAGACCACAATGAGCATACTGGATAAGCGGACTTAGTATATAAGGTGATAGATCATGCATTGTTGACTGCTTTTATGAGCTCAACCATTTCTCTTTAATGCACAATAATAAAGTGAGAAATTTTCTTCACTTTAATTCCATTATTTTCATTGTATCTTGATAACTGCTCTCATCTAATGAGTGGATGACCTTCCTCTAACTTACAACAACCACACTCACCATTTCTTTATTCCTTGTCAACTTTACAATGGTTATATATCGTCTACACAAAAGTGTTTCTCATATGTAAAAATTATTTAAATGACATTCACCAAAGCCATATCACAGTCACTACAAATAACATGTAGTATTTTATTTAGAGTACATAATTCTCTCACACACTTTAACACCAAACATAATTCTTTTTATTTTTCACACTCATAAAAGCAAAGGCTATGGAGAAGCTTTTAAAGATTGATGTGAATCTAACAACCTCAAGAAAAGACATCTTATACCTATAAGAAATTTAAAAAATATATAACCATTAATGATACTAATATAGGGTAAACATTACTACACAATAAGACACTTACATGTTTATTTTATATGTATTATCAAATTTTAATACTCATGGAAATGCATGCTGGGCCACATGAGAAACGGAGGTTCACAACTTCACGGTATATTTTGCAAGCAAGAAGTACAAGGCGTAGAATTGTTACCGTGACATGCATTTACTCCTAATGAGGAAGACCTACACCTTTGCATAAAATCTTTTATGTACATATAATACTGATGCTTGCTTCAATAGTATAGTTAAATATCTTAGGCTGTTAAAAATATCTATCTTTTATATATAAATTTGTCCGCCCTATCATGGAAGAAGGCAAAACTCCAAGAATTTAGAAAATGAAATTACAAGTATCAATTTCTGGTAACAAAAATACTCATTACACCATACAAATAAAGCATGTAGCACTGCAAAGGCCTGTGCTCGAATGCTGATTATAGCAGTACAAAGAAAATTTCTTATTCTAGAAACGGCATTCTTTAGATTTTCCCTCTATATATAATAATCTGCAACTTGTCTGAATAATAAGCAACGAACTCGACATTGCTTGTTGGGTTGAATAGTTTTCTGAAAAGATTCAGCGGCAGCCAAAACCAGATTGATCCAAAAATGGTCCAAATCAGCAACTTCCGGAATTAGCTCCAAAGAACCTTACCTTAAATCATCATCCAATAAAAAGGTTGAAATAAAATTAGTCCTTGCTGACAATGTCTCTCATTTGGGTTACAACCTGCAAAACGACTTTCTCAAGGGATTAGGACAGAAATATTGACAAGAAATAAAGTAGCTCAGCAAAAACCCCACCTCATTTGATACGCTCTGGGTTCCATATTTATCATCCCAGTACAGTGTGCAGGTGCGGTAAAGTTGTTGAATGGTCAAGGCCTGCTCAAGATACACCGCATGAATGAGTTGAGCTTATAGGAAAACTTATGAAAATAACTTTCATGTACAAAAAGCATATCCGAAAAATGCTTCCACATGCACCAAGAATAACTAAAAAGAATCTTTGAAGGAAGTAATAGTCGTACTGGACAAAGGTCCTGTCTGATCTCATTTAGTGTTTTTCTCCTCTTTTGATGTATCACCTGCAGTATGTCCAGCTTACATTACAAACGAATTACGAGTTCAGACCAACAGTTTAACATGTCAGCTAAGCTCATTTACCAAGAACCCAACAGCTTGTCGAATGTACTCACTATTGGAGAATGAGAAGCACTCTAGTTGAAGTAGGAGACTGTTCCCAGCAAGAAATACAGTATGATGATCATAATAGTTTGCCTATGTGATTCCAGTTTTCATGACCTTACCTATTGAAAAGCTGTATATTGATGAATGAGAATACTTGCATGATCAGCTTGCGTATCAGGAAAGAAGGTACCTGGTCGTAACAAATTGACAATCAAAAGTAAAGACTAAATTTTTTTATGTAACTATAAGAAAAAATGCATCACCTACATTTTTGAATTATTAGCTACTACAAGACTGCCACCAATATTAAGGTTAAATCTTTGCCACAGCTACAAGAAAAGGCATTATTGTTGATCTTGGAAATGAGTAACGAAGTTGTGCATATGTACACAAACACACACATGCACATGTATATGTATTTGTGTGTGTGAGTATATAATATATATATATAGAGAGAGAGCATCTTTGTTGCGTAATGGTGTTTGGTGCGTGATCAACATCTGGACCGTATATATCGATGGTGGAGATTCGAATCACTTTTCTTTTAACGAACCATGCACATTAAATGCAAGTAAGTAATAGAAAAAACAGTATATTTGATTCAAATATCCACCGTCAACCGCAATGATCGGACTGTAGAGATATTTGTGCAAGATTATGCACCAAACACCGTTATGCAGCTAAGACTCCCTCTCTCTCTCTCTCTCTCTCTCTCTCTCTCTCTCTATATATATATATATATATATATATATATATATATATATATATATATATATATACATATATATAATGTGTGTGTCAAATTAGAAAGTATCAGATGGCATAAATACTACAATATTGTCAGGAAGAACAACTTTCAACATCATTCTTCTTCATATAATTTTCTTTTTATGACTACTTTTTGGAGCCTTTATATATTTATAGGAACATATTACTGAGAACAAATAGTTTTATTTATTCAATAGGAACAATTTACTGAAAACAATTTGTTTTCATAAGCTACTGTGCTTTGTTGCTACATATGTACAACCTAACAGCCAGGATTTTTCTTAGTGAAACAATTTTTCTGGTATTTGTGGAAAATTGTGGATAACAATATTTGAAGCCATGACTCATACAGATTACAGAGGAAAAGTCTCAAACAAATACAATAAATGAACGGTGGTAGAGAGGAAAGATGAGCTAAAAGTAGTTCGATAAATGAGGTTACTTTGGTTTAACCAACTCCTCAATGATCAATTATTATATGGACGAAGAGACAGATGTCAAGCATCCACCACAAACATGCTCGTTGATTTTATTAATGATTGTAATGAGCCATATCTTCTAACCATGTTTCACAATATTTAGAGTGTCCTATTTCAAAACAAGACATATACAGGGATGCAAATACAAACGACACACACCGACTATGAACACGAAAGTTGATTTTATTACTGGTCAATAATTTCATCTCAACAAGATGAGAGACTTCACGAAGATGTACTAACATGGGCTTCAGAACATGGAGAAGTGCATGCAGTGTTCTGTGACAAGATTCCACTCAAATTAAAAGGTAAAATAACAAAGCAGTGGTAGGAAAGATGAAGAAGCATATACATCTAACGTGCAATGATATAACATCATGAAAAGTAGGGTTCAATAAATTTTCTCTTCCTTTACATGCAAAATAAGTTTCCATTAACCAACGTTTAACCACCAAGAAAGCATCACTTTGTTTACATGAGCAATAAAATGTATTCTTTATGAGGATGCCAACAAAGGAAACAAAAAGATGGGTAACTCACACAACTTTCACGCAAATGCTTCATTAGCGAATCCAAAAAGTTTATGATATTGTCCCAATGGTTGAACAGAGCTTAAAGCTGATCTTAATGCTTTCTCAGTGGGCATCTTTGCAGCTTTAGGTGCCTTCAAGATAAAAATTTATAGCAAGAAACTCCATTGTCAAAGAACAATGGAGAAGACATTTTAGTAGAACACGTACAACAGAAGCAATTATGGTTCCACAATCTAATGCACCAAATATATTACCAATGAATTGGACTCGAAAAAACATAACGTGATGATTATTTCAGCACAAAATGAGCGTAAAAGCCCTCATATAAGAAAGACGTTTTCCCCACATTGTGCTGGAACGAGCACACACATACATGCATGCACAGATCCATGTTGTCGATAGGGGGTAGCCAAGCGGCAGTGAGGATATAACGGATTTCGCGGTACCCTAGTATTAAAATTTAAAATAAGCTAATTAGAAAAGGATTATATATCCAACACATTCATAAATGCAAATCAATCTAAACCAGAATTGTAAAATAATCTACATAATAAATTCTACACTGTCAAAGAATCAAATGATACCTCACTAACAAAAGCATTTTCAATTGTCAACTTAAACAAAGCAACACGATTTACGAAAAAACACATAAGCAAATTGGCAAACACCAGAAATAGAAATAAGTTGCACACTCATGATCTCTCTTCTTCAACTGAAGGTGCCAAGTTAGGTCTTCCAACTGCCTTTCCAGCATAGACTTTCTTTCACGTAAAGCGCCAGCTTCATTTGCTTCCTGCAAATTCGACCAACTCCTTACGCATCATGGGCTATAGTTAGAAACTTAATAACCATGCACACTGATAAACTAACTCATGCACATAGGATTAAACTATCTTCAATATTTTATCTTCTAATACATATAACAAAGCGCCACATTTGAGAGAAGAAACTCCCTTTTAGGCATTGAAAGTAAGATTGAGATAAAGCATCCAGTAACTAGAAATCATGTGATGCTGAACAAGAAATACATATCGAGTTTCCAAAAAAAATGTAGGTCATCGCAAAACATAGATCTCCTCTTACCGTATGTGGGCCGTGCAATGCCATGAGAATGCTTATCATCATAAACCCAACTCTCGAAATACAGTAAAAAATACAGAAAACGTTTCAAAAGAGTTTGATCTCTATTTCATAACCACATGAACCATAATTACATACTTGTAGTGAACCCAGTAGGAGCTATATGTACCTCTCAACATGCAAGATTTGTCAGGACAAAAGGTTCTAACCTTAGCATGGTTACGCAAGGATTACCGCTATAGTTGATTCTAACCAGTCAACTTTCATTTACTGAAAGAAGATGCACAACCAACATCAAGATATTCTTAGATATAAGGCAAACCTACTTTCGACAGAATTCAGATGGTAGAAATCGCTAATGTTGTTCTCAGTCATCATCCAGTGACATTTAACGTGCTATATGCAAAAGAGTGCCCGGACAAATAATAATCTTCCACACAGTCATCATTATTAGTATTGAAGGTACCAATTTGGTTGACAAGTACACAATTGAAGCTTATGATATAGATAGCCGTATCAATCCCAACTTAAAAGTTCAAAGAGGAGAATGTTCATCTTAGTGCCAATATCCACATGATTTTGATATTTCTACTTCCAGTCCCACCGATCATTGAGTGGACAACATATCAATTTTACCCTCAAATGGGTGAAAGGTTGGTTTTGCCCTCTTACTGTTTATAAAAATTATGAAATACTTTGAGGTTGAATTACCTTCCTACCCATACCCATTAAAGGTTCAGAGTTCTACTACTATATTAAAAGACAAGGTTGCTCCAATCTTATTCAAAATTTACAAATTCGGACTAAGAGGCAAAATTACGTGTTTACCCTCGATCAGTGACGAATTTTACAAAAAACCATGTAGCAAGTTTAGTATTCTGCCCCTAGTCTTTTTGAAAAATTATAAAACAGGACAAATAAATAAAATTACTAATTTACCCCTATAGTTTGGAGAAATTATCGGTGGTAGAAATTTTTGAGAAAAATTACACATTTGTTCCCAGTTTGATTCCATAACAAAATCAAGTTATTAAAACTCAATAATGATACTTAAAATCGGTAACCCCGTCCACGACGGTAACCACGCCGACTCTCACGGCAGAGTGCCCGAGAACATACCCTGTATTCGGCCCAAGCCGGATCGCCCGAGGAACCTGCAAGTCTCTAGAGACTCCACACAAACCACACAAGTACGACTCGTATATTCACACATCATTACATTTCTAAAATCAATTACAGTTCATCACATTCACAAATCATATCCAGATCCACGAATATCCAAAATCAAACTCATATCCACACAATATCTAAACATTTAAATACCATGTTCATACAACACATGCATATCAAAACATGCTTTTTATCAAACAGTGTCATAAACATGTTCTATTTGAAAAGCATATCAAATAACCCATAATTGTGAATAACATTTCACAAACATCAATAAAACAGTTATCAATCATGCACATTTAAATCTATATAAAATAATAAAATCACTTCTAGCATGGTTCTGTAAAAGAATGCATAACTCCCTACCTAAAGGAATGTCAAGATCCAGTTCTCAAGCTGTTGGGCCACTCTTATCACCACCAAATCCTAAAATTTTAATCTCTAAATAATTACAAATAATTAAAACATTAAAATTTATTTAACTATAATCTAACGAAACAAACTATATCCGAATAAGATCACAAACCCCAATCTGGATCCGTTTAAGCAATCTGAGATCCAAATCGATACCCAGTTCCATATCTAATCCAAATGAGTGACACAATAGGTAGCTTGTTTCATTGTGTCAACAGAGAACCTTTAACTACTAACACGGGTCTTGTTTCTAACTTAGAAACTCATTTCAAGACACGACTCAAACTTGACCCGTTTCCAACACAGAACCTGTTTCTTAACACGAGACACAAGGACACGACACAAATCAGTGTCGGTTCATAATATTTCAGACATGACACATCGTGTCTGTCACGACACGATACGAAAACGAGAGACATGCCCAAAAGGGCCAATTTTTTTTTTCCAACATCGATTTCGTCGGTTTCCGGCGAATTGTAACCATTTTCTGGCCAAATCGACTAACCTACCCTACCAAAACACTTAGTTCTACCTCAAACCTTCAATCCAATCCCAAAACGATGGTTTTCAACAAGTTTTTCATAAAAAATAAAAAAAAATACGAAAATCTGAAAAATAAGTGAACTTACCGGATTCTGGCTGACTCCTCGCGTTTTCAGGCTGGTTCGAGGCTGCCCTAACTCCTTGCAGAAGACACTATGAAGGACCCTTTTTAAAGGCCTTTCATATCTTACGTATGGTCGGCTGTGCAATAACGCTCGGGCGTTACAAAAAGGCTTCTAGAGCTGCCAGCAAATGAATGGTTTTTGATTTGTTGTGCGACTCGTGCATTTCTCTTTCACTTATTTGCTTATATATTTATTTATTCGCAACTTATTATTAGAAAGAGTTGGTAAAGTATTATTTTCCATAGAATATAAAATGATGAAACATGCTTAACGTGTTTGACCATTTAGAGAAACAGTCTCATAAAGCTCCAATCGAATTTGATGGTTGATGAACACTTTAAAAGGGAGAAAAAACTGTTTGAAGTATTAAAAGAAACAACAAAAAGATTATCCTAATTTCCAGAGTTAAATCCTAACTTGACTCAACATTGAGCTTAATGGCAATTAAGAATTCATGTAAAAACTCATGTGGCCAACCTCACTTAAATTGGAAAACTAAAGGCTTGGTTTCAGTCTTATATATATGAGGAAACTCGGATATACTTACTGTATACAATAATAGTTATAAGATGGTGTGAGCTTTTTTGCATTTATTGTGGTGGGACCCATCATTTTAACACTATAAGTATAACTGAGTCGCTCTCTCTCTATATAAGTGAGAGTTGCTGGATTCCATATATGTTAAACCATCCACGTCTACCTATACCAATCAAAGGACGAATAGTTTATATTCACATAAGTAAAGAGTGAAAAGTATAAAAATATAAGATGCAGTTTTTAGTTTTTAAATAAGATATTACTATCTTCACACACTTTTGCTATAAATACACCTCACATTTTAAAAATACCCAAATACTCCTACACCAATTTCTCTCTCTTCCCCCCCCACCTAATTCCGATACCTCACATTATAAACACCATTTTTTTTGTTAAGAGTTATTATTGTTTCCTCTGCAGCCAACGAGTACTTTTATTTCTTTACGAACTTCATTATAATCAAACGAAACAAGAAAAAGAACAGAAAAAGAGATGATTGATATGGCCAATTTTTAAATTTTTCTTGGTTTTGAATGGTTGATTCTTAGTAATATCTTCATATTTTTTTAGCTTTGTCTTATTTTTTGAGTTTTTCTATTTTGGATGATATTTCATGATTTTGGATCAAATGATTTACTAGTTGGAATTTCGATTCAAAACGTGGCACATGCACGTCTCATTTCATAGAGGTTAAGGAAGGATGCCCATGTCCCGTGTCTCCCTTGATGTGTCATCAATCAAACCATGTGTTATTATGTATTATCCTTCAAACCTTATATTCATGTATATATTGTAGAATGACAAACAACTCAAGCAAAAACAATTATGATATAATCAATTCGAAGAAGAAGATGATTGATTAAAATACTTATTATACCAAGACCAATGAGAGTGAAAGTTATTATAGTGTACTTTAAGAATAAAGGGAGAAGTGATAGCATGAAGCTCGTATAAAGTGTTTGAAAGAAGTGACATGTAGGCATGACACATATTCACGAGTTTTTATTTAAGATGGTGATATTTATATTATTATTCATTGTATTACATACATAAAAGATGAGCCATGTCCTAGTGATTATTGAATATTCATGTAAGAGAGGTTTGATTATCACTAATCGATAGAACCTAGTATTGGTACTCCTGTCCTTGAGAGGGTCAACAATATTTTTGCCAATAGTATCAGACATTCAACTGTCAACTATAGAGGATAAGTAATACATGTGTTATCATCATGTTGCATAACATTTTTTGGCAGTAATCATAATATCTAAAAATTATGTTATTTAAATATTTTGTTTATTGAAGTAGCGATTAATCATCTTTTGTGCTAATACTTTTTCGCACATGCATTTTACTAAGGGTGTTGTGATACCTTTCATCTTTTCCATGTGGCAGCAATACTGACATTAAATTATTGAGAATAGTGATACTTCATTTTAATGAACGTATCAAGTTGTATATACAAATAAGATGACTAAAAGATATTATACACAACATTGAGGATGATGATTAGATGTTATTCATAGTTTATATATATAATTTTTTCAATTTAAATAAAATATAATTTCATTAAAGTTGTATATATTGAAAAATTAAATTTCTTCATTACAAATGTCATTTACATATACATGTATTGAATATTTCAAAAGAACATTCCAAGTACAATCCTCATCTCAAAATGTCACATATCATTAGCATCATCCTCATATATGGTAAATTGGTATGCTCATTGGTAGCGTTGTTCATATGTCTCCAAGAATTTCAATAATGTTTGATCACCCAATAATCGCCATGATACATACTCTAAATATACTAAAGTTGGTGGAAGTATGTCACATACAATGATAAGACGATGATATAAAAAAGTAGTTACGATGAAAGCTAGTATTATAATCAAAGAACATCTCAAGTACAATCCTCATCCCAAAATATCATCTGTGTCTGTCTGTGTCATTTACATATATATGTATTGAATATTTCAAAAGAACATCTCAAGTACAAGTTTCATCCCAAAATGTCACGCATCATTATTGTCATCCTCATATATGGTTAACCAGTATGCTCATTGGTGACATTGTTCTTATGTCTAAAAGTTTCAACAACACAAGATTACTCGACAATCATCGTGGTACACACTCTAAATGTACTAAAGTTGGTAGAAGTGTGCTATGTACAATGGTAAGCAGTAGTATAAAAAAGTAATTACGATGAAAGCTAGTATTATAATTAAAGTAAAACAAAGTTAAAAATGCTATAATATATATATATATAATTATTTATTTATCGACATAAAGAATGATGCATCATGTTGCCTAGTTAGAGTTGGACGTAACTAAAATGCCTTGACGTTGCTTCTTACTAGAAATCAATGCATTGTGTCTCTCAAGTGGCGTCATTTGGATCATATTATATCTTATATGCATGTGGTTTTATAGGTCTATTTGCAATGGAGTGTCTTATCAGTTTAATTGAGATGCCTTGATAATGGTCAAACTATCAAACTGCCTTGATAACGGTCGAACTATCAAACTACATGATCTTTCATATATGGTTCTACAACATCTACACAGTGAATGCAATCATGGTATCTAAAGAACTTATATGCCTTATAATATAAGTATTTTATAGGATTATATGATTATCAGTCAATATATATTATATAAAATAAAATATAAGAATATATAACATAAAAGGTTGTGTTTAATTAAAAATGAAGAGCATAGTTATCCTTTCACAAAATACATACTCTAATATCATAAAATCTAATTGCTTACAGTACTTAGTAAGTCGATCAATAGGAGATTGCGTATGACAGATATTTCTCATTCATTGATCTACTTGTGGTTTCTCCTATAGCAATTATGGTCACATGCTAACTTTAAAAGATAGGAACAACAACAACAACAACTAAGCTTTTTTCCATACTAGACGGGGTCGGCTACATAGATTTTTTTGTTTCCACAAAGCTCTATCATGTGTCATGTTAGCAGTTAACTCACAATAAGCTAGATCATTTTTTGTTGTTTCTTTCCAACACTTTTGTGGTTGTCCTTTACCTCTTTTAATACTTTTCAAAATTTACTTTTCATACCTTCTTACAGGTTATTCTTCTGATCTTCTTTCTATATGTCCAAACTATCTTAAACGATAATGGGGTGAGTTGTAAAATAATGGGGTGAGCTCCTATACATAACTCAATAGGGAGGTTAAACATCTTTAAACAGAAATCATACTAAAAGCATGCATAATTTCATAAGCATTTCATAACAAAGCACAATTTCACCTTTAAATCATGATATCAAATTAATACACAAACACACACACGCATACACACATTATTAGTTATGATAATTACAACCCAAACTGTATCTGCCCCAAAGGCCACGGGAGTCGTTCGACCCTCCCTAACGCGAGCTCGGTAACCCCGTCCACGACGGTAACCATGCCGACTCTCACGGCAGAGTGCTCTGGAATACACCTTGTATTCACCCCAAGCCGAATAGCCTGAGGGACCTGCAAGTCTCTAGAGACCCCACACAACCCACACAAGTATGACTCGTATATTCACACATCATTACATTTTTAAAACCAATTACAGTTCATCACATTCACAAATCATATCCAAATCCACGAATATCCAAAACCAAATCCACATCCATAACATTTAAATATCATGTTCATACAACACATGCATATCAAAACATGCTCTTTAACAATTAATACCATAAACATGTTCTATTTGAAAAGTATATCAAATAACCCATAATTACGAATAACATTTCATAAACATCAATAAAACATTTATCAATTATGCACGTTTAAATCTATCTAAAACAAGTAAAATCACTTTTAGCATGGTTCTGTAAAAGAATGCATAACCTCCTACCTAAAGGTGCGCTAAGATCCAGTCCCCAAGCTGCTAGATCACTCTTATCACCACCAAATCCTCCAATTTTAATCTCTAAATAATTACAAATAATTTAAATATTAATATTTATTTAACTAAAAATCTAACGCAATAAACCATATCCAAATCGATCTCAAATGACCTTAAAATCACCCAAAACCTAATCTAGATCCGTTTAAGCTATCGGGGACCGAAACTGACACCTATATCTATATCTGAACCAAATTGAGTGACACAGTAGGTAGTCTATGTCACTATGTCAACACAGAATCTGTAACTACTGACACGAGTCCTGTTTCTAACCCAAAAACCTATTTCAAGACACGACCCAAACCTTACCCATTTCCAACATAAAACCTGTTTTGACACAGAAATAGTTCTTAACATGCGACACAAGGACACGACATGAGTCATCGTCAGTTCATGACATTCTGGACACGACACGACACAAAAATAGGGACACGCCCAAAAGGGTCGGTTCCCGTGATTTTTCCGGCATTGATTTCGCCGGTTTCTGATGATGATTAAAGCTGACGATGGTTCCCAACTGATCACTTACTTCTCCTCTTTTAACCCAACCCATGCTTGTCGTCGGTGGTATTGTTTTGGCTGGAAAACTCATGAAAAATAGTAACTCGGATTTGAGAAAAAATTCATGAATCAATGCTTGTTTTGAGTTGATTTTCGCGTATTAAGGATTGTTTTTGAAGGTTTAGCATGAACTAAACAAAAGTCCTATGATCTAACTCGGTTTTGGCAATTAAAAATGAATTTTTTTATAAAAGCAAGATCAAGGGTTTCTTACCGGATTTCGGCCGACTTCGACGCTTTTCGGCTTGCTCGTGTGACTGCTCCCGAAGCTTCTCCCCAGCAGGACGCCCCTCCTCTGCCTCTTATATAACCTGGCCAGGCTGGTAACCAGCCTTAATGGCCGTTACCTTCCTTGGTCAATCATGGACAGAACGCCCATGCGTTGCATTTCTGCAATGCCTAAATCGGGCATTGCTGACTTTTTTGGTTTTGGCGGGTCTGGATCTAGACTCGCATCATCTATTACATTTGCACTATTGTACATGTTTCTTATATGATTAATGTATGTCAATAGAATACCTCTTTTTTTCAAGGCTCTCTAAAGAACCTCCCTCGATACCCTATCGTAAGCTTTTTCTAGATCAATAAATATCATGTTAAGGTCTTTCTTTTTTGCTCTAAAATGTTTCATAAGATGTCTCAAAAGGTAAATCGCTTCAGCAATAGATATGCCTGACATGAATCCAAATTGGTTCTTTGTTGTACTTGATATTTGTTTTTCATGAGTTTATTTAACATAAGACGTCTCAAAAGGTGAATCGCTTCAGCAATAGATATGCCTGGCATGAATCCAAATTGGTTCTTTATTGTACTTATACTTGTCTTAACCTACGTTCAATAATTCTTTCCCATAATTTCATAGTATGGCTCATTAACTTGATACCTTGATAATTCGTACAATTATGAATGTCTCCCTTATTCTTATATATGGTATAAGTGTACTCGCTCTACATTCCTCGAGCATCTTTTGATTTCTACATATTTCATTAAATAGTCTTGTGAGTCAAGTGATTCCTATTTCTCCTAGTATTTTCCAAACTTTCACAGATAGGAAATACTTATAAATCTATTCTTACAATTAAAACATATAACTTATTAAATTATGAAAATTGACTATATGAAAGATATTATAACAAACAACAATAGTATAAGTTCTTACCTAAAGTAAAAATTATGTCTACTAAGTTATTTTAATTCTATTCGGAATGTCTTTTCTAATTATTTATATAAATATGCTAATGTTATTGTACCCCATGCATAATTGTCGATCCTCCAAATATCATGTGTCAATAGATACATGATTATTATTATTACCTTAATCTCCAAACTTATCTTGATATAATATGCAACCTAACTGATACAACAAATATAATAAAGTTTTATTTTTGTTACTGACTCTCTTTCTTGAAAAATTAGTTTAAGGTGTGGCCACAGACTCATCTCTAGCACTACTTCATCAATGCTCACCCTATAGCATGTAGAAATTGTTTGTATCTAGTTACCAACACTCGATAAAAACAATTAACAATGAAATGTCTATTACTTCATGTAGCAAACTTGTTTGCCCAATCAACTCACTCCTATATGAAATCTCAGCCCAATTACTTGTCCTCACGTTCATCCTCTTCACTGGTCATGTCCTGCCAACAATATACCTTGTGGGTTGTTACCAGTTTTTGTATTATCTGCAAATATATATTTACATAGTTAGTTGGATTAGTGAGTATTAATATCGAATATAAAATTTTACTAAAGTTAAACATTATTTGTTATTGTTATATCTTATAAGCAATGTAACCTTTAAAACTAGAGAGTAATCCCCAACATATCAGGGGATCCCTCATTCTCACTCTCTATAATATTAATCTGTCCTTGAGGTTCATATATCCTCCTATAACGTAAAGGACTAGCTTTTGCCACAATGTCTTCTTCTCCTCATTATGGTCTGCGGGATATCTTTTGTATAATACGATATTGTGTTTCTTAAATGAAGTAATGATGTTATGACCTTTTACTTATGCTCTATGAGTCATATAACAAAAGTAAAATTAGTTAATCAAATTGAAATAAGAGAAATGTATCCGAGACACATCTCCCATTAAGAGAGACCTGTGCTTGGGGCACATCATTTTTTGATGAGAATTTGGTCAAAAATAATTCAAAACAATTAAAAAACAAAAAACCCAAAACCAAATCAGCAACATTATCAATGAAACCGATGGTTCTGAACTGTCGGCTATGGTACTTTTTTAAATGTTTTTTTATACTTTAATTTTTAATACTTTTTACTGGTTTGAAACTAGAGCCTGACCCGGGCAGGTTCCGGGTTCTGGGAAAACCAGAATAGTAACCGGTCCTGTCTACATGAAATGATAGTGACCATATGTTGATGCTGACAAGAATATAATGGTGTTTATTCCTCCCTTGCTCATCCTTTCATGATGCAAGACACATGGTGTGTATTGAAAGTTAAGTTCTAATTTCACCTTTGATGAAGCCGGAATCAGCTCGAAATTGAAACAAACGGTTCCAAATTGTTGGTTCTAATATTTTTTTAAATTTATCTTTATATTTTAACTTTTATGGATTCTCAACTGGATTTACCCAGAACCGACCATGTCTAGGTGATCATATGCTGATGCTGATGCTGATGCTGACAATGGGATATTATGGCGTTATTGAAAGTTAAGTCACCAACCAATAGGTATACTGTTCTATGACTGAAGATCTAACCTCCCAGCTAGTCGGCCTCATTTTTGTTTATTGTCGCACAAATATAATTTTCCACTTTCACACTCAAATGTGCTGTCGATACATCAACATCCTGGAAATTATATTTATCTAATTTACTTATCAAATAAAGGAAAATTTCATTTTGACTAACATCGATAAGTATCGATTCGCATATATGTGCTATTATTACACAATGTGTATAATAATGATAAACAATTCTAATAGGGTGCACAATTCTATCATGGTCCTAGATCTGCATTGTGTCCAATCATATAATATAATGAAGATGATACAATACGATTCATGTATCTTATGACATTAATTGGGCGGAAACAAAATGATTTTGGGAGGTACTTGTCGTTTGTACTGTTAACAAAAGACAATCAATCGCGTAATGGCATTTGATTTAGCAAACGTGAAACAGATGACTTGGCTTTTAAATATAGTATCAACTGTCACACGTGCTTATATTAGTGAATTAAGTTGCCATGTCTTATATTGTGTCAGCATCACCTAAAACGTCAGTTGTCACATGACTATTTAAATATTAATTAAAATTGGACTTAAATATTCATTTGTATTGCAGTGAGATACTAATTAATATTAAATTTAATTTTACATTTTACATAATATTTTATAGTGAATTACTTAACTAATATAATATTAAATATATAATATAACATGTAACTATAAAGTTCTTAATTAAATAAAATACTGAAGATAAAATTAATAATTTAAAGTAATATTTTATTAATAAATATATATATATATATATATATATATATATATATATATATATATATATAGAGAGAGAGAGAGAGAGAGAGAGAGATGTAGTAGTAAATGCATAATGTCTTTTGGTGAAATAATCTTACATAAATATATATTCAATCTTTAGGATAAATGGTTGAGGTGATAAAATAAAAGGATATAAGTATAACAATACTTTTTTATTTTTTTAATTGAAATATCCATCATTGATCATGTCAAAATATTTTTACAAGATTATTCATCAAAGACCTTAAACATTACTACTACCTCTCTCTCTTTCTATATATATATAATATATATATATATATATGTATATATATATATGTATATATATATAAGCCTGAAGATAAAATTAATAATTTAAAGTAATATTTTATTAATAAAGTATATATATATATATATATATATATATATATATATAGAGAGAGAGAGAGAGAGAGAGAGAGAGAGAGAGAGAGAGAGAAGAGAGATGTAGTAGTAAATGCATAATGTCTTTTGGTGAAATAATCTTACATAAATATATATTCAATCTTTAGGATAAATGGTTGAGGTGATAAAATAAAAGGATATAAGTATAACAATACTTTTTTATTTTTTTAATTGAAATATCCATCATTGATCATGTCAAAATATTTTTACAAGATTATTCATCAAAGACCTTAAACATTACTACTACCTCTCTCTCTTTCTATATATATATATATGTATATATATATGTATATATATATATGTATATATGTATATATATATATATGTATATATGTATATATGTATGTATATATGTATATATGTATGTATATATGTATATATGTATGTATATATGTATATATGTATGTATATATGTATATATGTATGTATATATGTATATATGTATATATATATATTGTTATTATTGCCTCAAACTTAGGGTTGTTAATGAATCAAGCCTCTCATTGTTAAGCCCGATTGGACCCATGACGAGCTTGTTCCTATTTGGTTCAAGATTTAAATGAACCAAACATGAGCTGGTCTTTATGATATGAGCTTATAATTCACGCTCGTGTTGGCTTGGCTTTTATTAGCTTGTTCAGTCAAGTATATAAACCTTTTATATATGTATATATGTATATATATATATTGTTATTATTGCCTCAAACTTAGGGTTGTTAATGAATCAAGCCTCTCATTGTTAAGCCCGATTGGACCCATGACGAGCTTGTTCCTATTTGGTTCAAGATTTAAATGAACCAAACATGAGCTGGTCTTTATGATATGAGCTTATAATTCACGCTCGTGTTGGCTTGGCTTTTATTAGCTTGTTCAGTCAAGTATATAAACCTTTTATGTACATATATGCCAGAAAACCTTGTTAAGCGAACTAATTGGGTTGGTATAATGTATTGATCAAATGATAAAATCGTCCAATTCTACAAGGAAGTTGTATAAAAATGAAGTTTTTGCCCGTTCTTGTTAATAAATTCAACTTTCAACGAAAAATTACATATGAAAATTATAGTCTTACTTTAATGAGCAGCTTGTGGTCAGCTTGTCTAACTTGGCTCCTGCTCCATTCATGTTCATCTCAACTCAAATCAGCGGTGGATCTAGAAACTCTTTTTCGGGTAGGTCAAATATCCCCTTGAATGGTTTCGGGTGGGGCGAACTATGTAGTATAGCCAATGGATCCCAGCATGGGCTATAGACTTAAGTTGATTCTCGAAATTTCAGATGCCTCAGCTCAATGTAGATCCCCCCCTCCCCCCACTGTCTCGAACCAAATAGTGATCATGACATGAGCATCACCTTGAGTTGGTAAGTAAAACTTAAAGAGCATTGTTCGGTTCATTAAGCTACCTTACCAGCCTTACTCAAACTCTTATTTCTATCTTCTGCGCTTAATATATTATGTTTGAGATATATTTGCTATTTTAAATTTATTTGCCGTTACTACCATTTTTTCATGGCTATAAACCAACTCAAATTTTGTTCATTTTTTTCTGAAAAAAGAAAAACAAACGTTCATATATTGATAAATGCCTGCATTTTTAATGCGTTAACTTATTGCTCATTCAAGCTAATTTCCCCAGAATTTAAAGATATTGATTACATGCTTAGGCTTGTGACGATATGGAAAGACAACGGTCTATTTGCCTTTGATTTGTTTTGTTTTTTCATTTGAAAACTACAATTTTCCAGAAATTCAAACCCACATGTATCCAAATAATGACCTTCGACTTGAATGTTCTTCCCAGTCAACAACCTAGCCAGGAGAGCCATCGCTCCCAGAATCTCTTAAATAATAAATGCTTTGATCTTCATGCAGAAGGCAAAGCGATTTAAAACCCCAATTAGGTAGCTCTTTGTTCATTTGTGAATTAACAGCAATTAGTGTCATATCATAACAGCAGCAATATAAATATAGGTATTATGAATTAATAGTGGCCTCCTGGTATTGCTGTAGAAGCACAGTGAGACATGATCAGATGGTAGTCCGTTAGTTGGGATGCTTGCTTGAAGTTAGGTACACCAGCAATATAAATATAAATATATGCATACATACGTGTGTTTGAGCGAGTGCATGCACATATATATATATACACACACACACATGCAAACACACGCACATACACACAGGCAACCAAGTGAGACAAACAGGAGAGGATCAGTTCATGACTTGTTTGCCGACTTACTTTTGTGTATCCAGATCGTCTGCTCAACTTAATTGTGCTGGGCTGAGCTTGAGCTGAATTCGGGATTTTTTTTTTCTTTTGATAACTGAGCTGAACTGAACTTAAATGAACCAAACATGAACATTTTTTCCCTCAATTAAGTCGACATTAATTTTAATTAAAATCTTTGTCCTTTTACTGAAGACAGGAGACAGTGTTGCCCTTGTGCATGCACACGCCTTAGTATTGATCTCCTGACCCCTTGGCAGATGACCAACCCTAACAAGTGTACCATGGCCTTCTAATAGATACAAACCCAATTAAATGATGTTTATACAAGCAGACATGATGTTTCATGTGCAGTTCAGATAGCTTAACAGGCCCGCCTATGTTCGGATCTTGTAATTCATAAACCAAACATCCACAGGCTCATCTCCGGACGCATGATGAGCAGCCTGAGACAGAGAGAGAGAGAGAGAGAGAGAGAGAGAGAGAGAGAGAGAGAGAGAGAGAGAGAGAGAGAGAGAGAGAGACTTTTTGTTCCTACCTGGACCTGACCCGATTCATCAGATTACTTCAGATCCACATGCAGACCTGACCGGGGGTGCTAAACCCTGACCTATATTTGGGTCATCAGATCAGGTCAAAAATTGTCACCCTTAATTTTTTATATAGACAATGAAATAATATTTAGAAGTACTCGACGCTTTCCATCATCATCATCATATTATCAACATCGTATTATTGTTGTTATTATTATTATCATCATCAGTAGTAGTATTCCTGGTACTACTGTTACTATTTTAAGACTGCTTCCAACTAAGTAACACTAGAAATAACCAAGTTGAAAGGTTTCTTTCGCTTCTATTTTTCTTGAAAAATTGCTGGAAAGGCGATGTTGCAAATATTGTATCGGACCCATATAGCACGGGGCATCGATATACATGTATCATGCCATACCGTATGGTTCGATATATGGCACAATATGGGTTCAATTTAAATTGTCTTCTAAAAAAATTTATAAGAAAATAAAACATTAAAAATCTTGAAAAAATTCTATGATATGCACCACACCACGAGACAATGGGTCCATTGTCAAAACAAACTAAATCACATATATATCACTCTTGAGCCTCATTTTGAAACTTAGGATTGATGACTATTTACAAATGTAGAATACTTATGAGATTTTTAGAGAGAAAGGAGTTGATCTTGAAGAGAGGAAAAAGAGGAGCCAAAAAAGCTGTCTTAAAAAGATTTTAGAAAAAACCAACATGATTTTTGAAACTTGTATCATATTATACAATGTAAGGTGTGTCATACGATACGATGCGTGTTTCATGATGTATCATACAACATGCCTCAATACAGTGTGATAAATGGTGTTTTGTGATACAGGTACTTCAATCATATCGATTTAGGTACCATGATATGATCCGATTTTCATAACATTATGGAAAAACACGAGATTAATTCCTTTAGTATGTGAATTTTAATATGCATAACCCAAGGCTTACCCATAGCCTATTAGGTCCAGCGTTTTGTAACATAAGATAGATCAACAAATTACGTAGTTTGGACTCAGAGGTCAAGCACCCAGAGCATTTATTCCCATAAAGAGGTCAGGTAGATGGATGCTTACTTGCCCTTAAGCTCGTTGTTATGCTAGCATTATAGCTCACAAGTAGGGCTCTGGGAGGCAAGTTCGATTCTTGGGGGAGGGGGTGAGGGGTTTTGCGGTTCTACCTGGCATTGTAACCCGAAAAGAAATATTAGCATTTACCTCTAGAAAGGCAAAACAAAACCATAATCTGAATGCACCTAGACAGTTAGCTCACCTGACAGGACTCTGACTCATAAAATTAAGGTGTCAAGTATAATTCCCAGGGATGCATTATGTGTCTGTTAGACTTGGCATCCCATTGCAGATTCCAAAAAAATCATAATTTGAATAATGACACAAGTTACTTATCTTATGAGTCAAATAGGTTCATAATTTTGAACCATGTACTCTGGGATCGTTTATGAGATCCTCATCACCCAACTACCATCAATGGCGTGGCATGACCAAAGGCCCTTTGGGGATGTTTGATTCACGGTACCACGTGGGTCAAACCTTCAATTTTAAGAACTATGATACCAGATCCACGTCTTGATTCAAATGAGGAACTCGAGAGGGCCATGAAACTACAGTTCTATAGGCCATATTTTACTTTAAAAAATAACTCATGTCGAGAGGTGGGCTTGTAGAGCTAGAACTTGGAACTCTTTCTGTCTATCGATTGTCTCTCTCACGATGCTTTCTTCAACCAGTGCTGCTCTATTTTCATCCATTGTACTCAAGTACAAGGTAGTTTCCCTTCCTCTTCTTCCTCCTCATCTCTCAACTCTCTCTCTCTCTCTCAAGACGCTTTCTCCAACCGATCTGCTCCCTTTTCATCCATCATACCCAAGTACAAGGTACAAGTAATGGCTTCCATTCCTCTCCATCTCTTCTTCCTCGTCTATCACTCATTCAATTTTTTTTGTTTTATTCTTCTTCTCCTTTCCCCTCATTCCTCTTCATTTTCTTTTTCTTCTTACCTTCTTCTACTTTTAATGTTTTTTTATTTTATTTTCTGCATTTTACATGTTCGATAAAATGCTTGAAAACAAACTACACTACTTTTTCAAGCAATATGACATACTTGATCTCAAACGAAGTAAACCTGTCATTTTATGAAAAAAAAGTAGTATCATATCCCTAGGATGACCTATTTGTGCTGGGGAACAGAACAGAAAAAGCATCACTAATGAATTAGTGGATGCTGTCGAGGGAAATGTGCCACACAAAAAGAGTGGAGGTTTTGGACATTTACTGAATAGCATTAAACCTTGCTCAATTGTACTTTCATGAAATTTCTCAGGCAATAGATATGTTCCTAATTATTTATGTTTCGTCATTATGTTTCTTTTCTTTTAAGAAATGATCAATTTTAATTCTTGACACACACTATTAACAATGTACCCAATCCATTTAGATGAACACATCGCAACCTGCTTTTTGTTTCTCTTTTAACCCTTCATGCGTGTGAAACTGAATGATATAAGATTTCATGTTTTTTGTTTATCATATGACATTGTTGTTAATGTTAAGAAAAATAGGGGTTTTGAGTATAGCAGTTGTTGGGAGTCCTTGTTCACAAGTTGAAAGGATTTTGTGTTGACTATTGAGAGCCTTTATTGCTTGAGAGTTTTCTGGTTTCTGCAATCTTGTTTCCTCTCTTGTATTCGGTTGCTGCTACATTATAATTAACCTTGTTGAGATGTCTCAAATGATGTATTTGAAACACTTCACATTTTTAGGCATACATTTATCTAATTTAAATGATACCTGTTTCATTAACAATTGTCACCTCTTGGTGCGGACTTGGTCCATCAATTTTTTGAGACTTCCTTTTCTCTTGTGAGTGTCAGATTTCCATAAATTGTTCAACAAACACGTAAAATAGCTTACATATTGGAATAGTTTGTGCTGGGTTTTCGTATGAAATGGTAAGAACAATTTGTGTTATATCTACTTATTGTTATAAATGGCAACACCCAAAATTGTCTTTGAGCAAGGAAAAACTGTCAAAATTTCAAAAGAATGCAAAAGTACAAATTGTTGACCGATTAAATATATGAACATAATGTTTGTAATTACAATAGATGTTTATAGTTCTAATTAAAATAGTTGATCGGTCAATATATATATGTGTGTGTGTGTGTGTGTGTGTGAATGATATTTAGAAAACATAAAACTAGTTGTAGGAAATTAAAACTCGAGTACCATATCCAAGAACAAATCAAACGTAAAACTATGGTTCCTAATGCCAATTTTAAGTACAAATCAAACAAGAAACTACAGATGGTCCTTACCATAGATTTCAATCCCATGCAAGCCTGAAACTGTAGTTCCGATACCAATTGCTTGAATCAAACACACCCTTGAGGTGTATTTTGATTTATGGTACCAAGACCCCGGTACTAGAATTGTAGGGTTAGTTTCTTTAATGCAGAATAAAACTTTGTAATATGGGCACCAAAAGTCAAGGTCAAGTTCCCCTTTATCAAACACACCCTTAGGAAGCCCTTTAAGTGGTATTCGTTCCCAAACTTCCTTTCAGACTGAGTATATAATACCGACTTGAAATAAGTTAGTAACTAGTTGTATTTCCTTTCCATTTCAAAACAATATAAGGTTTTCTACAAGAAAGGGAATTGTGCTCCAATTTACTTGAAGCTTATTTTCTTCACCATGTTTAAGAGTCTCTCTCTCTCCACACACATTAAGATCACAAGCTCAACTGACGTTAACACTTGATAAAATGAATGGCATCATCCACAAAGTATGTAAAATATCCCATTGACGATTCTAAGATTGTTGAGAATTGAACAATCAACTTATATCTAAAGTATACCAAGAGCAGGGTGACCATTTGGCTTCTCACCAATCAGTACCTGCAATTTCCCTTTCTCCCTTTCTCTTCCTCTAAGGAAGCATGTCTAGAGACAAGATTTTTTTAAGACCACAAAAGGAAAGAATGGTTGTTTGACCTTCAATAACCATCATCTTTTTACTCTCTTCCTCCATCTTTCTCCTCCCTCTCTTCCAGTCCAATAAAGGTAAAGAGGTTATTAAGTGATATTTTTTCGTATGCTGGAAAAAGAAAAGGTGAGACATTTTGTCCTCATGCATTGTAGGAATTTATACTTTTCATTATAGAAGATTCCCGTTTCAATATCTTTCACTTTGAGAGATCACGGTTTCTTTGTTTGTATTGTTATTTGATTGTACTCTCCTCCGTGAAGCCTCCCCTGTCTGTACCTTCTTGGTGGGGAAAAGAAGATGACCAAGACTGTCGACAGTTCGAACACACATGAGGAACACTACGATCAAAAAAGAACGTCAAAAGATCACTCTAGCTGTCCTACTAAATTAAATAGCATGACGTTACTTCAGTAATGAAATTCAAAAGCGTCTAGCATTTTTTCATCAACTACAATCAACTAGAAGCTGCAAAGAGAGAATAAACAAATCATCTAAAAGCCTCTAACTCCTATCCTCTACTCGGACTCACCTTGCTGGTTTCGATTTTCGCTTCATCTTCCACTGCCCTAGCACCGTTGTCGTCAACCACAAGCACATCATCCATCATGTCGTCTTCCCCAACGTCGTCCTCCATGTCCTCTTCATTATCTTCGCTACACGGTATTTTAGATGCCTTAGGTCCATGGGCCTGTCTGTGCGACTCCAGCTCTTGATCCATTGTCTCCTGCAGATTCGCTTTGTTGTTAACCCTCCGGGCATTCCTCACATTTTGCCATCTTTCAACCTCTGCTTCGACATTTGCAAGATAATTCTCAGTCACTTGTTTCTGATACTCTGTCAATTCTTCCCTTCGAGCTGCTTTCCAGTGAAGAAAATCCTGAAATTTGAAGAGAGAATAAGAGAAACCGTCTCTACCTTCTCCAGAAACAGGTGCCCCTTCTCCATTTGATTCATCTTCCAACGCTAGAGAGTGAACATAACGGCATCTGAGACAAGATGAGATCCTACCTTTTCTTTTCGATCCTCAATCACAGTTGCGTCCTCTTCCAATGGTTTGTTTGGCATATAAAAGATTGGTGGCCCAGCTTTAGTTCTACACAACCGACAGATGGAGAAAATGTCAGACACATCAAATGACAGATGAAATCTTGGGACCGATTGCAAGTCTGCAATCATGCAGCTTCCAACACATAGAAGCTAACGTTATCATGCACATGAACAGAAACTTATCTTTGTTCTCAAGAAAATTGTGAAAGTGGACATTTGGACCAAAAATAAATATAACCTGCAGTGAGGCAACACAAGAGGATAGCCAAAGATCAGATATAAATCAAGATCAAGATCAGATATACAGTGAAAGACAACAGAACTATAATAGATACCTTAAAAAATTGCATAGCTTCTTGTGGTGATCAGCCCAACGCAGAAACATCAATTCTAATTTCTTCTCCTCAGCCTTTGCGGCGATTCTTGCTCGAAGAGTCTTGAAAAGAAAAGATGAAGATAATGAAAGTCGATGCATAAGCAACCCTTGGCTATGTCACACGGGTGCGGGTGCGAGATGCGACAAATTTCAAAAATTTTGAGTGTGGCGACATAGCTAGGGTATATAATATTATATGTTATATATAATATTCAAGCTAGAACAAGTGAGACATCAATTAACATAAGTATAAGACAATAGCAAGTACACAACTTTATGTTAAAGCAAAACACATAAACGGTAAACAACTATTAATTTCATCATAATACACAAATCAATCTTCATAGATCCGGACCCATTTATTCAAAAAGACCCAAACTTCAAAGTCGGTGCCAGATTTGGAAGCGTGGAATATCCACACAAAAGAAAGTGAAGAAGGTCCGCGTTGAGATATTTTCCTCTGTTCATTGGCAGAGTTTCATGGGAGATGATGGAAGAAAGTTGAAGGAGCATTTTGTGTGGATATTCCACGGTGTTGGTGTCGGTGTCGCACCCATGTCGGGGTCGACACTCCACATCCTAGAGGTGTCTATGTGACTTAGACTCTGGGTAAACGAATTACTATCAAGACTAAAACGCACCAAATCACCGCCTTCTTTTTTCGACTCTGGGTAAACGAATTACTATCAAGACTAAAACGTACCAAATCACGCCTTCTTTTTTCAGCAAGCTGTTCCCGCTCTTGCTGACGCAGTTTCTCACTTTCCTCCCAAGCCCTCTGTTCAGCCTGCACAGAGGTGTTTTGAGTGTGATCATATCAGGTTGCCAGTAAGAAGACAGCCTCAGAAGCATCATCAGCTTAATGTTCGGTACCAGTAATAGAGTAAAATCATTCACCACAAACATAAGCATGCACAAATCGTGACCACATTTTGCATATTTGACAGAACAAACCATAAAAGCCAGTTGCTAATACCATTTTCAGAATACTGCAAAGCTCGAGCCAAAGCATTACCATGACAACAAAAAGGCAAACAGTGCCACAAACAATCTAAAGTCTATAAAAAACCATCGCTGTTTAATCTGTCATGTCATTAGGACTGTTGAGTATGAGAAAAACGGCAATCTTCACTCATGCCTCAACAAACTAAAATGGAAGTTTTGATTTACTCAGATTGATGTAGTAATTGTATCTCCGTGAAGATAATTTTTGTCCTTATGGCCATATTCCAGGTAAACAACACATGATGTCCCTTCTGCTCAGCAACGGGAGCTATTGCAGTGTAGCAATACAGGTGCAGCTGCTCTTCAAGCAGTAACCAACCAGGTTCTCTGAAATCCAGACACCACCTATTTTATAGTCTGTTGCTTGATCAATTAGATGACTCATCTCATTACTTAGACTTACTATGATGCTGATGAGTCGAGCTTTCAATGGCAGAAAAAACACCATATATGATATTTCACATTTCTAACTTAAATATTTTGTCAGCCATTACTAACTGATGCAGAAACTCAAATTTAATTTTCAATCAAGATCGTCAACAGAGTTTACTTGTGCAGCTAGTGTTCAAGAAGCACGAACCTTGTGGCTGGTAAATGTAGTCGTGGTGCATTTAAACATTTAATTAGTTTGTTCCATGGCCTTTATTAGCTCAAAATATTTTAAACAACTAAGGTTGAAATCACATAGAAAGATCATTTATACATTGTTTTTCTCTCTCTCATGCAAGCGGAGTTCACCTCCGAACAAAAGGAATTCAACTTATGCTTCAACTAATTTTGCACACTTTTCTATGCAACCACATTAGGAAAATGATGATGGTGGTAACTTTTATCCGGCCTGAAGCATTGGCAAAGATAAATCATGTGCAAAATTGAACAAATCATCGACAAAACAAATATGCTACAATGAATGTGCAGGTATCTCCCAGACTAGAAACGAATGGTCAAGGAACTAACTCATCAAGATATCATGTGATACCAGAAGCTCCATTTTCCTTGCAAGTTAAATGACGAGGCAGACATTATTTCCTTCATTTAACAAATTTAAGGAAATAACCGAGTCTGTTTCTATTCCTAGTATAACACCTGAAAAGATATAAAGGAAAGTCTTTCAACAATCTTGGAACCAAAGGTGGAAGCGCTAACCCTTTTCAAAGAATCTGATCTGCGCATGTATGCCTGGGTTGATGATAGTTGTTTGTCTTCCTCCTGAAATTTCTGAAATAACGAGGTGATCACGTGAGACACTTCATAGATAGAATAATTTGACTTAGGTGCAACAGAATTTGCAGAAACCAACTACTGTCCTCCATGATAACCAAATCAGAAAAAATATTTTCCATTGAGAAGCCATAAGATGAAAACATCACCGACATGGAAAGCAGAACTAGAGGAGTAACTGAATGTGAAAGGCGCATAAACATGGACCACTGACACAATCCACATTGTATCGTCTGATTGATACTGAGTACATGGAGACAGATAGGCGCAGTCATGCTGCCAACTAACAATAGGAACTAGAACCGGTCAGCAAATAGATGCAAGCCGACAAATTTTACGTACTAAAAAGCATATTTTCAAATCTGAAGATACCAAATCTCAAGAAACAACAAATGCCCGCTAATGGAAGGAGAAGAAGGAAGTTACGCAGATAATGTGAGTTAAACGATGCATTACAGTTAAAATCAATCTTATGTCTAAGCACAAAGAAATGAAAAGGAGTTTCAAATGTTAGCTAAACAGGATTTACAAAACATACAGTCAACGTCCCCAATAATTGGCCAAGCATTCTCCTGTTCCTATTCACCAAGCTTGGATCTTCATACTTCGGCAAAATCCTCGGTACGTGCTCACCTGTCGGTATGTCATTTTCCTGGAGAAGCAAACTATAAACGCTAAACCAGTATATCATCTCGAAATGCAACAAGAACCCAGAACAAATAACAGATAAGAACTATTACGATTCTGGAAATCCTCTGGTTCGACTCTCGCCTGAATCCGTCGAAACCAAGCTGTGTGTTTCCTCTCCACTTGTTATCCCGACGATCGAACTCATCACCGTCCGTTTTGGCTTCCTCCTCTTTCTTTTCTCCCTCTTCCACCAATTCTCCATCCTCCACCTAGGTTCCGTATTTCTCCCAATGAGAATTGTTTTCTCTTCATTATCAAACAGCCTGATCATAGGAAATCGAACGATTTCGAGAACGTACCTTCACTACAGTCGACAAGAGGCGCCGTTTAGGAGTGGGTTGATCCTCGGGGTCGATTCTGTCGCCCTGCGAGATCAATGAAGGGATTTGAGACAGACTGAACTAGATTCAATAAGGAGAAAAGCGATAGGGTTTTCGAGAGTTACCGGCCGGACGAATCCTCGCTGAGGTCCGGCTCGTCCTAAGCCCCGACCCCCGTTCAAACCGAAATTTCGCGGGGCGTTTCCGGCGAGTGCGTTGCCTCTCCGTATACCCCTTGGATCCCTCAGACGATCCGTTATCTGCAACAGCATAACCAGATTTATTGTGGCGGAGGGTCGCGAAAACACACACACACATACAAGACACAGAGGGAGAGAAAGAACCTCCCGTTGCTGGCGATGGAGCTCTTCTATCTCCTTCCGGAGTTCATCGGCCGTCTTCTCGACGGCGGTGCTCGCCATCTCTCTCTCTCTCTCTCTCCCTCCTTACAAAACCCTTATATTCGTGCCTGGGTCTAACCCCTTCAGCTTTGTCTTCCCTCCCAGTCGATTATGCAGCAGCCCAGCTGCGGCACGGTACACAGACATTATGCTGAAACTAGAATCCTGACCGTCCAAGATCGGCAATGGACGGTCCAGATCGTTTCTTTTTAATGACTGATTTTTACTTTTAGAATTCATAGAAACCGTTACCAATAATTGGTTTTAGAAGCTGTATAAATAAATTTGCAACAATACAAATAAATATGATCGTACAAGCATGACAATAAGAATCAATGGATTTTTAAGGGGATTCGAACTTGTGGGAATAAGGAACTGGAACTACAGTTACAGTTTGAACTTATGTCGCAATCAAATGCAAGCTTGGGCGGCACTTTTTATCCGATCACAAGGTCCACCTCCAACCTACCCTTGGAACCGGGCCGTTAAAACTAGAACTATAGTTCCAGTTTCATAATGCCAGCCTTGGAATCAAACACGGACTAAGGGTCCAACTGGGTTAAGTTATTTGCGGCATCGAGTTCAACTTGATGATAACTCGAACTCGGCTCGTTCTTGTTGAGTTTGAGTCCAGTTTTGAGCAAGCTGAGCCGGAGATCACACTCGGCTCGAGTTGTTCACAAGCGTAAGTGTAGCATCTTAGTCTACTGTAGTATGATAGGGCCTTTTCAGTTTAGATATGTTGGAATCCCGAGAATGGTTTCACCATATTTCTGTGACGGAGTGGATGACCTCTATATTGAAGACCAAGAACAAAATGAGGTATGTAATTTTTCCCGATTTCCCACAGTCGTTTTTTCCAAGGAGGTTTCTTTCTTATTTTTCTTAACAAATCCGTAACAATTCGATTATTACAGATTTGTTTCGTAACAGCCTCCATGAGAAACCACTAGATGGCTGATATAGTCGTTTTCGTGGGTGAAACTGTCGGGAATGGTAAGTTTCTCAGCTTAACATCTCTCACTTCGTCATTTGAGCCAAATAATTTGACATACTAGTTTTCCTCCCACTTTTGTAGGGTTTTTCTAATCATGTCATTTTATGATTGTTATTGCAATCGTTACCATGGTGTGGTTTTTTACTTACACAACAATCAAACATATCTCAAACCCATGTTTGTAACATGTTTTGAGAAAAGATACTATGTTATGCCTTCAGTCAAGGGGTCTGCCAACATATCTTGAATTGGCATGTATGAGATAGATATTTCCTTTCTCATAACCATATCATGAACATAGTGGTATTTAACCATTATATGCTTGCTTTTGGAATTATCAGCTCCACTCTTGATTAGATTAATTGTTGCATTGTTATCACAATAAATAACAATTGGCTCGTCGGCTATGTCCAACTTCAAATCTCGTATGAAGTGACTTGTCTAGAAGGCACTTGTTTCAGCCATACAACAAACTACTTACTTAGCTTCTTGTGTATGCAATACTACACAACTCTATTTCTTACAAGCTTAAGAAATAACTCCATCTCCAATTAAAAATATTTGTTCTGAGGTTGATTTGCAGTCATTTTTTATCTCAGCAAAGTCAGCATCTGAATATCCTACCACTTTTAGTTCATTTCAAGTCCTTTGTTTCTTTAAGATGTCTTGAATCCTTTTCATAATTATCCAATGTTGTCATCTAAGATTACTTGAGGTCTTGTACATAGCATAGCACACATCAAACTACCCACAGTTTATGCATAAGGAATGTTAGGCTTATCGTCTCATTCACTGGGATGATCAACCTTGCTAAGTTTTACCTCTTTTGCAATGGGTGTAGATGCAGACTTTTATTCACCTATTTTAAACTTTTTTAGTATATAATAAATATCTCTCTCCTGACTTAAGCATAGAAGTTTAGATTCTCTTTCTTGAGAAATTTTTATACCCAGGATATAGGATGTTTCTCCTATATCCTTCATTTCAAACATTGAGTTTAACCATAACTTAGTTTTGACAATCATCTCATTGTCATTTCCAATCAACAATATGTCTTCTACATATAATTATAAGATGACAAAATGGCTCCCAGTGTTCCAAACATAGACAGAGTGGTCAAGTTCATTAGCCACAAACTCAAGTTAAATAATGATATTTTGAAAGGTTAAATGTCATTGATGAGGTGACTGTTTAAGGTCATATAGGGATTTTTTCAACCATGTACTTTATCTTCTTGGCCTTCAACTTTGTATCCTTCGGGCTTATGCATATATATGATTTCATCTAAATCTCTATTTAGAAAAGTAATTTTTACATCTAATTGATGTAAATTCAAATTATAATATGATGATATTACTAGGATTATTCTTATGGATGCAAATTTTGCAATAGAGAAATATGTCTCAACATAATTTATCCCCTCATTTTGTGAGAATCCTTTTGCAACCAACCTCGCTTTAAACTTATCGATTGATCCATCGACTTTAAATTTCTTTTTCAGAACTCATTTGTGGTCTATGACTTTTCTTCTTTTTGGCAAATCAAACAACCCCAGACTTGGTTTTTCTCAATGGATTCAATTCCCTCATCCATAGTTTTCTCTTAATCTGGTGATTCATATGAGTCAATAGTCTGTTGATAAGTCAAGTTATCAGTCAACTCATCTAAATCTACCGGATTGTACACTTCTTGAGCAAGATAAGTATGATAATTATTTAAGTAGAATGGTGCAACCCTAGGCCTCTTATGTCCACTTAAAGTTTTGGTTGATTCAGGAAGATCATCTATGAGTTCAAATGATGATTGATCTATATCGTCAACATACTCATCATTATTCTTACGGATGTCATTCTTAGTATCTTCTAAGAATTCAACATCTCTTCTCTCTATTAATCTATGATCTTTGTGATAAAAATGATATTCCTTTAAGTCTTTATGATATCTGATGAATATACATCTCAAGGACCTGTTGTCTAACTTGTCGCTAGACTGATAAAGGATCTTGATATGAGTGATAGATTCCCTCCTCCTGAGATAACGTAGGTTGAGTTTTCTTCCAAATCACATCTCATATGATGTAATGAATATAACTTTATATGATAATCTATTAAGTATGTATATAATTGTACTTACTACTTCTCCTCAAAATATTTTTGGTAAAGAGGCATCTATTAACATTGACCTTGTTATTTTTAGTAAGGTCCTATTATATCTTTTAACTATATCATTTTGCTGAGGTGTCGTAGGCATTGTATTTTGTTTCGAAATACCAAAATCTTTAGAGAATTCTAGAAATTCTGTAGTGATGTACTCACTACCTCTATCTGATCTTAAAAATTTGATTGTATGTCCTAGTTGATTTTCAACTTACTCCTTATATTCTTTGAATACTTTAAGTGCTTTATATTTATGTGATAAGAGATATATGTATGTATATCTCGAGTAATCATCGATAAATGTTATGAAATAGGCACTTCCTCGATGTAATCTTACCCTAAATGGTTCATATAAATCAGTGTGAATAATTTTCAACAGAGTTGTTGCCCTTGTTGTTTTCTTAAAAAAAATCTTTCTCATTATTTTTTTTATATACAGGCTTCGCACTTACCAAAAGTGTTTTCCCCAAATCTTGCAAATAAGTCAAAGTTGGATAATTTCCTAAACCTTTGAAACTTATATGCCTTAGGCATTTATGCCATATATTCACATCAACATTAAAGATACAATCAATAAGTAGAAGAACCTTCATTTTCATTAATATTCAATTTGAACAATCCATGTTCTATTAAATTTTCTAGAGAAAAATATTCTCCCATGCTTTCCCACAATTACTTTATCAAGAATAAACCTGACCTCAAAACTTTTCTTAAGCAATGTAGGGACCAAAACCATATTGTGCCTTATAATTGGTATAATCAATATATCAGTTAGTACAACCTATGTGCCTTGTATATAAATTCGAAAGGACCCAATTCGAAGAACATTTGAGAAAGTGTTATTTTCCATGTATACCCGATATTTTCCTAGTTTATATTACTTTAGATCCATTGTTCCTTCCTTGCTTTTTGAGATGTATCTCATCTCTCCTAAGTCAATCCACCAATCAGTGATCGGATAGTCTATGTACAAACATTTTGATATCACCAGATTATATCTTGCTTCTCCGATTGTCTGTATTGTTGGTTGTTTCCACCATTTTTCTTGTTATGGTAATCCCTCGTGTAGTATTCCATTTTTTCACAACTGAAACACTTGACCTAAGAAGCGGTTTCGAAGCGATTTCCAACAATTTCTTAAAAAATTGACTATCCTTTTTGTTATTTTTACCAAACTTTTTGTTTAGTTTATTTCTTTTTTGGTTAGCTTTAAAGCTGGACCATATCTCGTCTTGTTACTAGTAATTTTTTCTTCCTATTTTTTTACATGTATTCTTGTTGAATTGCTAGTTTAAGGAGCAGTTATGAAAGGCTTGTTTCATGCCATAGTCTAAGTGCAATAGTGATCATGTTCCAGGATTGGGGAAGACTATTTAGTATTGTGGATATTTGTATCAGTTCTGCGATGATTGATTTGGCTATAATTAAATCTCTTGCCATTATCAGCATATGGTTCACATGTTCTACTATATTGTCTCCTTTTTTAATCTTATAGGAGTTGTACCTTTATACAAACAATTGAAAATATAGTTTAGCTATAGTGTGACTGTTATTGAATCAAACAACTCTTTTGTGGTCTCATATTTTCACATATCCTAATCAGATCATCTTTCATGTATGTTAACAAGATCGTTTTTGCTATCATATCATCTCTTAGGAATGTTTTATACATTTTCTTTTGTTGTCCTATGACGTCAAGGAGTGGAGGACGCATAGTTTCTCTTAATACATACTCTACACCTTCTAGTGTAAGAGTCAACGGGATTCTTCTCTTCCACGTTTGAAAATTTATACCGTTTAACTTTTCTGTTTTTTCCCGTTCAAATACACATATTTTTTAATTCATTTTTATGTGTTTGGCAAAATTAACAATCAAACGGTTTAAAAGGAAAACATTTATCAAACAAAAAAACAACATATAACAAATTTTTAACTGATAGAATGCATAATATCCAACTATTGAATCGAAAATAACTCATGGTACTTAAAACCAGTATGTTTAAAGATGTTTAACCTCCCTACTGAGCTATGTATAGGAGCTCACCCTATTGTTTTACAGCTCATCCTGAAGCTAGCACTTCGAAGGCACACGGAGCAGAGTACGAGTTTGATAGAGCTACATTTTTATTTGAGATGGTATGATAAGTATTGAATGATTTAGAAAGTCTTTTATTCGGGGTTATTGTTAGGTAGGTCCCGCACCATTTTGGACATGTTTAGAACTTTGATATGGATATTTATTTCAATTAGATATTTCTTGAGTTTGCATTAAATTAGTATTGTATTTGGTTACTGCTCACCATCACGCCTGCGCGAGAAGCAGCCACGTGGCATCGGCTTGGGCCGGGTCGTGGTCGCGACTCGAGCGGGTGTGACACTTTTTCAAGTAGAGCAAATAACTCCAAGGAGAAAGCATCAACATGTTTTTTTTTCTTACAAAAGGAGACCAAATCCTGACACACACTCCACACATGCACTCGGAGTCAAGTTCCCCGCCAGCAGCAACGGCGCCAAAGCTTCCTGCCGTTCAGCTAACACTATGTGCAGCATTGATATGTTTTTGCAAATATTTCAACTTTTGGGTTGGGCTAATGCCCTACTTCAGCAGTCCAGATCATCTGCCACTGCAGATTAAGGTCACCAAAAATGACAGAGCATAGGTCATCACCAAAGATATGCATAACTGGTGAAGCATCATTATGCCCTTTTCATGACTGAAAAGCAATAAATTGTATTACCCTTACACCATCTATAATTAAGTGTATATATCTAAACAAAGAAGGAAAATTTTGGCCCTCCATTTAAATACTCCAGAACAGACTAAAAGGACCAAAATAAAAGGCCAGGGATATATCTTACATCACAGAGATTTCCTAGGATCTCTTATTTTGATCCTCCAATGGCTGTTAGCAAAACTAGCCTTCTTAGCTCGATCCCTGTCCCATTCCAACTGAACCTTCCTTGTGGGCGTGAGCAGGCATACCTTCTGCAAGTCGAGGGCCATTTCGTCGTGCACCTTCCACCACCGCCCATGCGCAACGTCGCTTGCGAAAATGATTTGATCATGAATATTCCAATTGCAGTCATAGTCTCTATAACAATGCCGTGGTTTGATGCCAAGATAGTGTAACCCATATAGCTCAGGTGGATCTGAACCAAATAGATGGTTCTTAATCCTGATCTCCTTGGTTTTCTTTGACCATTGGTTCTTCAAGAAATTGACTCTTCTAGGCAATCTATGCCACCATGTAAAGACCTCATTGAGAAATCCTTGGTCCCCTCCATTGTAGGACACAACACTCATCCTCTCCTTCGTCAAGATCTCAAATGTACAATTGGACGGCTCGATCACCATCACGCCGGAGTTGAAGATCACCCCGTCATTTCCCGTTGCCGACAATGTCGGGACATCAAATAACATGTCCATGTTTCGTAGGACAATTATGTCGGAATCAATGAAAACAACTCGGTCGTAGTCGGTGAGCTGCCATAACCTGAGCTTGCTATAGTTGTACTCGTTATAGGTCCCCTTCTCTGCCTTGGGGTTTCGGATCCGTTTGATCTCCCGAATCTTCCACCCTGCTGACTGGAGGGCGAGCCGGATCGGTTCGGTTATTGACTTGTCCAAAAGAATGATCAGATCCCGGGTTGTATTGGCCCGCCGGAGGGACTGGCCCAGGGTGATGGCACCACATGCATATTGCTCTGATGAGTGGAGGACCGTCGTGTATGCCTCCCGTCTCTGACGTTTCGGTTGGTTCCAACGCCTTGGTATCTGGACTGAGCTGTGCCCATGGAGGTTAGCAGCTCCTTTCTTCCACACATTCGCGATATCATTGCTTTCTGCATCAACCACAACCACCATGTCTCTTAAGACTCGGTTCAACTGCCATTTTGCACACTAGAATCGGGAACTGTAACGACCTCCTGTCTTAAGTGTCATATTTTATGAGCAAACTGGAGTTAATTAGACATACTCCTACCAAATATGCACACCAGGGGTATCAAACTCGAGATCTTTAACTTGAAGGTTCTTTTGAGTCGACCCCTAGCCGGATATCCTTATCTGCTCGTGCATGATTTTAAGTGTCTTTTATGTTACATATAATTAAAAACTTCTATTAAAAAAATGTCATAATAGGAAGCTATAGTGAGTTGGTAAACTCGGCCATTAATTAATAGACCAATAATACCAACAGTAATGTTGGCATTATTGCTATCATTAATTTAATATTTATTCAGCAAAGCCGGTAGCACTCACTGTGCCTAGTGTACCAAACCATAAAAGTCGAGTGCGTTTCAGAAGAGGTCGGCAGCTAGAACAGAGATTAATGTCCTGGTGCGCAAGGGCAGTGGCGGATCCAAATACTTGTTTCAGTATTGAAGCAGACTTCAAGTTTAGGTGCGTCGGGCTTCAAAGATTTTCCTTTTTTCTTTTAAAAGTTCAATACAACATATCAAAATTTTCAGAATTTCGGGTGAAGGGGCTGCCCCACCCTGCCACTGCTCATGGGGTCCTAATTTTATACTGGCTTGAGTGACTAAGCTGTGGACTCTGTGTGCCCTCATAATAGAAGAGCTAGATGTGTGGCTACACAAGGAAAGGCCGACCCTTTATGAAACTATTAGGAACAAAGAGGGTTAGGGAGATATGACGATGGAAACTTGGAAGGATGGCCAAATTGAGATTCAAACTTGAGGTTAAGTGATAAGATTGCACAAAGATAAGAGGGAGGCCTAAAATCATTGAAACAAACCACAAAATATGATCTTGTTTTCCTTTTTCTATGAATTACACCAACTCTGTCTGGAAGCTTCAAGGGCCATGACTAATCCGGTGCGTGCCAGTTGTGCCGGTTCGACCGACTATGGGGTAAAGCTTTGCCAGCCCTGGTTTGCTACATTCACAACCTTGCTCAAGGGCAAGTGCAATACCACCTGAACCAACCAAGCATTGGTAATCTTGTTATCTAGTTAGTAAAATGAAGTTATATCTCAAGATAGGTCACAATGAGAACCAGGAATTCCTCGAGTTGACTGACCTGGCCTAGTGTAAATGATGTCTTGGTTTGGTATATAAAAGGAATTGTTCATTGCCAATTGACAAGATCCAATCACCATATGGATCCGGATCTGACCTCTCAACCATCACTATTTAAGATGCTCACCCAAGTGGGTAGAAGAAAAGGTGTACCATAACATATCCTACATGAAGATTGAGAGCAACCATAGCTAAAAATCAAATGATAGGATGACACTTTGTCATACATCAGATGATAGGTTGGATCCTCTTCATGTGGAAAGAGCTAAAAGTCAGAAGAAGAAAAAAACTCGAATTGCTTTATGATGGATAATGATTGAAGGACCCTTACTTGAATTAACTTGTATTTAGAAGAAAGTTCTTATCTTCTTTCCACAGTGGCAGTGTTAATTTACAAGACCCAATTGGTAAGGAAGCCTTTTCTTCAAGTCTCACCAAATCTGAGTCATACAGCCATTCATCTCCTTCACGCTTCACCAACTCCTCGCATTTGAACAACTCCAACATTGGCATGCATGAACTCAAAAATAAAAATTTCATCTTTGCTAAATTTTCCTTTCCGTTCCTTACTCCCAAATTTGCCGCAATGAGATGAATCTGTAGTCTGTAGACATCCCTCTTCCATCCCTCATCTGGGAACTTACAAGGCAGTCTGGCCACAACCATGTCGAATTCATGGTGATATCTCTCGAAGTCCGGCATTGGAATCTCCGGGCATTCCGGCTCGTCGTCCTCTTCCTCCTCATCGATCCACTCAGGGAACAAATGATCCCATCGGAAGCTCGGAGGGACTTTTTCGAATTTGATTACGGTGGTCTCTGCTGCAGTTTTCTCCCATTCATGGATCTCAGGGTCCTCCAAATTTACTAATGCAATCTTCATACCCGGCCTTGCTTGCACTAGCCTTTCTTCCTCCACTTTCGTGTATGCTTCTAGCTTCCTGTTGCCTTCAAACTTCGTTTGCTTGATCTCAGTGCTGGTTTCCAACCGAAAACCAAAACGGGTAGCTCAGAAAATGATGTAAACTAGTGGATTTTGTAGCTTGGACAACAAAAATCTCGTGGAGCATGCAAATCTCCTTATAAAACATGCATTAAACTCATCGACAATTACATATTTTCAATGGAAACCAAACAAATATTTTTAAGTCCTTGTGAAAACAACAGTTAAAAGGAATGCATCTTCAATCTGATATTCAAAATGGACACTAAATTACGGATCAAAAAGACTCCTATGGATCTGTGGACATCCTGTTGCCCAGAGATAACAGCAAATTTCTGTTTAAGAACTACAAAAAGCTCTCCAAAAAGAAATCCAAAATAATTTACAGGAAACAGACAGACATGATTCCTTCATATGATAAGAGATCTATTATCAAGATAATCCACCTTATGAATGAAAGAATTGGATGGCACCAAAACTGTGATTATATTTAACGATAGAAGGAAAAATCATATGATCAAAGAATTTACGAAGGTAAACTACATGCAGTTCTCCTTTTCTTTTCCTCCTGAAAATGGATAATATATTCTTTAACGTGTAATTTCTTTTTTCTAATGCTCGGCCAGGGTACTCACCTTACCTTCATGTTTTAACAATAGTCTTGTGAGAAAGGTAAACTACATGCAGTTCTCCTTTTCTTTTCCTCCTGAAAATGGATAATATATTCTTTAACGTGTAATTTCTTTTTTCTAATTCTCGGCCACGGTACTCACCTTACCTTCATGTATTGACAATAGTCTTGTGAGCATCTAATCGATATCGCTCGAGTTGGAGGATACACAGAAGATGGACTCGGCAGCAGCCAAAGATAGACGATGAGAAAAAATGTGATCAAGAACAGATTGATCTTCGAAACTACTGCCTTGGTAGGCATCGCCTTCATCGTTTTCAATCACAAACAACGGGGTGTGGATTGAAAGTGCTGCCAAAGTGGAAGTCTTTATTTATATGCGTAGGTTTCACCCTCCGTGTTTATCTATCCTTCTAATAGAATCAAGATTCTTGCTATTTATCCTTTCGGTTTAAGAGTTGGTTGTTGAAGTGTTCTAACATTCCAACCATTAGATTGTCATGATCTACGGGGCATCATTTTCACCAGAATGACTGTGCCAACACCGCCACATTTAGGAAGCCGTCTCTTGACGGTAGCCATGGGCATGCGAAAGAGTTCTTCACATATCCCAATCATCTTTTGAAGTGACGACTAATATATATATATATATATATATATATATATATAATAAAAAAATGATAGATCTTTTCAAAAGTATATATTAAAAAAACCTTAACAATTTAGAGAGAGAACGCTATTATTCATCACGAACGCTGCTTACTAATGCTGAACATTTGCTTGTTTATGACATAAATATAATAGTCTTTCTTTAATCATTTTTTAAATACCTCCATATAACCTTTGAAATTACATTCATCACATTTAAAAACAACAACAATTGTCGAGTATCAGTGAGCAATGTGTGATTGGTGGATAGAATCTAGTTTTCACACAGTAAATATATATATATATATATATGTGTGTGTGATAAGAAAACTGAGAGTTGTTATACACTCTCTCATGCCAAACTCTCTCATGCCAAATGATCTGTGCCTTAATCGCTGCTATTCGATTGATTGCACAGACGTGTATATATATATATATATAGCTTTATGTGATACTCAGCTTTTTAATCATAAAATTATGTACTTATGACGCATATGAGATTTGCCAGTCCCACGTCAATCTTGGTTAAGTTCATGGATGCGCATATTTTTATTACTGGCATCAGCCATCGATTGTTACTCCTTACCAACTCGGTTGGTATGTTGCTATAATCCAAAGCACCTAAAAAATTATAGTAAGGTAAGGTAATGATGTTTTTTTCACGAGGTTTTCCCTTTTATCTAGGAAGGGCAACAAACGTGAAGAAAGAGGACAATTTCAAGCTTAGTGATTACACTTCTTCCGACACAGGCTGATGTGGGAAATGCTGCTAACATGGCTCAGCTTTTTTTTATCTGAATTGATACGAGCATACGCACCCTTTTTACTATTCGTACATCTTTTTTTACCATGTTCCTGATTTTGCTCCCTCTAAAATTTGAAAATTATAACATTATTCTTGATATTTGAAAATCTCACTCCTCTTTCTCTCTTGGTCAGTTTTCCTCTTACAGTCGACCGTGTTATACCATTTTTCGGTGATCCACAATTTGAAACTGGATCCAATATACAATATTGAACCATCCACCATTTCATAGTGCTTTGAATTCGATTGAAAAAGAAAGAAGAAAAAAAAGAGAAAGAGAGAAGGGGCTTATTAAAAGAGGGTTTTAATTATTTGATGGGTATTTCGTTGATTTAATATTATTTATTTATTTATTTGAGTTTATTTTATGTATCGATTTCATTTTTAACTGGAATTAAAACGAAAAAAGAGAGAAGTTTCCGACGAAAAAGACACAACAAAGGTCCTCTCTCCAACGAGAGAGATGCGCTTTAGCCGTGTCTCTTTTGTTAGGGAGACACACCTCATCCTCCCTCATCGGGAACTTCATTTAGTTTTTTATTTTTGATTTTTTCGTATATTTTTTTGTTCTTTTGTTCTTGATTCTTATTACTGTTGTTATTATTTATTTTCTTCGACAAGATTAGTAAGAAACATGCATTAAACTACGAATAAAGAAACAACGCTAAATAAAACATCCGTAACTAGAGTAAAGGGATCGAGTGAGATAAACCCTTGTTGGAATTGGGTGGGAGCGGAAAGAAAAATGCTGGAATTAGGTGTGAGAGGAGTATTTATATGAGGTTAATTTTGGTATTTATTAAAAAAGAGTGTGGATAGTAGAAGGGATGTATAGACTAGAGTAATACTCTGTTGATTGAGCATACAATATGCACACACTCAAGTGACATTTCAATATGACATATATATATATATATATAGAGAGAGAGAGAGAGAGAGAGAAAGAGAGAGATCAGGTGACCTTTCAATATGACATTTTTGATAAACACCTGTAAGTGTGCATTTAAAGAAGAAGATATCATTTGCTTTGGCTTCCTTTCCGCCTCCTGTAACTCGATCAAATATTAATGATGTGAACGGTTCGTGTAGGGAATCATAGATAAAGAACGGATAACAATCAAGTGACACAATAATGAAACAGCCTTTTCCTGAAAGTATGGCCGTTTACGCTCGGCCAGAGAGTGTTAGGTGCCAAAAATTATCCTCAGGAAAGTTTTTCACTCGTCCTAATGGGGCTTCCTTGACCAGCAAGTGTGTTCTGTGCAAATTTGATCAAGAAATCTCTTCCCAGCTTTTCGGGTGCTGCCCTGTTTTAAGAAGTATGTGTTCATTGGGCAGCTTTTTCGTGTTTCCTGTTGTGTTCTTATCATGTCCAGGGATTATTTACATTGCTAGCAAATTCTAGTTTTAGGTAGTATTCAAAATTATTTTATTTTACGTTCGTGCAAAAAGCAAGTCAACCCAAACACAACCCGGTTGTTTTCTATCGCTTTTGGTGGATAGTAACACACGCTTTACCGATGATCTCCGTGTCAGTTTTCCACATCTGTCTGAAATTGCCAACCCTAGGTTTTGATATCACAAGGTGCACCATGTGGACCGCATCATTATTTGGGACCTTCAAGGCTTCGCACCGTGTAATTTAAATGAGAAAGAAATTAAGGTCGCCGGTTTCAGCCATCTCAGATGATGGATCCAACGGCTGTTAAATGAGAGTATATGTTTCCTTTTGTTTGTAGCTATTGTTTTTCTCTCCTTCTCGTGAACGAAGAAATCCATATAGATATTTTCCATTGTTTTGTAAATGGTTGTATTCATGTTTTAATACTAACTGAACCTAAATGTTGCACATTTTGTTTTATTTCAAAATATATTATATTTATACCTACTTGACAATTTTCTTTATATTAATATACAATCAACTATGGATGCAAGTCAATGTTCTGCGAGTAATAATTTAGCAAGGAGATTGGATATGAACTTTGGAAAGAATAAACATGATAATCAATATGAATTGAATAGAAAGATCAAACATCTAGATTTGAGTAGTGAAGAAGAATTTGAGAATGATAAGCTTTAAGATAAAGTACAATTAGTTTGTGATAAAGAAAAGAGAGTTACATATCAAAGACTTACTCCTAGCATCCCTATATTCCCATTGTTATATGGAGTTTGACACGTATAAACAATTCGTATACTTTTTACAATATGTATGATAAATTTTTGGGCTATAGTGTAAAAAGCATACTTAAAAAAACATAAAGAAGAATAGTGTTGAGGGTTGTTTGTATGCGATAAAAAAGGAATTAAGAAGCCAGAATATGATGAGAAAACATCAAAAAATAGATACCATATGTGATTGCAAAGCGATTATTACATTTTGTCCAAATATCAAAAAAGAAAAAGTTCAAATACACCATATCGAACACAATCACATTCTCCATCCAAAATGCACATGCATACATCGTTGAAGGGGTTAAATAATGTACACAAGGAGTTGCTAGGCTTATGGAACAGATCTAGGCTAAGGACATCAAATAATGAACGTCGATAAATTAAGTACGCTTTTTCATTTAAGTTCAATAAGTGCTTCCATGAAACTTTAAGATATGAGGAGACTTACCATGAAGCAGTGGATGCCCTCGACAATTTAAGTATCCAATTACAAAATAAAAATGAAGAATTAGATAAGAAAAAAGATCAATTAAATAGGATGAGCTCTAATATTGTTAATGATAATGAAGTTCGCAATGATAATTTTGGAGCAAATCCTACAAGTAACAAGACAATGACAATGATATGATCTACTGATAATGCTAAGAACAATGAAATTGTTTTGTGTGGTTGACAACTAGTTCATGCTAAGAGTTGTGACAAAGGAATAGAATTGAACATCAATGCAAGTAAACGAACTAGGATTTGCAGAACATGCCAATGCTCGGGTCATGATTCTCTCATGAGTCCTTTTGGCTTGAAAAGAGATGTAAATTCTGAAACATGCATGCAACTGTTTTCTCTCTTTATCATTAAACTTATTTCTTCTTACTTGTTGGTTCTTGGCCTTTATCATAAACCAATTAAAAGGTGCTATGCATGCAATGGTATTGGTCATGATAGAGGAAATTGTAAGAAAACATCGGGTATATGTAATTCTTGTTCTCTATAATATCCTTATGTTGTATCTTTTTCATACATCTATCTGTGCAATTAACAGATAGTTTAAAAGGCGACTGTTCGAAGCGGAGTGGAGCTAACAAAAACATTTTAGCTCTTGTAGTATTTTAGCTTTTAAAAAGAGATTGATCAATCTCTTTCTCATACCAATAAACGAACTAAAGAGAGTTCGAGCAACATTACCAGACGCCCTTTGTTACATTTTTGGTTTTCATGATTTTCTATTTCCTTCTTATGTAAGTTTACATTCCGTCCTTTTGTTAGCTTAGCGAGATTACTCATTTCCCTTTTATTCTTTATTGCAGGTGAGTCAGACGCTGAGGAGAATGTAGAAGATTGTACTAAGAGTTGATTAGTGAAGCAGAGCGAGTTAGATTAGTGAAGCAGTTGATTCTTGCAGCTTCGAACATATTGTTTTCATACTTCATTATGTGTGCAGTTTTATTGTTATGCTCCATGTCCCCCCAAACGGTTAATAAAGGGTCGTGTTGAAAAGTGTAGCAGATGCAATATTTCTGGCGCTCGGTTGAATCAATGAGCACTATGTGGCACTCTAAAATATTTTGTGAACTGGTTGCAAGTGTTGTATCTACAACATGAATCTTGCCCAAACATCTATCTGTCTGTCATGTTGTTCATATATATTGTACTTCAACTGACAAGGACAAGCTTAGACTAATATAACTAATTTTGGACACGATTTCTTGGTTCTGCAAATAATGACGGTATATGCTACCAAGTCAAGTGGATGTAAATTTCAGCTCGCATGAAATATGGGGAAAACATGTTTTAGCTGTTCCTTTCAATAAAGAATCATGATTGAACACGTAACAATGCAATGAAGCTTCTTGTACACCTGCGAATTGGTCTAGGTTTATACTTGGTTGCTTAAGCTACTATCATCAAGAAAACTATAACTCCCTAATACCTCTTGATTTGTAACTGGTTTGATGGATTGGTTGTTAAGGAATCACTTGATGTGTAGGCTGGTTTCATGATTTGGTTGTATATTACTGAATAAGATCTCCACTAGCTGTTTGGACATGGGATATGTTAATGGTGAACCCGAAAGGGTAGATTTCAACATCCACGGATGTTACAGAATTCCAATTTGACAATTCAAGAGGAGCAACTCATTTTACTTGCCCAAATAAATAAGTTCTGTTTATATATTCAAAACATTATTGCTTTGCTTGTATACATCTTTGGACCTAATAACTTTTCCATTTCCCCCTTCCATAAGAACCTAAGGATGTGTTTGATTGTGGTGTCAGGCCTCTTATACTAGAACTACATAGGCTTGTTGTAACTACGGTTCCAAGGAATCATAATTTCATATTTGATTTAGGAGTGGTATCGATGTTTAGGTTTTCGTGCTAGACAAAATAGCAACACGAGAGAGGAGAAGGTGCTTGTGTTTTGTATAAAGCTCTTGGGTTCAGTTCTTGTGGCCCGCCTCTCTCCTAATACCAAAGTTTTTTACTTAAATTGGGCTTATAGAACCATAGTTCCATGTTAGCAATGTGTTCCACTTTTGATAAACAACACATCGTGGAACTGCAAGCATCGACAGTCAAGGTTTGGTTCCCCTAAAATCTTCTATGAAACACACCCGGAATCAGAAGCAAAGTGGGCCCTTCTGAGTCTGGGTCTGGTTCCGGTTCCATCTGTTTTGAGTCTGATTTTGTTGATTTTATAAAGATTTCATGAATCAAAGATGGGACCTACTGGGAAAGAACCAGTAGGGTCTCCAGTTTCAGTTGGGATGGGTTCTGGCTCCAGGGCCATTTCCGATCCAGTTCAACCTGCTGGGCCAGGTCAACCCGGCTACCTCAACTCCCATGGGAGACACAGAATTCATTCATATTGGACATGCAAAATACATTAAGCGGTTCCAACTATCATAGACCAACCGATACACACATCAAGAAAAAACCAGAATGAGTGAGGCTGACTTTCATCTAGTCATATATGAATACTCGAGACACTGCGGATATTTCTGGATTGGAACAGTATTCCTGGTTAGAAATCACATCCTTAACAATGGAAAGATTTCCCCCTCTCAAACAGCAACTTATCTTTTCCTATCAAAAGAATACAGGATAGCTGCTTTTGCATATAACATATATTGTATACCAGCATAGACTCGATGAATTCGTAAAGCAAGGCATTTCCACAACTACTTAATTAATCTGATTATCTTTTCTCTTAATTTAACTCCGCTCATGTAAGGGATCACCCTTGCATGACCGGTCCCAAACTCGGATAAAGGAGGAGGGTTGTGTTAGGCTTCTGACAGCTAGCGTAAAACTTTGTGATATGTGGAACAATGTGACTATACATATTAGGAAAGTGGCGAAAGATATGCTTTTGTTAAAATATCAACATATTGATTTGTGGATTTTATATAGATCAACCTGAATACATGGTTGACTGCTCTCTCTCTTGTGAATGGCAGTTTGTTTCAATATGTCTTGTTCTTTCATGATAGACATGATTAGAGACAATTTGTACCACAGTTTTACTATCAAAACAAAGTGGAATAGGTTCTCCTGTTTTTGTACCTAATTCTTTTATGAGAGATTTTAACCATAATCCTTCACACATTCCTTAAGCAATTTTTTTCTATCTTCTCCTTCTATACTAGATCTTGCTACTATAGTTAGTGAACAAAAAGCTAAAATTTAGTAGGATTTATATAAAAAGTTCAACTGAAAAGATGATGAAAGAGATATTTTTAGGATAGTTAGGGCTAGAGATAATAAAACTATGGATCTTAATTTATTAGATGCATCAAAGACGAGGATCAGAAAATTCTAGTGGCAAATGATGATATAAAAATAAATGAAAAAACTATTTTTATAAGTTTTTTAATGAAAATAAAGATGTTAGTATTAACTTAGGAGAGTTAGCCAAATTAGAAAAGTATATAAACCACAATTTCTATCAACGTATTCAAAAGAATGAAATCAAAGAAGCTTTATGAAGGATGGTAAATTTATGGGACCAGACAATATTCCTATGAAAAATCCTAAGAGAGATGGGAATCACTTACTCACAAGATTATTTAATGAAATATGGAGAAACCAAAAGATGCCTGAAGAATAGAGAGCGAGTACACTTATACCCATATACAAGAACAAGGGAGACATTAAGAATTGTGTGAATTATCGAGGTATCAAATTAATGAGTCATACTATTAAATTATAGAAAAGAATTATCCAACGTAGGTTAAGACAAGTATCGAGTACAAAAGAGAACCAATTTGGGTTCATGCCAAGTAAATCTACTATTCAAATGATTCACCTTTTGAAACGTCTTATGAAACATTTTAGAATAAAAAATAAAGATTTTCACATAATATTTATTAATCTAGAAAAAACTTACGATAGGGTACCGAGGGAGGTTCTTTGGAGAACCTTAGAAAAAAGAGGTATTCCATTGACATACATTAATCTTATAAGAGACATGTACGATGGTGCAAAAACAAGTGTGAGGACTCATGAAGGAATGACAGACTTCTTTGAAATTAATATTGGGTTACGTCAAGGATCAACTTTAAGTCCATAGTTATTTATAATGGTGATTGATGAGTTAACAAAACATATTCAAGATGAAGTACCTTGGTGTATGTTATTTGTAGATGACATTGTATTAGTAGAATAGTCTAAGAAAAAAGTTAATAGAAAATTGGAACTATGTAGAGAAACATTAGAAAGTAAAGGCTTCCGACTTAGTAGAACAAAGACAAAACATGTGGAATGTAAGTTTGGTCATTTCGTTACTTCAGAGAAAATAAAAATTAAAATTAGCACACATTGCATCCCCCAAAAGGAAAGTTTTAAATACCTAGGGTCAATTTTTCATAGTGATGAAATAATTGATGGAGATGTTACGAATAAAATTAATTAAGGTTGGTTAAAATGGAGAAGAGCATCAGGTATTCTTTGTGACAAGAAGATATCATTAAAGTTCAAAGTTGGAGAAGAGCATCAGGTATTCTTTGTGACAAGAAGATATCATTAAAGTTCAAAGTTAAATATTATACAGCAACAATTAGACCTATCATGTTTTATGGTTATGAGTGTTGGGCAGTTAATCATCATGTACAAAAGATGTCTATGATAGTATTGAAAATACTGAGATGAATAAGTGGTCATACAAGGAAGGACCGTATACATAATGAGGTTATTATAAACAAATTGGAAGTAACACTAATAGAGTATAAAATGAGAGAATATCATTTAAGATGGTTTGGACATATAGAAAGAAGATCAAAAGAAGTGGTTGTAAGAAAGTATAAAAAAACTAGATTTTGAAAGTATTAAAGGAGGTAGAGGACGGCAACAAAAGTGTCGGAAAGAAACAATAAAGAATGATCAGCTATTGTTGAGTTAACTACTAACATCGTACATGATAGGGCTCCGTGGAAACAAAGAATCCATATAGTCGACCCGTCTAGTATGGGAAAAAACTTAGTTGTTGTATCTTTTCTCTTAATTTAACATAAAATAAATTTGGGCATGAACACTTTCCATGTGATATCATTAAGGGGAAGGTTCAGAATGCCAGATATGATCTACAGAGGCTGTAGATGGTGGAGAAAAATAAACATATTCAATTGAGCAGTTAGAAATGGCGTGCACCAAGCAATAATTACTAGATGTGAGGGGAGGAGAGGAAGAATCGGATTGGTGGATGTAAATAGTTCAAATCAGGGTTGGGCCTAAGATGATCGGGTTTGACTAATTAGGGAATGGATCTAGGGGCCGATTCGAATGAGGGTACAACCAAATTCGCATCCGTGGCTGGTTTGGACCTGTTCTAGAAGGTTGAACTGGACTTGAATTGCCCCTTGGAACAAGAGGAACCAGAACTGGAAGTTAGAACTCGTGTTTTTTTTGGAATCCATACAAATCGATGCTTGCATAAACGAGAAATATAAAGATCAAATACATGCTTTTGGGTCCAGATCTACATAAACATCTAATTAAAGCTGAATTTGGATTCTATTAAGCAATTAAAGTATACCATTGCATGACCAAGCAATTGATAAGAGTTGAAGAAAAGAGGGATGCTATCGGACCGGGTTCGCCTGGACAAGCCTAAGACAAGTTTAAAGGTGTATTTCAACACGAATGAAGTTTTTTTTTTCCTTAAATGGGAAAGCTGGGTTTAGGCTGAACTCCACCTGAAGGAAACTCTACAAATTGAACTGACGACCCTTTGTTAACACCACAGCGAACAGAACAGGCAAAGGTGAACCATTGACCAGAAGTAAGTTCAGCCATGTTTGTAGCTGTGGGAAGCAGTTTGATCGTTGCACATCATATTGTTTTTTGGTTACAAGAGGAGGCCGAAGTCTAAGACCCACACCCACCCATGCACCCTCTAGGAATCAAACTCCCTACCAGCAACAATCGCGTTAGAGCACCCTGCCGGTGAGCTAACGCTCTGGGTGCATTGCTCATCATATTTGGGCAATTGACATTATACGTCTCATCAATAAGCTCCTCAAATCCAAGGGACACTATTAACTAAACTAACTTTCTTACTCAACAAGTGCCCCTATTCACGATTAATAGGTTCCACTTTCTGAATAAGTTCCACGATCCAAGTTTATTATAATCCTACAAACCAAACCAATCACATTGTGTCCAATAACTAACCCGAAAGTGGCTTGTATCCACAGGAAAGTGTTTATATTAGATCCAATAGCAAATGATTTTTCTTTAGTGAAATGAGGTCAGTTACCCATTTGAATTCAGTTCCATTTGGACCTGGATTCAACTCGAAAACAAAACGATATACCGACCACAGTCCGTCTAATCTTCCTGTTTCTTAGTCTTTTTTGAGGAAAGCTCGAACCTGCCTATGAAGAGGATGAGCTGAACAAGAGGCTGCCATGGTGGAAAGGGCCTCTAGCTACTACACCAGTGAGGGGGGGTTGAAATGGATTGTTAGAGAAGAGTCTTGGCCTCAGAACCCCAGGCTGAGTTTTTCCGGTTTCTCAGTTCCACCACTCGAAACTAAGCCTTCTCCATACTAAGTTAGGAAAGTTGATTAGCCGACTGAGCCCGTGGTCATATCATGGTTCAGTTCCTTCTCCAACATAGAGTGGGGTTGCTACATGGATTCCTAGTCAGTTTTTATCTAGTTTGTGCACCCAAACATACTTGAGTAATATAAAGATGAGTGGTTCTTATATTTACCAATATTAATCTTTTCCTGCACAATGATCAATAGCTCACCTGGCTAGTGGGTTGACAAACAAGTTGCAGGTCACGAGTTTAATACGCGAGGCGTGTATCTGGCCTAGGCCTCCTCATTATAACAATAAAAGAAATCCTAAGAACGAGAATGTCCTTTTATATCGGCAGATGACATTGATGACTAAACTTTACAAGCATAGCATAACAAAACTAATCAATAGTTACTTTACCAATATTGATTTTTTCCTAATAATTATTTTTATCAGCATCATCTTCTAATAATAAATGCATACTAGAGAACAATAAGAGGCATACATGGAACTTAAAATATTGACATTATTAAAGGTATTTTAACGTGATGTACTTATTTGGGATTGATTGGGCACTTGGTTCAACAACTAATCATGGTTCTAAATCCAATTGGTTTACAAGACTTGTATCCATAAGCTGTTGATTAGCATGATAAACAGATCAAAAGACCAAATAGAAAATTAAATATTCATGACCAACTGCCAATTCAAGTCTTGTGATCGGCTCATTAGCTTGTCTGCATTGAGCCAAACACGAATAGACGAACTCAGCATTACCTGCTAGTTAAGCCAAAAATGGAACTTGTCTCATCTAATTTTCATCCATAACTATTTTTTATTAGAATTTGAGTCAAAATTTTATTTTACACCAATTTCTTGTGAATTTTTTTTTTATATAATTTAATTACATTATACCCAACCTAACACTACATAGAGTTCCATATACTCGACTTGATGAGCTTACTCGAGTTAAGCTGAACCAGAATCACATGCTTCATGTTTAGCTAGTATGAGTTTACTAGCCAGCTCATGTTCAGTTAACTTAGTTTATATCGCGATCATGTCTGTTGATATCATATCCTACTAACATTGAAGAGTATACTGCAATAAGTTTCGAAATTTTATGATTTCCCAGAAAGATAAAATATTCATTTAGCACTCATAGCATTAGCTCACGAGGCACAACACTCGACTCACAGGATACAGGTCGTGAGTTCGATTCCAGGGCATGCGGTACCAGAGCTTCACCCTACCCATTGTAACGGAAAAGGTGGAATACTTAGTTTGTTACTTCGAAGCAAAATGAGGGGTCATAGATTTCAATAATCTTTTTTCGTTAATTTTTCTCAATGATATTGCATTAATTTGTCAACGAAGGGAAATTATGATTTTGGCTATAAGATTTGCTTGTCAGTTTTTTGTGAATTTGTGCACTTTTTCCTTTGTTTTCACCGTGTATTATGTGGTTAATCTGTTTTTAGGTAGACACAACTGGTTCCTAACCGGCCTGGAAGTTCCAACCAGAACCGAACCAGGCCAAACTCGAAACAGGTGAAACTAGAACCAGAACCAAAGACCACCCAATTCGGTTTGATTTCCCCTTTCATAAAACTGGAACTCGCCAGTTCCAGTACTTTTCTAACTTTTTTAGAAATTTTCTTTTTTAATAAAATTACCTATCCAAGAGATTGCGAACTCAAACTAAAACCACCCCCAAAACCAGCAATTACAGAACCGAGTTTCAAGTTCCGAGCTAACCGGAACAAGACATGTTTATTTCTAGGTATCGTTGGTCTAAAAGAGGGCCTGACTAGAGTAGAGATGATTACCTCGATTTGACAAATATAGATCGGACCAATTTACCAGTATCTTTTTCTCTTTCTTTGTTACAATGGGAAGGCTGAACCCAGATGCACACTTCAGGTATCGAACTCATGACCTTCAACTTGTTGACTCCTGTTGCTGGTTGTGCTAACCCATTTACCAGTATTTTAGGACAATTATACGTCTCACTTTATTGCAGCCCTCACAAAACATGCATTATTGATGGATTCCCATGCCACCAGAGGACTGCTTATTTCTTCCAACCTACTTCAACTGGTTGTAATTGGATTCTCAACCAAAATGAAGCATCACACAAGTGCTTTTGGCATTAGAACCATGGTATTTCAACAAATCAAAATGATTTAGACAGTGATCATGTGTAAGGGCTTCATACAATTAGAAGGAAAGAATAAACAGATCTTGCTTTGGTGAGTTAAATGCTAATACGACACAAGAGCACCACGGTAAACAATTAATTGGTCAATATTCCATTAAAAGTTTCCTAGAATAACACCAAAATATCTTTAAGTTGAAATTATTAATTAAAAAATGTAACAAACAAGTAGTACCAAATAAAGGAGGAGGGTTGTGTTAGGCTTCCGACAGCCAGTGTAAAACTTTATCGGATTTTTATACCATGGATTACACAAATTATGAGCATTGCTTTGGCACGTCCCCACCTAGCGACGCACAATAGAGCCCGAATGCAATGAAAAGTAAGCAAGGGTCACTACATTTTCACCTGTACATAGTGAATCAATTGGAGAGAGAGTTCCCACATCATGGACGGGTGTGGGTAAAGAAGTTAGTCCCACTACATTGCCGCTCGAATGTAATGAATAATTTACAAAGAGGGTCTCAGCATTTTCAATATAAACAAATGCGGGGGATAAGGAAGCTAGTCCTAGATAATAAGATTTGTATTGGTTCATGGAATATCGGAACATTGTCCGGTAAGCTAATGGAGGTGGTAGATACTATGATTTAGAGAAAGATTCATATTCAATGTTTACAAGAGACAAAGTGGGTTGGAGAAAAAGTAAAGGAGATAGAGGATACAAATTTTAAATTATGGTACTCAGGTAAGAAGAATGCTCGAAACGGAGTTGGTATTATAATAAATAAAGATTTAAAGGATAGTGTAGTAGACATACAACAATATGGTGACCAAATCATGACGTTGAAATTAGTGTTAGGAGCAGAGGTTTTGAATATACTTTGTGCTTACGCACCCTAAGTAGAACTAGAAGATAGTATAAAGATGACTTTTTTAGAAGAGTTAGATAAGGTAATTCGAAGGATTCCCCAAAGGGAGATGATTTGTTTAGGAAAAAACTTAAATGGACATGTCGGTAAAGAGGCATTAGGATATCAAGGTATTCATGAAAACTTTGGTTTTGGGGATATAAATAAAGAAGGTAGAAAATTTTTAAATTTTGCTATGGCATTTGATCTCTTTACCGTCAATACAATCTTCAAAAAACGAGATGAATATTTAATTACTTATAAGAATGGCTTATCACAAACACAAATTGATTAGTTTATTCGTAGAAAAAAAGATAAAGCGTATTGTAAAGATTGCAAGGTAATTCTAAGAGAAAGCTAAACCAGCCAACATCGACTTTTAGTTATGGATTTACAAATAAAAAAAATGGACAAAGAAGAAAATAGTGCATCAAGTTATTCGAACTAAATGGTGGAACCTCAAAAGCAAGAAAGAAGATATATTTAAGCAGAAAGTCCTTCAAGGAGATGCTTGGAATTATGTTGGTACACTTGTGACATGTGGAACAATATGACTATACATATTAGAAAAGTGGCGAAATATGTGTTAGGTGAATTTAAGGGAGGTGTACCGGCACAAAAAGAAGCTTAGTGGTGGAGTGAAGTAGTGCAAAATAAAATCAAGGCAAAGATGGCATGTTACAAGTTACATTATACTAAGAAAACTTATGAAACTTTAGAGGCTTATAAGAAAGCAAAGAAGGAAGCGAAAAAAGCCGTCACTAAAGCAAAAGCTAAAATTTGAGAGGATTTATATAAAAAAACTCAACTCAAAAGAGGGTGAAAGAGATATTTTTATGATAGCTAGGGCTAGAGATAAGAAAACTAAAGATCTTAATTTTGTTAGATGCATCAAATAAGTTTGATCATTTGGCTACTTCAGAGGACATAGAAATTAAAATTGGCACACATTGCATTCCCCAAAAGGAAAGTTTTAAATACCTAGGGTCAATTTTTCAAAGTGATGGAAGAATTGATGGAGATGTTACACATAGAATTAATGCTGGTTGGTTAAAATGGAGAGGAGCATCAGGTATTCTTTGTGATAAGAAGATGCCATTAAAATTAAAAGGTAAATATTATAGAGCAACAATTAGGCCTGCCATGTTTTATGGTTCTGAGTGTTGGGCAGGTAATCATCAACATGTACAAAAGATGTCTGTGACAGAAATGAAGATGTTGAGATGGATGAGTGGTCATACAAGAAAAGACCGTATACATAATGAGGTTATTAGAAACAAATTAGGAGTGGCACCAATAGAGGATAAAATGAGAGAACATCGTTTAAGATAGTTTGGACATATAGAAAGAAGATCAAAAGAAGAACCTGTAAGAAGGTTAGAAAAACTAAATTTGGAAAGTATTAAAAGAGGTAGAGGACGACCACAAAAGTGTTGGAAAGAAACAATAAAGAATGATCTAGCTTATTGGGAGTTAACTGCTAACATGGCACACGATAGGGATATGTAGAAACAAAGAATCCATGTAGCCGACCTCGTCTAGTATGAGAAAAGGCTTAGTTGTTGTTGTTGTTGTTGTTGCATCAAAGACGAGGATGAAAAAATTCTAGTGGCAAATAATGATATAAGAAATAGATGAAAAAACTATTTTAATAAGCTTTTTAATGAAAATAAAGATGTTAGTATTAGCTTAGGAGAATCAACCAAATCAAAAGAGTGTATAAAACACAATTTCTACCAACGTATTCAAAAGAATGAAGTGAAAGAGGCTCTTAAACATATGAAGGGTGGTAAAGCGGTAGGATCAGACAATATTCCTATAGAAGTTTGGAGAGCGAGTACACGTATACTCATATATAAGAACAAGGGTGACATTCAAAATTGTGTGAATTATTGAAGTATCAAGTTAATGCGCCATACTATGAAATTGTGGGAAAGAATTATCGAACATAGGTTAAGACAAGTATCGAGTACAAAAGAGAACTAATTTAAATTTATGCCAGGCAGATGTACTATTGAAGCGATTTATCTTTTGAGACGTCTTATAAAACATTTTAGAGCAAAAAAAAAAGACCTTCACATAATATTTATTGATCTAGAAAAAGCATACGATAGGGTACCGAGGGAGGTTCTTTGGAGAACCTTGGAAAAAAGAGATATCCCATTGACATACATTAACCTTATAAGAGACATTTACGATGGTGCAAAAACATGTGTAAGGACTCATGAAGAAATGATAGACTTCTTTGAAGTTAATATTGGGTTACATCAATGATCAACTTTAAGTCCATATTTATTTATAATGGTGATTGATGAGTTAACAAAACATATTCAAGATGAAGTATCTTGGTGTATGTTATTTGCAGATGACATTGTGCTAGTGGAGGAGTCTAAGGAAAAAGTTAATAGAAAATCGGAACTATGGAGAGAAACATTAGAAAGTAAAAGCTTCTGACTTAGTATAACAAAGACAAAATATATGGAATGTAAATTTGATCATTTGGTTACTTTAGAAGACATAAAAATTAAAATTGGCACACATTGCATCCCCCAAAAGGAAAGTTTTAAATACCTAGGGTCAATTTTTCATAGTGATGGAAGAATTGATGGAGATGTTATGCATATAATTAATGCTGGTCGGTTAAAATGGAGATGAGCATCAAGTATTTTTTGTGATAAGAAGATATCATTAAAGTTAAAAGGTAAATATTATAGAGCAACAATTAGACATGCCATGTTTTATAGTTATGAGTGTTGGGCAATTAATCATCACCATGTAAAAGGATGTATGTGACAAAAATGAAAATGTTGAGATGGATGAGTGGTCATATAAGAAAAGACCGTATACATAATGAGGTTATTAGAAATAAATTATGTGTGGCACCAATAGAGGATAAAATGAGAGAATATCGTTTAAAGTGATTTGAACATATAGAAAGAAGATCAAAAGAAGAACCTCTAAGAAGGTATAAAAAACTAGATTTTTAAAGTATTAAAAGAGGTAGAGGACGACCACAAAAGTGTTGGAAAGAAACAATAAAGAATGATCTAGCTTATTGTGAGTTAACTGCTAACATGACACATGATAGGGCTATGTGGAAACAAAGAATCTATGTAGCCGACCCCGTTTAGTATGGAAAAAGGCTTAATTATTGTTGTTAAACAAACAAGTGGTACCGGGCTGGATAGAGGAGTATAAGTGTCTAATATCTAGTATAGAAGTGTCAGGACACAAGTAGGTACCTTGGTAGATGTGTCCAAGTTACAAACATAGCGAATCACAGATGAGCAAGATAACGTACGTCATGTAGCTGGAACCAAAGAGGAAAGCAGTGGCAAATGCCATGAAGGGAATGAAAGCTTTTGAGTGGAAGATGTGAAACCAGTGGTATTGAACTAATAAGGTTACGGTTTGGTGAATGAAGATTGCTATAACTTTAACAAATTTTCTAATCAATCTTCAAAGAGAAATAAATAACTGCCGATATGTGAATAGTAGATTAGTTTTTTTATATTGATGAAAAAGTGGCATTAAAGACGTGCAAATAAATCTTGCAATTCAGAGAAATGCACATCACTTGGGGTATCTTGAAGATATTCTTGTGGTTTCATGTGACAAGTTCCTCATTTAACATTGTAACTTGGCCAAAAGATTCAAAAAGGAAGGGTTTGTGCTCATGTAATCCTGACAATCCTTCTGTACACAAATGTATCATGCCCATACAGTAAAAGATTAAGCAGCCTATTGATCCCTCGGTTTGAGGTCAAGAAACTCATCCATTTTTGCTAAGCATCAACAAGTCCACCTTATACAGCACTACAACGATCCCCTGCATGGAAAATGACAAAAGAAACTCCATTTCATGTTTACCTTCCTTTAACAAGATCGGAGCACAAGTTGGTGATCATGATATCAAGCTTCCACCTTTATATGCTGGGAATAGCTTTTGCCAGGGGGGATGAAGATCAGATCTTCCCACCCTGAATTCCTGCTATTGATCTGCAATAGAAACATATCAATTTATAACACGAAACCAACTTCCATACAGTGCTTTAGAGATGCCTAATAAAGGCATCTGAGACAAGAACCTGGCACGTTTCAGAATAAAAAGGAAATAGACATTCCAAATGAAAGTAAGCAAAATGTTGTGCACAATTGCCAGGCCCCTACAGACTCAGACTTGTTGCTATGCATCGTCCATGTCTTGGAGCAGCCTACCATTTGAGCAACCAGCTACAGAAACCAACAACAGAAAACCAAGGTAGAGGAAGAAAGAAACCAATGTAAATTGGCTGAAGTCCTAGACGCTTCTTAAGGTTTTATGACAACTACTAAAATTATGTCCAAGCTTTCCCATTGTATATGTGCACTTGGCAATACCAACATAAACTCTCCTCAATCCAACATCTAGTCCAGTCAACATCAAGGCGCTCCTGGCAATCTTCTAAAACTTCCTTTTCATACATAAGTGTCTTTTTCTAACTTACTTTTAGTAGTACAATCTGAACCACAAGAAAGAATGATATGACATCATGCAAGCAATACCGTTATTGTTGTAATTGAATTGCAAAACTGAAACTCCAGACTAACATATTAATGCTCTAGTGAGTTGCAGCCTCATGCAGTGCTATAACGTTCACTTTGTTCTCCTTTCTTAAAGAATTGACACCTCTCCTGTCTCCATATGTAACATAACTAGAACATGGATTACAAGTGAACCCAAGATTGAAAACTACGCAGTGGTAGGCTGATGCCTGTCGAATGCTGGAAGGTCAAGGAAGTTGGTAAGATGATGACAGGGGAGCCAGTGGCTGAACACCCAGTGAACGCCGGTCGTAACTATAACCATCTTAAGGTAGCCAAATTCCTTGTCCAGTAAGTTCCAACTTGCACAAAAGGTGAAACAATCCGGGCACTGTCTCAGAGAGAGGCTCCATGAAATAGACATGTCTGTGAAGATACAGAGACAAACATGTGAACAAAAATGTTACGCAAAATGGTTTGGAGGTCTGATTTTAGCATTTGGTTTCCTAATAGGAAGGATTTTGGAGACTAGCATGAATTCCAGTTCCCCAGCCTCTGAGAGCATCATCAAGGCCCTCGTAGATATCATCATCATCCTTTAGAATGTGCTGTTCTCTTAGAGCGAGGAACTTAAACCACCCAATTGGGGTGCACTGGAGAAATTCAAGAAATTGGATCTTCTCTTGGGAGCACAAATCTTTTCACAACTAAGTGGATAATGTAGATTGGAGATATATTTGAGGTGTTGGATGTGGCTCAGATGGGATGGTACTAATAGTGTTAAAGTGGAAGTGAAGCTGAGCATTTATGGAGGATGATCAATGAGTAGCTGCAGGCAATGAGCAGCCTTTGATTGGGTGCCTTTCTGCAAAGTATTCCATGAGAAATAGCTTTCACAACATCTATTCAACAAAGCATGCCCAAGGACGATCATAAAGGATTCTGCAATGGATGGACCAGTACCAGCAAACACCCTTGCTTTTGGAAATACTTACATGTAAATAAGCATATTTTATCCATAATATAATGAAATATATTAGTAACACAGCATGTGATATTACATGATGTGAAATATAAATTGCCATAAGCCAGCCATAAGAGGACACATCATCTTGGCTTTTTACCAAGTCATGATGCCATGTTAAGAGCCAAATAAAATAACTGAACTGTACCCTTGATGTTTGCCCTGCTTTTTCGTTGTTATATTCCTGGATCTGCTTCAAGCGAAGCTTTACCTGCCCCACTACGACTAGGAATACAAGAGGATACGTTCCCCTGTTGCAGAACAAAACACTTAACATTTAAATGTGAAGAGACCTACGATGCACCTATCTACCCAAGAGGCGAGACCCTTAACTTTCAATTTGACATGCACACTCCTCATGTCAATGGCAAGGTTGAGCTGTCAGTATCCATTCCCTTTGCCAGCATACTCCACAGGGCATCATCCCCATTGATGATCAAGGAACAAGTGGGATTCCAAGAATACAATTTTTCTTCTTTTCTTCCTCTTAATAGTCTAGTTGAGGGTAGGCAAGACCCCAACCAGCAGATGAAGAAGCATTCGGAATCAAATTTCATAAATACAGGGAACCCAATCAAGTGGCTTGTCTTTCCAGAACCTATAAGACCTAATTCTAGTAGTGTGACAAGTTTTGTATGGGGAAGTTTCCTTTTTTGAGACCAACTACAAGCACATATGGGAAAGGATAGTATTAAGTTCATAAATTTTTTGGCTAGATCTGTAACTGTAGAATCTGGACCAGATTGGGTCCACCCGATCCAACTCGGATCCCACATGGGACCCAACAGTTGGAGCAACATACAGGAGCCACAAGGCCCATATACTACACAAGCGAGCGGTGGCCATGACGACCACCGCCTGGCATCGTGGAGAGTGGAAGAAACCACCCTCCTTCCACTAGGATTAAGAGAGAAGGAGAGAGAGAGAGAGAAGAAATAGAAACAGAGGGAGAGAGAAAGAGGGAAAAGAAAGAGAGATAGAGAGAGAAAGAAATGGTGAAAGAAGGTGATCGTATTTCACGTTGAAAATAGTAGTGATCGAAGGGGAAAGGGTCAGATTCATCTGCTAAGGGGCCAAGGTAAGAAAATCGCCTCTTCCGTCCGTTTTAGAGGTGAAATTACCGGAAAGTTTTTGGCGAGATTTGTAAAAAAGGGGTTGGCCGCTCCTTTTCTCCCTTTTTCGGCGAAATCGTTGGTGGTGTGTGGCGGCTAATGAGACAAACGATCGGTCTACCAGTGGCGGATCGTTTGGCATTGAAAATTTTGGAGGAACCAGCTAAAACTGTCGGGTTTTAGTGGGTGTACCTACACTACATATCATGTCAGCCTCTGTCGTATCATGTCGGGTGTGAGTGATACTAACTAGGGAACCGAACCAATGTCTTTCTAGGAACATGGTTCTCAGTCTAGGTTTGGGTCTGCTGTGAATCAAAATTTGTTTTAAAACTATATTAGATCTAGATTCTTTAAATTAGATTCAAACGGGATTATATGGATCCATATTGGGTTTTAGGGTTTTTGGACTCGTTTGAGATTTAATTTCAACGTGATTTGAACCGTTGGGTTTTTATTTGAACGTAGAATATTAATATTATGTTTTTATCATGATTTAAGGATTAAATTGAGGTGATTAAGGAGAGTTGACATTATTATATTTGGCTTTGCATAGAAGCGTCACGTAGGTGGATGTGTTCTCTTTTCAGTTACATGCTAGTGGTAGTTTTAATTGCTTTTAGATGATGCATGAGATTGTAAAATGTTTGTTAATGCTTTTAAAGGGTTATAAATATGTTGGTTTGTGAAATAATATTTAAAGTGCTTTGATGAGTATATAGATGCATGGCATGAATGTATTTTTGTGAGAGTAAATCACTAATGGGTATGGATCTATCTTTCACAATGGTATGAGATGTCAATAGATTATAGATGGATGTATATATTAGTGTTAGCTCGTTGATTGTCATTATAGGCGAGGAAAATGCTATCGAGCATGGATTTACTTTCCATGACAGTGTGACGGTGGATTCTAGATGAATGTATCAAATAGTCCTAACTTGTAGATGTGTTGAGTTGTGTTGACTACTTTGTTAGTTGAGCAGTTTGTACGTATAGCTGTATTGGGCAACTCATGACGGTTACGAAACATGCCTAAGTTTGGGATAAGTAGAACTAGTCAACGAGAGTACATAGTTTATTTACACTAAAACGGATTTTATACTTGAAATGAACATGTGATTTGATATGGATAGGTTATTTTGACATAATAATTGGATATATGTGACTGTTGTGAATGTGGATGTGCATATGCTTATGTGGACCCCCGAAGAGGCCCAAAAGATATGGATATGAAAGACCTAGAGATATTGTGTGATTATTTGGTTGAATATATAACTCTATTAGTGAGGTATCCGAATACTTTTATCCTGTAGACCTGAGGGGCTGGACTTTGTGAGCCCATGTCAAGTGACGAGATCCTAGGCCCGACATGCTGGAGGCATTGTCAGAAGTCACGCGACTGGACAAGAGAAGGGTTTGCGGGCTCCTACAATGTGACAATGGGTTGGTTACACTATAGAGTACTTGATATCGAAACTAAAATGCATATAGATGAGAGTGTAATGAAGATGACGCACTAATATAGTTGTGGAAGATCGATGAATAAATAGCTCCACAATGTAATTATCACGAAGCCTTAGAAAAGGCTATAGCCGAGAGCAACAAGCACACACAAAAAGGATAATGAACACAAAGCAAACTTGAATAAATAATCTTTATTAATTAGCCACAAAAGGCTTGAAGTTTACAATGGATAAGAAGGGATTTTATAGAGAGGAAGAAGTAAGAGTGAGTGAGAGAGAGTGGAGTAAAGAGGGGGTTGGCTGTGGCCACTGGCCAACCCCTCCAACGGCTAGTGGCCTTGGGAGCCCTCTAATGGCCCAGTTGGCCAAGGCCTGCCAGGGTCGGGCCCAAATGGCCCTATTTTTAATATAGTGTTTAAGTATGCATGCATGTTTAGAAATAATATTATTAATCTTTGATAAATGTATATTTTCCCAAAGCATGATTTGAAATAGTGCATGACTTTAGTATGATTATCCGTGAAGATATCACATCCATATACAAGCACGATTGTGGTGCTCAGGTTTTTCTTTACATGTTTTCAAGATATAAACAATAGAGACGATGAGCGCTTGCAACATTGAAGCAGGACTTTGACCTTTGGTGTCAGATGGTAGGAGTTAATAGGATCTTTGTAGTTATATTTTTCTTTTTGTTGTACCATTGCCTTGTTGGTTCTTAAATTGTATATAAATAAATAAAATTTTGACATATGGGTTATGCTACCATCGTATTGTTAACAGTTCACAAGTATCAACCACGTGGCATGGGCGGGCCCTATGTCATGTTGGTTGAGACCTTATGGGACGTTAGAGTAACCCACTGTCTTCCTTATGATATCTTGATGAGGCACAAGTAGCACGTCAACTATACTACTACCATGTACTCCTTCCTTGTGCATAGTCTTTATTTTTTTCTTTTCTAAGTACATCACATGCATTTGCTTGCACCATTTTAGGCTCCCTCCATTTATTTTCTTGATGGACTGGAAAACACTCCTTCCTTGCTGGGCATCAATGCTAGTAGCTTCATATACACACTGGCATCCATCACCTCTTTGGTTGGAAGCTCCACACGTGAAGGACATGGTAATGAAGTATAGTGTATGTTTATTTATGTTAATAGTGATTATCCAAGATAAATATGAATGCAGTCAACAGGGAACTGCAAGCATACTGACCAAAGAGAAGCTTTATCTGCTTGCAAATGTCAATCAACTTGCAAAAGTATAGCCCCAAGAATACCCTCAATGCCATGATAAATTCATAACCTGAAATTAAATTTGTTGACACGACAGGTAGGAGAAAACTCCGCCCATGTAAGGGATCACTCTTGCATCGCCAGTCCCAAGCCCGGATAAAGGAGGAGGGTTGTGTTAGGCTTCCGACAGCCAACGTAAAACTTTATCGGATTTTATACCATAGATTACACAAATTATGAGCATTGCAGTGAAAAGTAAGCAAGGGTCACTACATTTTCACCTGTACGTAGTGAATCAATTGGAGAGAGAGTTCCCACATCATGGACGGGTGTGGGTAAAGAAGTTAGTCCCACTACATTGCCGCCCGAATGTAGTGAATAATTTACAGAGAGGATCTCAGCATTTTCAATATAAACAGATCTGGGGGTTAAGGAAGCTAGTCCTAGATAATAAGATTCGTATTGGTTCTTGGAATATCGGAACATTATCCGATAAGCTAATGGAGGTGGTAGATACTATGATTCAGAGAAAGATTCATATTCTATGTTTACAAGAGACAAAGTGGGTTGAAAAAAAAAGCAAAGGAGATAGAAGATACAAGTTTTAAATTATGGTACACAGGTAAGGAAAAGGCTCGAAACGGCATTAGTATTATCATAAATAAAGATTTAAAGGATAGTGTAATAGGCATACAACAATATGGTGACCGAATCATGACCTTGAAATTAGTGTCACGAGCAGAGGTTTTGAATATAGTTTGTGCTTACGGACCCCAAGTAGGCCTAGAAGTTAGTATAAAGACAGCTTTTTTAGAAGAGTTAGATAAGGCGATTCAAAGGATTATACAAAGAGAGATGATTTGTTTAGGAGGAGATTTAAATGGATATGTCGGTAAAGAGGCATTAGGATATCAAGGTATTCATGAAAACTTTTGGTTTTGGGGATATAAATGAGGAAGGTAGAGAGATTTTAAATTTTGTTATGGTATTTGATCATTAACATTTAATTACTTATAAGAGTGGCTTATCATAAACACAAATTGATTACTTTATTTGTAGAAAAAAATATAGAGCGTGTTGTAAAAATTGCAAAGTAATTCTAGGAGAAAGTTTAATCACCTAACATCGACTTTTAGTTATGGATTTACAAATAAAAAAAATGGACAAAGAAGAAAATAGTGCATCGACCTATTCGAACTAAATGCTTGGAATTATGTTGGTACACCTGTGATATGTAGAGCAATATGACTATACATATTAGGAAAGTGGCGAAAGACGTGTTAGGTGAATTTAAGGGAGGTGTACCAGCACAAAAAGAAGCTTAGTGGTGGAGTGAAGTAGTGCAAAATAAAATCAAGGCAAAGATGACATGTTACAAATTACAATATACTAAGAAAACTTATGAAACTTTAGAGGCTTATAAGAAAGCAAAGAAGGAAGCGAAAAAGATCGTCAGTAAAGCAAAAGCTAAAATTTGAGAGGATTTATATAAAAAAACTCAACTCAAAAGAGGATGAAAGAGATATTTTTAGGATAGCTAGGGCTAGAGATAAGAAAACTAAAGATCTTAATTTTGTTAGCAAAGATGAGGATGAAAATTTTCTAGTGGCAAATGATGATATACGAAATAGATGGAAAAACTATTTTATAAGTTTTTTAATGAAAATAAAGATGTTAGTATTAGCTTAGGAGAGTTAGCCAAATCATAAAATATATAAACCACAGTTTCTACCGACGTATTCAAAAGAATGAAGTCAAAGAGGCTCTTAGACATATGAAGGGTGGTAAATCAGTAGGACCAGACAATATTCCTATAGAAGTTTGGAAAATACTAGGAGAAATAGGAATCACTTAGACTCACGAGACTATTCAATGAAATATGGATAAACCAAAAGATGCCCAAGGAATGGAGAGCGAGTACACTTATACCCATATATAAGAACAAGGAAGACATTCAGAATTGTATGAATTATGAAGGTATCAAGTTAATGAGCCATACTCTGAAATTGTGAGAAAGAATTATCCAACGTAGGTTCAGACAAGTATCAAGTACAACAAATAACCAATTTGGATTCATGCGGCAGAACTACTTTTGAAGCGATTCACCTTTTAAGATGTCTTATGGAACATTTTATTGCAAAAAAGAAAGACCTTCACATGATATTAAAGGGAGGTTCTTTGGAGAACCTTGGAAAAAAGAGGTATCCCATTGACATGCATTAACCTTATAAGAGACATCTACAATGGTGCAAAAACATGTGTGAGGACTCATGAAGGAATGATAGACTTCTTTGAAGTTAATATTGGTTACATCAAGGATCAACTTTAAGTCCATATTTATTTATAATGGTGATTGATGAGTTAACAAAACATATTCAAGATGAAGTGCCTTCGTGTATGTTATTTGCAGATGACATTGTGTTAGTGGAAGTGTCTAAGGAAAAAGTTAATAGAAAATTGGAACTATGGAGAGAAGCATTAAAAAGCAAAGGTCTCCGACTTAGTAGAACAAAGACAGAATACATGGAATGTAAGTTTGATTATTTGGTTACTTCAGAGGACATAAAAATTAAAATTGACACACATTGCATCCCCCAAAAGGAAAGTTTTAAATACCTAAGGTCAATTTTTCATAGTGAAGGAAGAATTGATGGAGATGTTACGCATACAATTAATGTTGGTTGGTTAAAATGGAGAGGAGCATCAGGTATTCTTTGTGATAAGAAGATACCATTAAAGTTAAAAGGTAAATATTATAGAGCAATAATTAGACATGCCATGTTTTATGGTTACGAGTGTTGGGCAATTAACCATAAACATGTACAAAAGATGTATGTGACAGAAATGAAGATATTGAGATGGATGAGTGGTCATACAAGAAAAGACCGTATACATAATGAGGTTATTAGAAACAAATTAGGAGTGGCACCAATAAAGGATAAAATGAGAGAATATCGTTTAAGATGGTTTGGACATATAGAAAGAAGATCAGAAGAAGAACCCGTAAGAAGGTATGAAAAACTAAATTTAGAAAGTATTAAAAGAGGTAGAGGATGACCACAAAAGTGTTAGAAAGAAACAATAAAGAATGATCTAGCTTATTGTGAGTTAGTTGCTGACATGACACATGATACAGCTTTGTGGAAACAAAGAATCCATGTAGTCGACCCCGTCTAGTATGGGAAAAGGCTTAGTTGTTGTTGTTGTTGTTGTTGTTGAAAGGTAGGAGAACCCAAACATGCTTCCCATCCACAATCCTGACATTTCTAAAGTTTGGCCATAGCCTTCAATCTGTCATATATGAACTTAAATTCAATTTTACTTTTCAATTTGCTATATGTAAAACCTACCATGAGAACCGATTTTAAAGGTTGGATCATTTCTTAATTCATTGCAATTCAAAATTCAAATGAAAAGAACTTTCTCATGTCCATGTTTGATAATCACTAACGGTGCATCTAGTCTCTGAGGCTATGACAAGCTATAATTCACATGTTTTCACCAATGTTGTAATTAGCATATCAGTACCCGTATCGTATAAAGCACTCATATGCAATAATTGTAATGTATCATACAATACATTAAAATATTAAAAATAAAAAATTGTAAAAAAAAATCATTAAAAGATCATCATGTATCATAATACCGTGTATGTATCGTACGAAACAATATATATAGCAGTGTATCGTAAGATATGTTGCGATATAGATGTGATACACGTCTATTGTGATACATATACATGAATCGTATCGATTTAGGTACCAATGCATCTGTATCGCGTATCGTATGATACAATATAATATTTATAACATTGGTTTTCACCCTCTTTGTGGCTGTCACATGGGTGTGGGTGTGGGTGCGGGTGCGGGTGCGGACATGAATGCGGGTGAGGGTGTGGGATACAGCAAATTTTAAACATTTTGGGTACGGCGACATAGCTAAGGTATATAATATTATATATTATATATAATATTTAAAGTAGAACAAGTGAGACATCAATTAACATAAGTATACAATAGCAAGTACACAACTTTATATTAAAGCAAAACACATAAACAGTAAACAACTACTAATTTCATCATAAAACACAAATCAATCTTACGGATCCGGAGCTATTTATCCAACCAGACCCGAACTTCAAAGTTGGTGCCAGATTTGGAAGCGTGGAATATCCACACAAAAGGAAGTGAAGAAGGTCCGCATTTAGATATTTTCCTATGTTCATTGGTGGAGTTTCATGGGAGATGACGGAACACAAGTTCAAGGAGCATTTTGTAAACTACGAAGAGGTAACTCAAGTGGTCATCATGGGAGATAAGGTCACGAGTTGACTAAGAGGCTTTGGTTTCGTTGTCTTCGCAGATCCCTCCCTCCTCGATCGAGTTCTCAAGGATAAACACACCATAGACGGCATAACCGTGAGTTATCTTAAAAAAAATTGATTCTTTTTGTGCATCCATGTTGCACCGACACGGTGTCGATGTCACACCTGTGTCGGGGTCGACACTCCACCTCCTAGAGGTGTTTGTATGACTTAGCTTTGTGGTATTTTTTATCTGCTTCTAGAGAAGATTTGCCTGCTCCGCTTCATCCAGCTCCACCACAAGCCTGCCACAAAAGGTGCTCTCTTAAAACTCACTCATCTCTCTCTTCTCCGTCAACACAATGTTGTTTCAACTTTCAATCACAACATTTCGATGGATTTCTTTGGTTACATTAATCATTAGAGAATATATATACATATATACAGTGTTGTCCGACGCGTATCGTATTGCGTATCGCTAGGCTCCACGATACGGATGTATTATATCGTATCGTATTGTACTTTAATATTAAAAAATAAGAAAAAATTAGGAAAATTAGTAAAAATCCGAGAAAAAAATCAGGAAAAATTAGGAAAAATCTCGTAATTGCTTTGAATTCATATAATGCAAAGTTTAGTACATATTGAGCATTCAACATTGAACAATTGCATTCAAATTTACATATTTTGAAGCAAAAAAAAACATTTATATTTTACATATTGTAATCAGAATCATTAACTAAATAATCTTCATCTTCTCCTTATTGAAGATCCTCATCATTATCATCACCACCTTCTGGCAGAAAATCAAAATATTCATCTCCTTGATAATGTTGTTGCGCTCCTTCCAAATTAATCCATGCAATGTCTTCTTTAGTTAGGAGGGAATTTTCTTCACTATCTTCTATAATCCAGTCTCAAGGATAAACACACCATAAGCGGCATAACCGTGAGTTATCTTAAAAAAAATTGATTTTTTTTTGTGCATCCATGTTGCACCGACACGGTGTCGATGTCACACCCGTGTCGAGGTCGACACTCCACCTCCTAGAGGTGTTTGTATGACTTAGCTTTGTGGTATTTTTTATCTGCTTCTAGAGAAGATTTGCCTGCTCCGCTTCATCCAGCTCCACCACAAGCCTGCCACAAAAGGTGCTCTCTTAAAACTCACTCATCTCTCTCTTCTCCGTCAACACAATGTTGTTTCAACTTTCAACCACAACATTTCGATGGATTTCTTTGGTTACATTAATCATTAGAGAATATATATACATATATACAGTGTTGTCCGACGCGTATCGTATTGCGTATCGCTAGGCTCCACGATACGAATGTATTGTATCGTATCGTATTGTACTTTAATATTAAAAAATAGGAAAAAATCAGGAAAATTAGTAAAAATCCGAGAAAAAATCAGAAAAAAATAGGAAAAATCTGGTAATTGCTTTGAATTCACATAATGCAAAGTTTAGTACATATTGAGCATTCAACATTGAACAATTGCATCCAAATTCACATATTTTGAAGCAAAAAAAAAACATTTACATTTTACATATTGTAATCAGAATCATCAACTAAATAATCTTCATCTTCTCCTTATTAAAGATCCTCATCATTATCATCACCACCTTCTGGCAGAAAATCAAAATATTCATCTCCTTGATAACGTTGTTGCGCTCCTTCCAAATTAATCCATGCAATGTCTTCTTCAGTTAGGAGGGAATTTTCTTCACTATCTTCTATAATCCAATCTCAAGGATAAACACACCATAGACGGCATAATTGTGAGTTATCTTAAAAAAAAAATGAATTTTTTTTGTGCATCCATGTTGCACCGACACAGTGTCGATGTCACACCCGTGTCGGGGTCGACACTCCACCTCCTAGAGGTGTTTGTATGACTTAGCTTTGTGGTATTTTTTATCTGCTTCTAGAGAAGATTTGCCTACTCCACTTCATCCAGCTCCACCACAAGCCTGCCACAAAAGGTGCTCTCTTAAAACTCACTCATCTCTCTCTTCTCCGTCAACACAATGTTGTTTCAACTTTCAACCACAACATTTCGATGGATTTCTTTGGTTACATTAATCATTAGAGAATATATATAAATATATACAGTGTTGTCCGACGCGTATCGTATTACGTATCGTTAGGCTCCACGATACGGACGTATTGTATCGTACCGTATTGTACTTTAATATTAAAAAATAGAACAAAATCAGGAAAATTAGTAAAAAACCGAGAAAAAAATCAAGAAAAATTAGGAAAAATCTGGTAATTGCTTTGAATTCATATAATGCAAAGTTTAGTACATATTGAGCATTCAACATTGAACAATTGCATCCAAATTTACATATTTTGAAGCAAAAAAAAACTTTTACATTTTACATATTGTAATCAGAATCATCAACTAAATAATCTTCATCTTCTCCTTATTGAAGATCCTCATCATTATCATCACCACCTTCTGGTAGAAAATCAAAATATTCATCTCCTTGATAATGTTGTTGCGCTCCTTCCAAATTAATCCATGCAATGTCTTCTTCAGTTAGGAGGGAATTTTCTTCACTATCTTCTGTAATCCAGTCTTCTAATGTATCAAAATTATCCAAACTTATTGGATCAAATTGGCTTTCTTTTCTATTTACTTTTTTTAATTACCAACAAGAAAGAAAGATAAGCAATTAGTAAATAATATTAACAATCGAAGTCAAATAATATATTGAATTGAATCTTTAAGTACTAACTAATACAACATTACCTTTCACGAAGCCGCATGTTAGAACGAATAAAAACTAAGTCATTCAATCGCATATGTTCCAACCTGTTGTGCTTTTTTGTATGGATGTGTTCAAAGACACTACAATTCCTTTCACAACCCGTTGCACTATAGGTTTGACTCAGAACTCTGACTCCAAAATCCCTAAGGTTTGGGCAATCACTTCCAAACCTATTCCACTGTAGAAAAAGGCAAACATTAGGGACATAATCTATAATAATATAAGATATATTGATTTAAGAAACTTAAATACAAAGATAAATAATTTACCTAGATGCATAGTAGTGCGGTTGCGAATTGTTACAGGCAAACCCATCAAGTGAAGAGCATTATCATATATCTCCATCTCTCGATGTATAGCATCTATTGTACTCTCATTAGAGACTAATCTGTCTATACAATCAATGATGCCTCGATTAACCTCACCGTCCCTTTTGAGGTTTGTTAAGTACCTAAATGATGGGTTTAGATAATATATTGTTGTATGAATAGGCTTATGCAATTGTTTATTCCATCTATTATCAATAATTTTCCACACGAGTACATAATCCCTCTTTTTTTCATTAAAATTATTTTTAATTGCTTCTTTTGCCCTATCAATGGCTTCATAAAGGTAGCCCATAGATGGTTTCTCCTCGCTATCAGCTAATCACAAAACCTTCACCAAAGGATATGTAATCCTCAACAATCTAACACATGCATTCCAAAATGTACTCTCGAATATTATCTCAAAAATCTCATTCAACTTTATGTTTCTTCTATTTTGAGGCAACTCTGCAAATTGTTGTTACTCATCTAAGGAGAACATTATCTTAAATGCTTGTTTCTATCTCACAATACTCTGTACACATAAGAAATTAGTTGTAAACCGAGTTGCAGCTTTACGAAGAAGCTATACACAATCTATATATCTCCTCATCATACACAATACAAATTCATGGTTGTAGATGAATTTGGTGATATCTTGGCAAGACTCATTTGTTGCCTTTATCTCATACATCTCACCAATATCCTCAAGGATGATATCTAAACAATGGGTTGTGCATGGTGTCCAATAGAATGTCCCATAAGTATCAGTTAACTCATTCTCAACTGCTTTGTAGTTAGTTGCATTATCTATAATCAATTGGACTACATTCTCTAGCCCAACCTCGCATATCACCTTATCAAATTCTTGCCGTAAGATCTCTGTAATGTGCCTCTCCTCTGACATGTCTGGAGATCTCAAAAACATAAGTCATTTAGGACAGTAGACAAGAAAGTTTAGCAAGGTCCTTCCTCGCTTATTTGTCCATCCGTCTGCCATGATAGTGCATCATGTCTCCTTTCATGACTCTCTCAAAGTCGAACAATATTCTTGTACTTCAAGGACGGTCTTATCAAGATCTTCCCTCTCAATTTCTGATAAGAGGGCATCTTGTATCTTAAACCAATATTAGCAATTGCATCTGTCATTGCTTGAAAATGAAAATTATTTATTGCACTAAATTGAATGCATGTATCATAAAACCATCTCCCCACTGCAAGGTCTGTATGATCATGCAGTTGTTCTAAAACCATAGCAACACGAATTCTAGGTTGAGCATAAGGTGTGGTGGTTGGAGGAAAAAATGAATGTATATTAGAAGCAGCTCTTCCTCTACTCCTTCCTGAGCTTCCTCTTCTATCACTTCCAAAGTCTTCAGCAACCCTCTTTCCCCTGTTTGGTGGTCGTGAACTGCTACTACCAATCTCTGTTCTGACATCTGAAGGAATACTATCAGTAAATCCAATAGCATCATCATCTTCCTCAAACTACCCTAAATCATCCTTTTGTTGTCTCCTCTCTTGTATACTCTCAATCATCTGAAGATATTGTCATTTAATGCCTTCTGTCAAACTTGTAACTCTGCTCATGCAAGGAGCAACTTCTTTCCTAGTCCCTGCTAGATGGTGTTTCAACCGTGAAATTCCACCACTAACTACCCTCTCACAAAGTAAACATCTTATCTTCAACCTGAAACCCTCAATTGGTGTACCCCACTGCCATGCCGGATCATCAGACCGAGAATGGGATTCTCTAACACCCCTTCCTGCCATCTCAATTGAACACTTTAATTCAATAAAAAACCTGAAAATAAAAGCACTTCATAAATCCCCAATCTTCAAATAACACTCAAATAGAGTATCTCCCACTTCATGAATGGGATAAAAATCATATCCACAAACTTAATAACTTCATATTTTCTCATTCAAAAAAAAGAAAAATACAAATAACACAAAAAAACAACAAATACAAAGGAAAAAATAAAGAAAAATACTAAAAATATATTAAAATCCGAGTTAGGAGGCTTGCACAGACACCGTAGAGCACGTTTTTCGAGCCTTAAACACCAAGGAAGGGGACAACCACGGTAGGAAAGCTTGGGGAGCTCTGAAAAAACCACAGTAACCCACAAAAATGTGGGTTTCCGTTCAGCCCTGGGCGTATCGCCCGTATCGTACGATATGGGCCATATCACACAATACGGCATGATATATGGGCTTTTACGATACAGTGCCCTGTATCGTACGTATCGTACGATACGGTGCGATGTGAATAGCACTGCATATATACATATGTATGTATGTATATATGTATGTACATATGTATCTATGTGTGTACAAGTAGCACATTAGTTAACACTTACAAGCAACCTTATACTCAAGATTATGGTTCTATCATCTATGCATATAGACCGACCTAAGATGATGCATGCCACCAACCTACTCATGTTGAACAATTTTAACAACCATTAGAGAACAGTACAACCAGTACAAGAATCAATACTGACCTCCATTTTCTTTAAAACGTCTTCCAAACTGCCAACCTGCAGGACAGCCATATGTATGTCATTAATCAGGATCTACCTATTAGAACTAGAATTAATGATTAAGATGAAAAAAGATCAGCATACCATGATATGCTGAGATAAATTTGCACCTCTGGATGCCTTGGAGACCTTTAAAAGTTCACTCTCTATGTCTTCCTACAGGTATTACGAAGCATGTTCAAGTTCTTGACAACACAATATGTTTTCTTATCACCTTCCACATCAACACAGCAGTGAGATTAAGCAAACCTTTTGGAAGTATATGGGGCAATATCGCCTATTTTTCCTCTTCACGACTAGAAGGTCGGACTGCATGAGCAAAAGAAACAACTGTGAACCAATTCAAATAGCACGAATGAATTTAATAAATGAGGTAATGTATTACTAAAACAAGAGGCAATTATATAGGGAGTATCTCTCTCCCCCATTCCTTTTGAAAGAATGGTTGGTATGAACAATTTGGCCAATTCAGTAGCCTTTCACTTTCTTCTGGAGGTATGTTATCATTGTTATGCATCACAGAAATGTTTATCGGGCCCCAATCTTCCATTTGAAGAATTCAATGATGAAAATAGCCACTGACTCTCCACAAGACTTCCAAGATGATACTTAAATGGAACTGAAACTAGATCCCACATTTAAAAAAGAAAACTCAAATGAGAATACACACAATCATGCACTAACATCCAAAAGAATCCGTTATCACAAACATTCAGGCTCCATAGGGCCCGCTAATTCATTTTTCCACAAATATCACAAAAGAATATCAAGTAAGGAGTCATGAGGTGCTATCGTGTCATGTCAAACCATGGAAATACATCATAGTCAAGCAGTAAAGGACAAAGAGTCACATTACATCCTAAAACAACAACAACAACAACAACAACAACTAAGCCTTTTCCCATACTAGACGGGGTCGGCTACATGGATTCTTTGTTTCCACATATCCCTATCGTGTGCCATGTTAGCAGTTCCCAATAAGCTAGATCATTCTTTATTGTTTCTTTCCAACACTTTTGTGGTCATCCTCTACCTCTTTTAATACTTTCCAAATTTAGTTTTTTTAACCTTCTTACAGGTTCTTCTTTTGATCTTCTTTCTATATGTCCAAACCATCTTAAACGATGTTCTCTCATTTTATCCTCTATTGGGGTCACTCCTAATTTGTTTCTAATAATCTCATTATGTATACGGTCTTTTCTTATATGACCACTCATCCATCTCAACATCTTCATTTCTGTCACAGACATCTTTTGTACATGTTGATGATTAAATGCCCAACACTCAAAACCATAAAACATGGCAGGCCTAATTGCTGCTCTATAATATTTACCTTTTAATTTTAATGGTATCTTCTTATCACAAAGAATACCTGATGCTCCTCTCCATTTTAACAAACCAGCATTAATTCTATGTGTAACATCTCCATCAATTCTTCCATCACTCTGAAAAAATTGACCCTAGGTATTTAAAACTTTCCTTTTGGGGAATGCAATGTGTGCCAATTTTAATTTCTATGTCCTCTGAAGTAGCCAAATGATCAAACTTACATTCCATATATTTTGTCTCTGTTCTACTAAGTCGAAGGCCTTGGATTTCTAATGTTTCTCTCCATAGTTCCAATTTTCTATTAACTTTTTCCTTAGACTCCTCCACTAAAACAATGTCATCTACAAATAACATACACCAAGGTACTTCATCTTGAATATGTTTTGTTAACTCATCCATCACCATTATAAATAAGTATGGACTTAAAGTTGATCCTTGATGTAACCCAATATTAACTTCAAAGAAGTCTGTCGTTCCTTCATGAGTCCTCACACATGTTTTTGCACCATCATACATGTCTCTTATAAGGTTAATATATGTCAATGGGATACCTCTTTTTCCCAAAGTTCTCCAAAGAACCTCCCTCGGTACCCTATCATAAGCTTTTCCTAGATCAATAAATATCATGTGAAGGTCTTTCTTTTTTGCTCTAAAATATTCCATAAGACGTCTCAAAAGGTGAATCGCTTTAATAGTAGATCTGCTTGGCCTAAATCCAAATTGGTTCTCTGTTGTACTTGATATTGGTTCTCTATTGTACTTGATACTTGTCTTAACCTACGTTCGATAATTCTTTCCCATAACTTCATAGTATGACTCATTAACTTGATACCTCGATAATTCGCACAATTTTAAATGTCTCCCTTGTTCTTACATATGGGTATAAGTGTACTTGCTCTCTATTCCTCGGGCATCTTTTGGTTTTTCCATATTTCATTAAATAGTCTTATGAGCCAAGTGATTTCTATTTCTCCTAGTATTTTCCAAACTTCTATAGGAATATTATCTGGTCCTACCGATTTACCACCCTTCATATGTTTAAGGATCTCTTTGACTTCATTCTTTTGAATACGTCGGTAGAAATTGTGGTTTATATACTTTTCTAACTTGGCTAAATCTCCTAAACTAATACTAACATCTTTATTTTCATTAAATGGATTATAAAAGTAGTTTTTCCATCTATTTCTTATATCATTATTTGCCACAAATTTTTTCATCCTCGTCTTTTATGCATCTAACATAATTAAGATCTTTAGTTTTCTTATCTCTAGCCCTAGCTATCCTAAAAATATCTCTTTCACCCTCTTTTGAGTTGAGTTTTTTATATAAGTCATCCCAAATCTTAGCTTTTGCTTCACTAACGGCCTTTTTCGCTTCCTTCTTTGCTTTCTTATAAGCTTCTAAAGTTTCACTAGTTTTCTTAGCATAATGTAATTTGTAACATGCCCTCTTTGCCTTGATTTTATTTTGTACTACTTCACTCCACCACCAAGCTTCTTTTTGTGCCGGTACACCTCCCTTAGATACCCCTAACACATCTTTCGCCACTTTCCTAATATGTATAGCCATATTGTTCCACATATCATAGGGTGTGCCAACATAATTCCAAACATCTCCTTGAAGGACTTTCTATTTAAATATATCTTCTTTCTCGCTTTTGAGGTTCCACCATTTAGTCTGAATAGCTCGATGCACTCTTTTCTTCTTTGTCCATTTTTTTACTTGTAAATCCATAACTAAAAGTCGATGTTGGGTGGTTAAGCTTTCTCCTGGAATTACCTTACAATCTTTACAACACGCTCTATCTTTTTTTCTACAAATAAAGTAATCAATTTGTGTTTGTGATAAGCCGCTCTTATAAGTAATTAAATGTTCATCTCATTTTTTGAAGATTGTATTGACTATAAAGAGATCAAATGACATAGAAAAATTTAAAATCTCCCTACCTTCCTCGTTTATATCCCCAAAACCAAAGTTTCCATGAATCCCTTGATATCCGAATGCCTCTTTACCGACATGTCCATTTAAATCTCCTCCTAAACAAATCATCTCCCTTTGTGGAATCTTTTGAAACACCTTATCTAACTCTTCCCAAAAAACTATCTTTATACTATCTTCTAGTCCTACTTGGAGTGCGTAAGCACAAACTATATTCAAAACCTCTGCTCCTAACACTAATTTCAACGTCATGATTCGGTCACCATATTGTTGTATGTCTACTACACTCTCCTTTAAATCTTTATTTATGATAATACCAACTCCGTTTCGAGCCTTTTCTTTACCTGAGTACCATAATTTAAAACATGTATCCTCTATCTCCTTTGCTTTTTCTCCAACCCATTTTGTCTCTTGTAAACATAGAATATGAATCTTTCTTCGAATCATAGTATCTACCATCTCCATTAGCTTACCCGATAATGTTCCGATATTCCAAGAACCAATACAAATTTTATTATCTAGGACTAGCTCCCTTACGCCCCGTATCCGTCCATAATCAAAATGCGGAGACCCTCTCTGAAAATTTTTCACTACCTTCGGGCGGCAATGTAGCGGGACTAACTTCTTTACCCACACCCGTCCATGATGTGGGAACCCTCTCTGCAATTGATTCACTACATTCGGGTGAAAATGTAGTGGCCCTTGCTTACTTCTTACTGCATTCGGGCTCTGCAGCACGTCGCTAGGCAGGGACGCCCCAAAGCAATGCTTATAATTTTTGTAATCCATGTTGTAAAAATCCAACGAAGTTTTACGCTGGCTATCGGAAGCCTAACACAACCCTCCTCTTTTATCCGGGCTTGGGACCGACAATGCAAGGGTGATCCCTTACATTATTACATCCTAAAAGAAGACAGAAATTTTTTGACAAAAACCATTGGCTTGACACCATTAATCATGCCAAATACTTGCATAAATTGGCAGTGTTGAAACCACACCTGAAATACAGGGACACCATCAAAGGATTTCACGGCCCCAGAAGCTTTCAGCTGAAAAGCAGTAAACTATTATTAGATAAAACCTCTTGACAAGCAAAGAAGTACACTAACACCTGCATGATATGTCATTATTTAATGGGAAGTACACTTCTCTTGAAATAAGAGAGCTGACTTTGCAAGATTATAAAGATGATTAGCATTGGTGGGACACATAAAAGTTCGCCTGAACATTATCTAATTTATTTAGACTGAGAAGAAAGCAAAAGGTAGAGTTTGTGAACCAATCTCATCTAAACACCCATGCTGAAACTAACCTCCAAAGCGTTTCTTATTTGTGTAGGATCAGGCAGAAATCTGAATGCAATCCCTTCAACCTTTAGCAAATAGACCTACAAAAACAATCCATTGAGGACAGATAAAATAAATAAAAAATATGAAAAAACAAATGGAATGTCAAAAGCAAGTTGGCTAACAGTAGATAAATGGAGCATCGCACTAAAAGAAGATGAGACCTACCTTTGAAGAACAAATTGACAGGATATTCTAAAGGAATCAATAGAAAGTGCAATACTGAGAAGCTCTCATTTTATTACATATATCTAAAACATCCCTAATTTCACTGAGGGCTAATGCAAACTAGTTGCATGGCATCTTTGTCTTCCAATCATAATTCGACAAAATGAAGTACCAAAGTTGCAGACTTATATGGCCTACCTGATCAAGTGTGATAGGCACCACCCTCGCACCCTTGCCCAAAACCGGTTGACGCAATTGGACCTACAAATACTAAAAAAATATTTCACCAAACCATGCCAATAACGACCACAGAGACAAATCCCAACTTGAAACCGCGAAGAGAACACTTCGTACAAGAAAAGGATTCAAAAGAACAAATAGGTTACCTGCGCAAGGAGTGATTCGGCATCTTCCTGCCTAAAGCAAAGCAATCCGAGCGAACTCTGTCCATTAGGGTCCGAAATGAGGACGAATTCGTTGTTGGCGTTGCTCACCGTGTAGACCGCCGTCCCCTTGAGCGTCTTGGCGACGTCCTCGGTGCTCAGAGCAACGTCGAAGACGTGCTTCGGCTCGAATTGCTCGTGAGACAGCGCCGCGAACGGCTGCAAGGGTTTCCGAGGCACAGGCAGACTCGTCATTAAAGACCCCATTCGCCTCTTCCCTTCTTCGATTCTGCAACACGCCTCTGCCCCGCATTGCACCCATTGCTCCCGAAACTGCACCATTTTTCCTAACAAATTAAGAATCTGGGGAGAACCAACTATTCCGAGTTCGAGTGCCATTTCACCCGAAATCCCAATTTCAACAACCAGAGAGAGAGAGAGAGTACCTTGGAGAGCGAAAGTTGGATGAAGCCAGAGAGAGAAGAGAAGAGCTGAGGCAATGATGGTGGTGGTGCTATCGAGAGTTTGGGGTTTTTGGAAGAATCCATGGCGCACAGAGGGAACGCAGCTTTCTGCATCTATGTCTCTGATGAATATTAGGATGCGCGGATAGTTGGAGCTTTTTCTTCCTATTGGGTTCTTTTATGGAGTTGGTGGGAGTTTCTCTTTTCAGGGTTTTCTCGGAAATTGGAAAAAGAAAGCGAGGGAGGGGATATCAATTCAAAACGGATACATACCTGGCATCTTTGTATTTATATCTTCATAATTAGAACAATAATACCCGATATTTAAGTTCAAAAAAAGAAGAAACTTTTGTGTCTACGAACCCAACCCAAAAAAGCCTTCAAGTTCAAGGTTAAGAGTTTGATATTACACGGATACACCCACCGTAAGGATGGTAATGACGCAGGCACCCATTTCTATACTCAACCTCTTACCTTAACCTAGACATTATAGGTTTATGTTTACAAGTTTTAATTCTAGGGTGGTTTTAGTTTGAGTTTTAAATGGTTCGAGATCTAAAAAGTAAAAATTTAAAGAAAAAGATATCAAAATATTACTCGATGATCCTCCATAATGAACTTTCGCATCATGGTTGTAAAATCAAGCCCATGCATGAAAACCACTTGGCAACTCTAGTAATTAATCTTAAGCCCTATTGTATTGAGAGGACACCATTTACTTTAGTACTAAATATGACTATCGCATATGAGTTATAAGTGTATCACGAGTCACGCATCTTTTTTGCATTCAATACAATCTTATTTTATTTTTTTATTTACTCTCAAGCTTTCTTACTATTACTCTCAATCACCATCCCAATCCTTAGTATTAAGGTTCCGCTAAACCACAACAATCATGTACCATTAGTCGTAAGTTTCGAATCATTGGATGATTCCAACTATTGAGCACGACAACTTTGGTATCAAAGCTGATTCTACTCGAAGTATCGGTGAGTAGGTATGGAACACATCTTCCTATATTGATAGCAAAAAGTTAATTCACACTTATCAACATTACCTCCATTGACATTGATGGTCACTAACACTTAGATAGTTGGCAACCCCATTCATCTTAGAATTGAGAAGTTAAAGGTTGTACAAATGGTTGACCCTTAGATGACTTCAAGTATTTCGCTTGACTTCAATGCATAACTTACAAGGCTCAAAAAGCTTATAAGTCATTCATTCCGTTATAGCTCATGCTACGAAAGACTAACCGATTGACGAGTGAGATGAGTATCGTAGTCAAAGACATTAAGGAAGGCACAATTGCTTGCGAGCATTCATGTGACGTTATGAGTGATCATTTAGAATACTTAAAACAACGACTTCAATAGTTTGAAACCAATATAATTACCTAATTGTAAAAGCTCGAGGCGAGTAATGTTGTACAACCTCTATAAAGACAAACTACATATCAATCTCAATTTGAGATGTTGACTCAATTAGATTGTGTCGAGTAAAGATTTGCGAACGAGCATTGACATGGTAGAGGAGTAGATCGACATATCACATCAAGGTTAGAGAATCGAAGGCTGGGTCGTGATCTACAAATATTAGATTTTTTTTATCAAATGGATCTTTACCTCAATGTTGGACAACTTGAAAATGAGGATGAGAAATTGGCAATAGTGACCACGTTTCTAAACAATAGCATCATAATGTGATGGTGTGGCCTGTAAAAAAATGTTGAGACAAGACAATCTTACATCCATACCTTCAATCTTGAGCATGAGTCATAAACTATTGGTTGATAGGTTATAAGCTCTAATACCACCATCTAGACCACCTCTTTTGGTGGTTATAATGTCATGATTAAAGAGTTTGGATCATGACCGACAAATAATTGTACTCCGTGAAGGCCAACTTTTACTTTAGCTTGCGCATGGTGTGGAAGCAAGAACGTTCTATTCGCATAAGTTCTTTTTAGTTCTTAAGTAGACAAAATAAATAAAAGTAAATGATTATTTTATTGATAATATGATGAAAGATGTGTACCCCTTACATGCTACATCTTGATTGTGAAAACCCACAAAACATTATAAACAAGGGCTTTTCTTCACTAATATAAGACAAGACTTAAATGGAAGTTGTTGGGTTGTCCCATCAGGGGTGATGATTTACAACCATAGTTAAGTTAATAGTATATTTAGGGTTACATTCTTCCCACTGAAACCATTGGTGTTTGCAACAACATTGCAATCCGTCAGTGATACTTTACAATTGCCTAAAATAACTTTTGTGATGTGTGTTCCTTCTCCTAGGTAGTTTAGTTAGTATTATGTCATTTTCATTTGATGAGGTATCTCAAGTATCATTCTACCAACATTCCTAATATGTAGTATAGGATCATCTTCACCTCTTTTGCCTTGGGTGTCCTCGTGGATGTTAGTGTCTCCGTTGGATTGTTGTATCACTACTATTTTTTGTTTGTGTTGTAAGTTTTTAGGTTGCTCAAATAGAGGACAAGGTGAGTCTTAACATGGTTTGACATTTCTAGCTTAAATGCCCAATTCTCTACCCATTCGATGATTTTATAGGAACCATCAAACTTGCGAATCAACGATACTTGTTACTCAAGAAAATGTTGAAAGTATTTTAAATAGTTTCACGAGAATGTGATCTCATATACTAAACGCAGTAGTACAACATTTAATGACAACCTATTTCTTCATCCACTTTCCTGATCTCGTATTGTAACCTTGCTAAGCTACCTGAGTCAACTTATAAGCTCATCATACTCAACATTGTTAAATTATTGAGCTCATGATGCAAACTTGGTGGTAGAGTATTTGAGGCTAGTGTTGGGCTTAACGTTGAAAGTGTTTAAAATAGAGTTTCATAAGAACTTGATCTTCTACACTAAACATGACAACGCAATGTTTGATATCGGCCCATTTATTTATCTGCTTTCCTGATCTCGTGTTGTAACCTTGTTAGGCCACTTGAGTCCACTTTTAAGCTCACCAAACTCGGCATTGTCTAATTATTGAGCTCATGCAGTAAACTTGATGATAGAGTACTTGAGGCTACTGTTGGGCTTTGTGGACCCGGCATTATTTGATTGTTGAGCACGTGTTGCAACATTGGCGATGGAGTACTTGATGCTACTATTGAGCTTCAATGTTGGTGGTGGGCTTCTCAAGTGCAGGAGACTCGACATGATTCAATGACTAAGCTCATGATTGAACATTGCTTTGGCACCTGAGCTACTTCTAAGCTTATGGGACCTTGATATAACACTTGATCCTATTCCTAAGCTCATGGAACTCAACATTCCGTGGGGACATTGACGATCATAGTGTTCAGTTGGATTTGTTATATAAAAAACACTTGCATGGTTTCAAACACTCATTGCAAAGTTCTTTCGTTTGAAGTATTTCTAATAATGGCTCGTTACTTTTACTCAACAACCACATTTTCACAAAGTTGCATGAGTCAAGGACGTGGACCAATGTAGAGATACTTGATAGTATTCATATAACGTTACGAGTGAACGCTTGGAATACTTAGAGCAATGACTCTAATAATTTGAAACCAATGTAATTACAAAATTATAAAAGCTCGAAGTGAGTACTGCTCCACAACCTCTACATACTACATATCAATCTCAATTTGAGATGCTGACTTGATTGAATTATGTCGAATGAAGGTTGGTGAATGAGCATGGACATGGCAGGAGAGTGGATTGACATATCACATCAAGGTTAGAGAACTAAAGGTCGGGCCATAATCCATAAATATTAGATTTTATCAGATAGATCTTTACCTCAAGGTTGGACAACTTGAGAACGAGGATGAAAAACTAACAGTGGCGACCTTATTTGTAGAAGATGACACCATGATGTGATGGCATCACTTGTGAGAGGATGTTGAGGCAAGACAATCTTACATCCATCCCTTCGATCTTCGAACATTAGTAATAAACCATTGGCTGATAGATTATAGGCTATGATACCACCACAACCTAGACCACCTCTTTTAGTGGTTATAATGTCATGATTAAAGAGTTTGAATCATGATCGACAAATAATTGTATTCCGTGAAGGCCAACTTTTACTTTAGTTTGCACGTGGTATGGAAGCAAGAATGTTCAATTCGCATAAGTTCTTTTTAGTTCTTAAGTAGACAAAGCAAATGAAAGTAAATGATTACTTTATTGATAATATGATGAAAGATGTGTGCCCCTTACACGCTACAACTTGATTGTGAAAACCTATAAAATGTTATAAACAAGGGGTTTTCTTCACTAATATAAGAAATAAGACTTAAACGAAAGTAGTCGGGTTGTCCCATGAGGGTCATGATTTACAACCATAGTTAAGTTAATAGTATATTGAGGGTCACATTCTCCCCACCAAAACCGTTGGTGTTTGCGACAACGTTGCAATCCGTCGGTGGTACTTTGCAATTGCCTCAAATAACTTTTGTAATGTGTGTTCCTTCTCCTAGGTAGGTTAATTGATATTGTGTCCTTTTCATTTGCTAAGGTATCTCAATGATCATTCTACCAAAATTCACACATGATAGTGTTTGTGTAGGATTGTTGTTCCGCTGCTTTTTCATTTTTGCATTGTAAACCTTTAGGTTACTAAAATAGAAGACAAGGTGCATCTGAACATAGCCTGACATTTCCAACTTAAATTCCCAATTCTCTACCCGTTCGATGATTTTATAAAAACCATCATACTTACGGATCAACGTTGCTTGTTACTCACAAAAATGTTGAAAGTGTTTAAAATAGAGTTTCACGAGAACATGATCCATTACGCTAAACGTGGCAATGCAACGTTTGATGTTGGTCTATTTCTTCATCCGCTTTCTTGATCTCGTGTTTTAATCTTGCTAGGCTACCTGAGTCCACTCTCAACATTGTCTAATTATTAGGCTTATGCTGAAAACTTGATGGTGGAGTATTTGAGGCTAGTGCTGGGCTTAATGTTGAAAGTGTTTAAAATAGAGTTTCATGAGAACACGATCTCCTATACTAAACGTGACAATGCAACGTTTGATATTGACCCATTTATTTATCTGCTTTTTAGATCTCGTGTTGCAACCTTGCTAGGCCACCTTAGTCCACTTTTAAGCTCACCGGACTCAACATTGTCTAATTATTGAGCTCATGCTGCAAACTTGGTGATGGAGTACTTGAGGCTACTCCTGGGCTTAGTGTGTAGTTGGATTTGTTATGTAAAAAATGCTTGCGTGTTTTCGATCACTCATTGCCAAGTTCTTTTGTTTGAAGTATTTCTAAGAATGACTCGCTACTTGACTCAACAAACAGGTTTCCACAAAGTTGCGTGAAATGCTAATGAAAGCTCCCTTCCCATAATGATGCAACCCAATAAAAAACATCCTCATATAGTGGAGATTGAGGATATTTTCAGTGACAAGATTTAAGGAAAATATGACAAATGTATAAACTTTTATTAACCCAAGACTCACTTTAGAGACCAACAACAAACTTGACTGGGTGTGGACTAGGCTCATCAAGGAGCTACCTTTTGATCTCTACTGTATTCTAAATAAAAGGGTTTAAGGAACCACTGGAACCAAACCAAACTGGCAATCTAGTTGAGTTTTAGATGTTGAACAGTTTGGTTTGCATTTGTTCTAGCAGAAAAAATAAATGGTGGTTTGTTCCATGATTCCAATGATAGAACTAAACTATGAGATCCCAACCAAGGTGAAGTCTACTTATGCAAAAAGCAACAATTGTTTATGATTGATAGCTTTAACCCCATGTTGAGTATGAAACATGTTGAAGGATGCATTGTGCACCATAAAACCCATTGGAGGGACACTGAACAAGAAAAACCTTTCTCAGCCTTTTGGCTAAGATCAAGTATAGTATATGCTTTTATCACATTAATGTCTCATATGTGGTCATTGATTATATGATGTTAATTAATTTTTGTTTGAGAGAGGGTTCAATGTCCTACAACCCAAGACTTTTCTCACATCGCAATAGCTTGCTACCTATGAAATGTTTATTCTTGGTACCTGACTTCAATGTCCTATAACCCAATGTATATTTCCACTTTCAATCTTTTTCATCGGATGTTTGTGAAAAGTATGACACAAAAAATGTAAGACATGTTCAAGACAAATGTTCGACAACATCCAACTATTCAAACATTTTTTTAGAAAAATATTGGGAACCATTTAGTTGTTGTGACATGAATTCTGATAAAGGTTAAAGAACATGAGGAATTGAAGACCGTCAATCTTAATATATAATTCAAAACAATAAATTGCAAAAAAAATCAGGGTCTATCGACACAGGCAAACTTTTACTTTAGTTTGTGCGCGGTGTGGAAGCAAGAACGTTAAGTTCTCCTAAGTTCTTTACAGTTCTTAAGTAGACAAAACAAATAAAAATAAATGATTACTTAATTAATAATATGATGAAAGTTGTGTTCCCCTTACACACTACAATTTGATTGTGAAAACCCACAAAACATTATAAACAAGGGGTTTTCTTCACTAATATAAGAAATAAGACTTAAACGGAAGTAGTTTAGTTGTCTCACGAGGGTCATGATTTACAACCATAGTTAAGTTAATAGTTGATGGAGGGTAACATTGTCCCCCAAATAAACTGTTGGTGTTTGCGACAACATTGCAATCCGTCAGTGGTACTTTACAATTGCCTAAAATAACTTTTGTAATGTGTTCCTTCTCCTAGGTATGTTAGTTGGTATCGTGTCCTTTTCATTTGATGAGGTATCTGAAGCATTGTTCTATCAACATTCCTGATACGTGGTATAGGATCGTCTCCACCTCTTTTGCCTTGGGTGCCCTCATGGATGCTAATATCTGTATTGGATTATTGTGTTGCTGCTCTTAAGTCTTTAGGTTGCTCAAATAGAGGACAAGGTATGTCTGAACATGGTCTCATATTTCTAGCTTAAATAACCAATTCTCTACCCATTCGAATATTTTATAGGAACCATCAAACTTGCTAATCAACAATACTTTTTACTCACGAAAATGTTGAAAGTATTTAAAATAGAGTTTCACGAGAATGTGATCCCATACACTAAACGCAGTAGTGCAATGTTTGATGTCAACCCATTTCTTCATCTGCTTTCCTGATCTCGTGTTGTAACCTTGCTAAGCTACTTGAGTCAACTTCTAAGCTCACAGACTCAACATTGTCAAATTATTGAGCTCACACTGCAAACTTGGTGGTAGAGTATTTGAGGCTAGTGCTGGGCTTAATGTTGAAAGTGTTTAAAATAGAGTTTCATAAGAACTTGATCTTCTATACTAAACACGATAATGCGACATTTGATATCGGCCCATCTATTTATCCACTTTCCTGATCTCAGGTTGTAACCTTTTTAGGCCACTTGAGTCCACTTTTAAGCTCACTAAACTCGCCATTGTCTAATTATTGAGATCATGCTACAAACTTGATGAAAGAGTGCTTGAGGCTACTGTTGGGCTTAGTGGACCCAACATTATCTGATTGTTGAGCACATGTTGCAACATTGGCGATGGAGTACTTGAGGCTACTGCTGATCTTAGAGGAATTTGCATTATCTCATTTTCTGACTATTCAAACGCCTCTTTTAAAAAATATTGAGTACCATTTGGTTATTGTGACATGAATTCTGATAAAGGTTTAAAGAACATGAGGAATTAAAGACCATCAATCTCGATATATATCATAAAAGACAAGTAATTATAAAAAAATAAGGGTCTATCGACACAAGCATAATAAACCTATATTCATAGTTACTCAATGCACACTTCTAATTACCATGGGTAGAAGAAATTGTTGACAATGGTGCTACTGACAATTTCATGTTCTCGGAAGAAACGAAACGATTGGGCATGAAAATAATTAAAAATAATAGTGACTTGTGAAATCAAAATTCAAATCCAGGGGGATATAGTTGTTATTGCGATCCGAGTGAGGACTTGGTGCTAGGTAATAGGTTTTACTTTGGTACCGTTGGATGAGTATTGGGCATCAAATTCTTGAGGATAAGTTATGACAAGATACAACTAGCTTCAAATATAGTGATCTTTATTAGTTGAGATTAACTTTTGTTGTTCGCATGCTACCTTTGGATGATGGTGAAGTTCGGAAGGCATCAGCGCTTCAGCTAGTTGAAGGTTAGAAGCAGGGGATGCTACGACGATAGTGACACTGTAGAGTTCTGAGCAAAAGATACCTTGTGGTTGGGTGTGTTCAAAGCTGAATGACATAAGAATGAAGGAGTGTAGAGAAATTATACCCACCATACCTCTAAGGCAACTATCTCGAAGGATGGGGGTAGGATGTTAGAATTGGTGCACTCACAAACATATTAATGACAAGATAAGTGTAAGTGTCGGTTCGAAGAGATGATGAAAGAAATTTGTTGTTAGCAATGCTAGATAGTAGAAAATGCAAGGTAAGTTGCATAGGAGCAAACGACCCAAAGGGCAGTTGGATGCACAATAGAGGGTTGTTGCACAACACACAAAGACGCTATCAACCATATACAACTTCTAGCTTAGACAAGGAAAATATAACCTGACAACCCTCCAAAGTGAATTTTTGCATCATGGTTGTGTAACTAGGCTCCTGTGTGGGAACCACTTGAGAACTCTAGTACTTAGTCTTGAGGACACTCTTTGCTTTGGTACTCAATAAGAGCTTCACATATGAGTTATAAGCGTATCGCGAGCTACACAATTTTTTACTATCAATACAATCTTACTTTGATTTCTTATTTACTCTCAAGTTTTCTTACTATTACTTCCAACCGACCTTCCTAATCATCAATCTTAAGCTACCACTGAATCACAACAACCTTAGTGAATGCTTGCTAGGTTATATGCAATCTAGCACTAATTGCGAGTTTCGTGTCGTTGGATGATTCCAATGTCGGGACATGACAATGCAAGGATACACCCACCATAGGGATGGCAATGGAACATGTATCCGTCCCTATATTCAACTTCTTACCTTAACCTAGACACGATAAGTTTTGGTTACTCTAGAACCTCGAACTGTAACTGAACAAGTTTTAGTTCTAGGGTGGTCTCGGTTTTAGTTTTAAGCTGTTCGAGATCTAAAAAAACAAAAAATAAAGAAAAATATATCAAAACTAGTGGTTTGAAATTGCTTGTTATGGTTTTGAGTTTCATGGAACCAGAACCGAATCACTCTTCGGCATACACCTATCACATATATTCGTCAGAAAAATTAATTGACAAATTATTTATTAGAAACGAGTCTTAGAGATGATCATTCTAGGACTTCCACAACTCTAACTTAACTAATTGCGACATATATCTAGCTTTTTCAATTGCAATATGCAAGAAAGCACCATAGATCACTTAATATACTTTGGAATACTTCTCGTTATAGCTTCACTCCATCAAATTGGTTTTCATGACTAACTAGATCACCTCAAACCCATGCCCCATCAAACTGGGTAATACCCACCCAATCGGGCTGAAATGGGTCGGGCTAATATTGCCATCCTTAGGCCTGCCCAATCCAAGCTTAACTATCAAAAAGTAAACAAACAAGTAAATACAAGTTATCGTATTGACTTCAATTTATCCATCAATAATTTGCGTATTTAATTCAATTATTCACACACCATTTCTAATATTAACAAACAAAAGGGTTTTCTATTGAATTTTTTTCCATGGCATGATGTTTTAGTTGGATGTGCATCACCTAACAACATACATGACGTTTGAAGGGTAGATTTGATCGGGATAGGCTCGACCTAACACCATGTATTTATCACCTTCGTGTTTCAACTGACATTTGAAGATGCAGCTTTACACCTTAATACTATTCGGTTCGCTAGTGGGATGGGCTTAAAACAGGATAAGCTGCCTCCTTTTTGGATCCTCTCGTCTCGTATATTTTGCCAAGTCGAATCGATCTACGAACATGTCCATTTTATCTTAGCTCGGCTCACATAGGATCTATGTTCTTAGTACACACACACACACATATATATATATATATATATATATATATATATATATATATATATATATATTCGAAAAAGAAAAAAAAAAGCTCAAATTGTTAGATGGGTTTTCCATGTTTCAGATGGACATGAAGTTTAATATTGGGTGTTACTAAATTCCCACCTATTTTTTACTAAGGACAAACTCCTTATTATTGAAAGTCCCCACATTACTCTCCCTATGCAAACTATAATTTTTCTCTCTCCGTCACTCGGATTCAAGGAGATACATCTCCTATACAAAAGAGACTCACGCACGAGGCGTGCATCTCCTATATAAAGGAAACATGTGCGTCTCTCTTGCACAAGGAACACATCCAATCAGAGGCGCTTTGTTCATTTTTTGTTTTCTTTTTCAGAAGGAAGAAAGGAAGTGATGGAGAGGAGGAGAGGGGAGCAAGGAAGTAAAGGGCTCCGATAATATAAGAGAGTGGAGAGAGATGGGAGGAGAGAGAGGAACGACGACCGGCATATGCTGATGAAAAGAGGAGAGAGGAAAAGGAGTGAGACTAAGACTTTAGTGTTTGGTTCAGGGAGAGAGACGTGTCACTTATTTAAGTGGGCTCCAATTAATCTCCACAGAGAAAACGAGAAATGAAAGAGTGGTGGGTGTTGGGTAAACAAGGGCATTATGGGAAAGAGGGTGTATCTTTAGTAAGTTGAGGTGTGCACTTAGGAATTTTGTTAATATTTGCAATAAATATTGTGTTGAAAAACTACTCTTTTAACTTATAAGCAACAATAGTGCATAGAAATTTAAGTTTTCCCAAAGTTAAGCAAGTAACCTCATATATAGCTTGTTTAGTACTTCGCTTGTCTGAGCTAAACTCAATCTTAAAATAAGGTGCAACTAGGAACGAACAAGAATTTATGAGACGGATCTCAAAGATGCTCAACTTGGATCATTTGTAGAACTGGCAAACTAACCGAACCATTCATAGTTTGCCTCGGTTTGGTTCTCCCCTAACTTGTTCATGTTTGTTTTGCTAAACCTTATGAGCTGAACTTGAACAGTTTGGCTCATGAAAGCACATTAAATGACATTTTATTTATATTTTCACCATTGTATTAGGGTGTTTACGACGAAGGTCATTTTTGTTTCATTTTTTTTCGCAAAATGAAGGTTTTCGGTAAATAAGTGGCATTTCATTTAGGGTACATAAGGAAAAATTTCTCATAACTTGGTTTAGTTCAGATCATAAGAAGATAAAAAGCATTTGTGGACGTGTTTGAAGTGAGGATGTTCAGCTAGCGATTAGCATCTCTAATTCGTACAGAAAATGAGCCAAGCAATGAAGAAGGGTTGCTTGGCTCATTTACCAGCACAACTCATTGGGCTTGTGTTACGCCCTTCTTAAATATCTCCATGTAGACATGGTGGGTTTGGAACAAGTCCAGCGGTTCCAACTGAAATCGAACTGGGCCAGGAACTAGCTGGAATTGGAATTGGTGAAACCGGACTCAAAACTAGGCTCAAAACTGGGAAACACCTGGTCTGTTTTAGTTCCACCTTTCATGAAACCGGAACTATACCAAATCCAAAACTCGGTGGTTCCAAAATGCCAGTTTAAGATTTTTTTAATTTTTCCTTTAAATTTTTAAATTTTAAATATTTTTGGCTTGGTCTGGGCAGTTTAGAACTCGAATTGAAACAATACCACAAAACCAGTGGCTCAGGAACTGTAACCATAACTGGCCTTGGGCCGGTTTGGTTCTAGGCTAACCGGAACCCGCGTGTTTATCAACCATGCACTAGGTTGGATATCTATGCTTTCTCTCTCCTATGTTAAAGGACTGTCATTAGACACTAGTTTTTGTGGGTTCAAAACCCTATCTTACCTCTTAAAGATTTTTTTTTGTTGGTTTGGGTCAGGTTAGGGTACAAATCAATGTAGGATTTTGGTACCTAAACCCATTCATTTATGACATTATTGACACATAATAATACATATGATAGAATATATCATTCTATATAATTGATGGTACCTCATTAAGCTAAAAGAAAAACTCAGTTTTTATCAGTTGTTATTCACTAATAAAGCAATAATCCATCGGATATTCCCGAGTTCCTTCGATATATTTATGGTTGGTAAATGAAGCAGGCTACTTAGTTTGGCTCGGTTCAAGTCATCTCTCGCTCAATCATGCTCAGTTCCTTAAAGGCTTAAACCATATGAACTGAGCATGAATACATCTTGAGCTCATTTAGGCTTGTGAAAGTTCGCTAAATGGAACTTCTAGGGAAAATGTTTTAATTTGGTAAATGAATTATCATCTTTGCTTTATCTTTCTCGCCAAGGAAAGTTTTGGGTAAATGAATGACCATTTAATTACTGCATCTAAGGGTCCCTCTCTCAACTTGGTATGGCTCGGCTCTAAAAGGTGATGAAGCCAACCATGAACATGTTTGAATGGTGGCTGTTCAGCTACAGTTGGCCAGGCTTCAGTGGTGGATCTACATTGAGTCGAGGTGGGGCATCCGTGTCACCCAAAATTATAAAATCCAAAAGAACTGTAGCTTACATGTGATAGTGTGAGCTTAAAATATACTTCGTCCCATCCCAAACTGCTCCGTGGTCTATTCGCCCACCCTAAAGAAATTTCTAGATCCGCCACTGCACGGCTTGTTTCGAATAGGAAATGACAAGAACGCGGGTTGTTCCGATCGTTTGGCTCGTTTGCCAGCCCTAGGTACATTGCTAATTATCAAGTACGAAATGTTTTAGTGCCCAATGCTGTGCTCTTGCAGAAGTGTCTGTGTGACAGGTTTATTCCCATGGACGTGGTGAGAGCTATTTCCGAAGAAGGAGGTGATCCACATAAACAGGAGCGTTGATCGAGTCCATAATGACTTTCTCAATCCCCTCTTCAGGTTAGAAATCTAATCGAAGTAATGCTGCAAGGAAATAAATAGCCTCCTCATTCATCTCCTTTCTTTTTAGTTGTTCCTGTCATATTTATCTAGTTCTGTTTGTCTCCCAACTGCTTCTGATCTTCTCCTTTTGGAAGGTATGTTTGTCATCCAACTTTTCTGATATTATCTTGATTATGTAAGTGTTGGAAGGAAATAATAATTTACCGAGGATGATCAAGTTCTTCATCAATCTAATATTATGTTGATTATGTAAGTGCTGAAAGGAAAGAATAAACCATGCATGATCATATTTTCTGTCAATATGTTAATGCATCACAAAATAAAGCACATAAGAATCCATACAGCGAACCCTTTTAGTTTTGGTTTTGGTTGGCATCTCGGTGATACATATGGTCCTTAAAAATCAAATTTGTATGTTCATTCTTGAATATTAACATAATAATGCTTAGATTTGTTAGAGAAAAATAAATTTGTATAAAGTAATTTTCATGCTTTGTGTTTCCGGGAGTAGTGGAAAATCAGAATTTCATATTGTTCTAATTTTTTTTTAACTGAAATCTTTTAGTTTTTATGGTAATGATTTAGTGTACAATGTTTTCTTGCAAACAAACGTTAGCAAAAGCTAACTTCAGATCGAAGAACTACTTTCGAAGTGATGTTGATCAGGTGGGGCCTGACCTAAAGGTGAAGTTATAGATCGATCTTTGATGGAAAGATTAGACGTGTCCGGTTTTGGGTAAACCAGAACCTGGAATCAGAACGAAGTCGAATCGGAGCTGGTTTCAGTTTTGAAACTGTCGGTTTCGTGGTGGTTCTGGTTTAAGTCCGGAACTATTTAAAACCAATATTTTTATTTAAAATTTAAAATTATGAAAAATAAAAAAAATACTAGAACTGGTGGTTTGAAACTGTCGGTTCCAGTTTTATAAGAGGTAAAGCAGAAATTGGACCGAGTGATTCTCGGTTCTGATTCAATCGATTTCTGATCCGATCTGGTTCCGACTAAAACTGCCGAGCTGGTTAGGAACCGTCTATGCATAGGCAATAAGATCTCATGAGTGGGGTACACGGTGTACCACACAGAATAATGAGTGCAAGGACTCAACTATATATAAATATAATATGTAGAAAATTTAGATCCTATAAAACTTTAAAATGATTAATTATGCATTCCTTACTTTTTTAAGAGCATCAGTGTTATTTATAAAGTCATAAGGAAGGGACTCGTAAAAAGTGAGGAAAATGCATGAGTATTTATCGTAAGCAGGATACATTCACGATCTCATAACCTAGGTAACTAGAAAATGTCAATGTGTGAACCGAACATATTAACTTTTAATAAGTTAGTTCGCCATTAAAGTAATTAAATAATCAGTCAATATTCATGATTGTTTTATTTAGGATAAGTAGCGGTAAGTCGAGACGAGTGGAGTGTGGAGTCCTCATAAAGGAGTTTATGTTACGTGATACTGGATTTGGATCCCGATCGTCTTTCCACATCCAATCCGCACAACTTAGTGTGCATTTTTACGTTCCGTGAACATGACACTTCGTATCCAACGATGCGCACTTAGTCTAAGATCCTTTTCGTTTTTTCCTTTTTATTTACCGAGTAATGGATATTAGGTCCTTCCTCATGTTAGGATTAGACACAGGTACCTGTTACGGACCTGCTTTCTCAAGATTTTGCAGTTAAAGAGATAAAACTGTCTTCTTCTCCATTAAGTTTTCTATCTTCTTCTTTGTCTTCCTAAGAGAGAGAGAGTGCTCCTGCTAAATGAAAGAGGATCTTGTTGCCATCACGTACGCTTTGGATCGAACCATTCCCCTGCAAAATCCAATCCTGTTCTGAAGCCCGTGATAACATGTATCTCGCCTATGTCACCATGAAATAGAAAATATCACGAGATATGACAAGCTTACACCCTCCTTGTGTTAAATAACACTCGGACTGCAGCGAAGAGGACAAGATGAATTACACGGGTATAGACATGGCCGGTTCTTAACTGGTCTGGCGGTTCCAACTTGAACCGAACAGGGTCAGGAACCGACTGAACTCGTAACCGGCGAATCTGAATTCAAGGACAACCCAATTTGGTTCCAGTTTTACATTTTATAAAACTGAAACGAAAACCAAACCGGAAAAAGCAGTTCTAAACCACTGGTTCTAGTATTTTTTAAAAGTTTTTCATAAATTTTAATTTTTAATAAAATTACTGATTCCAAACTCAAACTAGAACCTCCCTGAAGCCAGTAGTTCCAAAATCCTAATCACAACTGGCCCCTGAGGTTCCGAGCTAACTGGAACTGAACATGTATACACTGGTAGCATACGATCATAGTATACGACTATTAATTCATTTAGGGTGAGATAATGTTCGGAGCTTGAACAGGTGCTTCTTTCAGAGGGACGTCGAGGTACAAATCTGCCATTATCTTTGTTATTTGTTTTATGATTATATTTGCTGTTGAGCATCTTCGATTCTAGGAACCGTCATTGTTTTGTATATATGCTCTAGGGATCTTTGTGTACAACTTTTCATTGGATCAATAGCTCACCCTGCTAGGGTTTGACTCACAAGTTGAAGGTCGTGAGTTCAATATAGGGAGCAGTTGATATGCTACTCTCATACCTTAATGTTATTGTGACACTGTCAGGTAAACATGGCTGGTTCCTAACAGGCCGGGCGGTTTCAACTGGAACCAAATCGGGTCGAGAATTGGTTGAACTCAGAACCGAGGATCATCTGGTTTGGTTCTGATTTTTTGTTTTATAAAACTGGAACCAGAATTGGCTGGTTCTCGTATTTAAAAAAAAATCTTATAAACTTTTTTTAAAAATTATCAGTTCAGAATGGTTTTAGAATCCGAAATCGATGTTAAGGTTATTATGGTTCCATGTTCCGAGTTAACCAGAACCAGACATGTCTCCTGTCAGGTTCATCCATGAATTAGGGCCCGACATCCTTAGATGCTACAAGTTCCATGCCCTTATATTTATGAAGTTATTTGACTGTTTTTTGAGGTTCCATGGGTGCATGCACAAACGTAAGCATGATTATGTGTGTGTACATGCTTGTGAGTGCACACTCTATTGGCATGAAGAACCCGACAAGCTCTGCGACCAGATCTCCGATGCCGTCCTTGATGCTTGCCTCGAGCAGGACCCAGACAGCAAGGTTGCTTGCGAGACCTGCACCAAGACCAACATGGTCATGGTTTTTGGTGAGATCACCACCAAGGCCAATGTTGACTATGAAAAGATTGTCCGCGATACTTGCCGCAACATTGGCTTCGTCTCGGACGATGTCGGGCTTGATGCTGACAACTGCAAGGTCCTTGTGAACATTGAGCAGCAAAGTCCTGATATCGCCCAGGGTGTTCATGGCCATTTCACTAAGCGCCCTGAGGAGATTGGTGCTGGTGATCAGGGCCACATGTTTGGCTATGCCACTGATGAGACCCTGAGCTAATGCCACTTGAGCCATGTCCTTGCAACCAAACTAGGAGCTCGTCTCACTGAGGTAAGGAAGAATGGTACCTGTTCTTGGCTTGAGGCCTGACGGCAAGACCCAAGTGACCGTGGAGTACATCAATGACCATGGTGCAATGGTTCCCGTCCGCGTCCACACGGTACTCATTTCGACCCAACACGATGAGACTGTCACAAATGAACAGATTGCTGCTGATCTTCAAGGAGCATGTCATCAAGCCCGTCATGATCCCAGAGAAGTACCTTGACGAGAAGACCATCTTCCACCTTAACCCATCAGGCCGTTTCGTCATCGGCGGCCCGCACGGTGATGCAGGGCTCACGGGCCGAAAGATCATCATTGACACCTATGGTGGATGGGGAGCTCACGGAGGGGGTGCCTTCTCTCAGGAAAGGACCCTACTAAGGTTGACAGAAGTGGTGCCTATGTTGTGAGGCAGGCTGCAAAGAGTATTGTTGCAATGGACTTGCCAAGCAGGTGCTTGTTCAAGTTTCTTATGCCATTGGTGTTCCTGAGCCTTGTCAGTCTTTGTTGACAGTTATGGAACTGGAAAGATTCCTGACAAGGAGATTCTTCAAATTGTGAAGGAGAATTTTGTATGCACATTTTATGTCTTTATTTCATTCTTGGAGGCTTATTTAACTTCAGAAGCATAAGAGAGACACTGCAGTCATTCGTTTGGAATCCACTTCTAGAATGATATCACCTGTCTTGAGAATCTTGACATGAGGATTTGCAGTTTCTTTCTTCAGTGCCTTCCGTATTTGTATTGTTTGAATCGAATTCAATGTGGTTCTTGTTGTTAGATTGTTATAGCGTCTTGCTCACTTGATCATTATGTGTCTGTGTGTGTGTTGATGCATTAATGGTGTCCATATGGTAAGATTATTCACAGTTGAGATGTTAATGTCATTAGCTGCACCCATTTACCCTATACAGGAAAAATAAAGCAGCTTACGCGGTGCTTCTTTATGGGTCAACTTACGTACTTTAAGGAGTCCATTGCATTATAATAAGCATTATTTGGTGGTGAATTTTAATGCCTCTGTAATTTCATTTTGGGTTACAATTTGAAGGCTGAAGCCAGATGTGGCGTGCACCCCCTGGGTGTCAAACTCATGGCCTTCAACTTGTGAATCGAGTCCTGTAGCCAGGTGAGCAATAACTCCGATTGCGCCTCTTTGCAATTTTTCATTTACTTGGAACTAACCAAGAATCAGAGATGATTAATTAAGCTGACGGTTTCCTCTTGCTGCCATCTCTTGAAACTTGATAGGTCTTAATGACAACGGAATGAACGTGGTAAACTCATTATCATGGCTGATTTTTTAAATACAGTCTATCATGCACTCCAAAAACTCAAACCAATACCACACCATTTTCAGTAAGAGGTGAGTCAGGCCTCCTGCATGCAAACAAGTGGGAAGTAATTGTGGCATTCTAATAATAACTAGAAATGAGATTGTGTTTAAGGGTTTATTATCGCCAAATATTGAAAAGGGCCACTTACAAGAGTACCTCTCTAATGTAAAGTGCAAGTAATGGCTAAATCGCCTTCACCCACTTTGAAGAGGAAGTTACAGAAACCAATGTAGAGAAGTAGGGAATAATATGAAAATCAGTCCACCATCATCCGCTTTGAAGAGGAAGTTACATAAACGAATGCAGAGAAATAGGGAATAATATGAAAAACAGTCCACCATCATCCACTTTGAAGAGGATACATGACATACATTATCAACCCATTTATTTTATTTATCTTTTGTTAGTTCCTCTTTACAAGTTGTTAGTTTGTAGTTGTAGTCCTTCTCTTTTAGTTAATAAAAAATTTCTTTCATTCTCACTGTTGTTTTCGTGAGTTTGGTCTATTTTCATTCTGTTGCATAATCAAACATACTACTGTATTTTGTCAATCAAAATCTATTTTGAATTTCAAAATTCATAAAAATTCTATTCTAAGGCAGATTTTCTCAATTTTTAAAAGATGGAAAAGCTTGTCTTGTCTGCTTTTTGATAGATCAAAAATTACCCAAATCCGAGTTCAAAAAGATGAGATACAGAGGAAGAGTCCTGTAAATAGGCTACACATTGAATCCCAAATAAGATTAAGGAATTACCAAAAATCCAATTTTTATCAGAATTGCCCAATGGTTAGTTGGTCGGATAGTTCTGTGTGTTTAGTTTCCAACACAATAAAATTTGCATAAGTCAGAGTTGTATTTAGGAAGATACGGTCAAAATACCACAACCCTGTTAATAGTCTATGACCAACTTCATTTCTGCTCAAGGTAATCCGAGTTCGAAATGTTTTGAGGTTTTTACCTGAATTGGGTGTGAACCTCAGTAGAGAACTCGAGAAAGCTCGGACAGAGTTTTAGGAGGCTCGAAAAGTGATTCAAAAAGCCACCAGAGCCCTATTTTGGACAAGTCCTCGTTAGAATATGCTCTATCAGATTGTCAAAGACCCTAGCCCGCCTGATCCCTTCAAAGAACAGAGATCTTCTTGTGACATGCCATGCACTTTATCGAACTATGCAATGAGACTATTCGTGTTATTTGACTTGAGCTGTTTTCAATAACAACAGCTTCGTTATCATAATGGTCATGGAGAGGAGGAGCTAGTTGGTGGTCCGAATGAAAAACCTTTCCCCTCCACAAATTTTCAAGTTCCTGATCTCCAACCGTTAAAAGATGTTTCCGAGCATTAAGTCTATCACAAACAATATTTATGACTCGCTTACGTGCACTGTCGAAATTGAATTTCCGAGAACAGCTTGAAACTATGGGATTTCAAACATATATTAACCAACACTTTGATCTGTCTTCATTTATACCCATATTCAATCAAACCAAGAAAATGTATGCTCTATGATTTTCTTCTAAAACCTTTTAGTTCATCTACTACCTGCTCTATAAACCTTATAAATGTGACCTCCCTCCAAATTCTAGTAATGGCGCACCGGCTGTTTTCTGTATTGTTGGTCACTCTTTGTGCGGCTATACATTCACTCAACACTGTTATTTTTATAACAGAACACGAGTTGCTCATTACAGTTAAAATAAATGAGTTTAATTGAGTTCAATTGTGTAACTTTCATTTGAAAAATGAATTTCCTCAAAAGTTTCATCAGACTATTCTGCGTGTAAGGTTCAAACCTTAATTTCTTCTTTTAATGGATGGAACTAATTTGCTTGGTATTGTCTCAAGCCATATATAAGTCGATTCATCGTCAACATTGTGTGGCATGGAGAAATTAAGTTGTTCATCTTTGAGAAAGAAATGGCCCTGGTATTTCTATTTTGTGTTATTTGTTTCCGTTGTTTTGATTCATAGGCTCCTCAACTGCCATAAATCCCACCATATAAACCAAATTTCCACATGAAGTACATCTACGCCCACGCAATTGATTGGCTTAACATGATTTCCTACCACATGTATAGATTATCTCACACTTCAATAGACAAGCTTATATGAGTTGAATTGAACTTGCAAATGTTCACATCCAGCTCATAGGGCTTAATAAGGCAGATTTTCAGATCACGAATCAAACAAGAGCAGATCATCATAAGCCAGAGGGTAGAACCATTATCGGCTTGGACCATTCACACACACACACACATATATATATATATATAGATAGATAGATAGATAGAGAGAGGTCAGTGCTCAATCGAGTGGTTTGTATGGTTCCACCAATCCAATCATCGACTACGACCCTCCACTACCTTTTATTACTTCTCCTATTCTCCAAAGTCACCTTTTTTCCATCAAAACCGCTAGCACCACCTCCAAAACTATCTAAGAAAGTACAAAACCACAGACACATATATATAGTTTTTAAGAGGTTTTGTTGTTGATGGGACAATTTTGATTGGTGAGGGCGGTTTTGAGCATTTAAGTAGTAGAAAGTAATGGATGAAACCATGTAAACCACTGCATTGAGCATGAAGAGCTCCCTCTCCCTCTCTCTCTATCACTTGTTGTGAACTCATATTTATCCATTACCTTTTGGAGGCATTAATCTAATAATATTATTTTTTGTTTTTTCAAAATATCATTTTTATATGACACTTATGTTTTTGCAAAGTAATGGGTGGGCATGAGTGAATAGGTTATGAGAGCAAATCCCTTGTGGGAACTTTGAATCAAATTTCTTAGTCATTTTACTTCCTTGACAAAGTTAAAGCTATAAACTCAACAATGCAAAATTAGCTATACACGTTTGTTTTATGGAACCCCAAGAAATGATATCCCCAAAAGAGTAAATAACCAACCACTTGTATAAGTATGATCCTTTGAGTAGCTAACCCAACTACTATCAGAATATCCTTCTAAAATTAAAGGACTTCAAATATAAACTAAACTATAGTCATTATTCTTTTTAAATATTTTAATACTCGATAAACACTATGCTACTGGTCTTTACTTGGATTGCTTGTATATTGTCTCAATCTATTTGATGCATATGTAATATCAGTAGAGTATATGTCATAGCATACATCAAATATCGAATGATTATAACATATTCTAACTACACCACGAGACAACCTTTGTTTGATAATAATTTAATACTTACATCAAATGGTGAAGCACCAAGATAACAATCAAAATAATAAAATTTGTTTAGAACTTTTTCAATATAGTGAGATTGTATAAGTCCTACATTGTTTCATTTTCTTATTATTCTAACACCTAGAATAACATCAACTTCTCTTAAATCTTTCATGTTAAAATTATTAGAAAACTTTTTAACATTTTAAACTTCTTCTGAATTAGTACAAAAAGTGAGTATATCAACAACATACAAACAAATCAAACAACCTCTTCCATATTGAAATTTGCTATAAACAAATTTATTTGATTAATTTATTTTGAAACCATTTGTAAGAACAAGTTGATTAATTTTTGATATCATTTACTTAACTAATTATATATAGTAGAATATGCTCACTCCAATCAACAACAACAACAACTAAGTCTTTTCCCATACTAGACGGGGTCGTCTACATGGATTCTTTGTTTCCACAGATCCCTATCGTGTGCCATGTTAGCAGTTAACTCACAATAAGCTAGATCAATATGCTCACTCCAATACATGATTAAATTTTCTCAAACATCTTCATTGTTCGATTGCAGTGATCAATGGTAGACATTTGAAATAAAAAAGTAAAGTGTACCATTGAGCATTAAATGTGAATACTCAAAGTAAACAATACACTTGCTTTTTGAGATTCATATCTCCACCATTGATTGTGGTGATAGAGATGTTTGAGGAGGATTAAATATTGATTAAGCCCTCTCTCTCTCTATATATATATATGAACTCGTATATGCTAACACATTTAGGTGCTAAGAATTCTTAATAATCCATTTTTGTGAAGAATTGTTCAAATTTAAATATGAAAGGTAGAAAGTATATGTATATTTTTGTGGATATACTTTATTCACATGTCACTTTTACTTTTTAAATTTTAGCTTTCAAATTTCAATCATTTATCATCAAAGATTGATGATTGATATTTGTTTGATTTTGTTAGTATCTAATATATATATGTATATATATTATTTCCTATATATATAAAAGTATGAGGTAGAGACAAATAAGTTGGCATTTGTATGCAAACCCATATAAACGGCTTATAATGGTTTGATAAAGAGAGATGAAAGGTTTATATTCAAATAAAAAACAAGTTGCTTTTTCTTATTGACTGGACGAAATTAATTTCACTTTATAGAAAAGGAAAAAGGTTACTTTTTAAAGTTGGAATCCGAACCGTCATATTTGATCAAACAGTTATGCGTGGTTCGCGTCCCAACCAGTCTGCATGCACCAGCTTCTCTATCAAAAGTAAGCGACGCTCATAGTTTTGCATGTCCTTGTTTAAAAATGCTACTTTTGATCATGCGCTGCGTGAACTCCATTCTCCAGAGTTGCATGCGCCTATCAAACTCTATCAGAAACCGCAAGATCTAAAGGCCCTCATTCAACGCACCTTGATGAGACGGAACATATTCTTACGCGTAATTTGATAGTCATGGTGGGTATTTCGTGCCCAACTGTTACATCTTTTGTTGAGGATATTCTGTGGAGCAGAAAACACAGAAAGAACGTGGTACAGCAGAAACTTGTGGCTATCGATCCACAGAGGCAAACGCTTTAAGATGAAATATCTAGCTTTATACCTCTTCATGGAATAAAGCACCCACCGAAATCTTCTATAAATTAACCTTACACTCTTATAAGATTGCAGTGCAGTTATCTTTATAACATAGTCGACTGAAGTTGGTAAGATTGCGGGGCCGTAAATAGTCGAATATAGTCCTATTCCTTCTAGAGAATGGCGAAATCGAGCTTGTTCTTTTCCCCCTCCAAGAATTCCAAGCAATTTCCCAGGAAAGAGAGTTCCAATCGACTGTTTCTGCCAAACACTGAAGAAATGAAGCAAGTGTTTGGAAAATTCGACACCAACAAAGATGGAAAAATCTCTGCTCAAGAGCTTGAGCATGTTCTGAAGTCTCTTGGGAAAAACAATTCCAGGGCGGAAGTGGTTGAGATGATGGCGGTTGCAGATTCAGATGGAGATGGATTCCTTGACTTCAAGGAATTCATGGCTGTGATAGAGAGAGAAGGAGGGGTGAAGGAGAGCGATATAGAGAGTGCATTTCATGTGTTTGATTTGAATGGCAATGGGAAAATCAGTGCGGATGAAGTTTACAAAGTCCTTACGAGCCTTGGAGAGAGGTGCAGCTTGAGAGATTGCAAGAAGATGGTGAAGAGGGTAGACATGAACGGCGACGGTCAGATTGATATTCATGAATTTATGATGATGATGACCATCACCATGAAGACAGTTCGTTAGACACACACATACACATGCATGCATGGATGCACATTTTGGTGTGCATGCGATCAACTATATGAGTGTACTAGCTAGTTCCTTCTAGAGCTACTTATAGTAGGCACATTTATTCCAACTATATGAATCATATAGCGTTTAACGTGATCTATAGAAGTTTGTATCCATTAGCATCATGTTACGTGCGTTGTTTATGCAAATAAAAGGGATTTATGGTTGTTGCACCTTTGATGAGTGTTTTGAGTTCAACTATCGTGGTTCATAAAATGCAGAGCGTAACTTGAGCCTTGTTTCACCTTAATTTGTGAACCAGGTCGTATTAAGGATCAAGAGCTTTCCTTATTGGCAAGCTGGCCTGGTTAGGCAGGTACAAGGACCTGCCATTTTCGTGGCCAGGCTTTGTTTCGATCTCGTGTTCAATACCCACGTTGGTCAGTCTTTGAATTGCAAAATCCTAGCAACTAAACCCATCTGCAACTGTTAGTGTGCTCCTGATTAATTTGGTTAATCGAATTCAGATTCAAGTCAAGTTCAGAATAGAGTCTTACAATAAACAGACCTGATGCTGATCTCGTGTGCTGACCTTGTGAGACAAAGGTAAAGAGAATTTCTAACAAACAAACGAGCAAGAAACCCTCTCTCTCTCTCTCTCTCTCTGTGTGTGTGTGTGTGTGTGTGTCCCTTTGCTGCATTTGGATTATTTGCATGTTAATATGGGCATAGAAAAAGTAGGAAGCAGAAATATATGATACTAAAAGAACAGATAAACAGATATAAGCTATAAAAATAATTATGATAATGTAATCAAGTTCTACAATCCCAAATCACAAGAAACGGTCGACCAGGGTATGCAACAACTAGAAGTAACTATAAAAGGTTTATGAAGAGATGCAACATTTCTAACTATTCGTAGAAAATGTCATACTGTTAAATTACATACATAACGCAATTCCGGATGGCTCGGTAGAGGCAGACCCACTTTAGGATGTGGTTAGCCATGAGTGTTATTCAGAAATTTGAATTTTTTTAGTCTCTCATTCTATGAAAAGAAATACAAGTGTTTTTTAAATGTGAAATACAAGTGCATTTCACCCCAATGGTCTGTCGAGAGTCGTGCTAGAGTGCTGCTTATATTAGTACAAGTGCTGGTTAAAATAAATAATATAAAGAACCATTTTAATAATTTAATCAATGGCATATATGCTAAACTCCTTGAACAATGTTAGAAAATGTAAGATAAATGCAGCGTTTCTTTAAGTTCTTAGGGCTCTAGTGAGATTCGAAACTAAAAGCCAATCAACCTATAAGAAGCATTATGTGGTAGCCCTTGATTATGGGTCGCCAAAGTGTCACATTCTAGTGGTCGCCTTACCGACTCGTCATATCACTTCCTATATCAAGCCTCATCTAGCGACCTATCATCGGTTTGACAGGATCCATATCGAAGATGACCTGCTTCTTAGACAAGTCGACTGCAAACTTCTTCATTCAACTTATAAAAGTTGGTTTCATATAGCCCCATGAGAAAATGAAACTCTTGCTAATGTAAGTTACATTTTTACTTTTAATTACAGTGGGAGGGTGAAGCTAGATATGCACTCCATGTGAATCGAATTGCCTGCCTCCCTTGATTTGCTCATAGCCTGTTTTTTCTCATATATTGCATCGATGTCATGCTCTTCCATGTTAATTTGCCTCATTAACAACTTTTCATTTTGAAACGATTCATGTTTTCTGCTTTGACCAATATCGCACCAATCCACTTCATGCCTTACCAATTTGGCTCATTAACAAGGTCTTCCGTTTGGTTGAAATCAGATATCTCCAAGATTTGCTTGTTAAATTCGTAGAGGCATTTTCTAAGAAATATATGAGTCTTGATATGATATAATATTGTATCATGTTTTCCTAATATCATGTCAATATCAAAGGTGAACATTATAGATGCCAATTATTTACCAAATAGAAGTGAGATTTATGGGCCTATAATTGAGAGTCAACGTATATGTGATAGTGGTTATTATGTGGAGGTGAATACCTTTGTTCATAGGCCTACGTGTGTATACAACTTTTGGACTAAATTAGAAGTAATATATAACTTTTAGTTATATAGGCCTACATATATATCATTTTTAATTCATCACTTGAACTAACATTGTGCAATTAGTTGTCATTGTAGGCCAAATTTGACATTGTAGATTGCACAACAAAATTTGAAGTTTCAAGTCATGTAGTTTAAAGGGCTTATAAGAAGCATCCACAAAAAAGCATTAGAGATTATCTAAATGATATAAAATCTAGACATTAAGAACCATACATCACATCTTTATGATATCCAACACAATCAAGTCCAGTACAAGGCCTTTTAAATCCTTCATGGAAAAGCTGAAAGAATTATGATAGTATGAGGCAAAATTAAAACATAGCTTGAACATGAGAACAACCCTTACAAAGTAAGATCAAAGACATAATAAGGGAGTTATATTGATAGCTACACATAGTTATAATCTAGTAAGCATATCATGTTTCCAATTTTTAATCAATCATGCCATGTTCTTGTTGGAGGTCAGTCTCAAGATTAAGATCCTTTAGTTTTATAATTTATAGTTGTATTTTGATGTTCTATTTGATGTTCTGAATAAATCGGATCCCAATGGATCAAATACTGATCCATTGGAAACAGATCATTAGTGTAGATTAGTGTCTTAATTAAGGGTAAATAGGTCTTTCAAGTCATGTCGTCTGTACTATTTAAACCCTAAGCTAATGCATTAGGTTATGTTACAGAAGAAAATAAAGAAAAGAGTGGTTGCGGCTGCCAATGGGCGCCGACCACCTTCAACATCTTCATGTGTTGTGCAAAGTTGATGTCAATGATGTTTATTATTATTGCATGAATCAACAGTTCTTGTCCATAAGTTACATCTAGCTAATTAATTATAACATCTTCAATTAATTATTATAAGAAGTACACCTCGGTACAAAGATTGATGAAGTAACTATGTAATAATGGGTTATTATAAAGATAAAACAACTGCAATGTTTTTTATGAAGAAACTAAGACATATAAGTAATTATTTTAATTTATTCTTTATATTTGTTTTCACTTTTTTGTTTATCATATAACTCAATATTTTTCTTGAATAGAAAAAAGTGTTAGAAAATATGAAAATATTCATCGTGAATCAAGTTCATCATCTACAACCACCTCTTTTAAGAAAATGATAGAATGTATTTGCAGAAAACATGTTATCTATGGGAGAGGTTTGGGCATTAGCGTTCCCACAAGGATAAGTAAAACTAGTTCAGGGAGCAGTGTGAAACATCAATATGTTTCTAGTTATACTCGATTTGATAATATGGAAAATTGGGTAAATTTTTTTATTACTTATTGACTTTTTCTAGTGATATTACTATTAAAGCAATTAATTTTGAAGTGTAATTGATATAGATTTTAAGAATTGAGAATTGTAATGAGGATTTGGTTCAGCTCGTAACGTAGGCATTCTCATTAGCATCACAACAACTATAGATTTTAAGAATTGAGAATCTCATTACCAAATTTCTATTGTTGTTGTTATACGTGATTAACTTACTCTTGTTATTTGTTATGCTTGCTAAAATTATACAAATGATTATATAAATTCTAAAATTTTGAATGAAACAACTAAAACAAGATTCATGTAGAACATATTCCAATTGTTATCAACCGTCAAAATATCCATAAGAAACGTCGAAAAACAGCTGTTCCAACCATTGTCTCATATGATTTTAAGATGCCAGTTACATCTACGTGGAGAGTCGGAGTAAGACTTATTCCGACTGTTTCAACATTTCGTCAGATTGTTTTCACACTACAATACAGGATAATTTTGGCTATTCCGAACAATCAGACCATGTGGAAGACGGTCAGAAGTGTTTATTTCGACTGTTTTTTGGTGGAAGAATTCTGAGTGATGCAGGAAATACTCCGACTATTTAGATAGTCGGAATATATTTTTTCAACAAAAACTATTGCGACTATGGTTATCCGATTGTTTGAACAGGCTGAATAATGTCTATGATAGTCAGAATTGCTTTTTTTTGGCAACAGTCACAACTGTGTCCTACCGTAGAGGTGTAAAGTGAGTCCGCCACTGATCACGTCACCATGCCGAGTGAGCTAACACCCTGAGTGATATGTAAGTTAGATTTTAACTCATTCTTTATTCTGTAAGTGTGAATCTTGACCCATTCAAAGCACGTCTAACGATCTAAACCATCATGTCATGTCAACACCGTACTCAACTATTATATTAAACAAGCACGTACGAGCCAGGCTTCTTTCGAACTGAGATAAATTGAACAAGGAGCAGCTCATCTCATTGTGCTGTCACACACACAGATATACATACGCACTCTTATCATATATCATGTCAATACTATACAAATTCAATTACACGATTATACTAGCTCTACAAGCTGAGCTTCCACGATCTGTGACAAGTCGAACTAGGAGCAGCTCATCTCATTTTGCTCTGCACACGCACTGGTTTGTGCGTCCAGACTGTTTATTATGATTCTGATACCCCAATCCTTTAGTAGGAAATTTCTTTAGAATCTGGAATATATCAGGGATAGCTGTCTTTTAGGCTGGTAGATACTCCATATAATGTAGCCACTCCTGGTGGTGGAGGTTGCACTAACCTTTTGAACAATGAGATGCAGAAATGAAAAAAAATGCTTCCTTATGGGGGGGGGGGGGCTTCTCATTTCCCCCTCTTTTACTTTTTAAAGTGGGAGGCCGAAGTCAGGTATGCATGCTTCATGAGCAGAACTCACAGCCAACCATCATGCTGAAGCAAGATTCTTACCAGGTAGTTGACGTCCCACATGACATTAATTATATTTCACCTGCTACCCTATTTTTTTATCAAACTTTTTTAATTAAATAATAAACAAAGTTATCTCTTCAAGTATGGAGCCTTGATACCCGTGCAAGAAAACGATTGTACATGATTACTGATATGATGATGATCAAGACAAACAGGATGCGATTTTCATAATAATTGTATACTCGACGGAAAAAAGGAGCATGATGATCCAAGTTAAACATATGACTCGCCGATGTTAAAAGCATAATAATATGATAATAGTGGTGAACTAAGTTCATGTTTCACAAAAGGTAACAAGAATGTATGTGAGAGATGTTTAGCATGAAACATATAAAGGTAGATGTACTTATGTTCTTTTCTCATTAGGGAAGCTAGGTTTAGGCAAATCCACATCAGGTGTTGAAGGCTTATCCTGGTTGTGGGTTAGTTCAGCTAAATCGAAACCAACACCAAGCCTTTTCCACGGTAACTGCTACCAGCTATATCAATTTTTAGCTGTTATTATTGAGATTGATGTCGTGTTATATCAGTATTTGACTAAAACAAAATATTTTCTTTCTCTCCCTCTTTTTCTGCTTCCGTGTCTTGTGCAAGGGGCATTCCTTTCATCACATCAAGCAGTGCCATTGGCAAACTGATGGTTTTCTGCATTGAGTAGTAAAAGTCAAGAAAAGGGCTAGCAGGTGCTTTTCTGAGATTAATGGATGACTACTACTGTATTTAACCATAGAGTAACATGTTTTTTATTTGAGAAGATGGAATTCTGCGGCATGTCATAATCTAAAATTCGTTGTTGGGTGATTTTCAAAATGCTTGATGAAGGGTTATGACAGTCACATTGTAGGATTAAAAGCCACATTGTTGAATGACAATTGTGCTTGCTAGTAATACTTAATAGTAACTATAACTCATACTTAATAGTGACTATAACTCATGTTGTAATTAGCAGTTATGTTATGGCATTAAAAGTCACCATTTCCAATTACTATTATGCTCATTAGTAGCATTTGATAATGACGGTAACTTATGGTGTCATATTGTGTCATTAAAAGCCACCTTTTTGAGCATCAACTGTGCTTGTTAGTAGCATCACATGAGTTACATCTTTACCATGTCTATATACATATACTGGTGCTCTTAAATGAGATTGGTCTTATTTTTCTCCCATAATATAAATCTGTTTATACCTAGTTTTTCAAGAGAATTTACAAGTCATACTATAGTGGTTAATTAGATTTGTAATGTTATCATCTTTGCTTTATCGATTTATCTTCGACTCAGTTGCATTCGTATAAAATGAATCGAGGGTCTTCATTGTATCTTAAAGGTGTTTGTCAGGTTTCATTGTATTTGGTTATTTGATATAGGTGGTAGCAAATAAACCTAAAAGTTAATGTTTATCACACCTCTAAGAATACTACTATCCAAACCTTCTTTTTCAGGATATTAAATCTAATCTTTCATATGCTGACTACTCAAGAAAGCATTCCATCTAGAAGAGCTCAACACCAACACCCATGACCTTCAACTTGAATGTGCTTTTACACTAATCTCCTAAAAGCTAACCATTACACAAACTTAGGGCCCCTTAGGAAATTGTCTAAAGAATTTTGCAAGTTCTTTGTGCGCCACCTTTTTCCTGGCGCATCCTTGTCTAAAGACCTCTCGATGAAGTTATCCTTGTCTAAAGAGCTCTCAATGAAGTTATGACGCTTCGATTGGTTAACTTCTCAGTCTAAAGATCTATGATCAATATCCATGCATGATTTGCATACTTAGCTAGGATTTATATGTATCAATGCACTTCGCATCAGTTTCATCGACTTGTCAAAAGATGATCCAACACCAAAATGCATGTCATTCATATCATCTAACACCAAAATGCATGTTATTCATGTGTCCATCTTCCAAGTTGGGTCAAATTTCACCTAAAGCAATCATCCAAGGTTGTCCACCGAAGGTGATGCTACTAAACTTTATACGATTCTCACTTGATAAGGACGAACAATGGACGCCATCTTTACTGGAGGAGCTTTTCTAAAAGGTGGATGCCTTTACCACTTTCTAATCACTAAACTTCACAGATTCCCTTTGACAAAAAAGGGCAAAAAAACATTTAGAGAAGAAAAAAGAAAGCTCGACAAGCGAATAAGGAAGCGGCATAAATGACGCTTCTTGCTTCAGGTTTCATCCATTGTGTACGAAACTCGAACTGTAACACAAGAAGAAAGAAGAAGAGCGAGAAGAGAGAAGATGACGATTGTGATGAAGCAGGCACCAGCTAAGCCCAGCCTGACGTTGGAGGACTTCAAGAGGTGGCTGAAGCAGTTCGACCACAATAGTGATGGTGTTATAAGCAGGCGTGAACTGCGTGCAGCAATGCGCACAGCAAGCGTACGCTTCAGCTGGCTCAAGAGTGGTGAGGGCATGCGTGAGGCCGACAAAAATGGAGATGGTGTGCTTAATGACCAAGAGTTGGATAACCTGGTTGCCTTTGCAGAAAAGAAGCTCGGCATGAAGATCACTGCCTACTGAAGATCTCTCTCTCTCTCTCTCTCGATGCAATTGCAAGACCAGGTAGTAAGGTGTCAATTTGTATCATGGCGTGTAACTCGTTGAAGTTTCTGTGCTTGGCTTTTCATTAATGTTTTCCGATCAAAAGTTTGTACCATTGGAAGTTAGATCCCATGTCATGTATCATGGTATTATATATCGTTGGCTTTCCTTCAAGTGATTCTCTGAATTCAATAAAGTGATCCGTTCATCACAAGAAGGCTTTTGGCTTTCCCCACTTCTATCCGTCCCTCTTGGTTCTCACCAGCCTGGGATGGATGTGCTTACTTCACATAGAAATGGTTGCACTGCCTTTATTTTCCTGAGGAACTCTTTAACATACAAATCCGGAAGTGTGAGGCCAGAAACACACACACGAGAGAGAGAAATATTGCACTACAAACTGAAGCTTCCAGGATTGAAAGGATACAACCCTCGATTAAGAGGGACATCTAACATCTGGATCACCGTAACTGAAATGAAATAAGATTGGTGAAATTAAAAAATAGAGTGAAGAAAGATGAAGGTCAAATAAGCCTGACTACCAAGGATCTTTATAAGCACCGGATCCAAGTTAGCCAACAATATATCCAATAATACATTATAAATGGAACCCTAATACATATCTCGATCATTAGAATAACGCAATCCCAACCCAAGTATATGAAAGCAAACCTAATTTTTACAACTAAGGTAAACCGTAATCCTATTGACCTAATTTCACAACTAAGCGAACCCAAGTACATGGTTGACTGTCACTGAAGATCGATACAAAAAGCATTAGAGATCACCGGCAACATATTGGCTAGCCAAAAGCCACAGTATATGTCATCATTGAATTATATGCTTCAAGAATTGCAGAATGATAGCCCATATTTTAATATTAGAATAAGGACAGATCATCACAGAGAGTGATGAATATTACAAGTTTCTTTGAAATACCCTTGCTACATAAATTGACACCAACGATTCCCCTCAACGGACTTGAAAGTTGAAACGAAAAAAATACAACGAATGGCACGTAAATAATTATACGAACATTTCCTTTAAAAGATGCACCAAAATTTTTTGGAACGCTCTACAAATGCTATACAATTCTTTCACCTATTTCAATTAGAACCACCATTAATCTGTACAGGCTAGCTCGTTGGCCAAAATGAGATGTTGCTTTCGATGGTGGGTGCAGCAGGACCATCTCTCTGGACGATTGGTTTGAATTCAACAGATTATCTGCCAAAGATGCAAAGTATCGACTAAAGCTGGATGCTAAAGCAAAAATTTTCTTAGCAACTTTGAACAGAATAAAGATCATGACACGATTACATTGAACAGACAAATTTGACGCCGACCAGAGACGAGCATACCTGTCTGAAATTCTGGAGGCAGATTGAAGTTAACAGTCACGAATCTGATCGGCAAAAACACTGACAGAAACGTATTTCAACGATTCCTATACACAAACAGGTTTGACAGAGAGAAACACCTGTACTAACAACAAGCAAATTAAGGGGATGTGTTAGCGGGTTCCACAAAGCCATGCTTTTGTTGTCCTTCTATCACGAACATCGAAGCATAAAGCATTTCCATGAAGTCTTGAAGCAACTGTATTAGTTTTAGTCACTGATATCAGGAAGTGGCATCTTCCAGTAGTTCCATGAATTAAAGTCCTCCTGAAGCAAATCATGCATTAGCAAGCAGCAAAGGTGAATAACATCTCAAAACGAACTGTTCCTACAGATACATACTGGTTCATATAAGGACATGGCAGGAAATATGCCATTAACAAGGGAATGTAAAGAGTGATATGACCTTGTATCAATCCTACGGTTGACAGCCACCTCACCCTATCAATAGTATCAGAGCTTCAGCATATGGACACGAACATCAACTTTGGAAGCAAAAGGATATTATGAGCAAAAAGGAACTAGCAAAAGTACCTTCGGATTAATAATAAAGATTTTTCCCTTTGGAATTCCAACCTTCAGATAGCTTATCTCATCAGTATCTCTGTTTCCGAATCCAGCATAAAATGGATTGCAATCACGAGGAAATAATGCACGAATATCCTGAAACAAAGAAGTGAAAAATGTACCGTTCAGAATGTGCCTTGGAAAAACCAATCAGTACTAAAACACAAAAAGACTCTATGAGCAGCTTTGATCATAGACAAGTCCATAAAATATGTAATATAAAAGACCAGGATAGCAAGGGTAGCAAACACAACTTAAGCTTAAATACAGACTCATCCAAAATCTTCATGAGTATTCTAGAAGTCTATGGTACCTATCAAAAGCAACCATACAACTAAGAGTCTAGTTTATACATCTGCCAGATGTTTCCCGAGGTCCATTAAGACAATCCATAAACTCAGTAGATGTGAAATGCTGCTGATATTTAACCAGCCCATTCTATACTTGGTTGTTCCAAGTTCCAACCTTCTCAAAAGATGGTTTCTCTATGATATAAATCAAAAAGAAAAAATTGGTTTGGCTGAAAAGAAGATGATCAACTTATTGTTAGGACCACCAAGCTCTTCTGCTTACCAACATAATTCCAAAATATTTTGGGACAAGCCTTTTTAAGAACCTTGTATCTTATAGACAGGATACAATTGAAAACCTTTAGTAACATCTGCCTTCTAGAATGATTTTTCCAAATTGAAAAGATTACTTGAGACTTAACTTTCGCTATGTAAATGTTTATTCCAACAAAAGAACAAACTAGACAACTAAAGCTATTAAATGTGTTCCTTAGATGGTGAAACATGAAAGAGCTGTAGGATCTACAATCTTAAGAATGACAAGATATATGTGTTCAGAAATGTCTATTTCCTTGGAAAATGAAATGTTAAAAGCTGAAGCGTATGATAAAATTTACTCAACTCATCCTTTCCTCAAACTTGATCCCTCTAGAAAATTATCAAACTGAATATCATGTCTTGGATAAAGACAATTAATTGCATTGGTGATTATTGTACAAAGAATCAAATAGATAATGAGACAATGGATGGATATCAAGAAAGACTAGATGGTCATGATTTATCGCTGTGAACCAAACACAACAGAACTTATAATATTCAAGAAGAACCAGTAAAAGGGATGAAAGTGCACCGCAGAGATATTTGAGCTAGAAAAACAGTGATATAGAATCTGGAAGATCCTCCAAAACCTAGTGACATGAATCTATAAGAGACAGAATCTAGAACATCCTTTGAAACAATTAAATGGCTTCAAAGATTTATATAATATGAATCATTTTGTCCAAAGGAGTAAAATCAATAGGCTTTTATGAAGGTTGGTGGCCAAACAATATTCTTATATAAATATGAAAAATCTTAGGAGTGATAGGTATCACCTATGTTATCAAAAGCAGCAGCCACTCGTGCACGTTGCAAATATTTGAAGAATTTAGACCTTCACACTTGGAGTTAATTATGCTAGTTCTAGTGTTGATGTCAACCTTCACCCCTAACTTCAAGGGGATTAAGATTGCATGCTTTTCTGTTCTATGCTAGTGCAATCATGAAGATTATTACCTTCAAATTTGCGAGGGTCAGTAATAACTGTCCTTTTGTTTTGTTTTGTAAGTGTTTTCCCTTAATTACAATCTTCATGCTTTCTCTAGTGTGTTCGATTCCCTTCCTTTTCTGGTCTGAAGAAGACTTTCATCAATAATTTATTGAGTTTGTCTATTCACTAAGGATATATACCTCTGTCACGAAATTGATGGTGAACCATTCGGTAGTGATCGTGGTATATATGTATCTCTTTGCTTAACGTGGGGTTTGTGTTTTCTACGGTGATAAACTGTGTAGCGTTGTATTGTTGCTAGCTAACTGAGTAGTTATTCTTATTTTTTATAGTGACTATAAAATCATGAACATGTGCAGTTGCTTGTCCAAGTGACAACGATAGTGCCAGTGGTAATTGTGGCACTAGTAATACAATTGGTATTCAGTTTTCTAATAACTATAGACCCCCAACTTCTAAGGATCTAGGATGGAATAGGGGTTTCACAAAATCTATGACAGATAATATATCAACGTTCAGTATGTTATGTGGTCATGTTTCTACCAATGGAATAACAAGATATAAGAACCATTTAATGGGAAGGAGCGAAAATGTGGCAACTGCAAGAATCCAACTAAAGAAATAAAGAAAGCAATTTACGATTATGTACACAGTACATCAAAGAAGGCCGAAAAGGTTTTATTTCCATATCAAAGACAAGTTTTTGGTATGAAAGCTAACATAGGGGGAGGCACCCAAAGTTTATCATCTTCATCGTTATTTGGCTCACATCCACCTCTTCCGAAGGGGCCCATGGATTCATTTGTGCATATCGCTTACTCACTATGATAAGCTACATTAGAACATCGATATAAGAAAGAAGAAAGAGAATGAGTATGTATATCCATTAGCAAGTGGATGTGTCAAAATGGAATCCCTTTTAATGCTATCAGATCCCCTAGCGTTCAAGTGATGATGATTAGTGATATAGGGCAATTTGGACCTGGAGTGAAGGCTCCATCATACCATGAAGTAAGGGAAACATTCTTGGAGAAAGAAGTGGGACGAGTAAGAGAGTTTACAAATGGATTTAGAAAGCATTGGGCTACATATGGATGCTCTATTATGTATGATGAATGGACAGATAAAAAATAAATAACACTAATAAAATTTTTAGTTCATTGTCCTAAAGGTACAGTGTTTCTTAAGTCTATTGATGCATCCCATGAAGTGAATAATGCAAATAATTATATACATTGTTAAAAAAAAAAATCTTAGAGGATGAAGAGAAAAATGTTTTGCAGGTAGTAATAGATAATGTAACAAATTATGTTGCAGCTGGTAGAATGTTTATGGTTGAATTTAATCATTTGTTTTGAACATAATGTGCTGCACACTTATAAATTTGATACTTAAGATATTGGAGAGACAAATAAACTAAAAGACATCTTCAGCAGGGCAAAGAAGCTAGTGACATTTCTGTATAGGGTAGATATTGCATATGATGAGACATTTTACTGGAGGAAAAAACATTCATAGACCAACTGTGACCCGTTTTGCTACTAGATTCTTAACCCTAGACAGCTTGTGGCAGTCAAAAGAAGCTCTAAGGTTGATGGTTATTTCTGAACAATGAGAAAAATGTCCTTTATCAAATAGTACTGAAGGAAAACAATAATTTTGCAACTCAGATTTTGGAAGGTTATTAGTTTTTCACTTAGAGCAATGGGTCCTTTGGTAGATATTTTACGTATGGTGGACAATGATGAAAGTCAGCCATGGGCTACATCTATGAGAAGATGGATAGTGTGAATGAGCAAATAAAGATACATAAATATATTTTAAATTTATGTATTGTCATTTGTTAACCTTTACTTCTTAATCTTATAATAACATTTATCTTGTTTTATAGGTTAATATGAAGAACAAAGAAGAGCTTTTATTTGGGAGATCATAGACAAAAGATGAGACAGGCAAATGCATAAGCCATTGCATGCGACTGTATTATATATGAATCCAGGGTTATATTATGATTATGATGGGATAGAACCTAATGATAAGATTAAAGGTGATTTGTTTCAAGTTATAGCTATAAAGTAAGAAAGAACAACAACAAATCACTCACCAACTTATGAGTTATCGAAGTGTCGCAAGTCGTTTTGGACTGGAATTAGCTATAAGTTCGAGGAAAGCATATGCACCAAGTAATTAATTCAAGTTGTTTTTTTTTATTATTAAGATATGATTTAGGGTTTTTGAATATGATCAATTTATTGTTTACACATGGTTTTTGTAATAGCTGAATGGTGGATGAGCTTTGGCTATGGATGCCATGAATTGCAAAATTTTGCTAGTTTTGAGTATTGCTTGTAGTGCCACCTCATGTGAATGCAACTGGAGGTACCTTTTAAATGGTAAGAATTATACTTTTTTATTTACACTATAATTAAATGAAAGTTTTTTTATTGAGTTAATGACTTACCTAAATTTTTCTTCTTATCTTAGATTCATATGAAGAAATAGAATAGATTATTGCATCAAAAGCTTAACGACTTAGCTTTTGTGCAATATAACGAAAAGTTAAGAAGAAGGAACAAAGAGAAGAAAGCTAACATGTTGGCATCGGTTGAAGATCACGATGAATATCCTAATGATGAGTTTGTTGGTGGCGACACTTATCGATATGACATTCAAAACATGAAGAGGGGGAGTTGTTTATAGAAGGTCAAGAACACGAAAGCGACAAAGAAGGCAAAACAAATGAAAGGATAAGATGCCTAAGGAAGATTAAGAAGAATTTAATTTTGAAGAAACAAATGGAGAGAAAGAGGAACTAGAAGAACAAGGATCTTTGTCTGAAAATGAGTGAACATGACCTAAACAATTAAGTGTGATTGTAATTGAATTTTGATAGATGCTATGTAACTTATTCTTCCATCTAATGCATCAAGATTCAAGAATCCTGCCTCTCTGAGAGCATAATTGTTTGCCTTTTGAGCTTCAATTGTTTTATTGATTGCACTGGCGTTAAAGAGACTCTCTTCAAGCCATGACCATTGCACATATTCATCACAACATGGAATGTCTTAGTTGTGAGAAGATGGGTGGAGATTTCATCTCCAAAGGAAATAGAGGCGGTGATTGAAGTTCCTAGCCCCATGGGAACAACATTATGCATGGCAGCAAACATAAAGAAAGACCATGAAAATGGTAACTCTTTTTTTTAAAGATAGAAGTTATGTTTGTTATTATGTGTTTTGTTATTATTAACTTACATCCATAGGATGTCTTAAGCAACTTTTTATCAAACACTTTGATTTCCTTGGTTACATTAGTGCTGATCACACAATGTCAAAGCATTTCTTCTTCTCTAGGGGATTGAATATGTTGTATTGTCAATTATTCTGATTTCTGCCTTACATATTGTAGAGAAATGGTCAAAATTTTGCTTGCTGCTGGTATTGATCCAACTACCCAAGAGACACAACATGGACGGTTAACTTTGCATATTGCAGCCATGGCCAATGATGTTGAGATGGTTAAGGTATGGTGTTTCTTGTTATGCTTGTTTTGCTTCTTTGCTAGAAATTAGTGCATGTGTAAAAAAAATGTTCAAAACATGTTGAAACCTAAATGCAATCTTAAGCTTTTTTTCTCTTAATGGAATCCTTATTTTAATAGATAATTCTAGACGCTGGAGTTGATGTAAACATTAGGGATGCTCACAATTCAATACTCCTTCATGTTGCATTGGCAAGAGGTATTCTTAAGCTTACTTTTTCTCATACATGTGTGCTTGCATTCTGTTGTTTAGGGTTACTGAGGACTGAGTACACTTGGAAACAAACTTTCCAGTGCTATTGCATTTGATTCATGAGCTATGGCATTTATAGATTGTAGAGAAATTGTCAAAATTTTGCTTGTTGCTGGTGCTGATCCAATTGCCCAAGAGACACAGCATGGACAAACATATTTGCATATCACATCCATGGCCAATAATGAGATGATTAAGGTATGATGCAGGTTTCTTTTTCTACTTATTTTGCTTCTTTGTTAGAAATTGGTGTATGTGTAAAAAATTGTTTCAAACATGTTGAAACCTAAATGCAATCTTAAGCTTTCTTTTTCTCTTGATGGAATCCTTATTTTAATAGATAATTCTGGACATTTGAGTTGATGTAAACATTAGAGATTCTCACAATACAATACCCCTTCATATTGCATTGGCAAGAGGTATTCTTAAGCTTTCTTTTTCTCATGCATGTGTGCTTTCATTATGTTGTTCAAGGTTACTCAGGACAGAGTACACTTGGGAAACAAACTTTTCAAGATATCCAATTTTTATGTCACTTATACTAATTGTCTCTCTGTTGCCTGAAAGTACTCAATTCTGGCTTCAGTTGTATCGTTCTTATGTCTATGTGTTTCCTTAGAAGTTATAAGTAGAATTTGTTTATTTAGTTTGATTCATATTTATGAAAGAAGTGGTTGTGTTTCTTGATATTTCTTAGAAATTAAAGAACACATTATATATATATATATTTTAATCATAAATAAAAGTGTACCACTATATCTCTGCTATCGCTATATCAGGGTCGACCACTAACAACCCGCTAACTGCTATTGATAACATAGGGTATCACTTGGCTTAAAATATTATTCAATAAAATATAAAGAAACCAAAAGATACTTGAGAAACAGAGTAAAAGTACACTTATACCCATATACAAGAACCAAGGTAACATCCAAAATTATGCAAATTATTAGGGTATCAAGTTGATGAGTCATATAATGAAATTATGGAAAAGAATAGAATGAAGGTTGAGAGAAGTAACGAGTACAACGAAGAAACAAGTTGAATTCATGCTAAGGAGATCAACTATTGAGGTGTCTTATGAATCATTTTAGAGGAAAAGAACTTTTTTATGGTATTTATTGATTAAGAAAAATCTTATAAAGTGATATTCTTTAGAGAATCTTGAAAAAGATAAGTATCAGTTTCTTTAAAGAAGTTAATATTGTACTATATAAAGAATCAACTTTAAGTCCATATTTATTTATCTAAGTTATTGACAAGTTAACAAAGCATCTTCAAGATCAAGCACCTTGGTATATGTTATTCGCATATGACATTAGGTTAGTGGATGAGTTCAAGGACAAAGTTAATAAAAAATTGGAATTATGACGAGAAATACTAAAAAACAAAGGCTTTTCTCACTTAGTAGTGTAAATATTCGTCGATAGTCGAAGGTTGATGATTCACGAATCAAGTCCAACAAGTCGCCAAGAATCAAACGGAATCCAAGTATGGATGCCAAACTTCAAGTATATCAAATAAGAGAGCGGAAGCATACAAAACCAAGTCAAAAGTTGTGCCAAGACAGCATAATTTATTCATGGTTTGAAGTAGTATTTATAGATTTTATAAGGTGTACAGTGAAATGAACAACAAAATGAAGAAGGAAGTGGACTAGTGTTGGCCGGCCAGCACTAGCCGTTGGGCAGGGCGCTCCCAACGGTAAATGGCCATGCTGGTCCTAGTCCTTGTTTCAAACAGGGACTGCAGGGGCCCTAATGGTCAGTACCCCTATTACATTAACACCCCCCCCTCAAACTTACGGGGTAAACACTGAAAGTTTGTCTAACAAGAATTGAAACCGAATAGCTGAAAGGGACTTGGTGAAAAAAATCTGCTAACTGCATCTCAGATGTAACATAACACAATGAAAGCTTCTTGTTCAGGCATTCTTCACGAACGAAGTAGCAATCCATCTCGATATGCTTTGTCCTCTCATGGAAAATATTGTTGGAAGCAATGTACATGGCGCTTTTGTTGTCACAATACATGATGACAGGACGTTGCAAAGTTAAGAGAACCCTCTTGTTAGCAGTATTTCTAACATATCTAATAATGCGTAAAACAAAATTCATATGAACAGGAGTTGGTGCTTGCTGAAATTGACTTGATGTGTGGACTGCATGAGAAATATCTGGTCTGGTAATAATAAGATAGATAAGAGCACCTATGAGCTGTCGATACGGGATGAGATCAACTAATTTCTCACCGTCAGTGGATCTTAACTTGGTACCTAGAACTTCTGGTGTGTCAACGATTTTGGTATCTATAAGACCAGATCTATCAATGATATCATTGGCAAATTTTGTTTGAGACATAAAGTATCCACAATTGTTTTTAGTTATTTCAATGCCTAAGAAGTAATTTAGAAGACCCAAATCTTTCATGTCAAATTCATGATGAAGATTAAGTTTAACTTCTGTAATTCCTGCTTCATCACTCCCTGTGATGATCATATCATCCACATACAAAAGTAAGATAACAACCCCTAATTCGGTTCTATGTACAAACAAGATAGTATCAGTATAGCAAGTCGTAAAGTTATGTAAATGCATGAATTTTTCAAATCGATCAAACCAAGCTTTAGGTGTCTGTTTCAAACCATACAAAGCTTTTTACAATTTAAGAGCATGACCAAGAGAACATTGAAAACAAGAGGAGGACTCATATAAACTTCTTCATTCAAATAACCATTCAGAAAAGCATTCTTAACATCAAGTTGGTATATATCCCATTGCCTAATCGCACTAATGATTATGAGAATTCTAATTGTGGTCATTCTAGCTATTGGGGCAAAGGTTTCATCATAGTCAGTTCCATATTCTTGAGCATAACCTTTAGCAACTAGTATGGCTTTATATCTCTCGATGTGACCATTGCTATGAGTTTTGATTTTGTAGGCCCATCAACATCCAATAACTTTCTTATCCTTTGGTATGAGTGCTATTATCCATGTTTGAGCTTTGTCTAAGGCGTTGGGTTCATCTTTCATAGCATATTCCCATTCTGGGATACCTTTGGCTTGATGATAGAATCTGGGTTCTTTAACTTGACGAAGAGTGACAATCAAGTTTTTTCTTCGAGATTCAAAAGATTCATAGGACACAAATCGCTGGGGAGGTCTTGAGACTATAGGTTCTAAACCTGTATTATCAGGTTCTATACGGGTATCATTGGTTTCTCTAGTGCATCTTGTATAATGTGAAGGAAAGGGTTCAAGAATCGATTGAGTATCAACAGGTGTATACGGAGTATCGCTATCTTCAACAGGGTTGTCTTGATGACCTATTGAGTCACAATCATTATCTTCTTCCAGATCAAAGAAGTCTTGAGATATGAAAGATAAACATATAATTTGTCTTCTATGGGATCAAGACACCTATAACCCTTCTTGTCTATGCCATAACCAAGAAATACACATTCAATTGCTCTAGGTAATAGTTTATCATTTTTATCTGTATACACAAAACACCTACATCCAAAAACTCTAAGTCGTTCATAGTATGGAGGGATATTATATAATTTTTCAAAATGTGAAGTATTCTCAAGATTAGACGAAGGCATTCTATTTATAAGATAAACTGTAAGAGTAGCTTCGGCCCATAAACATTTAAGAACACTACTAGCAATTAACATAGTTCGACATGTCTCAATAATATGTCTATGTTTTCTTTCCGCTAAACCATTTTGTTGGGGTGTTTTAGTGCATGACTTTTGATGAATAATTCCATTTGATTCAATAAATTTTTGGAATTCATTTAACATATATTCTCCTCCCAAATCCGATCTAAAGATCTTAATGGTGGCCCCAAATTGATTTTGAATCATATTGCAAAAGACTACAAATTTTTCAAATACTTTGGATTTATGTTTTAAGAGATATATCCAAGTAAAACGAGTAAAGTCACCAACAAAAATAACATAGTATTGAACTCCTCCTTTAGAAACAACGGGCGCGGGGCCTTAAACATCCGAATGTATTAAATCAAAAGCTTTGTTTGGTACATAGTTTCTTTCTCCAAAAGAAAGATGATGCATTTTTCCAAGGATACAATCTTTACATTCAAACTTTTTCTCTCTAATTGTTTTCATCAAAGGAATATTACATAATTTTTGAGAGTCCAAGTATCCAAGTCTTTTATGCCAAAGAGTAGCATCTTGGGTAACATTACAAAACTCAGAGTTTGGCGTTCATTTTGTATAGTCCACTTTCTCTATGGCCTTGACCAATCACCTTCCTCGATAGATGATCCTGCACCACACAATGTTGGGATGAGAAAGTGACTATACAATTATTGTCACATATTTGAGCAACCGAAAGCAAGTTTAAATTAAGTTTTGGTATAAAACTTACATTTTAAATCTTAAATTTTTTCTTCTTCAAAGTTTCCTATTTTCTTGATTTGAAGTTTTGTTTCGTCGGCCATAAACACATGTTTCCCAATAGTTTCATGAGATTCAATCAAAGAGTTTTCACTATGTGTCATATGAAAAGATGCACCACAATCTAAAAACCAAGACATACCTTGAGAAGTGGATAGGGCATTCTCGAAAATGCTTGCCTTTTCCTTGAAAATTTCTTCTATATATGCTTTGATGTTATTAGGCAATACTCCTCCTTCTTCTACGGCTCCCATGTTTCCACTCCTTTTCCGAAGTAGAGGATAAGTGGTTTTAATATGCCCACTTTCCTTGCAATAATGACAAATTGTGTCTTTGTTGGGCCACGGTCCCATGAGCTTCTTTGACATACCTTCGTTATTCTTTGCATGTGGAGGCTTGTAAGTCTTCAAGTTGGCTCTCGGTTTTGATGCGGCAAGCACGACTTCTTTGGCCACATTCATATTCATCAATCTTGTTTCCTCCATAACAAGATCGGCCAAAAAGGAATCCCCTCTAGGTCTAGGTTTTCTATATATAAGGTTTGATCTAATATTTTCAAACTCGTCTCTTAACCCACGCATAAACAAAAAGAAATATTGGTTGTCTAAGAATTCTTGAAATTCATCTAGTTTGTGAAGATTTCCAAATTTATCAAAGCTTCTTAATTGAGTCCATAACTTTGAAAATTCATTGTGGTAGTCTCGAATGCTTAGATTTCCTTGTTTAAGCATAATCATTCTTTCCATTAAATCGATTTGGAATACAAAATCATCTTGGAAATGAAGCTTCTTCAAGTATTCCAAGTTTCAAAAGCACTAATTCTATTTCTAAGCTTTTTATCCACATTTTGACAAATAATTCATGTAATTTTTGCATTCATTTTTTTCCATAATTTCAAATCTTGCTTGTATTTTTCGTGAGCTTTGACAATTTCATCGTCATCCAAACCATCAATATACAAAATTGGTTCTTTTATGGTTCCATCGATGTAGTCCCAAAAATCTTTTGATAAAAAATACTTTTTCATGGTCCTAACCCAACTTTGGTAACATTTTGGGTCTAGGATTCATCTAAATGCCTCATTTTTGCCTTCCATTTTGTGCAAAATAAAATTTTTTGAACTAACCTCAAGTTTGATATGATTCTTCAAAATTTACACCCGTGGTACGCTTCGCAATACACTTGATTTCTTCAATCCGAGGCTCTGATACCATGTAAATATTCGTCGATAGTCGAAGGTTGATGCTTCATGAATCAAGTCCAACAAGTCACCAAGAATTAAACGAAATCCAAGTATGGATGCCAAACTTCAAGTATATCAAATAAGAGAGAGGAAGCATACAAAACCAAGTCAAAAGTTGTGCCAAGACAACATAATTTATTCATGGTTTGAAGTAGTATTTATAGATTTTATAAGGTGTACATTAGGTGTGAAATGAACAACAAAATGAAGAAGGAAGTGGACTAGTGGCCAGGCCAGCACTAGCCGTCGGGCAAGGCTCCAACGGTAAATGGCCATGCTGGCCCTGGCCCTTATTTCAAACAGGGACTGCACAGGCCCTAATAGCCCTTGCCCCTATTACATTAACAAGTAGAATAAAGAGAGAATATATGAAATGCAAGTTTGACCTATTTTGTTACTATAAATTATATGAAAATTAAGATTGATACGAACTGCATTCCTCAAAAGAAAGTTTTAAAATATCTATGGTCAGTCTTTTAGAGTGACTAAGAAATTAATAAAGATGTCAAACATAGAATTAATATAGATTGGTTAAAATAGAGGGTTGCATAAGATATTCTATGTGACAAGAAGATACCATAAAGTTGAAAGGTAAATATTTATAGAGCAATAATTAGACCTGATATGGTATATGATGTTGAGTGTTGAGTAGTTAATCATCTAACACATAAGATATCGTGATAGCAATCAAAATGCTAAGATGGATATGTGACCATAAGGAAAGATTGTATTGATAATGGGGTTATCAGAGACAAATTGAGAGTGGCACCAATATATGATAAAATAAGATAAAATTGTTTAAGATGGTTTAGAGACATGAAAAGACAACCAAAGGAAGCTCCAGTAAGAAGGTGTGAAAAACTAGACGAAGAACATGTTAAAAGAGAAAGAGAAAGACCACAAAAGTGTTTGAAGGAAACAACAAAGTAACCTATTTTTTATTGAGTTAATTGTTAGCAAGGCATAGGATTGAACTCTGTGAAAACAAAGAATCCATGTAGCCGACTCCGTCTAATATGGGAAAGGGCTTAGTTGTTATTGTAGAATCATGTTGTCAAAAGATCTTGCCTCTTCGATGTTCACTCAAATTTCAAAGCAAGGACAAAAGCAAGGTAAGGGTCATCCCGAATGGATTGAGGCTATGAATTCTGAAAGGCTGGTTGTTCATCTCTTCTTTCCTGTTTACAATACCATATTATAGTTTCCAGAGAGAAATTAACTTTCAAGTATTCCCTTTCCTTTCACTTCAATTCTTTTACAGATAGATGAACTTTTATATCCAGAATCACACTTCTGACTAAACATTAGTGCGATTTTAGCACCACATCAACTATGTGGTGTATTTACCCAAACAGCTTCATCTGAGACTCCAAATGATTAATGAATAAAAAAGATAGACATTTTTGCCATTCCATAAGTATGCAACCATAGTGATATGACAAAAGATTTCGAAGGCAATATTCTCCATGTATATGGCTTAGCAGACCTGGTTCAAGCCTAGGAAGCCTTGAAGCAGCTCATATCGAAAAATGGTGGTACTGGATAAATAATTTCTCTATGCGATAGTTTCCCAAGAACCCAGATAAATAGTTGACAGTTCCACACGGATTGCAGAGGCAAAGTAAAATCAGCCTTTCTAGATACTAAGTGAGGCCTACTGCATGTGTCATTCTGATTTGACTTTGGTTATACCTGCATGCAAATCTAGAAGAATACGATGATTTTTTGTGGTACCCTTCCATGTTCCAACTCCTTTTAGGCCTTCCTCATTTATGGTGTGCATTCTCGGACTTCTCATGTCTATGCATTGGAACAACATTTAATCATTTCTCCAGAAATCTAAAACTTCTGGAACCATTTTATAGTTGCTGCACTGAAATTTGGTGTTTCTTGTTTGACGAGACATCGCCCTCAGGTCTTCATTGCTAACAGACATCTTTTACCTATTAACTGGCCAACGCTTGGCACCATATAACAGCCCCACGGACATCTTTTACATTGAATTTTGTCTAATCTGCATAACTTTTATGAGTTACATCTCCATCAGTTTTGCCATCTTGCTGCAACACTAACATTATGTATTTAATAAGTTTGATTGGATTAAGATCGAAAATTCAGATTCTATTTTCAGTGTAATGTTCACCAAATCCAACTCCCAACAAAAAAAAAAGGATATCAGTGTGACCATGCTACCGCCTCTTCAAAATAAGCACATCAAACTAACAACTCAAAGCAGACACATAAGCAAGGCGCATCTGACCAAAGCATTGATCACGGCTTTTCTAAAACCAACAGGATCACATGGAACACACTGTCCCTTTATAGTTGCCAAATGTTGGGTACCTACAAGTCTCCTCGAAAACATGGTTAATAGAACAGTTCACTCTTTCAGCCTTACATGCATCCCCAGCAAATGCTCACTATATTGGATACTGAAACATCATAAACGCAGAAGGAGATGGACAATTTGAAGAATAACTCCCAACTCCGTTCAGACACTTCATAATTAGGATCCCTGAGTGACTCGAGTGAAATTACGATTCAAGCATGAAGAATAAAAAGCATGGACCTAATAAACCACAAGGGGTAGCGATAAAACAGTGTTCATAATGTTGATTTGACCCTCCAAAATATATTTTATTCATCAGAAAACAGAAGAATACAAGAGGAAATGAAGAAGGGTGCAGGTCGGCACCCCTTGGCTGCCACCATCTGCTGCCCACGTTTTTTCACACACCCTAACCCTAATGACAACATTTTAAATACTATTAATCTAACTTGAAAGACTAAAATGCCCCTAATTAGTAATTAATAGGATTCGGGTCCCAATGGATCAGAATCTGATCCATTGTGATCCAAACCGTACATAACTCACACTAATTACATAGAACTGAACATAAAGACATTACACGACACAACCTAGACTCTAAACATTCTGTCAACTTGCTCTTCATAACACGCCCCCTCAAGTTGACTCCTGAAGACTTGTAATTTTCAACTGTGAGAGTGCTTTCTGAAGGCCATTGACTGATGTTGATTTGGTGAAAATGTCTGCTAATTGATCCTCTGAGTGAACATAAACTAGATTGAAAATTCCTTTGGAAATCTTTTCTCTGATAAAGTGACAGTCGATCTCAATGTGCTTTGTCCTTTCATGGAAGACTGGATTCTGTGCTATTTGCAGGGCAACTTTACTGTCTGTAAAGAATGTAATCGGAGAGTTTTCTTTAAATCCAATTTCTTCTAGGAGTGAGATAATCCACTGTCCCTCACACATACCTAGAGCAATAGCTCGGTATTCTGCCTCTGCACTGGACCGGGCTACCACAGACTGTTTCTTGCTTTTCCAGGATACAGTATTTCCTCCTACACGTATTTCATAGCCTGATGTTGACTTTCGATCAGTCTTCGAACCTGCCCAATTAGCATTGGAGTAAATTTTTATATCCAAAGTTGGGTGTGGAGTATATAGCAAGCCATACGTGATAGAGGATTTCAAATATCGAATAATATGGAAAATTGTATTCATATGATGTTTAGAAGGACTTTGCATCCACCTACTTGCATATCCAACTGCAAAGCTGATATCTGGTCTTGTGATCGTTACATATATCAGTTTTCCTACTAATCTCTGGTATTTTCCAACATCTTCATAGGGTTCTGCAAGCTCAAAATTATCACCCTTAGGGATTTCCATAGGAATGGAGCATATTCTGCAATCTTCCATTTTCGTATCCTTCAGTAGGTCTAGGATATATTTCCTCTCGCTTAAGAATAATCCATTCTCTTTATGAATTGCTTCTATTCCCAAAAAATAATGTAACCTTCCTAAATCTTTCTGATCAAATAATGTATGGAGCCTTTTCTTTAGATAAGTTATACCTTTAGCATCATCCCTTGTAATGATAATGTCATCTACATTTACCAGTAATATAATAGTCTTATGATCTCATCTGATGAAGAGTGTGTAATCACTGACACATTGCTTAAAACCCAGCTTCATGATTCCATCACTAAATTTTTCAAACCAGGCTCGTGGAGATTGCTTTAACCCATAAAGTGATTTTTTTAACTTACAAACCTTGTTATGTGTCTTTTCCATTGTATACCCGAGAGGTAAATCCATATAAATGTCTTCTAGAAGATCACCCAGAAGGAATGCATTCTTAACATCTAACTGCCATAATTACCATCCTTTATTTACTGCCAAACTCAAAATAATCCTGATAGTGTTCATCTTTGCAATAGGAGCAAATGTTTCTGTATAGTATATACCAAAAGACTGGCTGTACTCTTTAGCTACTAGTCTAGCTTTATATCTTTTTATATTGTCATCAGCCTTATACTTTACAGAAAATATTCATTTACATCCCACTATTTTTCATCCTGCGGGCAGATCTGTTAGTTCCCACGTGTTATTCCTTACAAGGGTTGCAGTTTCTTCTTTCATTGCTATTTTTCACTCTGGATGTTGTCTTGCTTCTTCGTAGGTTTTTGGTATGAGAGTAGAATCTGCATTCATAATAAACACCTGATATTCTCTGGGATAATTAGAGTAAGATACCATTTTTTCCAAGGAATATTTCGCTGTTTTCCGTTTTTCTTTTCTGATAGCAATAGGCAAGTCATCCAACTCATCATTAGAATGCTGAGATACTTCCTGAATCTGATATGGAACTGATTCTGGGACGGAATTATGATCGGGAGTGATTGATAGCTGAGGAGCAACAACCTTCCTTTCCCCTCTAGTATACACTTGTATATTTTCTGCATGAGAAAATGACAGGATGCTAACTCCTGTGGACTAGGAGAGATAGGGTCTAGGATAGATTTGGACCCGAGCGGCAAAGGAACGAAAGGCTGGAAAAAAGACTCGGAAGGGCTCATTCCACTCGGCTTAGAAAGCTCTCCCCACGAGCCCCGAGGAGCCGAGAAAATAAGACTCGGCTTCATGAAAAGTGACATCCTTAGGGAGATATAGACACGACGACGTTTAGGATGATAACATTTATACCCCTTTTTCGAGGCATATCCTATGAAGATACATTTGATAGCTCGAGGATCTAACTTTCCGATGAGGACTATGAACATGGACAAAGACACGTAACATCCAAAGACACGACTCAAGGCATAATCAGGTCATAATGGGAATAGGCGGATAGTAATGTGGTCATGCGAGTCCGCACAGACTAACATCATCTAGAACCCGAGAAGGTAACCTATTTATCAAGTAAGTAGCAAGTAGAACAAAGCAGTTTCCCCTCAAGAAGACCTCAGGAAGCATGACATTTGGAAGAGTAACGCCTAATAACCTCAAGGAGATGATGATTTTTCCTCTCTACAACCCCATTCTGTTTGACAGGCGTCACACATGTTAACTCATGAACAACACCATTATCTTTGGAGGAATTTGGAAAGGTTGTCATTCACATACTCTCTCCCATTATCCGAACGCAATCTTTTAATGGGTTTCCAAATTGTGTTTGAACCATATGGGTAAAAGTTTACAAACAATCGAAAAACTTCAGTGGCACTTATCTTTCATGAGGAATATCTCAGGATTAACCTCCGGGTACAAATATCAATAAAGAAAACAAAATACTTATATCCATGCACAGATGTAGTAGAGCAAGGGCCCCAAATATCCAAATGAATAATCTCAAAAGGAATAACTGATCTGTCTTCACTTAAAGGAAAAGAAACACGATGATGCTTAGCTTTTTGGCAAGTCTCATAATTTAAATTCAAATTATTACAATCCTTAAATTTTGATAGTAACATTCTCAGCTTAGATAATGGTAAATGTCTAAATCTTTGATGCCATCGAGATATGTCCTCTTTCTGTTCCCTGGTGATCACAATTGATTGCAATGCTGCTCCTTTATGATCCTCGCAGAAATATAAGCCTCTTCTCACACTACCTTGTCCAAAGATCCTCCCCGTCAGCATCTCCTGAAAGTAACACCCAGTAGAATCAAATATTATACTATATTTTTTATCTTAGTCATAGCAAACACAGATAATAAGTTGACTGAGATATTTGGAACATGCAGGACATTCTTTAAGATACCAAACGAAGTAGTAATACTTCATTTTTCAGCTATGGGAGTATAGGAACCATCTGCGAGTTTGATATTAATGTTGTCTTGAGACAATTCATAATTATAAAAAAACTCTCTTCGACTGACCATATGATCTGTCGCACTTGAATCAATAACCCAAATACGTGAATAAGAAGAACCAATATTACCCAGAGTTAGGAAAGAAAAAGGATATGCCACCGTGGCCTGAGGATCACTGTGAGATGATGTAGACGCAGATTGAGAATCAGTTAGTCTGGCTTTAAGGAGTTCAATTTCTTTCTTCATATCTGCTAATGAGGCCTTACTATCATCATTCCTTGGTTTCTCTGTCTGATCACTGCTGAAGTCAGTGTTGTCCGTATCGCACCGTATACGTATTGTACGGGGGCCCGTATCGCACCGTATCGTGCGATACGGCCCGTATCACACGATACACCCTGGGACCCTTATAAAGGGTCCCGAGCTTACTGAAACCCGCAATTTTTTGCGGGTTTCCTCTCTCCTCTTGGGTTCTTCAAGCTCCCTAAGAACCGGTTTTCACTTCTTTAGTGTTCAAAGCTCCAAAATCGTGCCCGACGGCGTTCGTGCAAGCCTCCAAACTCGGATTTTGATATATTTTTAATGTTTTTTCTATTTTTTCCTTTATATTTATTGTTTTTTGTGTTATTTCGGTTTTTTTTTGAATGACAAAATATGAAGTTATTAAGTGTGTATACGATTTTTATTGCATTCATGAAGTGGGAGACACTCGATTTGAGTGTTATTTGAAAATTGGGGGATTTACGAAGTGCTTTTATTTTCAGGTTTTTGTTTGAATTAAAGTACTCCATTGAGATGGCACGAAGGGGTGGTAGATACTCTCATTCAAAGTTTGATGATCCGGCATGACAGTGGGGTATACTAGTTGAGCGTTCAAGGTTAAAAATCATATGCTTATTTTGTGAAAAGGTGGTTAGTGATAGAATTTCAAGGTTGAAACACTACCTAGCAGGAACCAGGAAAGAAGTTGCTCCATGCACAAGCAGAGTTAGAAGTGTGCCAGAAGGTATTAAATGGCAATGCTTGCAGATGATTGAGAGCATATAGGAAAGGAGACAACAAAAGGATGATTTCCAGATGTATGAAGAAGTTGATGATGCTACTGCCACTGGAGTTGGATTCACTGATAGTTTGCCTTCAGATGCTAGAACAGATATTGGTAGTAGCAGTTCGCGAGCGCCTAGCAGGGGAAAGAGGGTTGCAGTTGAAGACTTTGGAGGTGGCAGAAGAGGAAGTTCAGGAAGGAGTAGAGGAAGAGCTTCTTCTTCTGGCATACATTCGTTCTTTTCTTCCTTCCACTACACCTTGTGCTCAGCCAAGAATTTGTGCTGTTATGGCTTCAAAACAACTGCATGATCAAGCAGACCTTGCAGTGGGCAAATGGTTTTATGATGCATGCATTCCATTTAATGCAGCAAAAAGTTTTCATTTTCAAGCAATGACAGATGCAATTGCTAACATTGGTCCAGGATACAGGATGCCCTCTTATCAGAAGTTGAGAGGGAAGCTATTAGATCAGACCGTGATTGAAGTGCAGCAATATTGTTCGACTTTGAAACAATCATGGAAGGAAACAGGATGCACTATCATGGCAGATGGATGGACCGATAGGCGAGGAAGGACATTGCTAAACTTTTTTTTATATTGTCCAAAAGGACTCATGTTTTTGAGATCTCTAGATATGTCAGAGGAGAGGTACACTATAGAGATCCTACGAGAGGAATTTGATAAGGTTATACAGGAGGTTGGGCTAGAAAATGTAGTCCAATTGATTACAGATAATACAGCTAACTACAAAGCAGCTGGAAAGGAGTTAGCTGATATTTATGGGACTTTCTACTGGACACCATGTGCAGCCCATTGTTTAGATCTCATCCTCAAGGACATTGGTGAGATGGATGAAATAAAGGCAGCAACTGAGTGTTGCCAAGATATTACAAAATTCATTTACAACCATGCATTTGTTTTGTGTATGATGAGGAGATATACAGAAGGTGCAGAGCTTCTTCGCATAGCTGCATCTCGGTTCGCAACAAACTTCTTATCTGTATAGAGAATTGTGAGACAGAAGCAAGCTTTAAAGAGAATGTTATCCTCAGATGAGTGACAATAATTTGCAGAGTTGCCTCAAAACAGAAGGAACAAAAAGTTAAATGAGATTACAGAAACGATTTTTAAAAGTTCATTTTGGAATGCATGTATCAGATTATTGAAAATTACTTGTCCTTTAGTGAAAGTTTTGAGATTGGCTGACAGCGAGGAGAAACCATCTATGGGCTACCTTTATGAAGCCATGGACAGGGCAAAAGAAGCAATTAGAAATAACTTTAATGAAAAAAAAAGAGATTATGTGCCCGTGTGGAAAATAATTGATAGTAGATGGAATAAACAATTGCATCAGCCTATTCATGCAGCAACCTACTATCTAAACCCATCATTGAGGTACTCAGCAACCTTCAAAAGGGATGGTGAGGTTAATCGAGAAATCATTGAATGCATCGACAGATTAGTCCCTGATGAGAGCATAGCAGATGCGATACTTCGAGAGATGGAGATATATGATAATGCTCTTCACTTGATGGGTTTGCCTGTTGCAATTCGCAACCGCAGTACGATGTGTCCAGGTAAATTGTTTATTTTCATATTTAAGTTTCATCTTACATTACTGTGGATTATGTCTATAATGTTTGTCTTTTTCTACAGATGTTTGGTGGAACAGGTTTGGAACTGATTGTCCAAACCTTAAAGATTTTACAGTGAGAGTCTTAAGCCAAACCTGTAATGCAACAGGTTGTGAAAGAAATTGGAGTGTTTTTTAACACATCCATACAAAGAAGTGCAACAGGTTGGAACACAAAAGACTAAATGATTTAGTTTATATTCGTTGTAACATGCGCCTTCGTGAAAGGTAATGTTGTATTACTTTCAAATTTTCAATTCAATATAGTTTAACTTCAGTCTTCAATTGTTAATATTATTTACTAATTGTTTATCTTTGTTTGTCGTATGCAATTAAAAAAAGTAAATAGAGAAGAAAATCAGTTCGATCCAATAAGTTTGGATAATTTTGATATATTAGAAGATTGGGTTATGGAAGACACTGAAGAAAATGCCCTCCTAACTGAAGAAGACATTGCTTGGATTAATTTGGAAGGAGCGCAACAACAATATCAAGGAGATAGAAGAATTTGATTTTCAAGAAGAAGGTGTCGCTGATGATGATGATGAGGATCTGCAACAAGGAGAAGATGAAGATTATTTAGTTGATGATCCTGATTACAATTTGTAAAATGTAACTGTGTCTGTAATGTGTATTTCATTTTTTGAATTCAAAATATATAAATTGAGATGCAATTGTTCAATGTTGAATGCTCAATCTTTACTAAACTTACAGTATATGAATTTAAAGCAATTACCAGATTTTTTCTGAATTTTTCTTGAATTTTTTCGATTTTTTTTCGTATTTTTACTAATTTTTATTGATTTTTAATTAATTTTTGCATTATTTTAATATTAAAGTACGATATGATACGCCCGTATCGTGGAGCCCAGCGATACACGATACGATACGCGTCAGACAACACTGGCTGAAGTAAGCCCTGTTGGATTGATTATGATTCTGAAACTAAGTAGCTACTCCAACCTAAGTTACATAGACACTTCTAAGGGGTGGAGTGTCAACCTCGACACTGGTGCGACACCGACACCGACACCGTGTCGGGTGCGGCATGGCAAAAAAAAAAAATTTGTAAAAAAAAAATTTTGCAAAAGAAAGTATATATATATATTTTTTTGTAACTCCCGGTTAAATGGGTCTGGATAATGAAGATTGATTTGTGTATTATGATGAAATTAGTAGTTGTTTACCATTTATATGTTTTGCTTTAATATAAACTTATAAAGTTGTGGACTTGCTATTGTAGTTGTATATCATATTAGCTTCAATGATTTTGGGTGCGAACAATTGGTTTCTTATTACTCAATGTGATTGGATTCTTGACTCCATACTGTAGGTCTTTGCACAGAATAATCTTTGTCACCAAACACATTTAAAGACCAAGAACATTACCTGATCAGAAGAGTATGACATCACTAGTGGATCCTAGCACAAATACTAGTATATGTTATATCCTACTAAAGATCTCGAAACTCTTTGAATCCATAACTTCGATATTTTGTAGCTCATAAAATCATTGTAAGTTTCAGATCATTATGTGAGAACTTGCTAATTGATACCTATGTGCACCCAAAATTAGCAAATACTAGTTGTATTATGATTGATTTATTTAGGTTGAATATTATATATAATATATAATATTATATACCCTAGCCGTGTCGCCACACCCAAAATTTTTGAAATTTGCCGTATCCCGCACCCGCACCCGCACCCATGTGACATAGACTCCAACTAATTTCTAACATGTTTCTCTCGTATGGCGTGATTTTCCACAATGTTAACAGATTAACTTATCCTTGTCTTTAAAAGTGGTCCCAGATCTACCTCTGCCTCATCCATAACCTCCTCTCCCCCTAGAAAAGGTGGGAGTAGATGTACCTTTTCCTATGAATACTGAAGTTTCTGATATATTCACTTTGGTTTCCTTTTCTAGCGGCTTTTTATCCTCTTTACGAAGTAGGAGAGAATATATTGTACTCAATGGTGGGAGTTCTTCTATACTAATAATATTGTTCTTAACAGCCTCATACTCAGAAGAAATTCCTCATAGAAGATCAAATACTTTTCGCTCTTCAAATTCTTCATTGCGCTAAGTGTGCAGCTCTAGCATTTGGTTTTGGAGTAGAATTGTAATTCCTCCCACAGACCTCTGAGTTCTGCATAGTACTCACTGATAGTTCTTTCTCCCTGTCTACACTTCCTAATCTTTTCTATAAAATTATACTTCTTTACAATGGTTTTTCTCTGGGCATAAGCCTCCTGTACTGCCAACCATATCTCTCTAACTGTTTCCAAGAATATAAAGGTACTGCCAATGGAAGGTGTCATAGACTGAATCAACCAAGTACTCACCAGTGCATTTTTTTTTCTCCATCTACAATAAAGAGGATCTGTACTTGAAAGTTGAGTTACTTCACCCGTTATATAATCCCAACGCCCCCTTGCCATAATTGTCAGTTCAATTGAACGAACCCACTGGAGATAATTTTTTCCATCTAATTTCAGATTGGTTATCTGGAACGCTTCATTTTTATCTGTAGAACATTGTTCATTTGTAGCACCCATCTTGGTTCTTTCCATGAATATTTTCAAGGTAATCCTTTTTTTTTTTAATCACCTATAATTTAAATTAAATATACTTGAAACACGATCAAATCAGCTGTGTGTATAAAATACACCAAGGGACTGAAATACCCTAAGAATCTGCTTCTCACTTCAAGAACCCGTGAACTCTAAGTTACATTTGCATAACCCTCTGTTATGTACTTCATAAAATCGTGAAACACGATATGAAGAAGAAACAGAATACCGATGTAATCCACAAAATCACTAAAAGAATTTGCACTTCACCGATTCCTTAATCTCAATATGAAATATGCAAATCACGGTATCTTCAATCCAATGGATAGAATCCCCTCCTTTTATAGATTCTTTCTATGATCATTAAAATAGAAGAAAACATTCACCAAACAATCAAATAGGCTTACGATTTTGGTTGAATCCACTTAATCAGCATGAGAACACTTCATGATGGCTGAAACTTCGTGATTAAGCTTTGATACCATGTTGATTTGACCCTCTAAAATATATTTTATTCATCAGAAAACAGAAGAAAAGAGGAAATGAAGAAGGGTGTAAGTCGGCACCCCTTGGCTGCCGCCACCTACTGTCCACGTTTTTTCACACCCTAACCCTAATGACAACATTTTAAATACTACTAATCTAACTTGAAAGACTAAAATGCCCCTAATTAGTAACTAATAGGATTCGGGTCCAAACCGTACATAACTCACACTAATTACATAAAACTGAACATAAAGACATTACACGACACAACCTAGACTCTAAACATTCTGTCAACTTCCTCTTTACAACACATAAATCCTTTGAATACTTCTAAACCATAACTGTTATGAGAAGACAAAGATTGTTCACAAATTTAGATATCTAAAACCTATGCCAATCACCAATAAACCTTGCATATACAAATTACAGATGAACAAAAAGAGTGGAATATAAAGAAATGTATGCCCCCAGTGGCACAGAAAGGAAGGAGTACTTAAGCATGATAAAGAGGACTATTTAACCATCATTAAAGAATGGATAGTTCCAAAACAATATGAAGTGCATGATCAAACCTAAGGATCTGATATAGGCACCACTAAGAATATCTAAACATATCCTCAGGTGCATGTCCCAAACTTTTTCCATCTACATGAAGAATGTACTGTAACTAAACAACAACAACAACAACTAAGCCTTTTCCCATACTAGATGAAGAATGTAATGTAACTAACCTAAATTAAATTAGCACGATACTACACTGCCTATTTTGTCATTTCAAATGCAAAACCAGATTATTACTGATATACTGTGTAAAGAAGTAGGAAGTAAGAAAGCTTGTTAACTACAACCTTATGCATATCACTAAGGCACCCAAAATTTGGACTGAAAATGCTATGTACAACAAAGAAGAAGAGAAGGATAACTCACCTCAAGGCATGCAATCTTGAATTCATGAGGAGCTCTTCGAATAACTGAAAAAGAAAATCTTAATATGACATTCCACACAAACATGGATTATACAAACAAAAGGCACATAAACATGCACACTCATGTGTCTCTTGCAAAGAAAATTCAAATCCAAATTTAGCTCTTCCTGCCCCACTTCACACCACTAAATTTACAATGTAGAAAATGATAATAACACGGTCAGAAATAAACCACACAGGTAAATGGAATCAGAAATGCGTGGAATGAACAAATAGCAACAAAAGTGAAAAGAACCAACACCAAACCCTGAATATTTTTAGATAAAACATGATCTTTCCTTCTTGTAGTTAAATGTCAATATAGCACAGGATTGAGCTCTATGGTGACTAAGAATAACCCCACAGTGTGGGAAAAAACCCTGGTTTTTGCTCTACTGCAGCAATTGGACAGTGTGCACTAAAGTAGGTTAACCTCAGTACCATCAAATCTTGTCCTATGATAAAGATACCCTGTAGTAGTGAGATATGTATGTCTTCCTCTTCAAGACTTCAACAATTTAGTAGTAACGAAGCAGTACACTCACCTACATCACATGAACCCTTCTACCAAGGTACAACACCCATGTCCGACACTCAACACCCATACTTCTCCTGTAACTGACTTTGCACTATTTACTTTAAATATTTTCAGTTCTGTATCACTAAGGTACCTTCATGAAAGTTAACCGATTGTTACTTTATTAATGAGTTAACTTATGAAACAACAATTTGGATTGGTTCACATATTAATATTTTTGATTAATTTGATTATCACCAATAGTTTCATGAGATATTATCATTATATAAATAATACATACAAAATATACTTATATATAGTTGTCTTCCCACACAATGATTTTTGAAAATTGCTGGGCACCCATGTGACAGACACTCACTAAAGTCATAACAATACTAAAAGATAAAAGGAACACCACATTGTATCCATATTCCAGAAACCATCTTCAGAGGTGCATGAACAAAATGCATATGAAAAACATGCAGAACAAGTGAGAAAGATGTTTCATTCCAGACATCCATGAAAATTAAAAACTAATATATCAAGGACCAAGAAAGCGCTGTACTCTACAGGATGCTTACTGGAAATGACAAAAACAGAATCAACCTTGAACGCTTAAACAGGAACTAAAAGCACCTATAACTTAACCTACAAACTAAAAGATACACCTAGAAACAATCTATTATCAAGGAACAAGTCATCACCTTCACGAAACAAAGAAGGAAACAAGCCATCAGGTGAAATGACGACGGGTCCATCAGGAAGAGCTTTCCCATCCTGCATGGAAGCATAAAACCAATTTTCCAAACATTCAAATTGAAAGAGTATTCCTCACTAGGTATGTATTTCAATATGGACGTCAGATCATAACAAACGTATCAATATCCATGGATAAGAGTTGATCACAGAATTGTTTCCCAAATTATTACCTGTTTGAGATTAAAAAGGAATTGCCTTGTCAGATAAGCTTGTGAGATAGCCCGAGCACTAAGGAACAGCAGTTGATAACCGTTCTCCTGCATCAAGAAAACTTCTCAATAAAATGTGTTTAATCATTATTGCATGTGCATAGTTTATTTTATTGATATTTTTTCGTCTGAAATGGCATAAATGTACACATGAGCACCCCAAGAAAATGAGAAGCAGTTTAAAAGTGAACACAAAAGAAAATTGAATCTTCGACCAAGTTTAAACAAATTGGCCACTGAAAGAAAGGACAAACCAAAATATAGAAATGGGGTATATTATATTCTTTAGAAGGTTACAGTCCATGGAAGCAGTCCTTTGATTCGAACAACAGTAACTAAATGTTTGACACTGCAAGTGTTCTGAGAACTTCGAAACATACCTAATGTCAAAACCTCCCCACACGCTTCTACTATGTTCCAGAAAACTAAGATTAGGGGCTTTTGGACACTATATTGCATTATGCATTTCAATGAGCAGTTTCTACCACAAGGTGTTTCCACAAGTTGGTGGTAACATGGTTTTGGAGATGACTTACTGTTTTTCTGTATAGACTGTATTACAATATTATATTCAAGCCATCCCCGAGGAAGATTCTAGAATCCTCGGAAGTCAGAAGGCCAAAGCTGTAGTGTTTTTGAGTCCATCAAAAGCCCCATAATCAGTTTTCTCATGACGTTCATCACCCAAACTATTATGCCTTAATCTACAATTACATTAACGCTGTTGGATGTTCTGGTGTTGTGGCCAACATACGCCTGACTAAACTAGGCATAACTTAATAGATGGTGCACGTTGAATGCTACAAAATACAATATCTATCCGAATATTTTGGAAATAAAGAACAAGAAAAGGTGAAGTATAGCGTATCACCTACCTTTATTGCTGAATATAGATGTGCTACACCTAAATGTGACCAGTCTTTTCCAACCAAAGGCATGAATTGTCCGAGAACATCTGACCTGTTCAATCAGGTAAAAGAAATCCATTGAGAATATAAAGCACTCCGGATTTCTTCAAGTCGATCTCAACTTGCAAACGTAACAGCATCTAGGTTTGCAGACTTCTTTTAAGAACTTACTTTGTGATGGTTCCATCCACATCTGAGACTACTATATGTGTGTTCCATTTCCAGAGATATATTCTAGCATCAACCTGATTCAAGAAAACTATATGCAGTCATGCCACGATGCAGACACTCACTACAATAGTTAAAGAGAAATGCTTCAGTGGAAACAAACCTGTTGCTTCCCAAGCATTGGCGTTGAAAACGTAAAGGTTACTACATTCTGTCCTTCTTTTAGATTTAGCGATGCCAACTGCTCAGATGTTGGAACAATTGTCCGAACCCTTTTAGGAGTTCTTCTCATGCTTTCCTCCCCAGAACTAAGCTTGTCATCAAAATTTTGACTACTATTTTCATCAAGGGTAACAGCAAGCGATCGGGAAGTTGCATATGTTCTTGATTTTTTACCAAACGGCCAGAATCTCCAGCTTCCACTTGTGGGAACAATTGCAGCAGATGGGTACTTATCAAGCATCTTTTCAACTGGCTCCACAACAATCATGCCCTTGCGTTCAGAGGTGCTCGCTGGTCCAAATGAAACTATTCCCAAAACAATAGGTGCTGCAGCTTCCCATGGAAAGTACTGACCATTTATCCGTACTATGAGCTTATCATTGTTCAAAATTGACGGCCCTAAAGCACTGAACTTCTCAAAAGAAATTTTCTCAGCATCAAACGCCTTTGAAGCAGCATCAACCCCCATGCCTTCAGACAGCAGATGCTTGCAAAGAGATATGTCTACACAGAGCAGAATACACATACAACTAACATGAGAACCTGATATCACAGAATATTATCTATATATATATATATATATATATATATATATATATATATATATATATATATATATATATATATATATATATATATATATATATATATATATATATATATATATATATATATATGTGTGTGTGTGTGTGTGTGTGTGTGTGTGTGTGTGTGTGTGTGTGTGTGTGTGAATATATATGTTGTATGTATATATGTGTTTGAGTTCGTGTGTAAATATAAGCAGACCCACAGACATACACAACAAAAGGCCACTTTCTACCCTATAAACACATTCATAGGAGACATGGTAGCCTACCAACAGCAGGACCATTAGAGAGTCTTGCATTTTCGACTGTAACCTGAGTTTCACTAATAGAAACTCCACCCTCAGGCTTGCACCGCTCTGGTTCCACATCCATCTTAGAGCCTTCCATACGCTCTGAAGGACTTTGGGAATCCCTCTGAAGCATTTCCATTTTCAAGAGCTCATAGTTTGAAGTTAGTGAATGGCTAAGCGTATGAAGGTCAAGGCTTTCAAGATCGGAGATGCACAATCTGATAATTGGTAAAGACTTAGACAGCGGTTCAGCATCATCTTCATGCTTGCAAACTTTTGGAATGTCTATGGCTTCGGATCTCTTCCCATCTTCGAGGTGCATCCTGTCATAGATATCATTTAGTGATTCTCGAGTGTAATCTTCAATGGTTGAGTCTGCTAGCAAAGAAGACTGGAATTCATTATTAGTGAGCTCGGATGACAAAGAGGATTGGGGGTGTATCTCGGAAAACTCAGTTGATTCCTGAGTATCATCAATAGCATGCAATGCAATGCTTTTTTCCTGAACAACTGTATTTTCATGAAGTGACACTTGAAAATTGATCTTGTCATCCGAAACTTTGGTAACACCACCAGGCAGGTCGCTATCAAAATTGCTATACCCTTCTATTTGACCCGATTCTACTGCAATCAGATTGTCATTAGAATGTTTCGTGGGACTACTTGCAGATATGTGATTTTCAACCTCGTAACATGCTTCTAGGTCATGGTAGTCCACATTTGAATGGCTATTGCAGGACAATCTAGTTACGGTGGACGATGCTTCTGGACCTGATATTCGATGGCTTATCTCAATATCAAAGTCGTAAGATACACTGGCACCATTAGCTGAGAACCTCTCTTCCGATTTCTCCTCATATTCAACCTCAACAATTTCAGAAGGATCAGGGAACGAGCAGCCTCGATCAATAACTTCACTTTTGTTCCCGCAGCTCTTCAAAGATTCCAAGCAAGTACCCCTCTCCCTTGTTGCCACCCCTTCATTGGCATTGGTCTTAATATTTTCATTCTCCCATACATCATCCATTTGAAACACTTCCAGATGTTCAGCATGGGCTGACTCATCTTCCAGTAATCGTTCATTACCATCATCAACCAAGTCACTGCAAGCATCCACAGCAGAATATTTGGTGTTCTTCTCTTCCTTCATCGCAACATCAGTTTCACAAATATGACAAGGACCAACATGCCCATTTGGTTTCAAATTCACACAACCAACATTTTCTTCTTTAATCTCTACAACCAAGTCAGATAATGTAAGTTCATGAGGAAGCTCAGTTGTCTCATTCAACACCATGGTGTGAAGTTCCACCCTCTCTATGTAACTTTCCCAAGATGTCCCCTGCTCGATAACCTCATTATTGCAACTCGGGCTGCAAACAATTCCACTTTCAGGACAAATACCATCAGAACATGACGGGGAGCCATCTTTCAACTCCCTTTCCTCGTCTGTATCTGCAGCAGTCAGATGGATAACCGTGTCACTCTCACATGGTTCTATGACTGTCTGAGAGACTCTGTCGTTTTCTAGTTTTTTCTGATCAACCTCGCCTGATAATTCAGAGTCACTTTCCTGCACGGAACTTACATTCCCGGATGCCGGTACCTCTAATTCAATGGTGCTGTTACCTCCAAGTGAATCATCTTCCGGAACCAAAGATGGGGTTTCCTGACAGAAATTTCCCAGTACCGTTGGACCAATTTCACAATTTTCTGGAACCGAAGATGCATCATCCCCTCCAAAAATCTCCAATTTCAAAGAACCAACATCTGAACTTCCTTTTGTGTCTAAAAGTGGATCCTCTTCACCAGAATTTTCCGCTTTCAAAGCACGATTATAACGTTTTTCATCTACTGTTTGGTCGTCACCTAAATCAGCATGAACTCTACTGCCGGCCAATCGAGAAGAACATTTAGGCTTACCTTCGTTTCCCAGATCAGGAAGATTCGTGGACCATTTCACCTCGAGAAGATCCGCGGCGATCTCCGCCCTCTCCAACGAGTCAATCCGATCAACACCACTACCATCTTTCCTCTCTCTCTTCATAGACCTCCTCCCAAGCACGAGCCCAAGAATCGTCGACCTTCTCGAGCTGGTTCTCACGATCATCTTCTCGTTGCTTTCGTTGATCGTCGTCTTGACCTCATTCTCAACGGAATTTCCACTGCGGTGACTCCCAGAATCCTCCGATGCAACGACGCCGGTCTTGTTCTTCCGCTTACCGTCTTCGGTGTCTTCGCCGGAGGACGGCGCGCTTGGGGCTCCGTCATCGCCGTCGTGATCGATCTCTCTCAGGAAATAGGCCTCCCCTTTGTGGTCCAGGAACATGTGGAAGCCCGCTTCTTCATCATTGACGCACACCGTGACTAACTTCTCCCTTCTCTTAAGCACACCCTGGAATTTGCCGAACTTCACGTACCAAGGCGACGATTTGAAGGTTCCGTCTTGTTGCTCGACAACGATTATATCAACGGCGCCACCGAAGGGATGGAACGGAGCGGCGACGGTGTAGACTCCTTTCGTTATGTAGCTGCCTAGCCGCTCTACCGCGTTCATCTTCCCGGCGACGGTAAATTCCCGATTTTCTTAGGAGATTTGAATTTGTCGCCGAAATTGATAGAAAAGAAATTGTTGCTGTTCGTGAATTAACCTTTACGAGTGAAATCGATCGAATTTCAGAGACACCAACTTTGAAAATGATCGATTTTGGAGGCGTGGTTCTTGAATCCTGAGAGGAAGAAATCGTGGAAAAGCGTCGATTTCCATGACGTGCTTTTACATCAATCCTGACAGAAACCCAACTTTCGGTGATGGAGAATTCGGTTCCTCCGAAGTGAAACGATCGATTCGGAGGCGACAATGTCAGACGGAACGGGTTTTCGTGAAGAAGCATGAACAAAATCGACTATTTGCAGACAACCATCAAGAGAAATTTGCGTGCACGTATGAAAATATTGCCTAGGAAAGGCCCAAAGATGGGGTCAATAATTCATTCGACGGCGGGGCTCCGATTGAGGGAAAGAGGATATTCCAATGGATGCGAGGTTCTCGTTCTCGTTCGAGAGAGAGAGAGATTGTCCAAACTCAGACAAGAACCAGTGCTTTGTCCTTTTCCTTCTCGATCTAGTTTCTTGAGTGGGGGAAGGGATATCCAACTCAAATTAACGGAACTCGAGTGTCTTTGTGGGAGTTGGATATCATGTCTCTCTCTCTCTCTCTCTCTCTCTCTCTCTCTCTATATATATATATATATATATATATATATATATATATATATATATATATATATATATATATATATATATATATATATATATATATAAACGTTTATTTTTAACTTATGAGTTGGATTGAAGGCGGTGGCTGGTGGGTGCCAGCTTTTGGGAGTTTTTCCTTGTGGGGAAAGGTTGGTCCTCTCTGTCTCCTTTCTTCTTACTTTATGTTCTGTGGTGAATAATTATGAGCTCACAAATAAATGCATAGCCCTGCTGTTAGGTAAGAAGGATAGACCCTCAACCAACATTCTCCCGCGGTCCGGTCTTACGTATCTCAGCTACTAAGTTATAACTAAATAAATTAATTAAATTGATATTTATATATAGAGAGAGACTTGTTCTTACACATGAATTTATAAGACATAAGTGTAACTTAAAAAAATTTAAAAATATGTTTGGAAAAATAAAAAACACAACAGTATTATACTAACGCACCCACAAAGCAAACTTGGTCTAATGAAGCAATCTATAATAGTTCACATCTCCGCGTGCCTTTCAATTAAAACCTTTAGATAAGTTCTTATATCATTAAATGCAAGTGATGAAGCACGTTAGCATGTTGCCTAAAATTGCAATCACAAGAAAATTCATTTGCTTCCAAAGTGTTCCTTCCGAAAACATGATCTACACCTAACCGCAACCATAAAAATATAGTCCAATACCCGTGACCCAAAATACATTCATATTGCATATACATATGGTAAACCGAAACCTGTCCATCACTAATATTGTTTACCTATGCTCAACCATTGCTTTTCTTTAGTATGACTATAATTTCAAATATTATAAGAATATTAGAAAAATGATAATGAATAAACGTTATTATACTCATACCACCAGAAAACGATTATTAGAAATGAATGTGGGGTGTTTAAATTATTTAGCCAAAGATCATGGGGTTTAGCATCAAATTTTGAGATCCTTGGTTGGACCATTGAATTGAGTCTAAAACTTTATGTATGATAATGATAGATAAGTCAGCTCCCGGCCTGCGAACAAGGGCCTTCAACTTATTCATGGTCAGCTTCATTATGGAAAAGAAAGCTTTCACATTTCTTTTTTCATAAGGCAAGTGGAGTTAGGCAGACTTGCATGAGATGTATTACATTGTAGACAGATTATACAAGAAATGGAATCCAAATGATCTTTTCAAGATTTCTCTACACCCAACTTCACTAGTTTTGCCAAATACAGGGCTATGGGTGTTTATATATATAAGAAGTCATATATGCATAATACACAACATATGATTGTATATAATTCCTCCTTTGAGTGGTTTCCTATGTGGTTTTAATGGTGACAGTAGCGATTTTGATTCATAGAAGATTGTTCTAAAAGGTGGAGAAATAGTGAAAGGTGGTGGAGGTTAACGGTTGGTGGTTGAAGTAATGGAACCATGTCAAATAAGGGCCCGTGTAATATTATGTAGATAAGACTACTTCTCTCTCACACACAAACATACACACACACACACACACACATATATATATATATATATATGGGAGTACAAGGAGGAGGCCAAAACAATATTCACATCTTGGGTATCGAACTCATGACCATTAACTTGTGAGTCCATAGACAAATGAGTTGTTGCTTGTTCATCGCTACCTCGAAAATAATATGCCAATTATTTATTTTCCATCTTTAATGTCTCTTCCTAGGACAAACATCCTACCTAAAGGTAAGTTTTAGAGCTGTCTCCTGTATTATGTCTCATACATAACATTATAGTTTTTAGGGATGTCTCCAGTATTATATCTCATACATAACATAAACCTCTATTTATCCTTGTTTGAGAGAACACATCAATTAAAGTTCCACTATCATTAGGTAAGGAAAGGTCAGCTAAAAGAAAGCTTTTACGTTCATGTAGTAAGACTTTTGTAGTATAAAAGTATATACATTGAATTGTTGTATGTAGTTCTTCATTCTTCTTCCACAGCATAATCAAATGCAACAAACCTTGTTGAACATAATGCACAACTTGTTTCCTTTACAATTTATTAAATAGTCCACGGTGAATTCATTCAAGTGCACAGTTTTTGAATCAATCCTACATAAATGCATGCTGAGAAACATGAGTTTCATTAATCAATCATGTTAAATGTTTACAATATTCTATTAATGGTTTTCTATAGAAGTTAATTATATGAGGGAGGAAGCTTTCTTACCTCAGCTTTTTCTTCTTGAAATGTATCTATTTGGTTGAAACTTAGAACCCTAAAATTTAAAGTTAACTCTCCTCGAAAGTCTGAAATTTGCACAAGGAGCTTCGCAAAATGTGATCCACGTGACTAACCCTATTTAGTATGAGAAAACGCTTGGCTTTAGTGGTATTGTAAGATAGTGCAAATTTTATGAATCCTTCCTTCACTCATATGCTTTTGAAAATTAAGATTTTACTTAAGTAGACATCAAAAGACATTGTGATATGCATCTTGATTCCCAAAGATGTATGATTGATCATAATTCATCATTTTCTTTTGGTTACAAGAGTAGGCTGAAGCCTTAGCCCACACCTACACATGCATCCTCTGGGAGTCAAACTCCCCACCAACAGCAATAGCGCTAAAGTATCTTGTCATTGAGCTAACACTCTCAGTACAACTCTTATTTTTTATTAACCTTCAAAAATAACAAGAGCTCAAACTCAGCCTATTTAAGGCCAGGTCAACACTTTGAACCAGTGAAGCTAACATGGGAGGAACTTGATCGGACCAAGGCGGTGAAGGCCTAAGATGTTGGTTTCATCTTGAATGAGAGCTTTTGAATTACCTCCATGGTCTAATTGCGTATGTATGTTCACTATGAGCAATCTAATACAACACCATTGCATAAACAAGTTGGGGATGTGCAACACAAAAGAGGTCATAGAAAGCTTAGGAAGTATGAAAAATAAACACGGAAACACTTTGATATATGAAATATCACAGTGGTACTTAAGAGCATATTTGCATCTCTAAATAGCATAGCCAAACCTGAAAAACCAGATTGCCTATCACCGCACCACTGGCAACAAACTGCATTGGCTCCAATACCAACTAGCCTAGCACTTGCGAATCCCTCCAAATCAAAACCAAACACACGGCTAACCAAAGAAGCTTTTTATTGAGGAAGACAAAGGGGTTTAAAAAGCAATAACCCACCCGACCTTAACCTCCTAGAGGAATCCACACAACTGATCAAGGCACTGCTAGGCAGTGGATGTCCTTGAATCGACCTCGCTTTACAAAAGGAGGTGTTGGTGGTGGAGGTCGGTTGATGATATCCAAGACACCCCCCTATGCTTAGCTCTCTCTTTCTCTCAAACTCTCTAAAATGTTGAACTCTCTCCTAATTGGCTCTCTTTTATAACGTAAGGAGATAAACACAAGCATTTATTGGGCAAGGCATGATTTTCCCCAAACCGATTTGGAGTGGATCCATAAGATTCACTCTTGACTCGGGCCTAAGTAGCTTATACAGACACAAGAGAGAGAAATCTCTTTGGCACTTGGGTGCATGGTGTGCACTATGGAGTGTTGTTGGCTCTAGGATAGGGCACGTAGGAGATGCGGGCGCATGTGAGGAGAGGGTAAGTTACGGGGCATTGTCATGCTATGGCAATGCAACACCTGCAATAGAGGGCATGGGTGCATACGATGTTGTAGTGTCAAGGCATTGGAGTGTGTTGGCATGTGCATTGCGAGATGGGTTCCGTTGAGGTTATGACAACTCTATCCCATTAGTTTCTGGGCTCGTCCTGAGGCCATGTGATATTTTTGCACCATGTCTTCATACTCCTAAAGCTCGGTTATTGGAAGTCATGTGTCTTCATCTGCTTCACATCCTTCTCATCTCACCAAGTACCTGGTGAATTCTTTGGGACCTTTCCCATGCATCTCGTGCTAAAGTATGTCTAAAATACAATTTATGTCTTGCTTGATGAGGGGTGGAGGTCACCTCTCTCTTTAGGAAGGATCTTGGTAGCAAGGCTTAAGCTGGCTAATGTGGAAGACTGGATGTATTTTCAATCTTTCTACTAGGTTTAACTTATAAGTCACACTTCCAATCCTCTTTATAATCTCAAACAGCCCATCATACTTAGGTTTGAGTTTGAGATGTGTTTCTTTATATACCTATTTCCATATATAGTTGGGGATCCTTAGCCAGAGTTTATCACCAATATTATATTGTCTATCTTTTAGGTAGTCATCCTCTCTCAAGAATCTTTTTAAGGACTGGACAACTGTGGTTAGCTCTACCTTGGGCTAAGTCAAGAGGTAACAGTAGTTGTCAACCCATTGTAAATTCAAATAGGCTCTTGCCCATTTTACAACTCTTATATGCATTGTATACAAATTGTGCAGTTTCAAGCAACCAACCCAATTTTGTTGACTAGTTGTTATATGGTATCTTAAGTATTCTTTTAGTAGGGCATTGAACCATTCAGTTTGCCCATGTGTTTGGGGATGGTTGGTTCTCGAGAAATGTAGTTTTGTGTCGGCTTGTTGAAAGAATTCTCTCAAAAAGTTACTTGTGAAGCGGGTGTCTCGATCCAAAATGATCTCCTCCAGCATCCCAAAATGCTTTGACATGTTCCTCATGAAGAGTTGAGTTGTTTCCTTAGCTATACATTCCCATGAAGTAGGTATGAAGATGCCATATTTGAAAAATCTGTCAACCACAACAAAAATGGATTCAAACCCATCAACATTTGAAAAATCACCAACGAAATCCCTAGTTACCGAAGACCAAGGTCTACTCGGTATTGGCAAGGGTTGTAGAAGTCCTACCGGGTGGCTCCTTTTCGTCTTGTCTTGTTGACACACCGTGCATGCTCAAATGTAGCTCTCTACATCTCAAGTCATGCAAGACCAACAATAGCCTCTTTGAATGAGTGCCAATGTTTGTTCATTCCTTGGATGACCTGCATAAGGAGTATAATGTAATCCTTCCATGATCAAACACGTAAGTCCACTTGTACTGTGCACAACCAATTGGTGCTTAAAGTCCACGGAAGACCATCCTCTTCCATAACATTTTTGACAACAAAGCAGCCTGTCGCTTGGCTGTGGTCGGCAACTCCTTGTTGTTGCCCTCTTCCATGTGCAACAGCTCCCCTAACTGGTTGTTACCACGCCCGAGCTCCTGCAGCCAGTGGCTACATACCGTCCGATGCTCTCCTCTGTCTCATAGCAGTACCTCTACCATGTTGTGGCTTGTGTATTTGTTCCGAACCACTTTCTTTTTTCGGTGAGTACATTTGTCGCCGTTGCTCTCCTTTTTTTGCGGTCCTTTCTCCTTGCAAGTCTATAAGACTTTCCGCTATGGATATGATGACATATACATCTAAACGATTATTTCGCTTGAGCTCGATTTGAGCACAAAGTTTTAAATCATATAAAAACAAAAAGAGTTGATCTTTCAAGTGCATATCGTGCACTTCTAAACTTACATACATATTCACGAATTGTACCGGTATGTTTGGCTTGTAGCAATGTTTTTTGAGTCCGTCACTCTCCAAAAGATGGCATGAACTGCTTCCGGAGTTCTCTTTTTAGGTACGGCCAACTAGTCACCATGGGTTGGCTATGTCTGTCGGCCGTCCGTTGCTTTCCTGTGTTATCACAAATGCATGCACACAACACGGAGAATCTGATTATGATAACACAATCCAATGCGGATGCTCAAGCTCAGCCCTTCAGTTTTTCACACGATTACGGGTGTCAAGTATTGGAGCGTCTGACACGATTATGGTACCATGATAGACGTGTCTATGTGACGTAGGTGTACCTAGTGCTGGAAGGAACCTTTAAAAGAACATAGGTTACAGCTTTCTTTCCATTTTCTGATTCCACACAGATATAACAATACAAATTTTGGCGGAAAAGTTAGATTTCAAGCTACATAGTAGCTAGATATAATATACCTATTTTAGTATTAATCCAGTCATATTATTTTCTGTTCATCTCTTTCATATAATATTCGTCGTATACTGAAACCTATGGATATTGATTTTTAATCCAAGTGCTGTACTGTATGCCACAATTTAGATTTCTTTGCATCTTTGAAAATGGCCTGCTTAATCATCTTTGATGGATGGAATCAATGACTATCAGAGAAATCCCAAATAAAGACTAGGAAGAGAAGGATAGAATTACAAATCTTTGACTGTATATAGTGGTGGTAGAGATCAACTTGAAAATGTCCCATCCTGCAATCGACCACTTCCACCATCGGCAGAAATTAAATCATGGCAGAGTTTTTTACTCCACTCAGATTCAAAGTTTAGAACCTATGCAACTCTAGAAAACATTAACAAGGGGAAATTAGACAGTGAGAATATTTTCTGAATCTTATTTGGCAATATATTAACATCAACTATTTTGAAAGTCTTCGAATTGCTTGTAGTACCACAGTGCTAATAATGGTCACAACTATTTACATGAAACCTAAGTAAAAATCTTTGTTCTTATTTTTTCTTTGAATCAGTCACAATCTCATTGTCTTCGGTTTCTCCTTGGTTTCTATTTATGCAGGTTAAACTAAAATCCTTATGGAAAAGTGAGCCTTCATTTCTGCTTTATAAATTCCATTAGAATTTCCCAAGCATATACATATCTACATTTAAGAGTTGACCAAAATGGTGGCTGCCAGTATCTTCAGAATTCAGTTGTTACTCCAAGTAAAGACATTGATACGCTGTTTGATTTTCCTTACGCTACAAGAAGCAACGAAATCCTAGAATTCAGTTGCATACTTTAGTTGAGGGGGGCATCCAGTATCTTCAGAAGAGTCTAGCACATAATTAAAGTTGTCCACAATAACTTTTGGCCCATCCATTTCAAAAGAGCATATTGGAGGTCGTTCCTTGATTGCATGTTGAGAAACCACGAATAGAATTGAAACTGTCATGAATATGAAGCAACTCTGGACAGTTGATCTCTTTCATAATGAGGAATGTGTCTTCTAAAGTTAGAGATGTGTCGTCTTGAATATTGAGAGTCTAAAAGAACAAAAACTTCTGGCTTGTGATCAGAGAGTAATGCAAGAAATTCATGAATAGCATCATCTTGCACCATGCCTCTTACAATCCAAGAGATCACCTTCATCAAATATATTGATAAAGGAGCATACTAAGGCACTCAATATTACCTGGTTTCAATATGAGAGATGCAATGTTAAGGTTAAGAGTTGATGGCATATGTGAAACATCTCAAGCGGCATCCATTCCTTGACAAAAATACCAAATCAACAGGAGTAAGGAGAGGCCAAAGTAACAATCTTAATACAGTACCAAACTAACCCTACCAAAAAGGGATTCTACATGAACACACAATGTACCCAGGTGCTTCCTGGATCACAAAACTTCAAATAAAAAAAATCATGTCTATGTAGGAGGAAGGGTCTCCTCCTCTTGCTCATCAGACTTAATGTGAATAGAAGTACCTGCATAGTTAAAGTTGTATATATTTGAAGGATTCTATGTTAGTAGGATACAAAGAATTCCCTTAGAGCTCGATCAAAGTTAGTTGGGTCCAAAGAAAATGGGTTGTAACTTGGTATGCATGGATGAAACTATATCAGCCATTGAAATTTGTTAATTTTTTCCATGTTGTGAGCAAGATCGGTGTTTTAACTTCTAGGTAGGTGAGGGCATACTTATATCCTTCATTTCCAATTGATTCTGTCCTGAATTCAAAGAGGTATCAGTAGAACAATGATGCAGGTGAAGAAACACGTGAGGGTTTGAAGCAGCATTTTGTTGGCTCATGGTAGATGTGCTGGCAATTTTGTCAATGTACCATGCAATAAAGTTGCCTTCAGCCGTCCCTTCATCTGCAATGAGTTCAAAGGGGAAGCGTCCAAGGCACTTGCCTTCATTTCCTGTGCAGTTGAATGTTTTACCATTATACCATTATTTGCTCACCAGTTTTATGGTTATGAGTGATGAAAGAATTCATGGAGATGTTACACATAGAATTAATGTTAGTTGGTTAAAATAGAGAAGAGCATCAAGTATTCTTTGTGATAAGAAAATATCATTAAAGTTGAAAAGTAAATATTATAGAACAACAATTAGGCCTGCCATGTTTTATGGTTCTGAGTGTTGGATAGTTAATCATCAACATGTATCAAAGATGTGTGTGACAGAAATGAAGATGTTGAGATAAATGAGTGGTCATATAAGAAAAGACCGTATATATAATGAGGTTATTAGAAACAAATTAGGAGTGACACCGATAGAGGATAAAATGAGAGAATATCGTTTAAGATAGTTTGGACATATAGAAAGAAGATCAAAAGAAAAACCTATAAGAAGGTATGAAAAACTAGATTTTGAAAGTATTAAAAGAGGTAGAAGATGACCACAAAAGTGTTGGAAAGAAACAATAAAGAATGATCTAGCTTATTGTGAGTTAACTGATAACATGACACACGATAGAGCTCTATGGAAACAAAAAATCCATGTAGCCGACCCTCTCTAGTATGGGAAAAGGCTTAGTTGTTTGTTTTGTTTGTTTTATTTGCTCACCAGTTGACGCTGATCGACAACAGGTAAATTGTTTGAATCAGGTTGATGAGGTTGTTGGAACTCTTTCTTGCACCATACATGCTTAGAAACTTCTTTCCGATCCTGTTAGCTACGGTCAAGCAGAATTGTGTTGTTTCTGTTAGTCCTATCCAGTTTATACATGCTTGATTTGATGGTAGATAGAGCAACCCACAGAGCAAAACGATACGACTCCTCCATGCTCAATAGGCTGCCTCACAAAGTGGATGCAAAACCTTTTTGTATTCATCAACAACCAATAAATCACCACCCGTTTGGCAGGGCCTCCTAGGAAGAAATTTGGTTGCCAAAGTTCTTGAGAAAGATCTGGAAGCGAATCCAAACAGGTATTTTACTTGTGATTTCAAGTTCCTAAGGAGAATCTAGCTTCCATCTATTAGCAATCAATGAGCTACCTGGGATTTACCAAACCCCTCCAAGGAGAACATGTTCTAGGTCATGTTCATTATATAACTGAATCAAGAACGAACCATGTGGTAGAGAACTGTATAAGGCGCAATTGGCCAAAGATGAATGGAAAAGATAATCTTCGTGACTTGCCCGTTAATCCAGCTATAAGCGTCCACTTGAAAGGGCAAGCCATTTCCATATATTCAAGTAGATGGGCATTCACATATTGTTGACTGGTTAGTCTGCCGCCAACAACATCAGAGCAGGAATGCTTGTCTCGAGCTATTGAATCTTTATTTCCTGAATCCAGTTGAGTTGCTGATGATTGACAGGGGTCCCATGGTTGTGAGCTTGCCGGAATTTACCCTTTTCTGTTTCCGTCCTACAAGGCATCGTTTTCGAGCTCGAAATTTGTTCAAGCAATACATCAAACAATTGGTGCATAGAAGCAAGTGAATCAAGTAAAAGGAGTTCCGATACGATAATTTGTAAGCTGTATGTCATCACTTCCTATCATGATATTTACGCTCGTGTACATCCACCATTGTGATTCCATGATGAAACTAGGGGTGTTCAAGGAACCGGCGGAACTGATCCAAACTGCTAGAACCGAATCGCCAGCTCTAGATGTCGAGCAGTTTGGTTTCATGAGAAAAAAACTGGCAAACCGTGCGTATATATTATATATAGAGATCGAATCCTACCTACCACTCATTGCTTGACTCTTATTTTTTAAGGAAATGAGTCTAATCACAATGTCTTGTATTTTCTTAAAATCTCTTAAATTTTTTTAAATTATGTTGATATCATAAAAAAACAATGGATGAGTATCAGTGAACGTGTCAAAGGTGAACATGATCCAATTTTCTTATTTTTATATAAAGTTTTGTACTTATAAATATAAATAATGTAATGTTTATATATACAAGTTTTACAATCTCATATATATAATATGAACCATAGATCCAAATAATATGGTAACATAATACTTTGTATACCGGTAACCCTGAAAATAAAACGTGGTTCATAACCAAACCAGAACCTTCAGCTTGGTTTGATCCAATTTTGATCATGACACGACTTGGTTCGGTTATCTAAAACCAGGCATTGAGAATAACAGTTTGATTCAAGGTTGAGGCTAGAATCAAAACCTTAGAGTGGACTCAGAACCTTAAGTGTCGATTTCAATAAAAAAATTGAATACCCACAACAATGTGGATGCCAAACTTCCCTGCAACCCACACATTTCCTTAGGTGTCGCACCTCGAAGAACATGACTCTCTTCCATGGCCTCAACGAAATCGCTCCTCAACAGAGGATAGAAATTGCAGGTCCCAGTTTACCCAGAACTGGCCAGCTCTAGCTCAACGAGTTAGTGTAGTGGAATAGCGTCTCAGCTTCTAGTTGGCAACTCAGGGGCTCCACTCTTGCCATGACTAATCTTACAAGACCAATGCCTGGTGCTCCAGGAACCAAAATCGAAACAGGTGATCTCCAAACTGGGTCCAGTGACTGAATCTGGTTTGATCGGTTCCTGGCCAGATCCAGTTCCTGTTAGAACCACCTTGCCGGTTCAAAACCGGCCATGTCTGCTGCAACCCGTTAAAACTAGGGTATTGTTGGTTTAGTATCTGGTTGAAATTGCAATCCCTACTCGTGAAGTACTATGCGTTTATAGAATGCAATTAGCTGCTGGATTTGGTTTTCATACTTTGTATCCCCTTTCCAGCACGAAATCCCAAGATTAATGTCCACCTGTAAACACTCAAAAATATTATTCTCTAAAGAAAAGATAAGAACACTATTAAGGAGGATTGGTAATACTTTCCTTAATCTCAAACAAAGAATCCTTTATTCATTTCAATCGAAAGACAAAAATACAATGATCCAACCTGATACAGTCGTACAACATTTTACAAAGAATACATTTTTACAAGGAAAGAGATAAAGGAGTGGGGATCTGTCCCACATCAGTAGCTAAGAATGGGGTTGAAACAAAATACACGGTACAAGATCCAAATACAGATACAGACCGGATCGATACAGATATATACAGAAAACTGTTGTTTCTGTAAAACATAATCTCTTGTTGCTGTTGTGAACCTGCTACTACTGTTGCAAACCTCCTGCTGTTACTGCTGCAAACCTCTACCAAACCCTGCTACTACTACTGCAAACTTCTGCAAAAGCATCCCAGTTCACATGTCCCTACAAAAGGCACCTGCAAACACAAGACCAGCATGCTATGTTTTGATAGTTGTAAATAGCAGCGCGCTCCTGCAAGGAAGACCCAACCTCTACAAGCAGATGTTGGTAGCCATCGGTAACAAGAAGAAGGCTTGCAAATCACTACTCCTGCACCTGTGATTTCACACGAAGAAGGAAAGATCTCCTGCAACAAGCAAAAAACACCAACAAACAACTACAAAAGGGAGACCCCTTCCGCGGAAAAGGGAATCGATTAAGCCTTTGGGAAAAGCCTAGTTCCCTCTTCTCATCATCTCCTATTTTCTCTTCTATGATCCCTTGTAACCTACAAATCAGAACACAGAAGGAAAAGTACTCTCTCTCTCTCTCTCTCTCTGTGAATGCGACCGATCACAGCCACAACAGCCGCCATCAACCATCGCCAAACTGACCATCCACCGCCTATTGCTACCTAAAGGCCACTGCCAGCAACACTCTCATCACCATCCGCATACCTCGAACCGAAAACCCCTCTACCTCCGATCGATTCAATCAACTGCCTACCGTCCACCGCTCAAACCACCATCCGGTCGTCTGCTTCCCCTCTCTGTACCCCATTTCCCAACAAACCACCCCTGCCACCTTCACCACTTCAAAAAACCAACATCGCCATCCTTCTCCATGAATCACCTCGCAGCCATCCTCAAATGGAACGACCACCGAATCTATTGAAAGCTCTGTTTTCACCGTGATCGACAACCCACCGCCATCCCTTCTCTTCGCAATCCCTCAGCCTCTGCCGAAATAACCCAACCAATACAGCACAGCCTACTCAGTCACCACCATTTCCCCTGTCATAATCACCACGCACCACCACCAACGACCCACGGCACCACCGCCTGAACCCATCTCACCTCCGTTCTTTCACCTTTCTCGGCCATCAGCAACTAAAAACAAAAAAAAAGAAGGGAGAAAACCTTCCTCGGCTCGCCGCATGACCATTGACCGCTGGCCGGAACTACCCTTCAGTCGCCATCGTCCTCTCCACCATCGCTGCGTCCTCCGTCCATCGCGAACCATCGCCACCGCCGCACGCTGTTATCGTCTTCTTCCCTTCTCTCCCTCTGATTCAACGTTGAGCCCCTCATTGTCGTGCTCTAATCCCCTTTTAATCCGATCGGGTCAGGTTTGAGTAATCGGACCTAATCCATTTCATCTGATCCACCCGACCCACTCAAACTCGCGTCTGAATCCTGGACCCCACCAAACAGAACTCAATCTAGCTCAGCTACCCGAATCCGGCTACATCCGACCCAGCTTCTCTAAATTGAATCCTTCCAAATCGAACCTCATTCAAAATCCGGTTTTAATCGAGCCCAATTCCCTCCTATCCAAACTCATTTCAAGACGTATAACCCAAATCTCATTGAATTAGATCCGATCTGATCCCCTTACAAAAAAGCCAATTTTAAAATTGGATCCCGTGGAGTCCGACCCAAAACCTAAGTCAACTCGCCTAGCTCCACTTTTTGCATCATCCAAAAGCTCGCCAAACTCAAAGCAAATCCGAACTGTCACATTTCTGTCTTGGATGGTTAATCATGCCTTTCTTCCACTCGGGCGTTAGCCCACCCAACATGGCTATGAACTCCACCCGATGTAGGGTGTCAGTTTGATTTTGGGGGCATGCATACCCGTCTTCAGCCTCTCTATTGTTAAAAGGAAAAATCAAGCCTTTCTCCCAAATTATGAGGAGTAACTTCACACCTATATATTGCAAAATTGAAGCTTCAATGAACGACGAAGTGCTGGCTTGACACTCCATCTCACCCTAGAGAACCCTGACTTGCCAATGCCTCTTCTTTATCAGAATAAGTGTTGGAAGAGAAAAGAAATAGTGGAAATAACTAAGACAAAGAACTCAAGAGAGAGAAAGAATATGAAGAAGAAATTCTTCACTGATACATTAGAAGTTGAAATTACACATATTTATCAGTCTAGAGAAACACAGTTTGTAGGATACATTACACAATTCTAAGACAATTGACTAAAATTAAGCCTTATTACAATTATTTAAGTTTTCTTGAAAATCCAATATATCTTTTCTAATATCTAGGTCAATAACCCAAAATAGGCTTAGTTCATAGAAAACCCAAAAGGCAAAATGCTGCATGAGTTGGATTTTTTCATTTTCCAACAACCTCCTCTAGACCGAGTTCATTGTAATAATGTCAATCATTTTCTTTATCTTAAGAAAGGCATCCGTCTTTACTGCTTAGTAAACATATCAACAATTTCATCTTTTGAGTGGCAAAACTCAAGTACTAGTTCTTCAGACTTCACTAAATTTTTTATGAAATGATATTTAATATCAATATGCTTGCTTCTCCCATGAAACACCGGATTTTTTGCTAAGACAATTGCTAACTTATTATAGCACTTGATCACCATTGTATACTCTTGCTTGTGATTTAACTCCATTAGCATTTGACATAGTCAAATTGCTTGAGTAGCATAATATAACACAACTATATATTATGCTTCTGCAGTGGATAAAGCTATCACTTGTTGCTTCTTTGACAACCAAAAAAAAATTATATTTACCAAAGAAAAGGCATAACCAGAAGTGCTCTTCTTTTCTCCAACATCTTCCCCCAATCACTATCTATATATCCTACAAGTTCAAAGTGATTAGATAAAAAATAAAGTATGGCATCATCCAAAGTACCCTTGATGTACCGTAAAATCCGTTTATCACAGGTGAGATTGTTTAGGAGACTCTATGAATCTACTCACTATTCCAACACTCTAAACAATATATGGTCGAGTAGAAGGTAAACATCGTAAACTTCCCACATGTCTTTTGAAGTATGTAGGATTGACTTCGGCACCACTCTCTTCTTTTGTTAATTTAAATCTTTCCTCTATTGGAGTAGAAATTGGTTTCCAAGCCGCCATCTTGAAATGCTTAAAAATATCTTTGGCATACTTGTGTTGGAAAATAAATATGCCTTTAGCTGATTGAGTTACTTTAAGGTCAAGAAAGTAAGACATGAGGCTCATATTAGCCATCTCAAACTCCACGGTCAGTCACTCTCAAGTTGACAATCATTTCTTCACTATCTCCAATAAATATTAGGTCATCAACATAGAGATAAACTATGAGCATTTCTCCATGTAAGCCAATCTTAACATACAAGGAATGTGCATGAGGGCACCAAACAAAGCCATGATCTATAAGATATGAATCAATTATTGTATATTAGGTTTGTGATGCTTAATTTAGGCAATAAAGAGCTTTCTTCAACTTGTAGACAAAACTCTCATGTCTCATTTTCACATAGCCCTAAGGTTGATCAACATATACTTCTTTCTCAAGTACTCTATTTATAAATACAGACTTTACATCATTTGGTGTATTTTCCAATGCCTTTGAGCAGCCAAAGGAAGAATAAGATGAACAATATACAATCTCGCAACTCGAGCGACGAGCTCAAAGGAATCAATCCTAGGTTTTTGTTTATACCCTTTGACTACTAGGTCAACTTTTAGCCTACCAATCTCTCCATTAGGCTTATATTTGGTCTTATACCCATTTCACACCAATAAACTTCTTAACTTCTCGAAATAGAGTTAGCTCCCACATTGTTTTTCTTGATTGCATGGTTCTCATCATTCATTGCTTGACTCCACCCTTCATCTTTTGAAGTTTTAGAAAATGTTATTAGATCACAATATGCGAATAGAGTATAATTAACTATCAACTCATTTATCCAAGACTCCTCATGATTATGGCACAAGCGACTCGGGCATGTGAATTTTGATAGCTTCAGGTTGTTATCTAAAAGGTAGATAGTGTGAGGACTACCTGATATTTTTTCTCCCAATGAAGTATGTGAACCATGAGTGATAGAAAAAGAATACAAGGATGCTTTTCCTTCATAAGTCATAGAGAGTACAAAAGGTATTAGAGTTAGTGTACTCCGATCTTTGTGGGTCAATTGAATAATCGTCAAACAGAAGGTATAGATATTTTGCTACCTTTATCGATGACTTTAACAAAAGAATGTGGGTATACTTCATTGAAGCATAAATTTGATATTATTGATACTTTCAATGAGTTTAAAGCTTATGTGGAGAAAGAAAGTGGGCAATTGATACAAATTCTTCGAACCGATCATGACACTAATATATGGTAGAGAAAGAGTTTTTCATGAAAAGTGACATAAAATAGGTACACGCCTCAACAAAATGAAGTTGCAGAATGAAAAAATTGTGTCATCCTTGATATTATATTGCAGGCGAAGCATTTGCCAAAACAATTTTGGGTAGAAGTAGTTTCATGTGTTATATACATATTGAGTCGATGTCCGACTAAAGGACTTGATTTCAAGACACCAATGGAGGTGTGAACTGGTCCAACACCATCAGTTAGTCATCTTCGTGTATTTGGGTATATTGGTTATGCCCACATTTCAAAAGAGACCTTTAAGAAACTTGATGACAAAAGTGAGAAATGTTTTTTTCTCAGGTATAATGAAGAGGCTAAAGGTTATCGATTGTATAATCTGATAACAAGGAAGGTCATAATTAGCCGTAATATTATCTTTGAAAAGGAAGACTAATGGAATTGAAGCATTGAAGAAACAAACAATATCATTTTATCATGGATGAGGAGGAACCAGTTTAGCCCATCTTGATTGTTTCTAATATTCAACCCGACCCATTACAATCTCACATTTAATGATCATGTCAGTCTTTTAAGAAGTTCTCAAAGCATTTGAGTTGAATCTTCCTCATGGCCAAGACGAGAACGGGTCTTATCTACTTGTTTGAAGGATTATGTGCTATCAAAAGAAGATGATGCTTTTGATGAAGAAATAACACACAATCCTTCAAATGAGTAGACTTGTTCTCATCTTGGATGTGAGGAAGGTTCAACTGAATTGCTTTCTTGAATGACTGATTTTATCATCAAATGTGTTGGAAGATTGTAATGGGTAAGGTTGAACATTAGAATTAGTCAAGATGAGGATGATAAAGCCTTGTTGTTCACTTCTGATGTTATTGTGGAGAACCAAAAGAATATTTGATACTTAAACAAAAGATGTAGCAATCACATGTGCGGTAATAGGGAGCTATTTTCAAAGCTTGATAATATCTACCACTTGGAGGTTAAGTTTGAAAATAACTCAAAGATTATCATCATGGGAAAAGGAACGATTAACATCAAGGTGATGGATAGATCAAACCAACGTATTTATGATGTATTATGTGTTTTTGACTTTCGTGATAATCTCTTGAGTATGGGACAATTATTAGAAAAAGACTAAGATATGGAGACCAAAAATGGAGTTTGTATCATTCAAAACAAGATTTAGCATATCTAATCTACAAAAAAATAAGAAGATTACGAGTCATTTTTACCACCTTTGCAATTAAGCCTCTTTCTATCATTAGATTTTTTGGTGCCATGCTACTCAGTTATATGGTATACCTAAACAAGGCCGGTTCCAAACCGGCCTACAGTTGCAACCGAAAACAAACCAGGTGAGAAACCATAACCGAACCCGGAATCGAGAAGGACCCTATTTGGTTTGAGTTTCAACTTCTGCAGAACCAGAATTAATAGTTTGGAACTGCCGATTTCATAGTTTTAAATATTTTTGTCAAAATTTAATTTTTAATATTTTGAAGAATCTTAAGTCTCCATAGTAGAAGGATCCAACCCTTTAAAATCTTGGATGAATCTGAAGCGGAGTAAAATTCAAAGTGTCATAAGAAGAACCCATAATAGAAACAACATATATATAAATATGTATCAAAGTTTTGATAATAATGAGCACCAAACCATCATTTTCAAGGCCTATTTGCTATGCATGCATGAGTTTCTTTCTTTTCTTTTTATTTGATTTTGAATTGTATAAACTAGGGGAGGCAAGGTGGAGCCGGCTAATTTACACAAGGAGTGCGACTCGCCCACCATATGTCCCCGATCATCATTAACTTATCTCTGCCGTTCAATGTGGGACTAAACAAACCTCACATTTTATAATATATAAAAGTGGGTCAAAGCAGGGTTATTATCCTAAACCTAAGTCCAACCCCACCCTTTTGTAGTAGGGATAGCAATGGGGTGAATCAAGAATGAGATCTCAACTTGAACCTTGGGTGTGTTTGAATCATCGTGCTAAGTGTTTGGTACTACAAATGTAAGCTTAGACCTATATCAGCTTGTAACCATTGTTCGTCAATTCATGAGTCATATTGACGATTGGGTTTCCAAGGGAGACAGGGTAGCAACATGAGAGGGTGAGCGTTGGGGTTTTTCTGTGGAATTCTTGAGTTCAATTCCTGTGGTCACTATAAACAACCAAAAAACATTTCCTAAATAAGAAGCTGATTCAGACAAGATATCAGAAATACAGAATGGATCGCATTCAAATACAGACTAGATCTGATACAAATACAAATTGGATCGAATCCAAATACAACATACAGATACAAATTGGATTGGATTCAAGTACAGACTGGATCGGGTTAAAATACAGAATACATATATACAAACTGGATCGGATCCAAATACAAGGCAAATCAAAATTCGAAATAAAGTGTTACACCTTTGTTCTAGCAAAAGCAGTTGTAAAGGTTCGCATGTTCCTGCACAGCCATGGATGACTTCAAAGACGAAAGGCATGCAAGTCATTTTTTTTCATTTCTTACACAGATGGAGAAGGATTCCCTACTAAGACAGTTATAAAGAGCATCCATCGTCATCGATCAAATTATGATCTCCAAAGAAATCCCACTGTATCGATCCTCATTCCTCAATTTGTTGCTCAATGTGTTCTAATATGCAAATACAACAAGTAAAAAACAAGAAAAAAGATAAACTACTTCTTTCACCATATGTGTGAGTGAGAATGTATGACAACTGCCCACCATCGTCGTTACCAAGTCAAACCTTATTACGACTCTTTACTGAAGGCAGAGAGCCCTCTCTCTCTCTCTACTGAAATCAGAGGGTTCTCCTCTTTCTGCCCCACTTTCCCTCTGTTGAACGCAGATCCCTCTCTGTTCCATACAGAGAGTAGAAGTCCTATGTTATCTCTCCCACTCTGGAAGTGCTGAAAACCCTTACTGCACAATCGCTTCACCACTAGCCTTTGCCTCACCGACCCTCGCCCATCGTGTGCCACGACCGCCTTCAATGGCCGACTGGAAGCCCTCTCCGCCTTCTTCCTACGCTTCCCCACGTCCCTTTCCGTTTTCATCAAAAGCGCCAACTCCCCTTTTTACGAACCCGAATTGGATCGGGTTCAGTTGATTGACCTGATCCACATCCTCTTTAAACCCGCATCAGATATTGTATCCTCCTGGTCTGATCCAGTCGACCCGATCCACAGATCTCGATCCGGTTCAACTCGTCCCACCAAGACCAAATCCCGTCTAGCGCATTGCAACTCCATCCCAGTAGACCCAGTCCTATTTGGGCTCGATCCCAGATAGACCCAAAATCCAAGTCAACTAATCTGAATCCCCCTTTCCTTTCCAAAGCCAAACCCATTTTAAATTGGATCCGATTGAGCCCAATAAAATCCCAATTCTGATCCATTCTAAAGACACACGACCCAAAACTTAATTCATTCCACGTAGACTTCATCCACAAGCAAATCCCATTTGTATCAGTAAAGGCTCACCAAATAGCTAAATCCAAATGGGCAAGAAGAACATCGATAAAAGGAATCCAAACAGGCTCTATCACACATCAAGAAGAGAAAGGTATTCTCCTTTTAAATTTGTCTTTTAGTTCCCTCTTATTTGCATTTTCCTTTTTCTAAGAGAATTATCTCGTGGGTCAAGGTCATACATGACCAAATAAAGATTTAAACTAAACTAACATTTTTGTATCAGCCAAGGCTCGCCAAATACCTTTAATTTAAAAAGGCATTTGGATTCTTTTATTTGGATTAAATCTTTATTTGCCGAAAAGAGTATATCTATGGATTGTATAAGAGTGCTCTACATTACGTGTAAAGTGTGTAGAAATGGTGACTAAGATGATCAATACAAAAACATGGCTCTACATGATCGATACAAAAAGTAGTCTATGGAAGAAAATGATTCTCATGATTCATAATCCTAAGTAATATGGATCACAAACAAATAAAAATGCTAGCGTGCCATTGGAGTAAAATAAAAAGGTAAAGAAAATAGGCGATACTTAGAGTGAATTAGAAAATTATTAGAAAGAAACAAAAAATCATAAATATTGCCTAAATCGTGAAGAGAAAAATAAATTTAGAGATCGACTATGTAGGATGGAGAGTAAAGATGAGGCAGTGTCCAACTCATTTTCTCCTATAGTCATCAAAGGCCCTATAACTTCTAAACTAATAATTGTCCCAAACACTATTATTGAAAAATATAATATACTTGTCAACCGGGACAATTGTAAAACCTCTACTCTATTGGTCCTTTATAAAAAGATCGCAAATGAGTTAAGTGAGAAAAGAAGCAAAGTTAATAAAAAGCTACTTCTAAAGGACCTACCAACTAGGGTTCCTTCCGCAATCACACCTTCAGTTCCTTTCATAGTTCTTACTCAGCCTCAACCAAAAGTTTCTACTCCATTCACTTCTCAGGCATTTCTTTTACCAATGGCTCCACCTTTAGAGTCTTTTAGACGTCTATACATCTCTCGGGTACTCAACGACAAAGATTCATCCCTTTGTGGTTAATTGTAGATACTCAGTATGTGGGGTCTATCTATCCATTCTTCGAGTGGAGCTATCACACTCGCTCGGTCATGACCACGACCTAGCCCGAGCCGATGCTACATGATTGCTTCTCGTGCGGGAATGATCGTAAGCAGTAATCAAACACAAGAGCAGTCAAATCTAACTCAGATGAAATATTCAACTTAATTACGTTAAATATCTATACATCTAAACAATACATCCAAAATGGTGTGGTGCCACCAAACATAACCCCAAATAACAAGATTTTTTTCTAAATAGTCTAACACTTAGCATACCATCTAAAGGGAAAGGTTAAACATCTCTAAACAAAATTCATACTAAAAGCATGCATAGTTTTACAATCATTTCGTAACAAATCATAATTTCATTTATAAATCATGATCATAATTTTATACTCATACACGCACACACACATCATCAGTTATGATAACTATAGCCTATGTTGTGTCTGCCCCAAAGGCCACAGGAGTCATCCGACCCTCCCTAACATTACATCGGTAACCCTGTCTATGACAGTAATCACGCCGACTCTCACAACAGAGTGTCGAGAACACACACTATATTCGCTCCAAGTCGGATCGCCCGAGGGACCTGCAAGTCTCTAGAGACCCTATATAACCTACACAAGTATGACTTATGTATTCACACATCATTATATTTTAAAACAAATTCCAATTCATTATATTCACAAATCATATCTAGATCCACAACTATCTAAATCCATATTTATAAACATTTAAATACTATGTTCATACAACACATGCATATCAAAACATGCTCTTTATCAACCAAAGTCATAAAAAAGTTCTACTTCAAAATATATCAAATAACCCATAATTGTGAACATCATTTCATAAACATTAATAAAATCAATCATGCATATTTAAATTCATCTAAAACAAGAAAATCACTTCTAGCATGGTTATGTAAAAGAATGCATAACCCCCTACCTAAAGAAGTACTAAGATCCAATCTTCAAACTACTAGGCCGCTCTTATTACCATCAAAAACTTTAATTTGAATGTCTAAATAATTATAAATAGTTAAAATATTAAAATTTATTTAACTACGAATCTAACATAACAAACCATATCCAAATCGGATCTCAAACGATCCTAAAATCACCAAAAACCCAATCTAGATCCATTTAACCTATCCTAGATTTGAATTGACATTCGGATCTATATCCGATCTAAACTGAGTTACATAGTAGGTAGTCTGTGTCACTTGGAAATACTGACACAAGTCATTTTTCTGACCTAGAACATGTTTCAAGACCCGACCCGAACCTGACCTATTTTTGAAACAGAACCAACACAAGACCCAAAACCTGATTCTGACATGTTTCGAGACAGAATCTTCATACACACATTACACGAGGACATGACATAGAGCAGTGTTGTTTCAAGGTGCACGAGATACAATACAGAAACAAGAACATGACATGTCCAAAAAGAGGCAGTTTTCTTGTTTTTTTCGGCTGCTATTTCTCCATTTTTCGACAACGATTAAGGCCTCCAATGGTATCCCGCTCTCTGTCTAGCTGTCCCCTTTCAATCAAGCCCAAGAACAATCACTGGTGGTAGCGTTTTATCCGAAAATGAGAATGAAAAGGGCAAGTTGCAGAAAGTGAAAAATCCAGCGATTGTGAACCATTTTACAACCAAATAAACACCTAAGGCTTATCCAAACCCACTAAAACCCTTTGAGTTGCCTCAATGTTTTGACTCAAGTCCAAAATGATGATCAACAACCAGTTTTTTCATGAAAAATTAAGAAAAATAAAAATCTAAAAAATATGCTAGGACTCTTCTGATTTCGGTTGATTTTCTATCGATTCAGTCGCTCGCCTAACTCCCTCGACAGTGCCAACGATGGTGGCCCTTTAGTGGCTTCTCAATTGAAGGTGGTGGCTTGAAATCTTGGGATGTTCATGGCAGTTACCAAACATGGTGGTATGCCACTATTCAACTGGCCTGGGCAGGTTTGTATCCAATCGAATTTGGATCCTGACTGCCCCAAACCATTACAGGAGTACCTTTAATACTTGCCCACCCAAGCATCTTCACCAGTATCTCCTCTTATACCTTCGAATTGTCTACCTAAAGTGTCGCTAGGAGGTTCCTTTGAAGAGTCTCTTCTTGAGTCTCCGTCATTTGAATTTGTACCCATGATTGTTAAGGATTTGTTCCTAGAGACATTGTTTCTTAGAGTTCCATTATTGCTTCATTCACTTGGGGTGCCTTCATCACCCATACTTTCGTGTCCACTATCACCAAGGTCTAGAGTCAACCTAGAAACATCTAAGTATAGGGTCTCTTCGTGAAGCTATTACTCATACACCTACTGAACACATTGTAGCGCTAACTCCACTAGTAATCTCACATGGGCTCAAGAGTCTCCTTGATCCTAGCCAAACACATAGTCAAAACATAACCCTCTCTACACATGAGGTTGTTCCTCCAGAGACAGAGATAGATTGTGAGGATGCATCCACTGTATCATACCTACCCACATAGTCTACCTCCAAGGCCGTTATCCCAGAGCCGATTATTTCTGATTTTCCAACTCTCATTGATCTATCATAAGAGATCTTAGTTCACTTGAGTCAAGATAAACTCATTGAACTTAATTCATTGAAGACAAATTGACCTAGTTCAAATCTTCCCTCTTCATTTAATCAACCCATTGAGCTTGGTGAACTCATTCTCATTAACTCTCTTAGCTTCACTCTTTCGGATAGTCTCATATCTTTAGGATTTCTCTCTCCCAATCGGTATTTACTCTTGAAACCTCCACTTTCCGAGAATATATCTTCTCACATGTCATCCCTAACTTTATCATCTTATCCCATCGATTGTATGAGTGTCTTATCACTGTGTGACAATATGAACCTCTCATTCGAGGTTATAACACAGTTGAGTTTAGATGAGCTCATAGCAACTGTAATGGAGTTTGACCCTCCTGATGAGCTTCTCTATACTTCGTCACTCTCTCTAGGGGCAGATCTTGTCACTTTCCTATCTTTTCCTACTTGGTCTAGTCTCATCACCCTCACAACCTTTCTAGTCGGAGCATTTGATTTCACTATTCTTACCATTCTACCTATCAAGACTCTTTACTCTTAAGGTTGACCATTGCCATCATTTGGGGACACCATCAATTTGCTCTTTGCTCCTTCCACTTTGGTATTGGGGCATTCCCCACTTTCGCCTCTTTTCTCACTTGAGTTGTGGGTCACTAACCCTGACCATCACTCTTGTTCTGTAGGATCCACATTCATATATCATGTTCCTTAGGGACACACTCACTGCTCTTGATCGTCTTTCATCATTACACCCTTTTAGCACTTTCATGTGAGTGTAAGACCTAATTTATACATTATTATTAAAAATCCAAAAAATAGGACTTATTTGTTTCATGTATCTTCTTGCTTATTCATGAATGTCTACATCGCATTTCTATGCCTCCATGTATTTTCATCTATTCTTCTATCATGCATCTATTAGTTCGTTAGGTACCTCTTCTTCTTATAATGTGGTATTATTTGTCTATGCATTTCGTTATCTTTTATATTTTATCTTATTTCAATACAGTTAGTCATTTCTACATATCTATCTACTTCCATGTGATTGTCCATTTTGTGTTGATTGCTTTACCATGCTTATTTGCCTTAACGTTTTGTGCACTTGATGTTACTTGCTTTTGCACTTGTTGTCAATTTGTTCACTTGTGCACTCATTTAGGCACTTAATGTTATCTTAGTCTTTGCACTTGCATGGTTACTAACGTCTAGGTTAGCATGAGCTTACCCACCTCTTATTGTCCTTATGTTTGTACCTCTCATTCAATAAAGTTTTAAATAGGTGATTTGCTATGTAATGGAGTACTCTTATTGGCTCATTAATGCTTATGATTGAGACTTGTTAGATCCAACAAATATACAATACTTAAGAAATATTATATTTGATATTTATTAGATCCTAACCTGTATTTTATATATGATTTTTGTATGAATGATGAAAGAGTCAACAACAACAACAACAACAACAACAACTAAGCCTTTTCCCATACTAGACGGGGTCGGCTACATGGATTCTTTGTTTCCACAGATCCCTATCGTGTGCCATGTTAGCAGTTAACTCCCAATAAGGTAGATCATTCTTTATTGTTTCTTTCCAACAATTTGTGGTCGTCCTCTACCTCTTTTAATACTTTCCAAATTTAGTTTTTCTAACCTTCTTACAGGTTCTTCTTTTGATCTTCTTTCTATATGTCCAAACCATCTTAAACGATGTTCTCTCATTTTATCCTCTATTGGTGCTACTCCTAATTTGTTTCTAATAACCTCATTATGTTTATGGTCTTTTCTTGTATGACCACTCATCCATCTCAACATCTTCATTTCTGTCACAGACATCTTTTGTACATGTTGATGATTAACTAGCCAACACTCAGAACCATAAAACATGGCAGGCCTAATTGCTGCTCTATAATATTTACCTTTTAACTTTAATGGCATCTTCTTATCACAAAGAATACCTGATGCTCCTCTCCATTTTAACCAACCAACATTAATTCTATGTATAACATCTCCATCAATTCTTCCATCACTCTAAAAAATTGACCCTAGGTATTTAAAACTTTTCTTTTGGGGAATGCAATGTGTATCAATTTTAATTTCCATGTCCTCTGAAGTAACCAAATGATCAAACTTACATTCCATATATTCTGTCTTTGTTCTACTAAGTCAGAGACCTTTGCTTTCTAATGTTTCTCTCCATAGTTCCAATTTTATATTAACTTTTTCCTTAGACTCCTCCACTAATACAATGTCATCTGCAAATAACATACACTAAGGTATTTCATCTTGAATATGTTTTGTTAACTCATCCATCACCATTATAAATAAGTATGGACTTAAAGTTGATCCTTGATGTAACTCAATATTAACTTCAAAGAAGTTTGTTGTTCCTTCATGAGTCCTCACACATTTTTTGCACCATCATACATGTCTCTTATAAGGTTAATATATGTCAATGGGATACCTCTTTTTTCCAAAGTTCTCCAAAGAACCTCCCTCGGTACCCTATCATAAGCTTTTTCTAGATCAATAAATATCATGTGAAGGTCTTTCTTTTTTGCTCTAAAATGTTCCATAAGACGTCTCAAAAGGTGAATCGCTTCAATAGTAGATCTGCCTGGCATGAATCCAAATTGGTTCTCTATTGTACTTGATACTTGTCTTAACCTACATTCGATAATTCTTTCCCATAATTTCATAGTATGACTTATTAACTTGATACCTCGATAATTCGCACAATTTTGAATGTCTCCCTTGTTCTTATATATGGGTATAAGTATACTTGCTCTCCATTCCTCGAGCATCTTTTGGTTTTTCCATATTTCATTAAATAGTCTTGTGAGCCAAGTCATTCCTATTTCTCTTAGTATTTTCCAAAGTTCTATAGGAATATTATCTGGTCCTACCGATTTACCACCATTCATATGTTTAAGAGCCCCTTTCACTTCATTCTTTTGAATACGTCGGTAGAAATTATGGTTTATATACTTTTTGACTTAGCTAAATCTCCTAAACTAATACTAACATCTTTATTTTTATTAAAAAGATTATAAAAATAGTTTTTCCATCTATTTCTTATATCATCATTTGCCACTAGAATTTTTTCATCCTCGTCTTTTATGCATCTAACATAATTAAGATCTTTAGTTTTCTTATCTCTAGCCCTAGCTATCCTAAAAATATCTCTTTCACCCTCTTTTGAGTTGAGTTTTTTATATAAGTCCTCCCAAATCTTAGCTTTTGCTTCACTAGCGGTCTTTTTCGCTTCCTTCTTTGTTTTCTTATAAGCTTCTAAAGTTTCACTAGTTTTCTTGGCATAATGTAATTTATAACATGCCCTCTTTGCCTTGATTTTATTTTGTACTACTTCACTCCACCACCAAACTTCTTTTTGTGCCGGTACACCTCCCTTAGATACCCCTAACACATCTTTTGCCACTTTCCTAATATGTATAGCCATATTGTTTCACATATCACAGGGTGTGCCAACATAATTCCAAACATCTTCTTGAAGGACTTTCTGTTTAAATATATCTTCTTTCTCGCTTTTGAGGTTCTACCATTTAGTCTGAATAGCTCGATGCACTCTTTTCTTCTTTGTCCATTTTTTATTTGTAAATCCATAACTAAAAGTCGATGTTGGGTGGTTAAGCTTTCTCCTGGAATTACCTTACAATCTTTACAATACGCTCTATCTTTTTTTCTACAAATAAAGTAATCAATTTGTGTTTGTGATAAGCCACTCTTATAAGTAATTAAATGTTCATCTCATTTTTTGAAGATTGTATTGACTATAAAGAGATCAAATGCCATAGCAAAATTTAAAATCTCCCTACCTTCCTTGTTTATATCCCCAAAACTAAAGTTTCTATGAATCCCTTGATATCCTAATGCCTCTTTACCGACATGTCCATTTAAATCTCCTCCTAAACAAATCATCTCCCTTTGTGAAATCTTTTGAAACACCTTATCTAACTCTTCCCAAAAGGGTGCATAATCACAAACTATATTCAAAACCTCTGCTCCTAACACTAATTTCAACGTCATGATTCGGTCACCATATCGTTGTATGTCTACTACACTCTCCTTTAAATCTTTATTTATGATAATACCAACTCCGTTTCGAGCCTTTTCTTTACCTAAGTACCATAATTTAAAACCTATATCCTCTATCTCCTTTGCTTTTTCTCCAACCCATTTTGTCTCTTGTAAACATAGAATATGAATCTTTCTCCGAATCATAGTATCTACCACCTCCATTAGCTTACTGGATAATGTTCCGATATTCCAAGAACCAATACGAATCTTATTATCTAGGACTAGCTTCCTTACCCCCCGCATCCGTCCATAATCAAAATGCGGAGACCCTCTTTGAAATTTTTTTACTACATTCGGGCGGTAATGTAGCGGGACTAACTTCTTTACCCACACCCGTCCATGATGTGGGAACCCTCTCTGCAATTGATTCACTACATTCGGGCAAAAATGTAGTGGCCCTTGCTTACTTCTTACTGCATTCAGGCTCTGCAGCACGTCGCTAGGCGAGGACGCCCCAAAGCAATGCTCATAATTTTTGTAATCCATGTTATAAAAATTCGACGAAGTTTTACGCTGGCTGTCTGAAGCCTAACACAACCCTCCTCCTTTATCTGGGCTTGGGATCGGCAATGCAAGGGTGATCCCTTACATGGGCGGAGTTAACGATGAAAGAGTATTTCTTAAAAATGATTTGAAGGCAAGATTCAACGCGATACTCTTAAGTTTGTGCATCCATGGCTTGATGTCTTCGAGTTGTTACTTTCATAGTCGGGAATACCACTTTTAGATTACAATTTTGATATCTTGATGCGCTTATTGTATTTTCACCTATTTGTGCCTTTTGATTTAGTTTCAAAAATAATGATCTCACTTTGTTTCAAATAGCTTCAAATTAAATCATTTTGAACAAATTGTCTTCACTGGATTTTTAATCTTGAGAAAGTTTAGGAAACCGGTAATGACTGAATTTTGGTGACATTATCTTGGTTTTGAAAATACTAAAATGATTTATACTTCATGAATTGGCTAGTGTCCTCTTGACTCCTTGTTGTATGTCGTGGTGTCTAGTGAATGTGTTAGATTTTAAGTCACCTCCTTATCTTTGTGTTTGAATGATATATCGAAAAGTTTTTTTTCATATGCTAAAAGGTCATATTCTTAGAAAAATAAAAAGCGAAAAGGCTATTTGTAAAAAAATAAATAAATACAAAATCAATGTTTTATCTTCTTTGAGTTCTTATCCACTGAGTATTGGGGATGCTTGAAGGGATCGAGTGAGTTCTTATTAGTAGTTTGTTATATCAAAGAAAGGATCCATGCTCCGCTTGGAATCAAGAGGTTCTAGCCCATTTACCTTGTTTGTGGGTCACAAGATGATTATTGTTATATTTTAAAAATCAACATTTTGTTCATTAAAATTGGCATTGTATCTTTTCTACTAGTACTTTGAGATAAAAAGTCTGAGTGGAAATGTTTTGTTCATTTGGATTTCATTTCAGGGTGTTCATGCAATAGTAAGTTTGATCTTTTAAAACATTTTTATAATTTTCTAAACCAAGCATATGAGCCATGATCACTGAATTGACTAGCATGTTCATTCTTATTGTAGTATTTAGATATCTTCTTTCTCTTTCTTATACTTGTATCAAAATGCATACCATCTACTCACAATCTTCTAACAAGGGCATTACGTGTCCAGCAAACACTCGTGACATCATATACACATCATATATCTTAAGTCATGTAAATAAAGTATTTCGTGACATAAATGCCTTTTCTTAAAAGCTAGAGCATTTTGTTTTCTTTGAGCCATTTTAATAGTCAAGTCAACCACTTTTGACATTAAAATCATCTCACTTATCATGACCAAAATATTTTCATGGATGCTCTTTGGACATAACAACCTCAAGAGATTTTTTATACACCATAAATTCTCTCCATTTCAGTTCACATTCACACCTACATCTACGTGTTCTCGCTTCTCTCCATTTCACTTCACATTCACACTCACACCTACATCTGCATCTACATCTACATCTACATGTTATCGCTACATGCTTAGCACATCTTTGGTCTTTTCATGATTTTAACAATGTTTTGCATTAATATTATTTTTATAATAATGATGCATTCACTTGATCTTGTTGAAAGTACTTTTTGGTATGCTACAAAATCTCACAAGTCGGTAAAATATATATACATATATTGCGTAAATCACACAACCTTTGATCTACATTTATTTGATTCAGACATCCTAAACCTATATGGCAGCTTAATGATTCTTCAAAAGAGACTCAAGTTACCTACAAAGTGTTTTGAGGATGATTCATAAAGAACACTACTAAGAAAAAGGAAGATGATGACATACTTTGCTACGTTCCTAAGGATAGTGTCTCTTGATATTTTCAAATTGAACATTTTAAAAATCAACTCATTCTTTCAAAAAATCTGCAGCTAAGAAAAACTTTCAAAAAATGTTTGTACTCTTCTTTTTTAAAAGAAATGTTTCAAATTGTCATATGTACGGTTCGTGGTACATCCCATGATAAAACATACTTTTTCCTTGGTTAGATGTGACCCATGATATTTTCTCTCAAACACCATGTTTCACACCGGTTTTAATTAAAAATTTCAAGTTGTTCGAAATTGATTTTCTACCGAGACTCATTTCAACAGTCAAAATTTTTAAAGTCAACAAGTCCTATCTTACTTGATGCGATCGAGGGATATTTTTAAAGACTCAAAAATCAATTCCTAAATAAGAAGCTAATATAGACAAGATATCTAAAATACAGACGGGATCGGATTCAAATACAACATTTAAATTCAAACCAAATATGATACAAATATAGATGGGATTGTATCCAAATATAATATACTAATGCAAATTAGATTGAATTCAAATACATAATACAAATACTGAATCAGGTTTAAATATAAAATATACAAATAGATTGGACCGAATCCAAATACAGGCTAAATCAAAATTCAAAATAAAGTGTTACACCTTTGTTCCAGCAAAAGCAGCTGCAAAACTTCACGTCATTGCAAAAAGCCCACAAAACAAAAAGCAACCTTCAAAACAAAGCCCAATTACAAATAAGCAACCCCTTCAAACAGGATGAGGAAAGGCATGTAAGACGTTTTCTGTATTTTTTATCTCTTACATCAAATGAAGAAGGATTTCATGCAAAGACACTCATAAAGAATAATAAAAGAAAACCTATAAAAGGGAGAGTTGTCCCAGTAAAATCCTTCGATTGTTCTATGAAAAGCCCTGCAAGAAAGAAGAGTGAGAAAGCCACCGATCAAATTTTGATCTCCAAAGAAATCCCACTGCATCATTCCTCATTCCTCAATGTGTTCCTCAACTTGTTGTAATATGCAAATACAACAAGGAAAAACAAGAAAAAAGAGAAATTGTTTCTTTCACCATGCATGTGTGAGTGAGAATGTCCCTGCTTGCAACTGCCCACCATCGTCGTTACCAAGTCATTCCTTATTACTGTAAGTAGTGGATGGTCACTCTCAGCCCCATTACTAACAACAACCATGAAATGCACGAAGAAGGGCCCTCTTCCTAGATTTCATGAGATCGTATGATTTTGAAAATTAAACATTTCATAAAATTGTTTTTCTGCTTTCAAAAAGTACACACGCATCACCCGAATAAAGTAAAAATGGTTCTTAAAAAGGAAAGCCCAGAGTGAAAAACTCGAAAGATGAAAAGCCATGTATAAATACAGAGAAACTGTATAGAAAGTATGGTGATACAGAAAACACACTAGATACTTATTCATACTTACAGTCTTATGAGAAAACCCTCTATGAGTAACATACAATACAATACACACCACTTTGTTTATATACCTTTCATTACAGGAAATACATGCAAACAACAGAAACCAGAGACAAAAAGAAATGAAAGGGAACAATCGGTTTTCGCTGCAATACAACATAACACCAGATGGCTTCGACAATCATCGGTTGCCCCAACATCTGGTATCATAGCGTAAAGGTTCAACTTCTACAGAAAACTCCTCAAATGTACGTGGTTCTGTAAATAAAAAAAATTGTATTAGACAGAAGCCAGAAAGAGGTTTTTCAAAAGCCCCTTTTTAATGTTAAAAAAAAAAAAAGGAAAAAGAGAAAATGGAAGCAAGATAGCCGGAAACCACCCATTGAAGATGGCCTTAGGCAGGTCTATTGCCTTAAAGTCAAAGGCTTAACCTCAACACACAGAGGCCAAGCCAAAAACTGCAAGTGGCCAAGCTTGACGGCTAGGAGCTGAACACGGAATGACCGAAGGCGAAAAGGTGGAAGGCAGAAGGCGGAAGGCCTGAGGCAGTGAGCCAAAAATGGTCAGAGGACGTGACTAGGAAGGGCGATGACCACAACCCACAAGCGGTGGCAGGGCCACCCTCAACTCCCCCTCGGTCTCTCTTTGTCTCTCTCTCTCTTTGTATTTAAATTCATGAAAATCGCAGTTTTGCAAAACAGTGGGTGAAAAATCGCTTAGAGCAGCAGTTTTGGGTGTGAATTGATGGTTTTGCCCTTCACGAAAATGAAAATTACAAAATACCAATGGGCAAAATTATTGAAATGTCCAAATATTTTGGGGGTGAAAGGACAACTATATCCCTATCAAAGTAAAATGTCTTTTTTACCTCTTGATAGTCCATCAAACTACAAAATACTAGGATCTAGTTTTACTATTTTACCCTTGAACATTTCAAGAAATTACAGAACTTGGGTTTTTGGTGATTTTACAAATATAGCCCTATCAGCTTTACAAAATATCTATTATACCACCCTAGAAAAGTACAAAAATGACCTTGTACTTTCTAAGAAATGCCATGAACATTAACTTTTCAAATTAAGTCCTGGTTTTTACAGTTTTTCTAAAATAGTACCTATAGGTTAAATAAACTATAGAACAGTGCCTAGAAATATTTACTCCCTGGATTTTTATAGTATTTCCAAAATGGTACATGTAGGTTAAATAAGCTGCAGTACAAACTCATGATATATTTACTGTTTAGTACTTAGAACTTGTGGATATTGCATTTAGGTGCTTGGCTATATTTTGTGGTTCTTTATGAAATGTCTTATGTAAATCCATTTGATGCATATTTTTATATTTTCTATCTTAAGATGTACAAATTCTCTACTTGTTGTCTTTACCAAAAGTTTAAAAAGAGAAATGACTTCTAGAATTTGCATGTCTGAAATGGGAAAGATCAAAAAGTTAAATGGCCTAAATTTCCAAACTTTGAAAAGAATAATACCACTGGCCTAAACTTTAGAAGGAGTTAATTATGTACTGAAGGAAACAATTTTACCTCCTACACTAGTTGCAACAGATGAGGAAAATGAAAGATATAAGACATTTATAAAGGATGACACAATAGATATATAATGTTGATGTATATGAAAGACGACTTGATTAGGGTCTTTGAGGAATTTTAAACTGCAAAAGAATTATTCAATTCTCTCACCACTAAATATGATACTACAACCAAGTTGCATGTACAACTACTCCTTCAAAAGTATAATTCTTATAAAATGAAACAAGGTGACAACATAGTTTAACATGTTAACCAAATGCTATTAATGGCTACAGATCCAGCTGTAGCTAAGTCAGTCATTCATGAACTGATTCAAATATCCACGATCCTAAACAGTTTTTCCCCTGCCTGAAATAGGGTGACCACAACCCTAAGACTTGGACCTGATTTTACTCTTTTCGAACTCCCATTGAAACTAGCAATCGAACAAGAATATATGAACAAAAATAAAAGCAAAAAATTGTTAGTTGCTGAAGATGATTTATGGTCTAGCTCCAAGAAAACTAGAGAAAAAGAAAACCAAATAAGAAATTTGATAAGAATAAAAAGCAAAGCGGTCAAAATTTTAAGAAATCATAAGAATCTGCTTCTCGAGTAAAGTTCTTCAACTGTGGTAAAATAGGGTAATATAAAAGAGACTGCCACAACAAGAAGACCAATTGAGGTAACAATCAATGATGCGGCACAATGAAGAAGCATGAGATAATTTGTATGATTTATGAGTGTCTTTACATGGACCGCCTAGTGATTAGTTAGTGGATTGATTCTTGAGCTACCTGGCATATATCGAAGAGCAAAGAGGTAGTGATAGACTTAAAGGAGTACCAGCCTGGTAAACATTAAGTATATATGGGGAATAACACTTTTTCTAATGTTCTTAGGGTTGGGTCATTTAGAATTTTTGTACAAGGCATACCAATTGTACTCATTGATGTATTAATTATGCCCTCTATTAGGCACAATCTTGTATCGGTCCCTACTTTAGTAAATAAAGGGTTTGAGATAAGGTTTGTCTTTAGGAAAGTCATTGTGGGAAAGAATGTTAGGATAACATTTTCTAGTTTATTTGATGTTGAGCATGGGTTGTTTAAACTCAACATTAATGAAAATGAAAACTCTTCTTCTGTTTATATTGAGAGTGCCTATGTGATTGATGTGAATGCGTGGCATAAAAGATTAGGTCATATAAGTCTAAAGAAGTTGTGAAAATTAACCAACTCAATTTTCATTAAATACTTTTAATAAGTGTGAAGATTTTATATAAGAAAAAATGACTAGAAAATCATTTCCCAAAGAGGTAACTAGGGTAACAACACTATTAGAGATTATTCACGCTGATTTATGTGGACCGTTTAGAGTAAGAACACATCGAGAAAAGGTTTATTTTATAACTTTTATCGATGATTACTCAAGATATGCTTATATATCTCTTAACACATAAATCTGAGGTACTTAAAGCATTTAAAGAATATAAGCAGGAAATTGAGAACCAATTAGGGCATACAATCAAAGTCTTGAGATCAGATAGAGGTAAAGAATATACCTATACAAAATTTTTAGAATTTTGTAAAGACTTTGGTATTCCAAAGCAAAATAAAATGCCTAGGACACCTCAATATAATGGTGTAGAAGAGAGATACAACATGACCCTATTGAACATGACGAGATGTATGTTAATAGATGCTTCTATGCCAAGGATATTTTGGGATAAGCAGTTAGTACGACCATGTATATACTCAATAGAGTATCATGTAAAGTTGTATTCTTTACGCCATATGAGATGTAGTTTGGAAGAAAACCAAACCTAGGTGAGGATCTATCGCTCATATAACGATCCTTTATCAATCTAGAGACAAACTATATAGTAGGTCCTTAAGATATATATTTATTAGATATCCTAAAGGATCTAAAGGATATTGATTTTATTATAAGTACCATGAACTGATAGAAAGCAGGGATGCAGAATTCTTAGAAGAGACTAAGAATGACATCCTTGAGAATGATGATGAATATGTTGATGATCTAGTAGGTCTAGATCAATCATCTTTTGAACCCATTGATGAACTTCCTAAACAAACCGAACCTTTAAGTGGACACAAAAGACCTAGAGTTACATCGTCCTACTTAAATGATTATCACACTTACCTTGCAGAGGAAGTGTGTAACTTGGTGCATTTAGATGAGCTGACTGATAACTTGACATATCAGTAGGCTATTGACTCATCTGAATCATGAGACTGGAAAAAAGCCATGGATGAAGAAATTGAATCCATTAAGAAAAACCAAGTCTGTGAGTTGACTGATTTACCCCAAAGCCATGGATGAAGAAATTCAATTTTAGTTGCAATAAGTAAAAATGATAAAACTTGGTAAACCTCAAAGGTGTGGGAGGAAAACCAGTGTATCAAAAGATTGGCTCTAGTGGCCAAGTGGGAGATGTAAGTAGTGGAAGGCCACTCTCGGCCTCATTACTAACAACAACCATAAAATGCGAGAAGAAGAGCCCTCTTCCAAGATTTCATGAGATCATATGATTTTGAAAATTAAACGTTTCATAAAACTGTTTTTCTGCTTTCAAAAAGTATGCACACATCTCCCGAATAAAGTAAAAGTAGTTGTTAAAAAGGAAAGCCCAAAACGAAAAATTCGAAAGATGGAAAGCAATGTATAAATACATAGAAACTCTATAGAAAGTATGGTGATACAGGAAACACATTAGATACTGATTCATACTTACAGTTTTCTGAGAAAACCCTCTACGGGTAACCTAGAATACAATACACACTACTTTGTTCCTATACCTTATATTACAAGAAATACACGCAAGCAACAAAAACCAGAGAAAGAAGCAAATGAAAGGGGATAGTCGGCTTCCATTGCATTACAACTGAATACCAGACGGCTTCGACAATCATCGGTTGCCCCAACAATTACCACTTTCTACTGAAGGTAGAGCTCTCTCTCTCTACCAATGGCATAGAGCCGTCTCTTTCTCTCTCTATTGAAGGTAGGGAGCCCTCTCTCTTTCTCTACATGTTGAAAACCCTTACCTCACGACTTCCTGCCCACCAGCTTCTACCTCACCGACCCCCGCCCATCGTGCGCCACTCAACCGCCACCACTACCTTCAATCACCAACTGGAAGCCCTCTCCTCCTTCCTTCGCTTCCCACTCTCCCTTTCTCGTTTTGCATCAAAAGCCAAAACTGCCCTTTTTACAAACTTGAATTGGATCGGGTTCTATTGATTGACCCCATCCACCTTCTCTTTAAACCCCCATCAGATATTGTATCCTCCTGGTCTGATCTAGTCGACTCGATCCATAGATCTCAACTGGTTCAATTCGACCCCACTAAGACTGGATCCCGTCCAACCCATTTAAACTCCATTGCGGTTGACCCAGTCCTATTTGGGCTTGACTCCAAATAGACCCAAAATCCAACTCAGCTAATTTGAATCCCCCTTTTCTTTCCAAAACAAAACTCATTTTAAATTGGATCCGATTCAACTTAAAATCTAATTTTGAGTCAGATCCGATTGAACCCAATAAAATCTCAATTCTGATCCATTCTAAAGACTCACAACCCAAAACCTAATTCATTCCAGGTAGAGCTCATCTGGAAGTAAATCCCATTTGTATCACCCAAGGTTCACCAAATAGCTAAGTCCAACATATTCAAATTTATTCAAGTGAACAAATTTGATAGTGTGGGAGATTGACCCTTTTTATATATATATATATATATATATATATATATATATATATATATATATATATGATCTCTGTCGGGTATGCTCCGCCCCCATTTGGGATCGGATTATATATATATATATATATATATATATATATATATATATATGATCTGTCGGGTATGCTCCGCCCCCATTTGGGATCGGATTGGGTGGGTCTTTGTATTGACATCCCTAAATAAAATTACCTCAGCCAGGGTGTTAGGGATTCAGTACCCGCATGTCTAATTGAGATTGCGATCCCTACTTACGACAAACCCTGTGAATCTGCGATTATAGAATATGAGACCCTTTCTCAAGTTGGTTGCCGGATTTTGGTTTCTATTCCCTATATTCCAGTTCCACCAAGAAATTCCAACACTTTGAGCATGACATCCACCAACTCTGTCCTGATGCACCCACAGCGTTAACTCAACGACAGGATGCTCTAGTGTCGTTGCTACTGGTGGAGAGTAACTCGGAAAGGGTGCATGTGTGGGTGTGTGTTAGGCATCGGCCTTCTCTTGTAAAAAAAAAAATCTGCAGTGACATATTCCTAACTTTTGACGGTTAATTGAGATATTCGAGAAGTTTATAAAGCTTCTCGTTATTGAAATCAAGACTTTTCCTATATTATGGTGGAATCAGCTGTGGGTCTTTTGGTGCCATTCTAATCACTCTTTATGGTATGCTTATATTTGATTTGAGAAAGCAAGATCATGTTTTATGGTTTTGTTCAAATACTTCATTCGTCTTAGACGAATATATAAAGTAGAGCGAAACTCAAAACATTAAAAGAGGTTTTAAGAATAGAAACATAGTATCTATTAATATGTCTCAAACTTGGCGATATCTATGTGAATTTCTTAGTCTCATAAGTAGTGGCGGATTCACAATGAGACGAGGTGGAACGGCCGTCTCATAAAAAAAATTAAAATTTAAAAGAAAAACTGTAGCTTACGTACGATAGTGTGAGCTTGAGCCATACTCTGCCCCACCTTAAACTGCTCCGGTGTCTATTTGCCCCACCCTACAAAAATGTTTAGATCTGCCACGGTTCACAAGGGCATGCAAAGGATACAATGTGAGTAAAAATGAACGACACGAAAACAGGTGGGAGGGCTGGTTTGGATCGGTTTGGTGCCGTAAAGCATAGTGAGATGGAAACTGTGTAAAAGAAACTCTCTCATCTGGGGGCACATGCTCAGATGCCAATATAAAGGGGATAATAAAAGGATTATGCCGTAGTGTGGGGCTTCTCACGTGGCCCCCTCTAAGCATCAACTACTTCCAGCTCATCACCAACCTTGCAGCCCATATTCAATCAAGTCAAGACTGGTCAATGTGTGCAACATAAATATATATATATATATATATATATATATATCTCAAGATCTCAAACTAATTTGAGCGCAATTTAGTGCATGTGTAGCTATATGCATAGGGTTGTCTATGCTATAAACTTTATGAGAAGAAAAGAATATCGTATCAGTCAGCCAATCTTAATTTTCTTAGAATTTAGGATTCATTTTTTCGTTTCGAATGTTAGTTTTCTTTGCATGCAAGTAAAAGTAAGAAAATAAATGTATAAAATACCTTGCAAAAGACGTGAGAATCATCATCACTTTCACATAATGTTTTGACACTAATACGTAAGAGGACGCGATATGGTCTCTCTCTCTAAATAAAGATTTGGCCTTGTTTCTGTCCCATCAGACCGATTGCATATATATCGAGCACTCAACATCTGCTCATATTATATATTTGCTCTTGTTTGTTATGCGGTCCTTGTATTGTATTTATCCCAATTAATGATGAGGAAGCATGGCCCTGTCTTCTCTTCAAGAACAAACGCAATCATGTAGAAAATAAAATTGAAAATGTCACCGGCCTTGTTTTGTTGCTTTCGAAGTGCCCACGTTGATGTGAGCTTTCCCATGCATTCGTCGGTGGCCCTCAACGTATCTTTCGTCACTCTGTTCCATGTACAGCATAGCTTATATATGTGCGTGCGTGTATGCATGTGTATGTGTTCTTGTAAGTGAGTTCAACCATGAGGATGGACAATAATAAAAAAGCCAAAAAGCATACATGAACTTTTCTTGTGGTATTTAATTCGTATATGTATTTTTTTATTTTTCAATCTTAACCATTCAGGTTTAAGTCAAAAAAACAAAAATATCACATGAATGAAATACAACCTGTAAAAAATTATATATGTATTTTGTCTTTTGCTTTTTTAGTTTAATTAGATCTTAAATGATTGAAATTTATAGGAATAAAACAAACATATAATATGAAAAATATATCAGACTATGTATGTATATATACATAGTGAGGGAGGGGGGGAGGGGGGAACAACTTTTCTTAAAACTCTAAAACTGGAAATCGGTGTTACCCTACTAAAGGAGTCTCACCCTGGAAGTTGAGACCCTTTGAATGAACCCCTTCTCGAGCTCAGCTAAGGTAGTTTAATTAGACCATATATCAAATTCAACTGAAGTTATATAGATCGGTCATGCCTGCGTGTGTATACACGAGAGAGAGAGAGAGAGAGAGAGAGAGAGATCGCAAGCGCAAGAATGGAGAGTAGTTTCCGTCAGTTCATGGTAAACCAATATCGCCAGAAAAATCTACAGATGTCATCCCCTTCTTACTAGACAATCACAAATTTGTCTATAAATTATGAGAAATATTGAATAAGAACAAAGCGTCGAGTGTACATGATCTGACAGGAAACTTTCCCATCGTATGCATAACTTTTAAGAGAATTTTCGAAATACATGCGCAACATATCAGACATCAAAAAATGTCACATAATTAACCTTTTATTGCTGCATTTAACTGCCAACGTTTTCAAGCTATCTACGCTAAAGAGCCGTCTGGAGTTTGAAATGATATTTCTATCCATTATAACGGACGTGTTCTGCACAAAGAGCAATAATTCATCCGTGTGAGGGCCGATGCACAAGTTGGAGGTCACAAGGGAAGTCTCCATTGTACCCAGAGAAAAAAAATTGTCTCCAATATGCTTTATGAAAATCTGAAAATGTATGTTATGAATAAGGGGTATGTTATCATAACATCGACAAAAACGGTTCCGATGTTCTCTTTCCGACTGTCGAAACAGTCTGAATTAGATCAAAGACAATCAGATTTATAGATTTCGGTTATGTTTGATGGTCAGAATAACAAATACGACAACGACCGGAATTGTGTTTTATTGTAGAGGTGCACAATAAGTATTTGTCTACTGAGATTATTTTCATAAATTTCTCATTATATTTTCTACATAATAGTGTGTGGAAAGTTTGCTAACGTGAGTTTAACGAAACTAAGACCACTTTATCAAGATCTACACGCTCACTCATGCACGAGAGAAGATTCTTGGGCTTGCTTTGACCAAAGAGAAGATACCGAATTGCACTGTGCATAGCTGTACGTTCCTTTATAGCTGTACTATTGACAAAATCGATGACACCATCAACGTTATCTGCATCCCTGATGGGGTTACATGGGTGAATATTTAATGATGCATGGTTAAACACTAAATGCACATACATGCATGCGCTCATGCAATGCATGTTCATGTATAAATATACGTGGGTTCACCCTCTAAACCCCAACCTTGTCCTAGAGAGAGAGAGAGATGGCTTGCAGCTTAGATCGTCAAGCCTTCTGTGCACCACTGAGCCCAAGGATTTCCTTTTCGAGTGATTTTGTGAGTGCTGATGAGTTGAACGGTGGGTGCACCAAGCGTGAGAAGGTTAACTCAACGGAGGACTCAAACTTTGAGTTCTCAGTCGGCAATTACGACATGGTGACAGCAGATCAGCTAGTCTTTCAAGGGAGGTTGCTACCATTCAAGGGAGTTGAAGGAAACATAATCTCTCAGCGCAGTGGCCGAAAGATGACACTCAAAGATGAATCATGTGAGGATCAGGACCCCTTGGCTAGGTCATCAAAGGGTTACAGGAGATGGAAAAAGTTATTGGGTTTGAAGATACCAAAGAAAAATCAGCCAGATATTGACGTGAGAGATGAAAGGAAGATATGGGGATGGAGAGAAGAGAATGATCGGCAAAATCCATTTAGTTGGCATGTCGGGAAAGATATTGAAGACGTAAAAGAGGAAGAGGGACGAGATCTAGAGGGAGGAGATCAGGTTGAATAAAACTTATGTGTTTGTTAAAATTTGTAGATGAAAGTAGGGTGTAGAGAATTATTATTGACAGGCTGATTTGCTTCTGATTTTGGTAAAAATACTTACTACAGAGGCTGGTGTTCGTGGGTTCGGGTTGGTTTTTGTGCCCTTATGTCAATCTTGATTTGATCTTCAAACTCTGAGTGTTAGGCTATGGTTGGTTCTTGTACAAATGTCTCAATAAATGAAGAGGTTAGTAGTTTTGCATGTACTGTTAGCGTGGTAAGTATCATATAACTTATGTAAATGACGAAACCAGATATGGATCCCCACTTCCTTTTTCCAAGTAATGACTGTGGAGAGAAATTAAACTCTAGAATGGGGCCAAGCTAATGAAATTAAGCAGATCTCCCGAACACCATGAATTTCTTTCCGTATGATTGCTTGTTTTCACAGCTTAATTTTCTCGTGGCCTATTGATGCATCGCTGAAACTCATCGATCTCCTATTATATTTCAATTCCATCTTGCCAATAACATCAAAGCAAACCTTTCGGTTCAGGCCAACGTTTTGAATTTGTCTTCATAGAGTGATGTGATTTTGATTAGATGATTAGTTCGTCGTCAATGAGTTCCTGTGCCATCTTTACCTTGCGTGCGTTTTCTTCATAGAATAAGGCGGTGATCTGCCCAAAAGCAGCGATCAACAATAAAAGAGAGAGATTGACATCTAAATGATTTTCATATCTTGTTATATGTATCCCACACACTATTATTTTTAAAGATAAGAGGATGGTCATTCTCGACATTCTCATCCACGAGAAACAGTTAGATTAGCCATCTAGCCACTTCAATCTAGTTTTTTGTGGATTAGTTACAACTCATAGATAATGAATAAGTGCTCCCAATGAAAAGCCCAATCGGAGAATCCGAGAGGGCGGAGCCACACATAAATAAAAAGAAATGCATTGAACTAAACACAAAAGCAAAATTCCTCTCCCAAAAATAACCAAAAATCTTACCTACTGCTCTATTCTTCATATCTCCATTTGCACATGTCTGAAGTCACCCGCTGCATAGAAATCGGTGAGGACATCGAAGGGTAGAGATTCAGATGACTCCTTTAGTGGTATCAGGGTCTCGTTACTTACAATCAAAGAGGTACGTTGTTACGTTTTGTAAAAATGGGAAAACAAAAATATTTAGATAAGAGAGAAAACTCCCTTTCTTTTTTTGGCTGAAAAAATGAGGTCGTTTGTTGAAAACCATGAACTATTGCCTGAGACTGGCAACATAAAAAAATAAGTAGACAGGCTAACGGGGAATCCCGCAAAAACAAGAAGGTGGTCGGCTAAAGCAGAACCTCGCACAAATTGTGAGAGGGCGTTGTCGAGAGGCAAGTCACAGAAAAAAATCCTATAAAGGCAAGACAACAAATGGCCAGAGGCCGTCACCCAAAGGCAAGCCACAGGGAAAACCCTACAAAGGCAAGAGACAAACGGCTGGGGGCTGAAGCACAAGGGGCAAACGATCGAGGGTCGTCACAGTCACAACACAAGGGGCAAACTGTTGAAGGCTGAAGCACAGGGGGCAAGCAGCAAGACGTCATCGTACAGAGCACAAGTGGCAAGATGCCATCGCCAGGCCCTTCCCCTTTCTCTCCTCCCTCACTACTCTCTCTCCTTCTCTCTCAAAACCACGTTCTTCGAAAAACATAGACGAAAATAAGGGATTTTCAAAACTTCCTCTGACAGCAAACTGAAAAATTCGTTTTGCCCCCAACCATTTTTTGAAAATTACGAGCTCACACAAGATAAAATTACCAAAATATCTAGATATTTTTTAATAAAAAGATAATTTTACCCTCAAATAGGCAAAAGTATAATTTTGCACTCTACTAGTTTATAAAATTTATGAAATATCGGTTTACTGAATTACGTTCCTATCCTTGGACGAGTGTATATTTATAGTCTTGCCACTATATTAAAAGACAAGACTATCCCTATCTTTTAGAATATTGACATATTCAGACTCAAGGGCATATTTACCATCCTGCTCCCAATCAATCGTGGATTTCACTAAAAAAACAGGTGTCACTTTTATCGTTCTGCCCTAGGCCTTTTTGAAAAATTACAAAACAGTACAAAAGGGTAAAATTCTTGGTTTTCCCCTAGAACTTTGAAAAATTACGGTGATAAAAATAACAAGAAAAATTACAGATTTGTCCCTAGTCTGGTTTTGAAAATAACATAATCAAGTTATTTAAAACTGAGAAATGATACTTAAAATATGTTTGAAAGTGCTTTAAAGTATTGTGAGTTATTTTCAATTCAGTAGATGGATATAATGCATTTTATATTTTAATAGTTGTTTATTTATTATATGTTGCTTATTGAATGTTTTCTTATTAGATCGTTTAATTGATATTTTTGTCAAATACATAAAAATAAACTCTAGAATATGTGTATTCGAATTAACAAAAATAGAAAAATTCAACGGTCTTAATTTCCAAACTTGAAAAAGAAGAATCCCGTTGGCACTTACATTGGAGGGTGTAGAATATGTACTATAGGAAATAGTGTGTCCACCACCCCCTGATGCTACTGAGCGATAAAAGGAAATGTATAAAACATTCTTAAAAGATGACACGATAACAAAGACTATTATATTAACATATATGGAGGATAACTTGATTAGGGTATTTGAAGAATATGAGATCACAAAAGAGATGTTTGAATCGACAACAACCAAATATGATACAACAACTAAATTACATGTTCAATTGTTCATACAAAAATATAACTCTTATAAAACGAAATGACATAACATAGTGGAACATGTGAATCACATGTTGGTAATGGAAAGAGACTTAGCTGTAGCCAAATCAATCATCCCAAAACCTATGTAGATACCTACTATACTGAATAGTCTTCTCCCATCATAGAGCATGGTCACTGCTCTTAGACTAGAGTCTGAGAAAAGCCTTTCTAAATTACCCCTTAAGCTAGCAATTGAATATGACCATATCAATAAAAAGAAAAATAAAAATTACTAGTAGTTCAAGACAAGATAGGGCCCAGCTCTAAAGTCAATAAGAAGAGAAATAAATCAAATAAAAAGTTTGGCAAAAATAATAAAAATACAGTCAATTTTTGAAGAAAATACAGAAAACCGTTTTTCGGGTCAAGTACTTTAACTGCGGAAAAATGAGGTACTACAAGAAGGATTATCACAACAAGAAGAATAGTGGAAACACCCAACAATGCGGGCAATCGGAGAATCATCTCGAATGTTTATACTTGGATCGCCCAATAGCTAGTTGGTAGATTAACTCATGAGATACGGTACACATCTTGAAAAACAAGAAAAGGGCAATGGACCTAAAGGAATATAAACTAGGAGAACATTAGATATAAATGAAAAATAATACTTTCTCAGATGTTCTTTGAATTGAGTCATTTAGAAGTTATATATAAGGCACACCGGTTGTACTGACTAATGTATTTATTGTGGCAACTATAAGGTGCAATCTGGTTTTGGTCCCTAGCTTAGTTAAGAAGGGTTTTGAGGTCAAGTTTAATCCTCAAAAAGTGAATGTGAGGAAGCATGAGAGAGTAGTTTTCTGATTAGTTTTATGTAGAACATGACTTATTCAAACTGATTATTAATGAAAGTGAATATTATTTTGCTTATATTGATTGTACCTTTAATATTGATGTGAATGTATGGCATAAATACATAAGGTAAATAAGTTTGAAAAGTTAAGGAAATTATCTAACTTTGACTTATTATCAGTATTTGAAGGAAAACACTTTTAGTAAGTGTGAAGCCTGTATACAAGAAAAAATGATGAGGAATAGTTTTTTCAAAGAAACAACAAGGGCAACAACCCTATTGAAAATTATTCACATTGATTTATATGAACCTTTTAGAGTAAAATCACATCAAGAAAATATCTATTTCATAACCTTTATCGATGATTACTAGAGATATACACACACACACACATATATATATATATATATATTATTACACAAATTTGTGGCACTTGAAATATTCAAAAAATATAAGCAAGAAGTTGAGAATCAACTAGGGCATACAATTCAAGTCCTAAGATCAGATAGATATGGTGAGTATACCTCAGTAGAATTTCTAGAATTCTATAAAGATTTTGATATTTCAAAACAAAACACAATGCCTACTTAACAAAATGGTATAGCAGAAAGATATAATATGATCTTACTGAATATGACAAAGTCTATGTTAATAGATGCCTCTCTACCAAGGGTATTTAATAAAGAAGCGATAAGTATAATTGTCTATATACTCAAAAAAATATCTTGTAAAGTTGTATTCTCTATAGCATATAAGATTGATTTGAAAGAAAACACAACCTAAGTCATCTTAGGAGAAGATATTTATCGCACATGTGAAGATCCTTGATTAGTATAGAGATAAGCTATAAAGTGGGTCATTGAGATGTGTATTCATCGGATATCCTAAAGGTTCTAAGGGATATCGATTTTATCACAAGGACCATGAACTTATAGAGAGTAAGCATGTTGAATTCCTAGAAGACTCTAAGAATGATATCCTTGAAAATGATAATGAATATGTTAACATTGTAGTAGATCTAGATTAATCATCATTTGAACTCATAGTTGATCTTCCTTAATCAACCAAAACTTTAAGTGGACAAAAAGAATCTATGGTCACACTGTCCTACTTAAGGGATTATCATACTAACCTTGAATAAGAAGTGTGTAATTCGCTAGTTTTAGATGAGCTTACCGATAACTTGACTTATCGTTAGGCTATTGACTCATCTGAATCAGTAGGCTGGGAAAGACCCATGGATGAGAAAATCGAATCCATTGAGAAAAACCAGGTTTGAGAATTGACTTATTTGTCAAAAAGAAGAAAAGTCGTAGGCTGTAAAAGGGTTCTAAAAAAGAAATATAAAGTCGATGAGACTATCGACAAGTTTAAGGAGTGATTGGTTGCAAAAAAAAATTTACAAAAAGAGAGGATAAATTATGTTGAGACATATTCTCTTATTCTGAAATTTGCATTCATAAAAAGAATCCAGAAGATATCAATATATTATGATTTGAATTTACATCAGTTAGATGTAAAAATAATTTTTTTAAATAGAGATTTAGATAAATCATATATATGTGGTAGCTCGAAGGATACAGAGTTGAAGGCCAAGAAGATAAAGTATATAGGTTGAAAAATCCCTATATGGCCTTAAACAGTCACATCGTCAATAGTATTTGACCTTTCAAAATGCAATTATTAAACTTGGGTTTGTGGCTAATAAACTTAACCAATATGTCTATATTTGGAACAGTGGGGGCCACTTTATCATCTTATCATTATATGTAGATGACATATTGTTGACTAGGAATGATAATGAGATGATTGTTAAAACTAAGTTATAGTTAAACTTAAGGTTTGAAATGAAGGGTATGGGGAAAGCATCTTATATCCTAGGTATACAGATTTCTCAAGATAGAGAATCTAAACTTGTATACCTAAGTTAGGAGATATATATTGATTATATCCTCAAGAAATTTAAAATGGGTGAATGTAAATTTGCATCTACACCCGTTGCGAATGGGGTTAAATTAAGTAAGGAAAATTGTCTAAGTGAAGGAAACGATAAGCCTAATGTTCCTTACACACAAGCTATTGGTAGCTTGATGTATGCTTTGTTATGTACAAGACCTGATATCAACTTTGTTGTTGGTGTTGTGAGTAGATATCAAAGTAATCATAGATGATAGCATTGGATAACTTTGAAAAGGATTTTAAGATATCTCAAAGGGATAAAAGACTTGAAACTTTACTTTTAAGCATATAAACTGAAAGTGATAGGATACTCAAATGATCACTTTGCTGCGAGCAAAGATGACAATAAATCAACTTTGGGATAAATATTCTTATTTGGAGGTGGAGCTGTTTTTTGTGCATATAAGAAAAAAGGTTGTGTAGTATTGCATATACAAGAGGTTGAGTATGTGACTTCCTGTATCGCTGTAACTAGTATTGTTTGGATAAGCCGCTTCATATGTGATCTGAAGCTGGACATAGCCAATGAGCCAATTATCATTTATTGTGACAACAATGCAGCAATTACTCTAATAAAGAGTGGAGTTTATAACTCCAAAAGCAAGCATATAATGGTTAAATATCACTATGTTCGTGATATGATTATAAAAAAAGAAATATCAATCTCAAATATGTCAATTGATGATATGTTGGCAAACCTCTTTAAAGGCATAACAAAGGATCCTTTCTTAAAGTATGTTACAAACATGGGTTTGAGATATGTTTGAATGTTATAAAGGTAAAAAACCACACAACGTGTAATGATAGTAATCATAAAATGACATGACTAGGAAAACCCTACAAAAGTAGGAGGTAAAACCAGTATGTCATATTACTTTGCTCGAATGGCAAAGTGGGAGATGTAAAGATAAGAGGATGGTCATTCTCAGCATCCTCATCCACGAAAAATGGCTAGACTGACCATCTAGCCTCTTTTCGTGGGATAGTTATAATAATTAACGATAAGGGATAAGGGCTCCCAACGAAAAGCCCAACTAGGAAATCCAAGAGATCGGAGTCATGTGTTAATCTAAAAATAGAGAGCAACGCACTAAAATAAACACAAAAATACAAAAGCAAAAACCCTCTCTAAAAAATCTGGCTGTGAGTAACGAGAAATCTTACCTACTCTTCTGTTCTTCGTCTCTCTGCCTCGAGAAATTCAAAGTCATCCGTTGTGCAGCTAGAATCTCGCAAGAGCTGCTGCAAAAATCCAGTGAGGACATCAAAGGGTAGAGATCCGAACGTCGAAAGACTCCTTCATTATTTTCACTATCCTCTCTACACCACCGCCCAAAATCTGGAAAGTTGAAAAGAGAAGCATGGCCCACGGCTGAATCATTGAAGTATTGTAGCTTAGGTTATTCACAACATCCTCTAGAAAATTTCTATGGAACAAAGTCCACCGTAGAACCATGCGCTTTTTGCCCCAGCCTAGAATAACCTCTCTACATTCGTCAATGGTTATTGTGGATTGTGGAAGTTTATGGCGTTCAGATGATGCTGATTGCATGGTAACTGTCCGAAATGCGAGTACGACTATGCAGACAAGTATTTTAGAGGATGGTTTTCTATTTCTGACGGTTTGAACCGCCGGAATTGTTTCATAAGCAAAACCTCTTTGCACCAGTTTGCCCACAAAAAGGATTAATCCAAACCATATTTTATCTTGGTGAGTTACATATATGAGATCCATGCATCAGAAACCATTTTCACCTGCGTATCTAGAGGCATGGCAGTCGAGCGGGTTGGCCCCATCCAAACCCACCCCACGTTCAAAGAAGTTGTACAGAACCAGCTCTACCCACTACACAGCCGGGGGTGTCAGGGCTCAAAACCCACACCCAATTTAACATCGCTCGTACCTGCACATAATTCTAGGGGATGCATGAGTTCAGTTCCAAAAAAAATGTTGTTGAACTTGAAAACTGAAACCGAACTGAATTGAATTGCTAAACGAACCGAATTGTTTTGGTCATTTGGTTATCCAGTTTGGGGTCTATGGCTGAATTTGAATGACTTGAAAGCAACATATATGTTAAATGCCTTGTGAAAACTTATTATACATACACGGTTACCTTTCTATACTTAAAAAGCCTCGTGGTATTCCTTTTCAAGTTTTGAGGCTCAAATACCGAACCAAATTAACAAATTTTTTTGGATTTTCAAAACCAAACCGAACAAACAAAAGAATTTCATTTCGATCAATTCAGTTCAGTTGGTCTTAACCGATGTGTACTCTTCCTTACATAAATCATCAGCTTTTCAATAAACCTATTAGTTTTTGTTTCAAACAATACCCAATCAGAAACTTGTATGTTACAAATTTTCAAAGATTGTCAAAAACCCTAACATGAATAACAAAAAACTACAAAATACTGAACTGGGTCGGGATAGGTTGCATGCCAGTGAGTCAAGTGGTAGTCTCCAATCCTTCCTTTATGTTTTTTTTCGGGAGGGGGTGGGGGTGGGGAATGGAGGTCGAGTCCGAAGTCAAATGCACACTTGACTGAGGACCTTCAACTTGTGAGTCGACCCCCCAGTCAGTTCAGCTATTGCTCTTTATGCTACACTTACGTTTTGTTTAAATACATCTTCCATCTTCCAGTGGTGAAGAAATTGGAATTGCAAGAATGCACCAATTTCCTCAACATACCATCTTCCTTCCAATATATAAGCACTCATTCATCTCCCAACTCTCATCATCTTATGTTGGAATTTTTTCTCTTTATTCATTTGCATCTTTCCCAGATTCCCATCCCGCCCGCTAGAGTGAAGGATAATTTTGACTAAGAATTCACCAACTCGGCGAATCTCATATCATTACAGTAAGAAAAGTTTTAAAATGACACCGCTGGAAAATAGGCATATTGGCACAAGTTAATTCCGACTGTCCTAAACAGCCGAAATAGATTATTACGTATTCCGACAGAACAGTTGTGGTAGGAGCCTGCAATAGTCGGAATCATATTCTGACTGTCATAATCTTATTATGGCTTGAGTGCAACAGTGGGAATAAATTAAGTTATTTTGACATTTTATATTCTATATTCTGGCTTTCAATTTCTGACTGTCAAAATAGTCTGAATAAGCAATTCATACTTTTGGACAGGCAGAATTAGTCAGGAAGCAATGAGCAATTCATACTTTTGGACAGACAGAATTAGTCAGGAAGCAATTCATATTTTTGGACAGGGAGAATTAGTCACGACGTTAGAATTAGTTGCAAATGTAGAGGTTGACATTTTCTATGCTCTCACAGCTAGGAATCATAGAGGTATGAAGTCACCTAAAAGGGGTATGACACATCGCATTTGCCTCCATTTCAAGATATTGAATTTCATGTATATAAGCACTCCTCAAAAGGCTAGTTTGAGCCTCCGTTCAAGTTAATGGTACAAAGTTTTTTCTTTCTTTCTTTTTCGGGTGAGGGAAAAGAGTTTTAGATGTCCAGTTTGGCATACACCATATCTCTCACAAGAAAATACCTATGATCAATTTTTCAGAATAATGAGAAAATTGATGAAAATGTTATACGTAGAATTAATACATGTTAGTTGGTGTATTAGGTTGGAAATGCTTAAGATCAATTTCTGATTGGTTTTTGTAAATTTCGATCATCAAAATAGTCTGAATAAACAATTCAGACTTTTGGACAGGTAGAATTAGTCAGGAAGCAACAATTTCATGAAGCAATAATCAAAATTAGTTGTAATTATAGAGGTTGACATTTTCTCCACTCTTGCAACTAGAAATCTTTCGTCCTAGCACTGCAAGAGTATAATAAGCAAATGAAGCCACATACCCTTGTTTGCAAATTACTGGTTATATGCACAAAAGGGGTATAACACATTACACTAGCCTCCATTTCAAGATATTGAATTTCACACACACACACACACACACACACACACACACACACACACACACATATATATATAACCACTCATCAAAAGTCCAGTTTGAGTCCCCATTCAAGATAATGGTACAAAGTTTTTTCTTTCTTTTTTTTTCGTTGGGGGTGGGGGAGAGTTTAAAATGTCCAATTTGGTATACATTACATCTCTCATAAGGAAATACCTAGGATCAATTTTCTTGAGTGATAGAAAAATTGATGAAGTTGTTATGCATAGAATTAATACAGGTTGGTTAACATGGAGATATGTATCATGTATTCTATATGATAAGAAAATATCATTAAAGTTAAAAGGTATATAGTAGTTAATCATCAACATGTACAAAAGATATTAATGGCAAAAATGAAGATACTAAGATTGATGAGTGGTCTTACAAGAAAAGATCGTAGGCATAATGAGATTATTATAAATAAATTAGGAGTGACACTAATAGATGATAAAATGAGAAAAATAGTTTAAGATAGCTTGAACACGTAAAAAGATGACCAAAGAAAGCTCCACCAAGAAAACAAGAGAAACTAGATTGTAAAAATGTTAAAAGAGTAAGATCAAGAACAACACAAAAATATTAGAAGGAAACAATAAAAAATTATCTAGCTGATGTTGAGTTAACCGCTAGTTGGCACATGATCGAGATCTATAGAAACAAAGAATCGATGTAGCCAATCCCATCTAGTATGGGAAAGGCTTAATTGTTGTTGTTGAGACCAATGGCAGATCTCCATGGAGGGGTGGGGAGGGCTGCTTGACCTGAAATTTTGAAAATTTATACTATAACCTATGTTTTACAGTGTATATATGATTGAGATTCATGCTTCGCCCCCTCTAACATGATGAAATATATGCATCACTCCCTCTAACACTATTTTCTAGATCCACCACTGGTTGAGACCACTATGAGACGTGGATGCCTTTCAGTATTAAACTCTTGACCTTCTATTTGCATGCCCCTTTATAGGAGAGTCATGTCTCCTTGTACTATTGATCAGTTGGAGATCTACACTGAGCCTCGATGAGGTTTCCACCCCATAAGAATTTTCAAATTCAAAAAAAAATTATAGGTCATAGTTGAAACTGTGAGCTATGCTATATACTTCGCCCCACCTATGGTGAACAACTCCCTAGCCCATTTGCTCCACCCTCAAAGAATTTTATATCCGCGACTACTAATGATACAAAGTTTCAAAAAGGAAATCATTAAAACCCTTCATTTTCTCATTTGTCATCTGCTCCATTAGCTCACATACGAACTAATCACGACAATGGCAGATCTAGAAATTATTTTGGGGTGGATAAACTAGGTATTATAGCCCATGAATCCTAGGATGGACTTTAGACTTTAAGTTGATTTTCAAAATTCTGGATGAGGCAAACATGTCACCTCAGCTTAATGTAGATCCACCACATAATTGTGGTCATCATAATGCCTACTAGCATTTTGATGGGTATATAGAGAAAATATGCTTTATAATGTAGGTTCATCAAAACATATAATTCTTTCAGCATTTCTTCCTCTTCCTTTGATACTGTAGGTGAGTGAGTCTCAAGACCCGTCTCGACAAATGACAAGATCATGTGGTGTGAGGGATGTGAAGTTGGATACTTAAATAATGCTTTGTGGTAGTTGAAAGCTGATAGCCATTTGAATTCCCTCGCTTTATGATTACAACAACAACTAAGCCTTTTTCCATAACAGATGGGGTCGGCTATATAGATTCTTTGTTTCCACGAAGCCCTATCATGTGTCATGCTAGCAGTTAACTCAATATAAACTAGATCATTCTTTATAGTTTATTTCAAACACTTTTATTGTCATCCTCTTCATCTTTTAATATTTTTATAATCTAGTTTTTATATCTTCTTATGGGAGCATCCTTTGGTCATCTTTCTACATGTCAAAACCATTTTAAAGATTTTCTCTCATTTTATCTTCTATTTGTGCTACTTTCAATTGGTTTCTAATAATCTCATTACGTATACGGTCTTTTCTTGTGTAACTACTCATCCATCTCAACATCTTTATTTCTACTATGAATATCTTTTATACATGTTGATGATTAACTGCCCAACATTCATAACCATAAAACATGGTAGGTCTAATTGTTGTTCTCTAATATTTATCTTTCAACTTTAATAGTATTTTTTTATCACACAGAATACTTGATGTCTTCTCTATTTTAACCAACTGACATTAATTCTATGTGTAACATCTCCATTAATTTTTCCATCACTTTGAAAAATTGACCCTAGGCATTTAAAAATTTCTTTGTGAGGGATGCAATGCGTGTCAATCTTAATTTTTATGTCCTCTGAAATACCCAAATAAACAAACTGATATTCCATATATTTTGTCTTTGTTCTACTAAGTCGGAAACCTTTACTTTCTAATGTTTCTCTCCATAGTTCCAATTTTCTATTAACTTTTTCCTTAGACTCATTCACTAACACAATGTCATATGCAAATAATATACGCCAAGGTACTTCATCTTGAATATATTTTGTTAACTCATTAATCACTAATATAAATAAATATGGACTTAAAGTTGATCCCGGTTGTAACCCAACATTAACTTTAAAAGAGTATGTCATTCCTTTACGAGTCCTCACACAAGTTTTTGCACCATTGTAAATGTCTCTTATAAGATTTATATATGTCAACATGATACCTCACTTTTCCAAGGTTCTCCAAGGAACATCTCTTGGCGCCCTATCATAAGCTTTTTCTAAATCAATAAATATCATGTAAAGGTTCCTCTTTTTTGCTATAAAATGTTGAATAAAACATCTCAATTGGTGAACTGCTTCAATAGTAGATCTGTCGGGCATGAATCTTAATTGGTTCTCTGTTGTACTCGATACTTGTCTTATGGCAATGCTTTTTGATTAATTCTACAAATTCCTTGTGTTCTTAATGCAGTTTTGGATCTACATTATCATAAGGTAAGTTGTCCACCTCGTTGGAAACTCGGAATAAAATGTACAAACCAACAGTTACATTGTGGGCTCTAGTGATGTCCATAGGTCAACCATGGGTAATTCTCTGAGCCCACTCTTCACTATAACAAGGTTTCGATAAACAAACTATAGCCCACTGTTCTGTCTTTTCAATGAACGGTTCTTGATCCCTCCTAGAACTGACAAACTATGATCTCTCTCCCTTTCCCAAATTAAGATGTTCATTAGGAAGGATTGCTTCCCAAGTTGTCTACTCGTTTCATTTTCTCTTACAATTTAATTATTCAAGTGTGGTTAATGGAATCATTAAATGAAATTAAGAATCCAAATATGCATATAAGACAGTACCTCTTGAATTATGACCTTTTTTATTAAAAATAGTCCGCTGGGCACTCTAGCACCATTGTTACTGGTGGAGAGTTCAACTACCAAAGTGTGTGTGTTAGGCCTCGGCCTCCTCTTGTAACCAAAAAAAATAGTCCTTCATCTTATTCTAAATTGAACCACAAAGATTTGAATGCGTTATGAAAATAGGTTAGAGAGGACTAAACGTTGCGAAATTAATATGGAAGAGTACTGAAAACTCTAGTTCTTGGACATATATATGCCAACTTTGACATAATGCTGGAATCCTGCCAAAGTTGACTGGTTTGGGGGTCCCTTCAGACCTACTAGGCCCAGGTATTGATGGTCCAACATCAACTTCACTCATAACAAAGCTTTTAACCCTTCCATGCAAAGGGCTAATAGAAGTTTTTTTTTAATTGTATGGGACTGCAAACGGTTGACAGTTTGAACCGTCGGAAAAACCTGTGTTGTGCGAAGTTTAATGGTTAATAACTCAGTTATGTCACTGCAAAATCGATAGCATTTTCCAAATGAAAGGCTAACTCTCATGTGTAATTAGTCCCATTTTGTTGATTGTACTTTGCTAATGAAACTTTTCTAAGATAAGAAATAACTTGTTTTGCAAACAAGTTACTTATACGAATAATTAAGTACCCTACATGAAAAATCCATACTCTTGGCTTGTGTCTGAAGGCTTTATAAGCTATTAGAATGGCTTCTAAAACTTCCGCTCGTCTCGGAAAAGCCTTTAAGTTGAAGGTCATTAGTTCAATAATTGCAGGTCCACATGATAGTGAGGGTCTTCTAGCACCAACTTACCGATCAAAAGAAAACAAAAAACACTGAGAGTTTATGTGCCGTGCCATCACTTTGAACCGTTCATTATTGCTTGCATGATCATCACTCAGGAAGGACCATGGCAGAGAGTTTCACTACTGATTTAAGCACCGTCATCAAGGACCGCAGATGCCCCATGTATCACAACCGTGCCCCACCACCATCTGCATCGGTTTGTTTAGACATGGCCGGTTCAAAACCTCCCAGGCAGTTCCAACCGGAACCAAACCGGCCCAGAAACCGGTTGGAATCAGAACTGGATCCAAAACCAGGAAAACCATATAAGTTGAACACGAATACGGGGTTTTTGGCTCGGTTTGGCTCATGAAAACTCCTCAAATGACGATTTTCTATTTTTTACGAAAACCAAGAACTGAAGGTAATTTTATTGAGGTAATTGAACTGTCAATTTCGTTTTAACTTGATCACAAATGAAGATTTTAGGTAAATAAGGGGCATCCTATTTGGCATGATTAAGGAAATCTCATATTCGAACAAAGGCTATTCCGCTAGCAGTTAGCTCGGCTCCTGTGTTGAAAATGGGCCGAGTAACAAACTTGAGTTGTTGAGTTTGTTCAGATTGTTTACCAGCCATAAAGGACCGGGGCTAATCAGGATGAGGTGAGCCCACTATGGGGGTAAAGCTCTTCCTGGCTGGGGTTCTAACCCAAATATGCTTCCTCATGGGAAAATAAAAGATCCATAACCATGATTCCTTTTCCAATAAAATCGACCCAAACGGTTCCAAACGGCCGGTTCTTTTATTATTTTTATTTCAAAACTTTTGATATTATTTTCTTGGTTTTAGACGGTTTCAGCCTCGTACGATGGAGGTGACCCGGTCTTGATTCCAGGATTCCAATCGAGTAAACCGAAACCGACGATTTGAAACCGCCCGTTCGCGAGACGTGTTTAGTCGTCATTGCGCCCTTACCTGCTAAAAGTTGCAACCTTTTGAGAAGTGAAAACAATAAAAAAGTTAACGATGAGAACGAGCGCCGCTTAAATGCAATGTACAACACATGGAATGGTTGGCCAGCCAGACGTCAACCGCCAAGAGGGAGCAAAGCTAAAGGTAAAAGAGAAGAGTTGAATCAAATATCCTTTAACCAAACATAAAATTTTGTGGGATTTCTTATAATGATGATGATATTTCCATTGCTAATGCATGACTTTATAGAGGAAAAAAAAGGATAGGTGAGGTTCTAATAGACATGGCTGGTTTTGTGTAAACTGGAACCGGTGGTTCCAAAATGCTGGTTTCAGTTTATTTGGGACCAAGAAGCAAAGCTGAACCAAGCCGGTTTTGGTGCTGGTTTAGGTCTAAAACCATTTGGAACCAAAAAATTGATTTAAAATTTGATCTTTGATAAAAAATCATTAAAAAGTATAGAATTGACAGTTATAAATTGTTGGTTCCTGTTTTGGTACGATTCTAGTTATGCAAAAGCTGGAACCAGAACCGAACGGGTCCTTCCCTGTTCTGGATCCGGTTTTGGTTCGGCTTCAGTTGGAATAGTCAGGGCGGTTCGAAACGGCAATATCTAGTTCTAATCCTTAGCCCCCTAGGATAAAAGTTAACAAGATAAAAGATTGGCTAATATAAAATTTAAGCTTATGATTAAATATCATATAAGAAACACAATCTACAGATTCTACACTCCTCCGGTGCAATAATAAGATAGTATCGAGCATGGTGCGCAATCACATGTGTGAGTGATTGATATCTTACTTTATTCATCTAACTTTTTTGGTTGTACTCCAACTTTGTCCTGCGCTACATCTCTTTTGTTCTTATTCAAGCAATCTGGCTGTAAAATCTTGGGAAATTTCTCTCCTAAAAGAAGACGATAACCAAAGGAATCTTTACACTAACACTGACAAGGACACTTGAGCACTTAAAAGCTCATCTGGTCATTTGGTGGGCACCAATATCCAATGATGAGTTCAAGTTTCTGACTGCTAGCTGCTCATTGTTTTTGCAAGCTTAATAATGCTTACTTTTCCTGAATTGGTAGACAGTGTGAGTTTGTGGTGAAGATTAATGATTCAACATTTATTTTTTGTTTCATGATCATATGATTAGTGTCTTTATAGTAGCTTTAAGTAGCACTCTACATTCAATAGCTCTAAATTTTTATGTATATATAGAGAAATAAGAAAATGACCAGACTTATTGTTTTTGAACAGTATGAGTGTAATTTAAAAAATTTAAGAAGGTTTTAGAAAAGTATGAAGGACATTGTTATTATACTCATTATTTCAAAAACAACCGTTAAATATTATTGAGTAACATCAATGATGGACATAATCAGATCGCTATATATATATATATATATATATATATATGTATGTATGTATATATATGTATGTATGTATACGTATATGTATGTATGTATATATATGTATGTATGTATACGTATAGAGAGAGAGATCATGTGGGCCAAAGAAAAGAGACAAACAGCTGGGGCTACTATCCACGCCCAAAACCCTTGCACTCCCAGATGGAGCAGCAGACTTTGGGCCGGAGAACCCGTAAAAATAAGATGGTTGTGCAAGTTTTTGAGCCTTAGACTATTACGAACCTTGATGAATGTTGGGTAATTGGTACGAATGTATCGAAGTTTAGAATCTTTTTTGTTCACGTCGAATAATATACAGTTTTCATAAAGTTTTTTCTTTACAGTCGATCTCCTTTAGTTAGTAGCGATATCTTCCTAAACCTCGATTTACACAAGTTTAAAACCTACATTTTAACTCAAAATAATTGTAGTATAAAAGACAACTTTTATTACCATCAACTTCTTAAGTCGTTCAATGCATGTGAACCAACAGACACCTCTCTCTCTCTCTCAAACACACATTACGACCTTGGATTGGACACCATACGTTTTTCAGTAACGATAAATAGAGCACATGGAATCAAAACCGTACTAACCTCTCAAAAAACGCAATGCATGTGAACCAACAAACGCAGACGCTCTCTCTCTCTCTCTCGACAGATTTACGGCCTTGTGGTTCGAACGCAAAAGTTTTTAAATCAGTACGAAAACTGATTAAATTTTACGAACCATGAAATGTGGACTGTTCAATGCATGTGAACCCATAAATAGTAAATCAAGTTCCTCTCTCTCTCTCTCTGTGTGCGCGATGGCCATGGAAGCACGTGACGTGAAGAAAGATGGAGAAAAAATAGAAAAGAGCTCAAGTGCTCGCCCTGCACCACAGTCACCGTCATCATCATCTTCATCTCCCGCTCATGACTTTGAGTTCACCATCTCTCTCTACCCCTCCATGTCCCTTGACAAACATCAGCCACCCATCTACGAGATCGATCTCTGTCCGGCCGACGATCTCTTCTACCAGGGCCATCTCCTCCCTCTTCATCTCCATCCTCAACTCCTCACTCCCCACTCCTCCCGTCCGTACAATGAAGACCACCATCATGAGGAAAACAACAGCAACGATCAAACCAAAACGGACAGCGAGGACAAACGAAACTCAAACATTCAAAATTCAATTAGACTGAAGCCTAAATCCTTCTCCTTTTCGACGTTGATGGACGGATCTAAGATGGGATTGAGATCTGCAAAGGAGGTGATTGAGAAATATATTAAGATGGTGAAGCCTTTCTTTACGAGAAGAGGAAGCAAGAGCGATCAGGAGCAGAGAAGCGATCAGCAGAGATGGAATAAGCCTCATTCTTGCCGTTCCTTTGCCAAGAGACGGTCGAGATCTTTGGCTCCTTCCTTGGCCACGGTGTCACCGGGGAATAGCGGCATTCTCTGCGCAATGCCGCCTTCTAATTCGAAAGAAAGCAGCATGGAGGAACTTCAGAATGCCATACAGGCAGCCATCACTCACTGCAAGAAATCCATTGAAGCAAAAGAAGATACCAAGATTGACATGTAAAGAGAGAGAGCAGGGGAAGTATGATTTTTTGTGATTTCCTTTGCCATGTCTGCCTATTTTGCTTTGTAATGTAATAGGCAAAGAACAGTATCGAACCAAAATTCGGTTACTATTTATTATTCAACAATGAATCTGGGAGGTGTTCGCCATCTTTATCAATATGAAGGCCGTTATGTAAAACTCTCTCATACACACACCAGGGATACAAAGAGTCGGGACTCTTTTTCTCCAGGGGATTAACTGGAAAAGAAAACTTCAGTCAAGGAGGTCGGCAGTTCGATACTCGGCGTGTTCATCTGCAACTGGTAACTGAATCCTAGCTTTCCCATCACAGCGAAAAGAGAGCACCTGGTCATGGTTACAGAGAGTGAGCAAACAGCTCACCTGGTACACGGTCTAAGTCGCATGACTCTCTCTCTCTCTCTCTCTCTCTCTCTCTCACACACACACACACACACACACACTCGCGCAAACAAAAAATTAAATGGCGACCCTACAGGGATGCTTTCCTTCGAGAGCATATCATTAGGTCCTATTCTATGAATCAGCCATGTTTAGCTTTCATCTTTCATGTTGATTATACTGCAACACACTTTAATTGTCAACCTTTTTAGTGGCAATTAGCTCTTTAAGTGGCACAAGTGCGAGGCTGTTTATCAACTTGTGAAGTAGAATTGGGAATAAAGAATTTTGATATCATGGGATGCACGTAGGATTATATCATTTACCAACTTCTTGTATAAGTCAAATGTTTCCAACCTTCCATTTTCTAAGCTTGTTGGGAAGATCGTGTCACGAGGTATGGACAGTATTTAGCTCCATTGGTGATGCATGAGAGTTTCAACAATACGTGCATGGTTGCATAAACTTGCCTGATTTCCATTTCCAGATTGCAGAGATGCCCTCAAATAGCATACGTATCTGAACTTTTGTACCCGAAAGAAGACAGGAATCACCTATGCATCATTACAAAGTGAAGTTTAGCCTTGAGAAAGTTTTTCTCTCTCTAGGAAACTGAATTCTACGTTGGACTTTTCAGCGTGTGTATGCACGCTCTATTGTGCATAGCAAGTCTTCTCTATTCTATTGTTGACATCACTGCGTTGGAAGGTTGGTGGTCTTTTGGGAGGCCTTCTGAAACAACAGATTGCAAAAGCAAATAATGCAAGTTTAGTTTCATATAGTGATAGGTGATCCCCAGTCACTCAAGTATCGACAAACCAAAAATGACCTAATTCTTAGCTATAGCAGCCTTGAGCAATCTTGGCTTTAGGACTTTTGTTATAAAATCGGGTTAAGTTTCATGATCTAGAGTTGGGATGTTATGATCGTACGGGCATGGCTGGGTGAGCCTCTTCATGTTGAACCAAGAGAACGAATATTTTATGTCCGACTTGTTTAAAGGAACATGTTAATATTTTGCATAGTCTAGGCGCCCCACCCAATCCCCCTCCATCCCCCGGTCCCCCAGGCAAAATTCTTGGCTCCGCCCCTGAGTATCCACCATGACCAACACCTCTCGGTTGATATCGACAAATCCAAGATTCCTCAGTTGTAGCTCCAAACCCGAAAACGTGATGCACCACGAATATAAGAAAAAGAGATCCCAAAGGACCAAAAAAGGGAAAATAAAACTCGAGCAAACCGAGAATAGAAATCCAGCAACTTCAAGAAGATCTAAGAATTAAGAGAAGCAAGGGCGGGCTCCTCAACCAAAATTTCTCTTGCAAACTGTTAGCCGTCTGAAGTGCATTTTCTGGCGTCAACACCAACCACAATCACAAGATTCAAACAAGAATTGCAACTGATTACGGAACAAGGCTAAAGTTAAACCAACCAAAATCCTAACTAATTCTCCTCGAGATCAAACTGAAACCGAATCCCACTATGATTCACCAAGATGTGACAATTGTAAGTAGTGGGTGGGTGGGTGGGTGGGTGGCCAACAACCATGAAATGGAGGAAGAAGGGTCTTCTTCACGGATTTCATGAGTTGTATTTCGAAAATACGAACGTTATTAAAACCATTTTCTGAGAAATACCGAGAACAATATTTTTCATATATAGTCTTATTTTTTATTATATTTCTGAAAAGATACTTATAGGTTAAATAAACTACAATACAATGCTTGAAAATATTAACTCCTTGATTTTATTGTATTTCTAGAGAAGTACCTTTATGTTAAATAAACTGTAATACAAAGCCTAGAAATATTTACAATTCAGTACTTAAAATTTGTAGATATTGCATTTAGGTGTATGACTATTTTCTGTTGGTTCTTTATAAAATGTCTTATGTAAATCCATGTGATGCATTTTTATATTTTCTATCTTAAAATGTATAGACTATCTACTTGTTGTTTGTGCTAAATTTTTTTTTTTAAAATGACTTCTAGTGAATTGGCGAAAACTGAAAAGTTAAATGGCCTAAATTTTCAAACTTGAAAAAGGAGAATTCCACTAGCCTTAACTTTAGAAGGAGTTGAGTATGTACTTAGAGAAACTATTTTACCGATTACTCTAATTGCAACAGATTAAGAAAAAGAAAAATATAAGACATTTCTAAAGGATTATACGATAGCCAGAACCATAATGTTGACCTACATGAAAGATGACTTGATTAGGGTCTTTGAGGAATATAAAACCACTAAAGAGTTATTTAATTCCCTGACCACAAAATATGATACTACAATTAAGCTGCATGTACAACTACTCATTTAGAAATACAACTCTTATAAAATGAAAGAAGATGATAACGTAGTTGAACTTATTAACCAAATGCTGGTAATGGCTAGAGATTTAGCTGTAGCAAAGTCAATCATTCCTAAACTAATGCAGATATCTATGATTCTAAACAGTTTTCCCCCTTCCTAAAACATGGTAACCATAACACTTAGACTTTGACAAGATTTTACTCTTTTAGAACTCTCACTTAAACTAGCAATCAAATAAGAATATATGAACAAAACAAAATGAAAAGGTTACTAGTTGCTAAAGATGATTTAGGGTTTAGCTCCAAAAATAAACAAAATAAAAGAAAATCACATAAGAAATTTGGTAAGAATAAAAAGTAGAGTAGTCAAAACTTTGATAAATCGTAGGAATCCGCTTCTTGGGTAAAGTGATTCAACTATGGTAAGATAGGGGACTATAAAAGAGATTATCGCAACAAGAAGACCAATATTGAAAACAATCAACGATGCAACCCAACAGAGAAGTAGGACATAATCTGTCATTTCTAAGTGCTTCTATATGGACCGCCCGATGATTGATTGGTGTATCAACTTTGGAGGGACCCAACATATATCAAAGAGCAAAAATGGAGCAATGGACCTGAAAGAATATAAGCCTCACGAACATCGGATATATATGGAGAGTAATATACTTTCTGATGTTCTTTGAGTTGGGTCCTTTAGGATTTTTGTACAAGGCATACCGATTGTACTTACTAATGTATTAATTATGCACACTATTAGGCACAATCCATTATTGGTTCCTACCTTACTAAAGAAAGAGTTTTAGGTCAGGTTTGTCCCTGGTAAAAATACTATGTTAAATCATGGCAAGCTAACTTTTTCAGGTTTGTTTGATATTGAGTATGGATTATTCAAACTTAACATAAATGAGAATGAATGTTTTTTTTTTGCTTATATTGATAGTGTCTATATGATTGATGTGAATGTATGGCATAAAAGATTAGATCATATAAGTTTAAAGAAGTTCAAAAAATTAACCAACTCTAACTTATTGCCCAACTTTCATGAAAACACTTTTAATAAGTGTGAAGCCTATATACAAGAGAAAATAACTAGAAAATTATTTCTCAAAAAAGTGATTAGGGCAACAACCTTAGTAGAGATTATTTACATTGATTTATGTGGACCTTTTAGAGTAAGATCACATCGAGAAAATGTTTATTTTATAACATTTATCGATTATTACTCAAGATATACCTATATGTATCTTTTAGCACATAATTTGAGGCACTTGAAGCGTTCAAAGAATATAAGCAGGAAGTTGAAAACCAATTGGGGCATACAATAAAAGTCTTGAGATTGAATAGAGGTGGAGAATACATCTCTATATAATTTTTAGAATTCTACGAAGATTTTGTATTACAATGAAAAATATAATGCGTATGACACCTCAACAAAATGGTATAGGAGAGAGATATAACATGACTCTATTGAATATGACAAGGTCTATGTTAATAGATGCTTCTCTATCAAGGGTATTTTGGAAAGAAATTGTAAGTACAACTATATATATACTCATTAGAGTTTCATGTAAAGTTGTATTCTATATACCATATGAGATGTGGTTTAGAAGAAAATCAAACCTAAGTAATCTTAGGAAGTGGGAATCTATCGCTAATGTGAAGATCTTTGATCAATCTAGAGACAAACTATATAGTAGGTCCTTAAGATGTATATTCATCGGATATCCTAAAGGATATAAAGGATATCGATTTTTTAGTAAGGACAATAGAATGATAGAAAGCAAGGATGTTAAATTCTTAGAAGATAGTAAGGGTGACATCATTAAAAATGATGATGAGTATGTTGATGATCTAGTAGATCTAGATCAGTCATCATTTAAACCTATAAATGAGCCTTCTTAACAAACTGGAACTTTAAGTAGACATAAAAGACTTAGGATCATACTGTCCTACATAAAAAATTATCACACTTACCTTACGGAGAAAGTGTGTAATTTGGTAGATTTAGATGAGCTGACTGATAACTTACATATTAGTTGACTATTGATTCATTTGAATCTGCAAAGTAGAAAAAAGCCTTAGATGAAGAAATTGAATCCACTGAAAAAAACCAAGTCTAGGAATTGACTGATTTGCCAAGATGAAGGAAAGTATAGGTTGTTTTTGGGTTCTCAAAAGAAATATAAAGTCAATGGAATAATCAACAAGTTTAAAAGTGGTTGGTTGCAAAGGATTTTCATAGAAGGAGGGAATAGATTATGTTGAGACATATGCCCATATCACGAAATTTGCATCCATAAGAATAATCCTTGTGATATCAGCATTATATGATTTGGATTTACATTAGTTAGATATAAAAACTATCTTTCTAAATAAAGTTTTAGATGAAATCATATATATGCAACAGCTTGAAAGATACATAGTTAAAGACCAAGAAGATAAAGTATATAAGTTGAGAAAATCCCTATACGGCCTTAAACAATCACCTCGCTAATAATATCATTATTAAACTTAGGTTTGTGGCTAATGAACTTTATCACTATATATATATATATGTTTGTAATAGTGGAAGCCACTTTGTTATCTTATCATTATATTTAGATGACATATTGTTGATTGGGACTGACAGCAAGATGGTTGTCAAAACCAAGTCATGGTTAAACTCAAGACTTGAAATGAAGGATATGGAGAAGAATTCTATATCCTGGGTATAAAGATTTCTTGAGATCGAGAATCTAAACTTATAACCCACAGTTAGGAGAGATATATTAATTATATTCTCAAGAAGTTTAAAATGGGTGAATGTAAGTCTGAATCTACACCTATTGCCAAAAGAGTCAAATTAAGTAAGGTTGATTGTCCCGGTGAAGGAGATGATAAGCTTAATGTTCCTTATGCACAAGTTGTGGGTAACTTGATGTATGTTATGTTTTGTAAAAGACATGATATCAGTTTTGTTGTTGGTCTTGTGAATAGATATCAAAATAATCCTTGATAACAATATTGCATAGCTGTGAAAAGAATTTTAAGATATCTTGAAGGAACAAAAGACTTGAAACTTTGTTTTCATACAGATGAACTAAAAGTGTTAGGATACTCAGATACTGACTTTGTTGGGAGAAAAGATTACAGAAAATCAATCTCATGACAAATATTTTTATTTTAAGGTGGTGCAGTTTCTTGGGCACGCAAGAAACAAGGTTGTGTAGCGTTGCATACACAAGATGTTGAGTATATTGCTTGCAGTATGGTTGCTACTAGTGTCATTTGGATAAGTCGTTTCATACATGATTTGAAGTTGGACATAACCAACAAGCCAATTGTTATTTATTGTGACAACAATACAATAATTACTCTTATTAAGAGTGGAGTTGATAGCTCAAGAAGTAAGCATATAATGATTAAATATCATTATGTTCATGATATATTCAAAAGAAATAAAATAACTATATATTATATGCCGACTACTGATATGTTGGCTGACCCCTTAACAAAAGGTATCTCAAAAGAATAAACATGTAATCCATATGGGGTTGAGATATGCCTAATGTATAAGTATAAAAAATACACTTTGTTGTGAGTTATGTAGGAAAAATATATTGTTTGTGGAAAAACCCATAACACATAAAAGTTGCAATTTACTTGGAACAAAGAAAAATGATACAACTTGGTAAACTCCAAAGTAGTGGGAGGAAAAACCATTGTATCAAAGGTCGGGTCTAGTGGCCAAGTGAGAGATGTAAGTAGTGGGTGACAACTATCGCCCCCATTATTAACAACAACCATGAAATGAGGGGAGAAGGGTCCTCTTCCTAGATTTCATGAGTTGTATTTCGAAAATACGAACGCTATTAAAACCATTTTTGTTTTGAAAAGGTCCCATGCATTTTTTGGATAAAACAAAATGATTGTTAAAAAGGAAATCTCTGAGAGGAAAACTCGAAACACAGAAAAAAGTCATGTATAAATATAAAAGCAACATAGAGAAAAGGTGTGTGTTACAATACAATCTTTTGAGAAAACCCTATGCGGGTAACCTTGACCCTATTTCTCTCATCTTATTTAGAAGAATAAAAGAGAAGACTCAGAACTGCAACATATTACAAACATAGAGGAAACATATCAAACAAGAAAAAAAGAACAATATTGATCTCCGTCAGTCAGGATCAACAACAAGAACTGCATCCCCAACAACAATGAGCAATGACATTCACTACTCTCTAATAAAAGAGAGACATAAATCGACATCAAAATCTATGAAATAAGAGGATCACAAGAACTTTCGAACCCCCTTCGAATTCCGCGGAAAGGAAACACAAAAACTTAACCCTAGAATCTGATTAGAAAGAGAGGGATTTGATGGTACCTCCTGAGGTAAGAGCACCAGTAGGTCTCGTGCTAGGAGTGATCTCCCGTTCGGTTGAACTCTTCCTTTTATGCATGGAGGTACAGGCACGTTGTTCGTTGTCTTGCACGCTTTTTGCATGCCACGTGGAGCTCTCTTATTGGATTATCCGATCAATAAGTTAGTTGTGGAGATGGCTCCCTCTTGAGCGTCTTCGATTTTGAACGTGCTATGATGAATTACCAAAGTGCCCTTTCTCATTGGCACCACGAGAATGACCATATGGTTCCCGACGGCAGTCATTGTCCCATCATCAAGTCCATCAGGTGCAACAAAATGAAGCTCCTCGAGCCTAGATTCACAAAAAGTCAGACTCGACTCGATCCTTTCGAGCTTGAGCCAACTCGAGACAAGCTCAAGCTCTCTAGTTCTTGGCTTGATAAACTCCCAAGCTTAATTGAGCTTTATAGTATAAATATAAATATCATCATATTTTTAAAAGTTGTATGAATTTGAGCAACTCTGCCCATGTAAGGGATCACCCTTGCATTGTCGATCCCAAGCCCGAATAAAGGAGGAGGGTTGTGTTAGGCTTCCGATAGCCAGCGTAAAAGTTCGTCGGATTTTTATAACATGAATTACAAAAATTATGAGCATTGCTTTGGGGCGTCTCCGCCTACCGACGTGCTGCAGAGCCCGAATGTAGTAATAAGTAAGCAAGGGCTACTATATTTTCGTCCGAATGTAGTGAATCAATTGCAAAGAGGGTTCTCACATCATGGATAGGTGTGGGTAAAGAAGTTAGTACCGCTATATTGTCGCTCGAATGTAGTGAATAATTTTCAGAGAGGGTCTCCGCATTTTGAATATGGACGGATATAGGGGGTAAGAAAGCTAGTCCTAGATAATAAGATTTGTATTGGTTCTTAGAATATCGGAACATTATCAGGTAAGCTAATGGAGGTGGTAGATACTATGATTCGGAGAAAGATTCATATACTATGTTTACAAGAGATAAAGTGGGTTGAAGAAAAAGCAAAGAAGATTGAGGATACAGATTTTAAATTATGGTACTTAAGTAAGGAAAAGGCTCAAAATAGAGTTGGTATTATCATAAATAAAGATTTAAAGGATAGTGTAGTAGACATACAACGATATGGTGACCGATTCATGACCCAAGTAGGCCTAGAAGATAGTATAAAGACAACTTTTTAGGAAGAGTTAGATAAGGTGATTCAAAAGATTCCACAAAAGGAGATGATTTGTTTAGGAGGAGACTTAAATGGGCATGTCATAAAGAGGGATTAGGATATCAAGGTATTCATGAAAACCTTGGTTTTGGAGATATAAATGAGGAAGGTAGGAAGATTTTAAATTTTGCTATGGCATTTGATCTCTTTATAGTCAATACAATCTTCAAAAGACGAGATGAACATTTACTTGATTATAAGAGTGGCTTATCACAAACACAAATTGATTACTTTATTTGTAGAAAAAAAGATAGAGCATGTTGTAAAGATTGCAAGGTAATTCCAGGAGAAAGCTTAACCACCCAACATCGACTTTTAGTTATGGATTTACAAATTAAAAGATGGACAGAGAAGAAAAGAGTGTATCAAGCTATTCAGACTAAATGGTGGAACCTCAAAAGCGATAAAGAAGATATATTTAAACAGAAAGTCCTTCAAGGAGATGTTTGGAGTTATGTTGGTACACCCTGTGGAACAATATGGCTATACATATTAGGAAAGTGGAGAAAGATGTGTTAGGTATATCTCAGGGAGGTGTACCAGCACAAAAAGAAGCTTGGTGGTGGAGTGAAGTAGTGCAAAATAAAATTAAGGCAAAGAGGGCATGTTACAAATTACATTATGCTAAGAAAACTAGTGAAACTTTAGATTCTTATAAGAAAGCAAAGAAGGAAGCGAAAAAGGCCATGAGTGAAGCAAAAGCTAAAATTTGAGATGATTTATATAAAAAAAACTCAACTCAAAAGAGGGTGAAAGAGATATTTTTAAGATAGTTAGGGCTAGAGATAAGAAAACTAAAGATCTTAATTATGTTAGATGCATAAAGGACGAGGATGAAAAAATTCTAGTGACAAATGATGATATAAGAAATATATGGAAAAACTATTTTTATAAGCTTTTTAATGAAAATAAATATGTTAGTATTAGCTTAATAGAGTTAGCCAAATTAGAAAAGTATATAAACCACAATTTCTACCGACGTATTCAAAAGAATGAAGTCAAAGAGGCTCTTAAACATATGAAGGGTGGTAAATCGATAGGACCAGATAATTTTCCTATAGAAGTTTGGAAATTACTAGGAGAAATAGGAATCACTTGGCTTATAGGACTATTTAATGAAATATGGAAAAACCAAAAGATGCACTATAAATGGAGAGCAAGTACACTTATACTGATATATAAGAACAAGAGAGACATTCAAAATTGTGCGAATTATCGAGGTATCAAGTTAGTGAGTCATACTATGAAAATGTGGAAAAGATCTACTATTGAAGTGATTCACCTTTTGAGACGTCTTATGGAACATATTAGAGCAAAAAAGAAATACCTTTACATGATATTTATTGATCTAGAAAAAGCTTATGATAGGGTACCGAGAGGTTTTTTGGAGAACTTTGGAAAAAAGAAGTATCACATTGACATACATTAACCTTATAAGAGACATGTATGATGATACAAAAACATGTGTGAGAACTCATGAAGTAATGACAGACTTCTTTGAAGTTAATATTGGGTTACATCAAGGATCAACTTTAAGTCCATACTTATTTATAATGGTGATTGATGAGTTAACAAAACATATTCAAGATGAAGTACCTTGGTGTATGTTATTTGCAGATGACATTGTATTAGTGGAGTCTAAGGAAAATGCTAATAGAAAATTAGAACTATGGAGAGAAACATTAGAAAGCAAAGACCTCCGACTTAGTAGAACAAAGACAGAATATATAGAATGTAAGTTTGATCATTTGGTTACCTTAGAGGACATAGAAATTAAAATTGGCACATATTGTATCCCCCAAAAGGAAAGTTTTAAATACCTAGGATCAATTTTTCAGAGTAATGAAAGAATTGATGGAGATGTTACGCATAAAATTAATGTTGGTTGGTTAAAATGGAGAGGAGCATGAAGTATTCTTTGTGATAAGAAGATACCATTAAAGTTAAAAGGTAAATATTATAGAGCAGCAATTAGGCCTGCCATGTTTTATGGTTCTGAATGTTGGGCAGTTAATCATCAACATATACAAAAGATGTCTGTGACATAAATGAAGATGTTTGTGGCACCGAAGCCATGTGTTAATGATTTACTGCCAACACTCATAACCATAAAACGTGGCAGGTCTAATTGCTGCTCTATAATATTTACCTTTTACCTTTAATGGTATCTGCTTATTACAAAGAATACCTCATGCTCCTCTCCATTTTAACCAACTAACATTAATTCTATGTGTAACATCTTCATCGATTCTTTCATCACTCTGAAAAATTTACCATAAGTATTTAAAACTTTCTTTTGAGGATGCAATGTATGCCAATTTAAATTTTTACATCCTCTGAAATAACCAAATGATCAAACTTACATTCCATATATTATGTCTTTGTTCTACTAAGTCGGAACCCTTTACTTTATAATGTTTCAATCCATAATTCCAATTTTCTATTAACTTTTTCTTTAGAATGCTCCACTAACACAATGTCATATGCAAATAACATACACCAAGGTACTTCGATCTTGAATATGGTTTGTTAACTCATTAATCACCATTATAAATAAGTATGGACTTAAAGTTGATCCTTGATGTAACTCAATATTAACTTCAAAGAAGTATCATTCTTTCATGAGTCCTCACACATGTTTTTGCACCATCATATATGTCTCTTATAAGGTTTATGTATGTCAATGGGATACCTCTTCTTTCCAAGGTTTTCTAAAAAACCTCCCTCAATACCCTATGATAAGCTTTTTTTCTAAATCAATAAATATCATGTGAAGGTCTTTCTTTTTTGCTCTAAAATATTCCATAAGACGTCTCAAAAGGTGAATCACTTTAACAGTAGATTTGTCTTGTATGAATCCAAATTTGTTCTTTGTTGTACTGGATGCTTGTCTTAACCTACATTCAATAATTCTTTCCCATAATTTCATAGTATGACTAATTAACTTGATACTCTGATATTTCACACAATTCTGAATGTCTCCCTTGTTCTTATATATGGGTATAAGTGTACTCGCTCTCTATTCCTCAGGCATCTTTTGGTTTCTCCATATTTCTTTAAATAGCCTTTTGAGCCAAGTAATTCCCGTTTCTCCTAAGATTTTCCAAACTTCTAAAGGAATATTATCTCATCCTACAAATTTACCACTCTTCATATGTTTAAGACCCTCTTTGACATTTTTTTTAATACATCGATATAAATTGGGGTTTATATACTTTTCTAACTTGGCTAACTCTCCTAAGTTAATACTAACATCTTTATTTTCATTATAAAACTTATAAAAATAGTTTTTCATCTATTTTTTATACCATCATTTGCCACTAGAATTTTCTTTGATGCATCTAACAAAATTAAGATCCTTAGTTTTTTTATCTCTAGCTCTAGCTATCTTAAAAATATCTCTTTTACCCTCTTTTGAGTTGAATTATTTTATATAAATCCTCCTATATTAGCTTTTGTTTCACTAACGGTCTTTTGTGCTTCTTTCTTTGCTTTCTTATAAGTCTCTAAAGTTTCACTAGTTTTCTTAGCATAATGTAATTTATAACATACACTCTTTGCTTTAATTTTATTTTGTACTACTTCACTCCATCACGAAGCTTCTTTTTGTGCTGGTACACCTATCTTAAATTCATCTAATACATCTTTCACCATTTTCCTAATATGTATAGCCATATTGTTCCACATATCATAAGATATACCAACATAATTCCAAGTATCTCCTTGAAGGACTTTATGTTTAAATATATATTCTTTCTCACTTTTGAGGTTCAACTATTTAGTCTAAATAGTTCGATGCACTCTTTTCTTCTTTGTCCATTTTTTTACTTGTAAATCCATAACTAAAAGTCGATGTTGGGTGGTTAAGTTTTCTCCTCGAATTACCTTGCAAGCTTTACAACACGCTCCATTTTTTTCTATAAATAAATTAATCAATTTGTGTTTGTGATAAGTTACTCTTATAAGTAATTAAATGTTCATCTTGTTTTTTTAAAATTGTATTGACTATAAAGAGATCAAAAGCCATAGCAAAATTTAAAATCTTCCTACCTTCTTCATTTATATCCCTATAACCAAAGTTTCCATGAATACCTTGATATCCTAATGCCTCTTTACCGACATGTCCATTTAAGTCTTCTCCTAAACAAACATCTCCCTTTATAGAATTCTTTGAATCACCTTATCTAACTCTTTTTGAAAAGCCGTCTTTATAATATCTTTCAGTCCTACTTGGGGTGCTTAAGCACAAACTCTATTTAAAACCTCTCCTCTTAACACTAATTTCAACGTCATGATTCGGTCACCATATCATTGTATGTCTACTACACTATCCTTTAAATCTTTATTTATAATAATACCAACTCCGTTTTGAGACTTTTCCTTACCTCAATACCATAATTTAAAACCTGTATTTTCAATCTCCTTTGCTTTTTCTCTAACCCACTTTGTCTCTTATAAACATAGAATATGAATCTTTCCTCAAATCATAGTATCTACCATCTCCATTAGCTTATCGGACAATGTTCTGATATTCGAAGAAGCAATACGAATCTTATTATCTAGGACTAGCTTTCTTATCCCCCACATCAGTCCATATTGAAAATGCAGAGACGCTCTCTGTAATTTATTCACTACATTCGAGCGGCAATGTAGCGGAACTAACTTCTTTACCTATACCCGTCCATGATATGGGAACCCTCTTTGAATTTGATTCACTACATCCGGGCAAAAAGGTAGTGGCCCTTGCTTACTTTTCACTGCATTCAAGCTCTATAGCGTGTCGCTAAGAGGGGACGCCCCAACGTAATGCTGATAATTTGTATAATCTATGCTATAAAAATCTGATAAAATTTTACACTTGTTGTTAGAAGCCTAACACAACCCTTCTCTTTTATTCGGGCTTGGGACCGACCATGCAAGTGTGATCCCTTACCTGAGCGCAGTTAAGAAATAGCCCATCAGTTTTCCTTATGATGCTGGCTTTGTGTATGGTAGAAACCTTTTGTCTCCCATGGGTTTAAGTATAGTGAAAGGCATACTCCGCTACCCTTAGACTTGCTTGTCGTGTGATAATTTTCAGACTTTCAACAACTCCTCTAACAACCTGAAAAGAAAAGAGGGAACTAAATGACTACATAACTGAATGCAAATGAAGACAAGCATATGGGAAACGAAATATAGCTGGTTCTACAGGCCATGGTACTCCCCTTCAGTATTCTCACGAATGGTCACAAGATTAACATCATCATATCTAGTCTTGTAGCCAGGAAGACTGTAGCTAGGTCTAACGTTGGCATATAGACCAAGTTCTTCCCGTAAGGTAAGATTCAATGACCTATGACCCTTTCCAATTGGAGTAGCCATTGGGACTTTCAGTCCTACACCATTTCCTCGAACTGATTCTAAGCTTTCCAATGTAAGAAAACTTTCCGTCCTATGATCAACTTTGTCACCCAGAAAAATATTCCTCCCACTCTATTGGCACTTCAGCAGCATTGAACACCTGCATCAGCAAACTCCCTTGTGTGAACTCTTAAACCTTTTTAAATGGTTTAGAAACATATGGCAGAGGTACTTGTTTAGAAAGTAGATTTATGCCCAAGATGCAGCAGTTTCACATTTGGCGGTGTTTAATGGTAAAAAGTAAGGGGATTTGCAGTTAGGTCTTTTGGAAGGTTGGTGGTTCCGCATGGTCACAACATCTGGAGAACTCCTTAACCCAATCCTCTCTAATTTACTCGAACAAAGCTTTTCAATTTACTTGAAAATCCTTTAAGATGGTTTCAAGAAAGACAATCAAACAAAGCTCCCATGAAAAAGAATGAAAAATTAAATTGTGAAAATGTTAGAAAGAAGAAAACAAAAAAATATTGGAAGCTTATGTGAGTTAAGTGCTGATACGTGATCGACTTTTATAGAAATAAAGAATCCATGTATTCAACCCCATTTAGTATGAAACACGTTTTGATGTTGTTGCTGTGAAGCTTCCCAAAAGAGCCTAAGATTCTACTACTCAGTAATGCATGAATATGCTATTTATGGCATAGCACTCGTATAAATGTACATGCCCAATAAGTGTACGACTATGGATATTTCATGTATGCATGAGTATGCTTAGGTATGAGGTTTAAAAAATTTGGATTTTGGGTAAATTTAGGTACGTACCGTGTTAGTCGAGCATAAATTTTTTAAAAATTTGTTATAAATTGGTCAACTTGATCCAAAAACCCAAAACATCACCTAGAATCCCAAAATTTTCACTCACCAGTCTTATATATAATTTTTTTTGTTTTTATATACCGACGTATTCATACATCAATCTTTTGTAATTATGGTACTCAAACCCGTACTAGGTAGTTATACCATAACTGTTTCTGTACAACGAACCAAATAAGTATATAAGACCACCTAATTATACAAATATACCCCAATGGGCCGAATTTGGGGTCTAATCCAAACAGTACCAGCCTGGTTGGGTCGTACTTAATCAGATTAAAGTCAAGCTCGAAGCCAGGTGAGACAAATACTTTGATGTATTTTAGATGTGATCTTGCCTGAAAGATTCAGATTCACGAATAATCTAAATCCAAATACATTTGGGTACGATTCTGGTAACCGGATCCATAATTAGATCCGTACCCGACAAAATCGACGTCCTACCTGATCCGCTTGTGTCGCTAAAATTGACCGCCACGTATGATATGCACATCTCTTTATCTCTTGTTGACTAACTAGCTGACGTCATACAAAGACAAATTTTCTTTGCAAAAGATTTGCGACCAAATGTAAAGGCGCGCATTTTTACGAGGCCACGTGGAGAAAACGTGAAGAAATAATTTTCCCAACTTGCTGTCGACAGGTCGTGAGGCTTGATCTGTCGAGTGGACATGGTTTTACATATATTTACCTCAAAATGAGCTTAACGGACGCAAAGTGGACCACGGGGCAACCTGCTCTCTCTCCGTCATCCTCGGTATTGGGAATCGCCGCCGGAAGGAAAAATGAAGCTGCAACCAGGCATATCGGCGATTGTCACTGGTGGAGCCTCCGGCATCGGTAACCTTACTCCACCAACTTGTGATTTATCACTTTATGCGTTTCTCTTTTAATCGATTTAGCGTTCCCCATGATCGATTTTGCACGATTTTTTGCATCTGGTTAGATTTCCCTTTCCGTCTCTTTGAGGGGGTTGTGGCCGGGATTGAGATTCGATAGTAAAATATATACAGGGAGTGCCCTTATACATATTGAAAATTATCTGATATGTGCTATCTTTGGATGTAAGAATAGTCCGAATGTAGGAAAAAGCCACTCATGACTAGAAGTTTTGCGCATTTGACTGATAGTAACATGCCTTAAGAAGAATTGTGCATACTGTGGAAATGACTATATTAAGTTGGGAAATTTGAAAGACTAAATGATTAGTATTAAGAGTAGTACAACGGGAAAAGGAAAGACGATGGTCTTTTAGGTTAATTAAGCTTCCAATGGAAAGATGTTTATTAACAGGATGAATTAGCGAAAGCGGGACACCTTTTTTGAAGTTGGGGATGCAAGAGTGGGTTACAAGAGATTATACAGTGACAGAGCCGGTAAAAATTAACATCTTCTGGTGGAGTTCTAAATCAAGGCATTGCTAAGTCATCTCCAATCATTTGACTATCCACATGTCATCAGCCCCATAGTTGTCCTGGTTTTCATGCATACACATTGAGTGTCTTCTGAAAATTCAGTAGATGCACAGCCTCCATGCTTCATCATCTCTGCATGTTCCATTGAAATTTTTTGGGATTAGAGTTTGTTCTTCAAGACTGATTCCTGAAATTTTATTTAGAGTTACTTTATCAATTATGTCGGTACATGTATATATGACACTCTATGGTAATAAGATGGCTCTTGATGTTCAGCTGCGCTTTACTGTTTAGGCTGCTGTATAGACAAAAACTAATTCAGTTTCTTTGTTTGATGATCAATGACAGGTGAAGCACTCAGCCTTGCTCTTGGGAAACGAGGGGTTTTCGTTACTGTAATAGATTTATCTGAAGAAAGGGGGAAAAGAACTGCCTCTTTGTTGGAAAAGGATTTTGAGAAACTTTACCCAAATTTGAGAGCTCCTGCTGCTATATTTGTCCAGTGTGATGTGACAAATTCTAGTCAGTCCCTTCACTTGGTATTGAACTTATTGGATAAGGTGCCCAAGTCACCTGATATGTCAATGGGGGGAAATCAGTTCATTTTTTTAAAGTATGATAAAAGCAGAATATGAAGTTCCTGTGAAGATGTGACTATTTGAGTTTGCGTGACTTTTGTCAATAGTCCTTTCTTGTTATTTTTTATATGCAACCTGATCTTGTGATGTATATTATTCATGTACGGTTGATTCCAGTATGTTATTTACCTCATAGTCAAGCACCCTCATGGCATATATTATTAACTATAAGAATTTATTGCATATATATTTTGAAGACATGCTTGATTTCATGTTGTACCATGTGATCCAAATATACTGAATGAGTTTCTTGAACTTTTGGGACTTCTCCATATGGTTGCATAGAGTTTCATACCAGTGCCTGAGACAAGAAACTATTGGGGTATAAACCTTCTTTGTGTCCATTAACCGAATACATGGAGATGTTATTGCTTATAAGAGGTTAGGTATCACAGGTGCAAATTTGAATTACCATAGTCATAATGTGTATGGAGTACCTAATTTCTTATGTTTGAATATGAATTATAATAGCAAGCTGGATATGTTTTTACAAATGATGCCCCCCCTCCCGAGCTCTACTTCTTTGATGGGTTAATTGTGGAGTTTATTCGTCTTAGTGTTGAATGGTTATTGGAAATTAAACAGTTCTTGATAGCCACATCCACTGAATAGGTGATCTTGCTGCTGCATTCCAAAGGCATCTGAGTGTATTTGGGGGGCTGGATATCTGTATCAATGCTGCTGGCATAAATAGTTCACTGCCCTTCTATAATGATAAAACAGATGGTACAAGTTCATGGAGACGAACTGTACAAGTAAACCTGATTGCGCTCATTGATTGTACTCGTCTTGCGGTATGGCTTTTAGAATTCAAAAAAATCTTTTCTTATGGATATATTTGTGGATGAGTTCCTTGTCTGCCATTTCTCCTCTCTTTTGCAGAACAAACTAGTTCATGTATTTCTTTTCTTTCTTTTAAGGTCATAAACCAATGGGGATGACTTAATCATAGAGAGAAATTTTGAGCAAACTAACATGGATGCATCAACTGGCTCAAATCTTCCAAACACAGTAGCAAAACTGCTTGATGCTCCACCACATAATGCACTAAAAGAAATAATCGAATGTGCAACCTGCTTTTCATTCCGACTCATGTAAATGTGAAGTCTAAACATGTTTGTACGTGCATCTATACACTGATGTGTGTGTAGATGGGCATATACGCATCTACCTATGTACACACATACACACACATTTATATATATACATTTTTGTGTGTGCGCATGTGTGTGTATGTATGCATAACAAACATATATCTGTCTGCATGCACGCAGTCATGTGTGGTGTGGTTTGAGTTTGTGCATTTCTTTACATGACCTCTTCTATTTTTGTGTGTGCGAGAGACCCCCTGACAGTGGTGGTCACCTTTCCCATACATACTGTTGAATCTCATTGATAATGGAGATGGGGATTTCCTAACTTTTTGGTGTCTCAATCAAATGCATTGAACCATTGAACTGGTCCTCTCGGAGAACCCTCCTGCATTTTGCCATGGCACTAAGAATGCCAAGATATAGATATGAAAATTTGATATTCTGCACCTTTAACCTGTTCAGAAGACGTATCTGTCCAGAATTGGATCTCAGATCTGGATCATTGGTGTCCTAATTTAGCATGACTTAATATCTGTTATTAGTATAAGGGCTATCTAAACTCCGCCCATGTAAGGGATCACCCTTGCATTGCCGGTCCCAAGCCCGGATAAAGGAGGAGGGTTGTGTTAGGCTTCCGACAGCCAGCATAAAACTTCGTCGGATTTCTACAACATGGATTACAAAAATTATGAGCATTGCTTTGGGGCGTCCCCACCTAGCGACGTGCTACAGAGCCCGAATGCAGCAAGAAGTAAGCAAGGGCCACTACATTTTCGCCCGAATGTAGTGAATCAATTGCAGAGAGGGTTCCCACATCATGGACGGGTGTGGGTAAAGAAGTTAGTCCCGCTACATTGCCGCCCGAATGTAGTGAAAAATTTTCAGAGAGGGTCTCTTCATTTTGATTATGGACGGATGCGGGGGGTAAGGAAGCTAGTCCTAGATAATAAGATTCGTATTGGTTCTTGGAATATCGGAACATTATCGGGTAAGCTAATGGAGGTGGTAGATACTATGATTCGGAGAAAGATTCATATTCTATGTTTATAAGAGACAAAATGGGTTGGAGAAAAAGCAAAGGAGATAGAGGATACAGGTTTTAAATTATGGTACTCAGGTAAAGAAAAGGCCCGAAACGGAGTTGGTATTATCATAAATAAAGATTTAAAAGAGAGTGTAGTAGACATACAACGATATGGTGACCGAATCATGACATTGAAATTAGTGTTAGGAGCAGAGGTTTTGAATATAGTTTGTGCTTACGTACCCCAAGTAGGACTAGAAGATAGTATAAAGACAATTTTTTGGGAAGAGATAGATAAGGTGTTTCAAAAGATTCCACAAAGGGAGATGATTTGTTTAGGAGGAGATTTAAATGGACATGTCGGTAAAGAGGCATTAGGATATCAAGGGATTCATGGAAACTTTGGTTATGGGGATATAAACGAGGAAGGTAGGGAGATTTTAAATTTTGCTATGTCATTTGATCTCTTTATAGTCAATACAATCTTCAAAAAACGGGATGAACATTTAATTACTTATAAGAGTGGCTTATCACAAACACAAATTGATTACTTTATTTGTAGAAAAAAAGATAGAGCGTGTTGTAAAGATTGTAAGGTAATTCCAGGAGAAAGCTTAACCACCCAACATCGACTTTTAGTTATGGATTTACAAATAAAAAAATGGACAAAGAAGAAAAGAGTGCATCGAGCTATTCGGACTAAATGGTGGAACCTCAAAAGCGAGAAAGAAGATATATTTAAACAGAAAGTCCTTCAAGGAGATGTTTGGAATTATGTTGGTACACCCTCTGATATGTGGAACAATATGGCTATACATATTAGGAAAGTGGCGAAAGATGTGTTAGGGGTATCTAAGGGAGGTGTACCGGCATAAAAAGAAGCTTGTTGTGGAGTGAAGTAGTACAAAATAAAATCAAGGCAAAGAGGGCATGTTACAAATTACATTATGCTAAGAAAACTAGTGAAACTTTAGAAGCTTATAAGAAAGCAAAGAAGGAAGCAAAAAAGGCCGTTAGTGAAGCAAAAGCTAAGATTTGGGAGGACTTATATAAAAAACTCAACTCAAAAGAGGGTGAAAGAGATATTTTTAGGATAGCTAGGGCTAGAGATAAGAAAACTAAAGATCTTAATTATGTTAGATGCATAAAAGACGAGGATGAAAAAATTCTAGTGGCAAATGATGATATAAGAAATAGATGGAAAAACTATTTTTATAATCTTTTTAATGAAAATAAAGATGTTAGTATTAGTTTAGGAGATTTAGCCAAGTCAGAAAAGTATATAAACCACAATTTCTACCGACGTATTCAAAAGAATGAAGTCAAAGAGGCTCTTAAACATATGAAGGGTGGTAAATCGGTAGGATCAGATAATATTCCTATAGAAGTTTGGAAAATACTAGGAGAAATAGGAATCACTTGGCTCACAAGACTATTTAATGAAATATGGAAAAACCAACAGATGCTCGAGGAATGGAGAGCAAGTACACTTATACCCGTATATAAGAACAAGGGAGACATTCAAAATTGTGCGAATTATCGAGGTATCAAGTTAATGAGTCATACTATGAAATTATGGGAAAGAATTATCGAACGTAGGTTAAGACAAATATCAAGTACAATAGAGAACCAATTTGGATTTATTCCAGGTAGATCTACTATTGAAGCGATTCACCTTTTGAGACGTCTTATGGAATATTTTAGAACAAAAAAGAAAAACCTTCACATGATATTTATTGATCTAGAAAAAGCTTATGATAGGGTACCGAGGGAGGTTCTTTGGAGAACTTTGGAAAAAAGAGGTATCCCATTGACATATATTAACCTTATAAGAGACATGTACGATGGTGCAAAAACATGTGTGAGGACTCATGAAGGAACGACAGACTTCTTTGAAGTTAATATTGTGTTACATCAAGGATCAACTTTAAGTCCATACTTATTTATAATGGTGATGGATGAGTTAACAAAACATATTCAAGATGAAGTACCTTGGTGTATGTTATTTGCAGATGACATTGTATTAGTGGAGGAGTCTAAGGAAAAAGTTAATAGAAAATTGGAACTATGGAGAGAAACATTAGAAAACAAAGGCCTCCGACTTAGTAGAACAAAGACAGAATATATGGAATATAAGTTTGATCATTTGGCTACTTCAGAGGACATATAAATTAAAATTGGCACACATTGCATTCCCCAAAAGGAAAGTTTTAAATACCTAGGGTTAATTTTTCAAAGTGATGGAAGAATTGATGGAGATATTACACATAGAATTAATGCTGGTTGGTTAAAATGGAGAGGAGCATCAGGTATTCTTTGTGATAAGAAGATACCATTAAAATTAAAAAGTAAATATTATAGAGCAGCAATTAGGCCTGCCATGTTTTATGGTTCTGAGTGTTGGGCAGTTAATCATCAACATGTACAAAAGATGTCTGTGACAGAAATGAAGATGTTGAGATGGATGAGTGGTCATACAAGAAAAGACCGTATACATAATGAGGTTATTAGAAACAAATTAGGAGTGACACCAATAGAGGATAAAATGAGAAAACATCGTTTAAGATGGTTTGGACATATAGAAAGAAGATCAAAAGAAGAACCTGTAAGAAGGTTAGAAAAACTAAATTTGGAAAATATTAAAAGAGGTAGAGGACGACCACAAAAGTGTTGGAAAGAAACAATAAAGAATGATCTAGTTTATTGGGAGTTAGCTGCTAACATGGCACACGATAGGGATCTGTGGAAACAAAGAATCCATGTAGCCGACCCCGTCTAGTATGGGAAAAGGCTTAGTTGTTGTTGTTGTAGTATAAGGGCTATCTAGTCTTTTGAGTTATTCGAGACTTAAATAAGAACCAAAGTCTGATTAAGAAACCCTAAGAGAGGGATTAAGGTAGAGAAAGGCGGCAACCACTGTCTCTCTTCTTCAAGAGGCCTGTAAGGCTTAATGTATTGTGATTAATCAATGAAGCTTTTATTCATATTTATAACACGGTATCAGATCAAGAAACACCGAAAGCAGCAGCTTCGTGGTGGTCTTGGTGATGGAATTGCAGTAGGAGCAGTTCTGGGTGTATCACCAATCTTTGATTGCTGTTGGTGACCTGCAGCAGATGTATTGCAGCAAGGACTGTTGGAGGATCTTTGGAGGATTCTGCAGTATTATGGAGAGTGCCACAAATCTGTATTGTAGAGTAAAGTGGTAGATGTTAGGTGTTTGTCTTTAGCATTTCCTAAAGCAAACGTTCCATTTTCCTAAAGTCTAGACTTTGGTCGTTTGCTGTCTGCAACATTGCTTCTGTTTGAGACGCCCTTTCCACTATAGCTGCAGCAGAATTTTGTGCAGTGTGTGGTCAATTTTTTCCTTTCTTTCTCTTAATATCCCTCCTTGTTCGAGAATCAAGAAAGTTTGTTGTTCTATAATCAAGAAAAGGGGAGTATGGTTGATAAAGGTAAATGTGTAGAGTCGTCTTAGCAATTCTCCGAAGGACAGATAGGAGAGAAAATAAAAACCTTTCATATTACTAATGTTAAATTTGATGGCAAAAACATTCTTGAATGGGTGAGATCTATTGAGTTTAACAATTCTTGGTAGAGGTTGATGAAATTACCTTATAGGAGAATAACAACCTGATGAGAGTGATTTTACATGGTTTTCTCCATAGGAAGAACCTTTATGTACTTAAAATCAGCCACAAAAATTTACAAAGCAGCCTCAAAAGCCTATTCAAGAAGAAAGAATACGGCTAAAGAATATCAAATACTAGAGAAAATCAGAAAATGTAGACAAGCAAATTGAACAATTACTGAGAATTATGCAGAATTGCGAGGTCTTTGGGATGAACATCAAGTTTTTACACATATCAAATTTACTGCTGCTCAAAGGAAAAAAATAAAGAAACAAAAAAAATGAAAAGTTTGATTTGTTATTTTGAGTGTTTGCAGCCTATGAGGCAATTAAGATTAATATTCTTGGTAGAGAACAATTACTTTCGTCAGGTACTGACTATGATGCAGTTAAGGTTAATATTCTTGGTGGAGAAGAGTTATTTTCGTTAGGTACTGCATTTTCTTTGCTCCTCAGAGAGGAAGATAAAATAGGACTCGAAAAGAAAGATGCGATTAATTCAGGAAAACCTATTTTCTTTGGGAAAAATAAGAAATAATAGGGTAGAGGAAGAAGAGGTTATGGTAATTGTGGTAGAGGTTGTAGCTTCCCTTCCAATGATAAGAAAGAAAAATATGTTTTCATTGTAGTCATTATTCTAAAGAACAAGAATTTAATTCCTGTTGCCTTTAAGAATAAGACATATTATACCAACCCCATGGAGAAATCTTTAGAAAATGCTTATATGAGTACCATAACTGAGCTGATGAAATGCATAGAAGGGTTAGAGTTGACTTGGAGAACTCCCAATTCAGAGTCCCAAGTCACGATGTCTTATTCCTCGTTTATGGTGACAGGTATTCTTACCTCTTCTACAGTATGAGTTGTTGATTCCGGAGCTACTCACCACATGGTTAGGGATAACTCTCGTTTATCAAATTATCAAAGCGTTCATAATGATGAGTAAATTAGATGGGCTGATGGTTCTAACACACCCATGATTTGAAAAGGAAGTATAAAAACTGTTTTTTTCAATTTAGCCTTCTTCATGTTCCTAGCTTTCCAGTGAATCTATTATTGGTTAGTTCTTTACTAAAAATCTTAATTGCTCAATAACCTTTTCTTCGTCTTCTACAAAGTTAGGAGCAAATCTAATAGAGGGGTTAAAGAAATATGCAACCCCATGCAAATCATGATGCATTTATCGGTTTTATCATGCATTAATAAACTTTCAAATAATAAGAAGAAAGAAGCTTTTCAAAGGGTAAGAATCACAAAATCTATGAAAACCATGACTTTTTAAAGTGAAAAATTGGGTGGAATAACAACGAGATTTTGTTACGGATTTGACAATAACCCTAAAATTGGGGAAAAGAATTGAGTGAGAAAACTTGATAATCTTGAAATTTCTCCACAAAATCAACAAAAGGAATGATAGAAAAAAGGTTTGAGCAACTCGATTTGAGATGAAAAATGAATGTGAGAAACTCGGATCTCGGTTTTTTATAAAAAAATCGACATCGACTCGTACGATATAAGCCATATCGTATAATATGGCTTGTATCATACGATATGACACGATAAATCGTACATTGTGATACATGTGCTTGTATCATGTTGTACTATCATACGATACACGATAAAATCATATCATATCGTACAATATAATACGATTTTAATAACATTGGTTAGAAGTATAAGGAATAACAAACATATATAAAAAACATAGCTTTTTACCTTTGCCTTTTCATATTGCATGCAATATATAGCAAATCACGAAGACGCGCATGCTCCACTCTGTTTCTCTTTTTTGTTTGAATGCATTTAAAAAACTCAAATTCCTCTTTCATCCACTCAAACTACATGTTTGCCTTAATATGCATTGAGGAAACCTCGACAAATTCAGTGCATCTACACTAAATCAAGCCCACTGTTCATCTAAAATAAAACATAATAAATGAAATGATTGTCTTAAGAAGCAACACAAGTCATAAGAGTTAAGAAGTAATAATAATTTATCAAAAAACAAAATCATACCTAGTCGCACGTGGTAGTGGAGTTGTATTGCAATTGGCCTTCCAAAATCTCCAACGCTATCTATATACTTACATAGTTCTAAATGAATGGTGCGCTTAGTAGATGAATTTTGCACCTAGTAGATATATTTTGTACAAAGTATAAAGTTCAGAGAAAAATCTAAGAGGGATTCAAAAAATATATAGTTGCATGCAAATCATGATAGGGCTAACATGTACCATGATAGGGTTATGTGGAAACAAAGAATCCATGTAGCCGACCCCGTTTAGCATGGGAAATAGCTTAGTTGTTGTTGTTGTTGTTATTGCATGCAAATCATGATGTATTTGCCGATTCCAATGTGTATCAATTATATTTCAAACATTCTTTAGAAGCGACCGCTTACGATATACTTGTATTTCTAATTTGGCCTTATCTATAGTATCATATATATATAGATAAGGCACAACAGGCCTATTTTCACTGCTATCTTTTTCATTACCTTCACTAAAGACACAATCATCTTAAAAAAAGTGTTGCATTTCTCCCAAAGCTAGCATTAAAATAAGGTCCACTACAGTAACCCCCCCTCTCTTTCTCGACCAACTTATAGAGCCCATTCACTAGATGCAAACATCTTTCTCAATACATTTTTTTTTGTACGATAAGACTTTGAACAATAATAATATTTGTAGCAAATCTTATCAACAAAGGCCTAATCAACTCCCTTCCACTAGTGTGGATTCTCATTAAATACAATGCAGACGAGTGATTATAAATAAACTTTATGACATTTCTCAATGCATCAATTGTCACTTTAATGTCATCTATTACACTTAAATCCTCAAGCATTAAACTATGCAATGTGTAACACATGGAGTCTATAAGGATGGTTCGTCTCAAGCATCTTACCAACAACTCTAAAGTTTGTATCAATGATAAATTAAACAATATTTTGAGCAACATTCTCAACAACAACAACAACAACAACAACAACTAAGCCTTTTCCCATACTAGACAGGGTCGGCTACATGGATTCTTTGTTTCCACAGATCTCTATCGTGTGCCATGTTAGCAGTTAACTCCCAATAAGCTAGATCATTCTTTATTGTTTCTTTCCAACACTTTTGTGGTCGTCCTCTACCTCTTTTAATACTTTCCAAATTTAGTTTTTCTAACCTTCCTACAGGTTCTTCTTTTGATCTTCTTTCTATATGTCCAAACCATCTTAAACGATGTTCTCTCATTTTATCCTCTATTGGTGCCACTCCTAATTTGTTTCTAATAACCTCATTATGTATACGGTCTTTTCTTGTATGGCCACTCATCCATCTCAACATCTTCATTTCTGTCACAGACATCTTTTGTACATGTTGATGATTAACTGCCCAACACTCAGAACCATAAAACATGGCAGGCCTAACTGCTGCTCTATAATATTTACCTTTTAATTTTAATGGTATCTTCTTATCACAAAGAATACCTGATGCTCCTCTCCATTTTAACCAACCAGCATTAATTCTATGTGTAACATCTCCATCAATTCTTCCATCACTTTGAAAAATTGACCCTAGGTATTTAAAACTTTCCTTTTGGGGAATGCAATGTGTGCCAATTTTAATTTCTATGTCCTCTGAAGTAGCCAAATGATCAAACTTACATTCCATATATTCTGTCTTTGTTCTACTAAGTCGGAGGCCTTTGTTTTCTAATGTTTCTCTCCATAGTTCCAATTTTCTATTAACTTTTTCCTTAGACTCCTCCACTAATACAATGTCATCTGCAAATAACATACACCAAGGTACTTCATCTTGAATATGTTTTGTTAACTCATCCATCACCATTATAAATAAGTATGGACTTAAAGTTGATCCTTGATGTAACCCAATATTAACTTCAAAGAAGTCTGTCGTTCCTTCATGAGTCCTCACACATGTTTTTGCACCATCATACATGTCTCTTATAAGGTTAATATATGTCAATGGGATACCTCTTTTTTCCAAAGTTCTCCAAAGAACCTCCCTCGGTACCCTATCATAAGCTTTCTCCAAAGAACCTTACAATCTTTACAACACGCTCTATCTTTTTTTCTACAGATAAAGTAATCAATTTGTGTTTGTGATAAGCCACTCTTATAAGTAATTAAATGTTCATCTCGTTTTTTGAATCCCTTGATATCCTAATGCCTCTTTACCGACATGTCCATTTAAATCTCCTCCTAAACAAATTATCTCCCTTTGTGGAATCTTTTGAAACACCTTATCTAACTCTTCCCAAAAAACTGTCTTTATACTATCTTCTAGTCCTACTTGGGGTGCGTAAGCACAAGCTATATTCAAAACCTCTACTCCTAACACTAATTTCAATGTCATGATTCGGTCACCATATCGTTGTATGTCTACTACACTCTCCTTTAAATCTTGATTTATGATAATACCAACTCCGTTTCGGGCCTTTTCTTTACCTGAGTACCATAATTTAAAACCTGTATCCTCTATCTCCTTTGCTTTTTCTCCAACCCATTTCGTCTCTTGTAAACATAGAATATGAATCTTTCTCCGAATCATAGTATCTACCACCTCCATTAGCTTACCCGATAATGTTTCGATATTCCAAGAACCAATACGAATCTTATTATCTAGGACTAGCTTCCTTACCCCCCGCATCCGTCCATAATCAAAATACGGAGACCCTCTCTGAAAATTTTTCACTACATTCGGGCGGCAATGTAGCGGGACTAACTTCTTTACCCACACCCGTCCATGATGTGGGAACCCTCTCTGCAATTGATTCACTACATTCGGGTGAAAATGTAGTGGCCCTTGCTTACTTCTTACTGCATTCGGGCTCTGTAGCACGTCGCTAGGCGGGGACGCCCCAAAGCAATGCTCATAATTTTTGTAATCCATGTTGTAGAAATCCGACGAAGTTTTACGCTGGCTGTCGGAAGCCTAACACAACCCTCCTCCTTTATCCGGGCTTGGGACCGGCAATGCAAGGGTGATCCCTTACATGGGCGGAGTTGAGCAACATTCTCAACATCTTTAAAAATAAGGAGTAAATTATCGGTAATTTTATAGGATTTCAAAAATAATGTACCCTTTGGATAGTAGGTAAAAAAGTTCTCTAATGATCGATGGCCATCTATTCCACCATTAAACATAATGGAACAACCAGTAACCTTTCATGACTCTTTAAATTCAAGACTCTATTCATAAACAATATCAACCCATTTTTGTAGTAATTTACCCCTCAAAGTATGATAAGTGGGGACCTTATAACCATATCCTATACTAGCAATAGCGTCTACCATGAAAGGAAAATAAATTTGTAACATTAAAAAGGAGACAATGCACATTTCAAATCTACTTTCTCAATTACCTCCCTTAAAGCTATACTTGATCTAATACCTGGTTGAGCTCTAAAAGTAGTACGCTGAGCAAACAATGAATGTATTCTACCGCCTCTAGCACCTCCTCTACCACTCTTTGCAGTTATTGTGGGAATAAGAACACTTGTAGTGGAACAAGAACTAACCCCACTATTACTGCTATCATAACCTACACTCTTTTCTTTATCTCGTCTTTTGCTCTTTTTAGCTACCATAACATGAATTTATTCTAAAGAAGCATATTGAGACATATCCCAACCACTTATTTCTGCTCTCTTTAGCATAATCTCTTTCTTTCCTTTCTGAGTTATAAAACTTGTTGAACTTAATACTTCACATTTTCAGGCACCCGACGACAAGCACTTGCATCCTTTTTAGTTCTTGCAAGATGTTTCAATAGGAAATACCTCTATGCTTCACCTTGTTACATAATATACACTTATTCATAAGCCTATTGCCTTTATACATCGGGGTACAAAACTTTAATGCTAGATCGCCTCGTTCTGACGCCATCAAGTCAAGCAAAGATAAATCACAATAAGAGCAAGGCAAAAAATCAGGTTACAAAGGAGTAGGGATGAAAAAAGAAAGTATATCACGGATTTGAGAAAAAACCTATGGATTTTCAAGGGTTTGAGATTATAAACGTGTGATTTCTCTAGGAAATTAAGTAAATGAAAGGTATAAAAACCATTTTGAAGCAAGGTAGGGGGTAAGGAAGGGTTTGAGAGCAAGCAAAGCACTAGAAAAAACCTGAGTTTCTTGGGTTTTATATCCTGTGAATCAACATCGACTCGTGCTATACAACGCGATAGGGCATGATACAATATTATGTACCATATCATACTGCCCTACAATATGCGATAAACTCATACCGTATCATATGATATGGTACGAGTTTTACAACATTGACCCAGACCTTGATTATTGGGTGTAATGCCCCAAAACATTATTGGGGTGATGCGGTCCGTACATCAATTTATCTCATCAATCAAATGTCAAGTTTTATCCTCAATAGGGAGTCCTCATATAAGATTATTATCCTATGAATAAGTTGTTCCACGTTTATCTCGCGTCTTTGGTTGTATTTGTTATGTTTATATTCACTCATGTTAGGAATAAACTGGATCCTAGAGCTACCCGATGTCTTTTTATTGGATATTCTTCATCTAAAAAGAGATATAAATGTCATGATCCAGTTAGTTGTAAAACCTACTTCTTTTTGGATGTCACATTCCCTCAGTCAACTCTATATTTTTCTTCTAAGGGGGAGTTAATTGATTCTTCCATTCAGCATACTCTTGTCCTACCTTGAGTCCAACAAATCTAGAATCTAAGCTCATGGAAGATACATGGACTCGAGCAAGCACTAAGGAAACAAAGATCTACATACAAGGAGAAAGGAAAGTCGTGATGCCTAATTCTCTAAGTTATCATAGACAATGACCCTTCCTCGAATTTAGATCCAACCACTTCAAACATATTGCATCCAAACTAGTTTATGGTATTTGAGCTTGATCGTTCCATTGGAGTTAGAAAAGGTAAAAGAACATGTCCGATTTCTTAATATGTTTCTTACTAGAGTACTTATGAAAGATATCAGAAATTTGTGAAGAATGTAGAGACATACCTTATACCTAGAAATGTTGAGGAGACAATTAAGTCTCCAAAGTGGAGAGAAGCCATGCAAAGTGAGTTACAAGCTTTAAAAGAATAATACTTGGGATTTTGTCAACCTATCTTAAGAAAGAAATCCTGTAAATGGCTATACAATGTAAAATTTAAAGCCGATGAAAGTTTAGAGTGCTATAAAACAAGGCTAGTGGCTAAAGGGTATAGTTAATCATATGGCATAAACTACAATGAAACTTTTGCACCAGTTACAAAGTTAACCTCCACCAGAGTTATTAGTTTAGCTGTACACAAAGGGTGGGATAGGTGGCAACTAGATGGAAAATATATTTTTCTATGAGGGAATCTGAATGAAGAAGTATATATAAAATTAACATGAGGGTTTAAGAGAGGGGGACTAACAAACAAAGTTTGTAAATTAAAAAAGGTTATCTATAGTCTTAAACTGTCATAAGAGTGTAGTTTGAAAAATTTAGTAAGGGTATAACTAATTTGGGATATCAAAGAAGCATGAATGATCATACCTTATTCATTAAAAGAGATAAAAAATATCTATTTCGATAGTCTATGTTGATGACATTATAATTACTGGTGATGACAGCAAAGAAATTACTAGACTGAAGGTGAAGTTGCATAAACTTTTTGATATGAAGGACTTGGGCCGATTACACTTTTTTTAAGGATAGAGGTATTTTACTCCATCAAAGGTGTGTTTCTCTAACTTAAAAGAAGTATACCATGGACTTGCTCAATGATACAAAAATGATGGAATGTAAGAATAGTGAAATTCCTATGAAAACTAATCTAAAATTGCATCTATATGATGTAGGGCTGGTAAGTAGATTTATGTATGCTCTCATGTGTAGGCGGAATATCGTATAGTAAAGTATCTTAAAAGTACTCTTGGTCATGAAATTCTTTATACAATAAGGTCACCTTAATATTGAAGTATTTTTAGATGCGATTGAGCATACTCTCTTCAACAACAACAAACAACAACAACTAAGCCCTTTCCCATACTAGACGGGGTCGGCTACATGGATAATGGATTCTTTGTTTCCACAGATCCCTATCGTGTGCCATGTTAGCAGTTAACTCACAATAAGCTAGATCATTCTTTATTGTTGCTTTCCAACACTTTTTGATCGTCCTTTAGCTCTTTTAATACTTTCCAAATTTAGTTTTCATTCCTTCTTACATCTTCTTCTTTTGATCTTCTTTCTATATGTTCAAACCATCTTAAACGATATTCTCTCATTTTATCCTCTATTGGTGCCACTCCTAATTTGTTTCTAATAACCTCATTATGTATACGGTCTTTTCTTGTATGACCACTCATCCATCTCAACATCTTCATTTCTGTCACAGACATCTTTTGTACATGTTGATGATTAACTTCCCAACACTCATAACCATAAAACATGACAGGCCTAATTACTGCTCTATAATATTTACCTTTTAACTTTAATGGTATCTTCTTATCACAAAGAATACCTTATGCTCCTCTCCATTTTAACCAACAAGCATTAATTCTATGCGTAACATCTCCATCAATTCTTCCATCACTCTAAAAAATTGACCCTAGGTATTTAAAACTTTCCTTTTGGGGGATGCAATGTGTGCCAATTTTAATTTCTATGTCCTCTGAGGTAACCAAATGATCAAACTTACATTCCATATATTCTGTCTTTATGGGATGCAATGTGGTGTTCTTACTTGTTTTAACAAAACTAGTTATTTTAAGCTTGAGCTGCTGCACTGTAGTGCATGTTTTTTGATGCACAAGTACCCCTTCATCTAGGCACAGGTACAACAACAACAACAACAACAACAACTAAGTCTTTTCCCATACTAGACGGGGTCGGCTACATGGATTCTTTGTTTCCACAGATCCCTATCGTGTGCCATGTTAGCAGTTAACTCCCAATAAACTAGATCATTCTTTATTGTTTCTTTCCAACACTTTTGTGGTCGCCCTCTACCTCTTTTAATACTTTCCAAATTTAGTTTTTCTAACCTTCTTACAGGTTCTTCTTTTGATCTTCTTTCTATATGTCCAAACCATCTTAAACGATGTTCTCTCATTTTATCCTCTATTGGTGCCACTCCTAATTTGTTTCTAATAACCTCATTATGTATACGGTCTTTTCTTGTATGGCCACTCATCCATCTCAACATCTTCATTTCTGTCACAGACATCTTTTGTACATGTTAATGATTAACTGCCCAACACTCAGAACCATAAAACATGGCAGGCCTAATTGCTGCTCTATAATATTTACCTTTTAATTTTAATGGTATCTTCTTATCACAAAGAATACCTGATGCTCCTCTCCATTTTAACCAACCAGCATTAATTCTATGTGTAACATATCCATCAATTCTTCCATCACTTTGAAAAATTGACCCTAGGTATTTAAAACTTTCCTTTTGGGGAATGCAATGTGTGCCAATTTTAATTTTTATGTCCTCTGAAGTAGCCAATGTGAGCATACTCTCTTGATGATAGAAAATCTAGTTTCGGATATATCATATGATCGATCGGTAGAAATATTAATTTGTAGAAGAGCAAGAAACAAGCAGTAGTGGCCAGATCTAGTTCAGAGGAAGAATATAAAGCAATTGTAGAAGGGATGTGTGAGAGACTATGGTTAAAGTCTCTCGTGATAGAGTTGGGTATGGAAATTGGTGGTGCTATTTTACTTTACTGTGACAGTAAAATTGTTATATAAATTGCTTTCAACCCATTTTATCACAAAAGGATGAAGCATATTGAGATTGACTGTCACTTCATACAGGAGAAAGTTGCCAACAAAGTATTTCAACTTATTAAGAACAATATGCTGATTTTCTTACAAAGGCAGTCATCATATCCTGTCTGGTGAATTTTCTTGACAAGTTGGGAGTTATCAGCTTCTTCCAACATGAGGGAGTGTTAAGAAGACATGTCTGTCTAGATTTGGATCTCGAATCCGGATCATTGGTGGCCTGATTTGGCCTGATTTAATATTTGTTGTTAGTGTAAGGGCTATTTAGTCTTTTGAGTTATTAGAGACTTAAATAAGAACCAAAATCTGATTAAGAAACCCTAAGAGAGGGATTAAGGTAGAGAAAGACGGCAGCCACTGTCTCTCTTCTTCAAGAGCCCTGTATGGTTTAATGTATCATGATTAATCAAGAAATCTTTTATTCATATTTATAACATAACCATCTGTTCCTTATTGACTTGCCTTTCGAGGGGGGAATACAAAATGGATCCCACAGAACACGCTGTATCTAGAGATAATTATTTTTGTTCCAAATTATCTATATTGGAGTCCTCGGGGTGATAAATTGGTGCCTATCTGTATTTGTAGTGTGAACATAGTGTGTGACTGGGTAATCTGGAGACCAAGCTCTCAGATGGTATTAAATATGTAAACATGTTACAGTTGATATGGTTTTATGCATGAAAAATTTGTGTGGGGACTATAAAAAAAACTAATATTAGAAACTTTTAAAGGGCGATGGTGCTTGCTATATCTTAAATGAATCATCCGAGCATCCTTTGTTTTCCACCATTATAGTTTGTAATTTGGTACAGGTTCAAGCTATGCAATCACGAGGAAAGCCTGGAACAGTTCTGAATATTGGCTCTGCGGCGGGACTTTATCCTTTTTATGGTGATCCAATATATTCAGCTACAAAAGGTACCTCTATGGTTTATAACTTTTGAAAAATCTTTGTCTTCATGCATGAGGGCAGTCCAGTTTTCTTGATATTGGATTATGCTCATCTTTTTCCTGGATGAGCATATTGATGAGACTTTGCTCCTCGTGATTTCTAGTCCTTTTTGAACAGGCGGTGTTGTTCTGTTCACGAGAGCACTTGTCCCGTATAAGAAGGCAGGAATACGTGTTAATGTTTTATGTCCTGAGGTAAGAAAACTTCTTGCATGTCTTTAAAGGTTATATCCATAAGATTTATGTAATGAAGATGATACTTCAATGTGTTGAATGAAGCAACATATATCCAGTACACGTATGTAACAACGGTGAGTCACCAAAGGATGACTATAAAAAGCCTTAAAAAAGGCTAAAATAATAACAAATGCACTAACAATATCAAATACAGTCAAAAGAATGGATATTGGCCAAGAAGGCTTACATTTATTGAATACAAGGTTAGTATTTATAGAGTGGAGAGGAGAGAGAAGAGTGAAGTAAATAGTGGGCAGCCACTAGCATTCAGCTTCTGGCTGCTGAAGATAGCTGTTGTGCAGAGCCCAACGGCTAGTAAAGTAACCGTTGCCCCCCCTGGTGGTTGATTACTAGTATTTATACTTCATAATGAGAAAAATACAATAAAATACCCAGATAAATACATGTATTTTAACAATTTACACACACCTTCTTCCGTTTAAAAGTGAAACCCAAAGTTTAGCATTCATAATGACTGGAAACCTATGTTCGGTCATGAATTGGCCTTTGAAACAAATAATATTTCAAGAATTCATCTGTGGACAAGAAAATGGATGTAAGATGAATGTCTGATGGGAGGAATAACAGATATGAATAAAGTTATCGTTTCTAGAATGGGTTGCATTAAATAATTCATGTCTCTTGACAAAGCAAAGTTGTGATTGTTTTGTTCAATATTGTCAAAGTATCCTTGAATCTTCCCATTCAAATTAAATTAACAAAGATAGAAGCTAGGAGTGTATGCAGTGCCCTCTTCTTAGTCTCAGTGATGGTGCAAGGCATCTATATATGCCATGCAATCTGTGTGAAGTATCAGCCTTTGCCTTGTAAGGATGCCAACGCTCTCTTAAGCATGAAAGGTGGATATAGATGTTGACACGATGCCATTAAATCTTCCATTGCTTTTATCTCAAGTTCTTCAATATCCTCTTAGTGAACATCAAACCAGGGTAATGTTCTTGGAGGTCCTTGTATTGCTTGTACTTGCACCATATACTCAATTTCCTTTTACCCCTGATTTAAAATTCAGATCAAAGTCTTCAGTACGCCAGCTTCTTGCCACATGTAAACTCCAACCTATTGTTTCCATTCCCATGTTATAGGAGTCTTCTACCAGAGATGAAGCCATTGAGAAAGTTGTTTCTCTTACATTGTATTATGTATTTGTCTTTGAGAAGAACCAAGTATGATTTTGTATACTATGTGCTCAGAAAAATACACAACAATGACCCTTTTCCATCATATGCTCTGAAGATAGTGAATCTGATTGACAAGACAAACGTTCTGAAAATGAATAGGATGATGCAATAAGGTTTTTATCTTTTAAAAAATGAGTGTAGCAAGTGTATTGGTTACTTGAATATAGTGCATATGATGTGAATTCCCATTAGGTGTTTCACCTGCTATGGATAAAGATGGCCAAACTGATAACCATCTTTCCAGCTTCCTACCCCTCTGTTCTATACAAGGCCTTTATTCTGTTGCACGCTGTGGAGTACAAAAACTCAATTTTTTGAATAGAGCTTCTGATAGTCAGTTGACCTAGTAATATGTAATATGTGTTTTCTGTGTCATATTTTCATGATTTATTAATGGGGTAGTCTTTATTTTTGCTCCTGTTTATGCTCCATCCTATGTCTATGCAATACATTTTTCTTCATTCTTTATATATTCCCTTTGATAGATATGATAAGGTATTAATAAGCACCCACTTGTTGGAAACGTGGTTGCGCAACAGATAATCAATAATAAAAAAGATGAACACAAGATGAAGAGGAAAAACATCGAGATTGGAGGAGGGGGGCAGACCTCCAATGGAGGCCCCCCCTCTCTCTCTCTTTCTTAATCTCAACAACTTAACCCTAATTACAACCTATCATCCCTTATACACGGAGCTGTAAAAAAATGTAAAATGACCAAAATACCCTTAGTACAAAAAATTATCAAAATGCCCTTATGACTTCGGACAATTACAATAATACCTAAAACATCAAATTTACTGTCCTAAGACATCAACCTTACTAAAAATGACCCTAAAACTCATATTCTTTAATACCCCCCTCAAGTTGGGAGTGAGATACTTCGAACTCCAAACTTGCCAAAAAAATCTTCATCTGTCTGCAACATTCTTCCTCTGTCTTCTTCACTAGTCCAATCTTCAACAGCTTCTTTGGCTGCAACATCTTCAACTCAGCCTTCCTGGCTGATCATATCAAGCAGCATCTCTCGCTGTAATATAAACTTAGCCTTCTGGCTAATCATCTCAAGCAGCATCTATGGCTGCAATATCAACTCAGCCTTCCTGACTGATCATCTTAAGCAACATCTCTGGCTGCAACATCAACTCAGCCTTCCTGGCTGATCATCTCAAGCAGCATCTCTGGCTGCATCATTACTTCTGCCTTCCTGGCTGATCATCAACGTGACTTTCTTCACCATATGTGCACGAGCGATCTCTTCGAGGCTTCCGTGAAACAACTTTGAACAATCAAGAACACATGGGTAGCACACGACCCTTCTATGGGTGTCGGTTGCTCCCTCTCTCTTTCTTCTTCTCCATAAAGTGATTCGGCAGCTACACTTAAAAGTCATATTTTTTCTACTCTTGAGAAAGCTGATCTTTTGTGATAGGAGGTACTATTCCACCATACACACTTCACACGGCTTTTCCTGCGCCCCTTCACATGGTAGCTGCAGTCGGTGTGTTGGTTGGGTGCCCTCTCTCTACCACTCAAATAGCAGAATACAGACATCTGCTTATACTAGTCGGTCTGCGTCCCTTCACATGGTGACTGCAGCCGCTTTTCCAGCCCTCCTGGCTGTTTACTTTAGCAACCCAAGGTTTTAATTTTTCATACTTCTTGGTGATACTGCCACATTCTATACCAACAAATTCTTCTGGCCTCTTCTATGATTTAATTTGTCATGCATATATGGTGACAAGCAAATTGATTTTCTGCGCTCTTTTCTGAATTTTACAGCCCCTTGGCTGTCAATTTTCAAGAAGCCTTCCTTGCTGCAACACTTTTCAGCAACCTTCATGGTTGTAATATTCAACTTAGCCTTCATGGTTGTTTATCTTCAGCAGCTTCATGACTATAACAACTTTTAAATTCAGCCTTTATGGCTGTCTTTTCCAGCAGTTTTCATAGCTGTAAATTTCTGCAACTTCAATAGCTACAAATAATCATCGTTAACATGCTTTTCAGACACCCGAAACAATAATTCTTCTGTCAATCTTTCTCTAGCATATAAGTCTTTTATAGATGTCACTAATAACTGCCAAATGCATGATCTGGAATTTGATTCAATCAAAACCTTTCTGCATTGTCATCACAAGAATTTGAAGAGCAATTTTGGTGGAATCTTTGATCACGAGTTGGCTCTTCTCAAGTATGCCATCACCCCGAGACCCTTTGTGCTCGCTTTCTTCTAGACAAAATCAAGTCGGTTTGAAGTACTATCGATATCCTGACTCATATCATCAAATATCTTCTCCTGGCCCATTAACTCTTTGTGTATTGTGAGCCCAACACTGCCTATTCTCTGCATGCTTGCACTTAGCTCGTCAAGCTCTTGATCTTGTTGCCTGATAAGAAGCATCTGTTGATCTGCTTCCGATGATATATAGTCATCATTTTCTTGTGAATGGTACTGATCAGATCGCCCTGCTGCATTTGTTAATCTGCGTAACTCTTGATTCATCCCATTCTGAGTAGCAGCTAACGACGTGTTAACTTTTGTAGCCTCAAGAGACCTCCTCACGGAAACTAGCCGAGTATGAGATGTGGTGATCCATCCCGTGCCTTTTCAAGCTCAACTTCATCAATTCCAAACATAGATGGATTGCTTCCTGCAACTGCAATGGCCTTCTCTAATTCATTGGCCTGCCACTCAGCACTATCGCATCCTGCAAGAAGCTCTTTCAGAAGTCGCACATATTCCCCTCCATTCGGCTGGAGCTGCTCCCATTTTTGGAAGGTCGATAGAAGTTTGTCAATGGATTCTTGAATTTCCTTCTTGACAAGATAAAATGGGTCTTGTGCTGATGACATCATTTCTTCCTTTTCACCATAAGTAATTGACTGAAAACTTCCGCAAGTTTCTCAAATGTACTATTCTAGTGCTTAATCAGAAATTCACAGTTCACCTGCACTGCCATCCTTGGGTGCATTGCCACTAGTTGCAAGCATTTCTCGAATACTTGACATGCAACTTCTAATTCCCGGAAGGATCCAACAAGTCACAGTAGGATTCTGAAAAGAACGTGGGATCGTTCTCCTGTTCAATCTAGCTTATCTCTTTCATGTTCCTCGTGAATTCTTCGGATCGAATTCCAATTTCATGGATTCACCTAATTCTGCAACCTGAAGAAACGGGAAGTGGTGGATCTAAAATCCCGTTTAAGGAAACCTCTTTTGCTTATTGCTGGCGAAAGAATTATAAGATAAACTGGATTTCAGCAGACCCTAACTCAACTGGATCCAGATGCATCCAGGAAAAACAATCAGAATGTTCAGAAATATGTTCCCTACAAAAGCCATGACAATGTCAGGACTTCCATGTTTCTGCAGTTCCTTAACCTAATACTGTGCTTTATGGATTGTATCCATGCTTGTTATGTCATAGACAATGATTGCAACAATCTATCTACGGTAGTATAGAGGGGCCAACGCTGCATACCTTTCCTGACCAGCAGTGTCCCATATCTTAAATTTCACTGTTGTAGAGTCTTGGAGAGCAATTGTTTGTGACAGGAATGATGCACCAACAGTTACCTTAGAAGTTGGGTCAAATTGACCACTAACAAACCTTAGAATAATGCAGCTTTTACTGACTCCAGGTTCCCTCAAAAATACCAACTTTACTTTCAAGTTCCTTGAATCTGCTGCAGAAGCATTGTTTGAATTTAATGCATTTGGCCCTCCAGTGGATCTACCTGGCATTAATGTAGAGCATCCCATCGGGAATAGCGTATTTCCAAGAGAATCAGATTCTCTTTCATCCAACAACTCACCATCTGCATCGTCACCTTATGCTGTGCTGGCAGAATACCTATATTTCCTTTATCTGCAGTAACTATTTTATTTATGTGGATAATGGATAACAGTTAGAATAACAATTACCATTTTCCTTTCCCAAAAACATGGGGATAAGACTTACTGGTTTACTTTCTCATCCAATCAGAAAAAGAAGTTTCCATAACTACTTTCCCATAAAATCAGGCTGGGGATTTGAAACTTTACTTTTTCCAGCATTTGATATTAAAAAAAGAGAAGATAAAATTACCTTTTCCTAAAAACTGATCTTCCTTTCCATATTTTTGTGTAACCTTTTTCGAAATGAATACGTCATTTTCTATCATCACTTTTGTCAACCAACCACCTTCCTTCTTCGTAATCTTCTTCCAAATTATCAGATTAGACCTTATAAACTATTCCATAATATGTTTAGCACTGAGCACTTTGACTAAAAGGAATGACTTATGTACGTATATAATTCACCTTCTTCTGCGGTCAACATTGGCAAACACCCCAACCCCTACTGCCGCTGGAATTAGTGATATCTGTTCAGCCCCTACTGCCGCAAGTAATCAGCAAAATAAATTAAAACATATAACACATCATATGGGCCACTATCATGGATGAGAATCCATCTCCGAGCATGTTGAAATGCAGTTTGGAGTTCGTTTGCATCATATGGCATCCAACGTTCGATAACAACTTTAAACTTCTCATCCCTCTTTCTGACCTTGATCTGTGGCTTTCCTTCATGGAGCAATGTATCAACACTTCTTTCGATCCAGTGTGCAACCCAGTGATCTCTTTCTCTCATCTCAATCAAAAATGAAAAAGTTGGAGAAGTTTTGCGTTCAAGAATGCTCTTCTGGGAATCCCTTGCACGAGCTTCATCATCTCCTAAAGTAACTGTTTGTACCCCACAGACCAGATCAGATACCAATCTCATCAACAATGATTACCTGGGGCATGTGGTTCTCAACTGCTTCAATCATGATCTTATGTTGCATTGAGGGGTTTGGAACTTGCATTCTAAGTGCACCTCCTATAACTGCATGGGAAATATCTCCAACAATAGAATGTCTCCATCTCCTCCTATTTCATTGCACTCTCCTATGCAACTCATCTGCCAAGACACATGCAATCTCACGCATTACAGTAGTCTTCCCCTGATTGCAGATATTCTATGCAGTGTTCCTTCTATGCCCACTCTGTTGTCCTCTTGAAATTCTCCACGCTCACCGCACCATTGCCGCCAATATCTCCGTTAATAGGCTCTGATACCATGTTGGAAACATGGTTGCACAGTGGATAATCAATAATAAAAAAGATGAACACAAGACGAAGAGGAAAAGCATGGAGATCGGAGGATTGGAGTGGAGGCCGCCCCCCCTCTCTCTCTCTTTCTTAATCTCAACAACTTAACCTTAATTACAACCTATCATCCCTTATATACGGAACTGTAAAAAATGTAAAATGACCAAAATACTCCTAGTATAGAAAATTACTAAAATGCCTTTACGACTTCGGACAATTACAATAATACCTAAAACATAAAATTTACTGTCCTAAGACATCAACCTTACTAAAAATGATCCTAAAACTCATATTCTTCAACACCACTCTATCCCCAAGGTTTTAAAAGATACAACCCAAATCAGCCTAGTTCACTCACAGAGCAAGAGCAAGTGATCCATTGATTCTACCATAGGCAAACCCCTCCTTTGGAGATTATCAAAGCAAAGAATTTGCCCCAAGCTGATTCCTATGCGAAAGAAGAAACCTGCGGTAGAACTTAAAATTTCCAAATGACCTTCCATGGCATTACTTGAGTTTCCCCGATCTCCTCTATGCTCCAACGACTAGGATAAAACTTGTTTACCTTAAAGGCCCATTGGAATCTCCTTAGCAACGTATAGAGTCTCCTTCATTCACCACCAAACTCTACAACACCTCAAAGAACTGAGAAAGTTCTCCAACTCCCAATCCTTGGCATTCCTAATAAAGAAACGTCTTCTTCATTCATCATATTTATGGATTGGATTTTGGTTATTAGCTAATAGAATTGCTAACGTAAATAAAGAATTGAACGGAAACAATTACTCAGCAATATCTCATAGAAAACTGTCGGGTTCTTGTAGAAATCTTGAGAAAAATTATATGCAAAACTTGGTTCTGAGTTTTTCTTAAAACCTTTTCCTATATGATTATGAATTTATGAACTCTTTCATCATCATCGACTTCATCTCTGACTGTCATTCTTGTAGAAAACAGCTGTAAGCTTCTAAAAAATGAAGCCTTGCTGATACATGTTTACATTGTTGCAGTTTGTTCGCACTGAGTTGGCCGAGAAGGTAGACAAGAAAATGATTGAATTATCAGGGGGATTTTTACCCATGCAGATGATTATAGATGGTATGATGTTTTTGGTTGATCTATTATTTACAGTAGTATTTTGTATAGCCTTCTATAATAGCTTCCGTCAGCAATATGAGCAGAGACAACCACTTCAAAATAGTGTGGTGATGATACGTACTGCAATATGCTATAAAGCATGCAAAATATGCCGTATGTTGCACCAATGTCGTTAAATGCTTAAACTACTATTGAAGGCACTGTGACTCACCATGGTGCAACGCTTACTAACTTGTGAAACTATATCACCAATATCCCTCCCTTAGTGATGCTTAAGCAGCTGGGTTTCTAAGTGTTTATGCACCGTTTAAGTGTCATTTTAGTGAATCAAATGCTATACTAAGATCAAAGAAATAGGAAAAACATTAAATCAACAGTTAATTATAAAAAATTATATGTCAATAATCAATTCAAACGATAAATAGAGAAATGTACACGTAATTTACAAACGAAGGAATTTGTATACACTAAAAGATGGACAATAGCATATAATGCAGCTAATAAAACTAAAGCAAATTGAAACATGTAGCAAAGATGAAATGACACCATGGAATAATATTTTCAAAAAGAAACCTTGGCTCTGGTTCTGACTTCACCATGAACCTTCAGATCCACTCAGCAATCATCTATTTGGATGAGATGAAATGTAATTGACTTTCTACGTTCATTGGATAGGCCTTTGCTCATTGGGCATCATTTAAATTGTGTCCATGCCTAATTGAACTGTTGCACGTAGAATGTTATGGAGACATGATAATATCAGTGTATACCGTAAGTTAAAGGATGATTCACCTGGTAGAATCAGGTTACAATTGTTAATAAACCAATTTCATTAATCAATCAGGTAAAGTCTACAGATGCAGCAATCTGCTGCTCATCTCAAGAGACTTCTCTCACTTGGGGCACATGCCTCCAAACGGTCAAACCTTTTCCTAGTCTAATCACATAATATATATAATGGTGTTTTAACTTAAAAGACTAATCTACCTTTACTATAAAACACAATTAACAAATAGGACATAGAAGCAGATAGTAGGGTCTAAAATGCAGGGAACAGATCCACACTCCTCTTCAACAGTCCCTCTAATTTGGGAGAAAGATGCTAGTAACTCCTAACTTCCCAAGAGACGTTACAAGTTCACTTTTGTTCAATGTGATAAAACTTAATAAACTTTATTGAATTATATCACAAACTTATAGAATGGGCGGAACATATAAATCGGCAGCCCTTTGGAGAAGTCTCTGCACAACACTCTAGTGGATATTAATAGGTATAATCTAACTGAAATGACTAATACACCCTTACTAATAAACCAGAATTACAAACTTATAAACTGTGCAGATAGACTTTAGATATGAACAAAATATAAAATGCAGTAGCCTGATTCTGTAACACTCCCCTCAAGTTAAGTGGAATATGTTGATGACGCCCAACTTCATTAATGTACTCTAAAGATGTATGATATTAACTGCTTTAGTGAGAAAGTCAGCCTTTTGATTTTTAGATTTGACATACATCAACTTGAATTCTTGATTTGTTATTTTCTCTCTTATAAAGTGACAGTCGATTTCTATATTTCCGTTCTTTCATGATATACTGGATTGGATGTCATTTCTATAGTTGCACTTTTATCGCTATATAGAGATATAGGACGTAGAGATCCAAATCCTAATTCACTGACCAAGGAAGCTATCCACTTTCCTTCACACATTGCTTGGGCAATAGCTCTGTATTCAGCTTCTGCAGTCGATCTAGAAGCTACAATCCGTTTTTTAGTTTTCCATGATATAATATTACCTCCAAGTAGAGTGACATCGAGTAGTTGACTTCTGATCATCCAGAGAACCAGCTTAGTCTGTGTCAAAATAAACTTCAAGATTGAATTGACATGATTTTGAATATAGAAGATCCAATCCTGGAGTAGATTTCAGATATATCAAGATTCTGTAAATTGCATCCATATGATTTTTTTTGGGGGAATGCATAAATCTACTAACAATTCCAACAACATAGGTAATATCAGGACGTGTAATAGTCAAATAAATGAGCATGCCTACCAATTTTTGATATTTGTTAGTCTGTCGGAATTCTTTACTATCCTTGAGGTAGAGCTTGTGATTTGTCTCCATGGGACTATCAACGTTTTTACAATAATCATATTTGTTTCCTTCAGAAGATCCATGGTATATTTTCTTTGAGTTAAAAAAATACCTTTGTTGGAGTACAACACCTCTATTCCCAAGAAGTAATTTAATCTGCCCAATTCTTTTAAGTCGAATAATTGATGAAGATTCTTTTTAAGTTTTGATACTTCTTCTGTATCATCACTTGTAACAATAATATCATCCATATATACAAGTAAAATAGATAGTTTTGTACCTTTCTTAAAGAATAGGGTGTGATCGTTAATACTTCTCTGATATCCCAAACTGCACACGCCTTCACTGAATTTTTCAAACCATGCTCTAGGAAATTGTTTTAGCCCGTAGATAGCTTTATTTAGCTTACAAACTTTTTCTTCATGTTCTCTGTTCTTTAATCTAGGTGGTAGCTCCATGTATACTTCTTCGCTTAGGTCTCCTTGTGTAAAAGCATTCTTTATCTCCCATTGCCATAGATCTCATCCCCCATATGGCTGCCATACAACAACAACAACAACAACCAAGCCTTTTCCCATACTAGAGGGGGTCGGCTACATGAATTCTTTGTTTCCACACAACTCTATCATGTGCCATGTTGGCAGTTAACTCACAATAAGCTAGATCATTCTTTATTGTTTCTTTCCAACACTTTTGTGGTCATCCTCTACCTCTTTTAATACTTTCCAAATTTAGTTTTTCATACATTCTTACAGGTTGTTCTTGTGATCTTTCTATATGTCCAAACCATCTTAAATGATATTCTCTCATTTTATCCTCTATTGGTGCTACTCTTAATTTGTTCCTAATAACCTCATTATGTATACAGTCTTTTCTTGTTTGACCACTCATCCATCTTAACATCTTCATTTCTGTCAAAGACATCTTTTGTACATGTTGATGGTTAACTGTCCAATACTCAGAACCATAAAACATGGCAGGTCTAATTATTGCTCTATAATATTTACCTTTTAACTTTAATGGTATCTTCTTATCACAAAGAATACCTGATGCTCCTCTCCATTTTAACCAACCAGCATTAATTCTATGCGTAACATCTCCATCAATTCCTCCATTACTCTGAAAAATTGACCCTTGGTATTTAAAACTTTCCTTTTGGGGGATGCAATGTGTGCCAATTTTAATTTCTATGTCCTCTTAAGTAACCAAATGATCAAACTTACATTCCATATATTTTGTCTTTGTTCTACTAAGTTGAAGGCCTTTACATTCTAATGTTTCTCTCCATAGTTCCAATTTTCTATTCTCTTCCACTAATACAATGTCATCTGCAAATAACATACACCAAGGCACTTCATCTTAAATATGTTTTGTTAACTCATCAATCATCATTATAAATAAGTATGGACTTAAAGTTGATCCTTGATGTAACCCAATATTAACTTAAAAGAAGTCTGTCGTTCCTTCATGAGTCCTTACACATGTTTTTGCACCATCGTACATGTCTCTTATAAGGTTAATATATGTCAATGGGATACCTCTTTTTTCCAAAGTTCTCCAAAGAACTTCCCTCGGTACCCTATCATAAGCTTTTTCTAGATCAATAAATATCATGTGAAGGTTTTTCTTGTTTGCTCTAAAATGTTCCATAAGACGTCTCAAAAGGTGAATCGCTTCAATAGTAGATCTACTTGGCATAAATCCAAATTGGTTCTCTGTTGTACTTGATACTTGTCTTAACCTACGTTCGATAAGTGTACTCGCTCTCCATTCTTCGGGCATCTTGTGGTTTCTCCATATTTCATTAAATAGTCTTGTGAGCAAGTGATTCCTATTTCTCCTAGTATTTTCCAAACTTCTATAGGAATATTGTTTGGTCTTACCGATTTACCACCCTTCATATGTTTAAGAGCGTCTTTGACTTTATTCTTTTGAATACATCGGTAGAAATTGTGGTTTATATTCTTTTCTGATTTGGCTAACTCTCCTAAGCTAATACTAACATATTTATTTTCATTAAAAAGCTTATAAAAATAGTTTTTCTATCTATTTCTTATATCATCATTTACCACTAGAATTTTTCATCCTCGTCTTTGATGCATCTAACATAATTAAGATATTTAATTTTCTTATCTCTAGCCCTACCTATCCTAAAAATATCTCTTTCACCCTCTTTTGAGTTGAGTTTTTTTATATAAATCCTCCCAAATTTTAGCTTTTGCTTCAGTGACAGTCTTTTTCGCTTCCTTCTTTGCATTCTTATAAGCCTCTAAAGTTTCACTAGTTTTCTTTCATAATGTAATTTGTAATATGCCCTCTTTGCCTTGATTTTATTTTGCACTACTTCAATCAACCACCAAGCTTCTTTTTGTGCCGGTACACCTCCTTTAGATTCACCTCACATCTTCTGCCACTTTCCTAATATGTATAGCCATATTGTTCCACATATCACAAGGTGTCCAACATAATTCCAAGCATCTCCTTGAAGGACTTTCTGTTTAAATATATCTTCTTTCTCGCTTTTAAGGTTTTACCATTTAGTTCGAATAGCTTGATGCACTCTTTTTTTCTTTATCTATTTTTTATTTGTAAATCCATAACTAAAAGTCGATGTTGGGTGATTAAACTTTCTCTTGAAATTACCTTGCAATCTTTACAACACGCTCTATCTTTTTTTCTACAAATAAAGTAATCAATTTGTGTTTGTGATAAGCCACTCTTATAAGTAATTAAATGTTCATCTCGTTTTTTGAAGATTGTATTGACTATAAACAGATCAAATGCCATAGCAAAATTTAAAATCTCCATACCTTCCTCATTTATATCTCTAAAACCAAGGTTGCCATGAATACCTTGATATGCTAATGCCTCTTTACTGAGATGTCCATTTAAATCTCCTCCTAAACAAATCATCTCCTTTTGTGGAATCCTTTGAATCACCTTATCTAACTCTTCCTAAAAAGTTGTCTTTATACTATCTTCTAGGCCTACTTATGGTGCGTAAGGACAAACTATATTCAAAACCTCTGCTCCTAACACTAATTTCAACGTCATGATTCGGTCACCATATCGTTGTATGTCTACTACTCTATCCTTTAAATCTTTATTTATGATAAGACCAACTCCGTTTTGAGCCTTTTCCTTACTTAAGTACCATAATTTAAAATCTGTATCCTCAATCTCCTTTGCTTTTTCTCTAACCCACTTTATCTCTTGTAAACATAGAATATGAATCTTTCTCCGAATCATAGTATCTACCACCTCCATTAGCTTACCGGATAATGTTCCAATATTCCAAGAACCAATACGAATCTTATTATCTAGGACTAGCTTCCTTACCCCCGCATCCGTCCATATTGAAAATGCAGAGACCATCTTTATAAATTATTCACTATATTCGGGGAGGAATGTAGCAGGATTAACTTCTTTACCCACACCCGTCCATGATATGGGAACCCTCTATGCAATTGATTCACTACATCCGGGAGAAAATGTAGTGACATTTGCTTACTTATCACTGCATTCAGGCTCTAAAGTGTATCACTAGGCGGGGATGCCCTAAAACAATGCTCATAATTTGTGTAATCCATGGTATAAAAATCTGATGAAGTTTTACACTGGTTGTCGGAAGCCTAAAACAACCCTCTTCCTTTATCCGGGCTTGGGACCGGCAATGCAAGGGTGATCTCTTACATGGGTAGAGTTTCCCCATGTGGCTGCCATACTAAGGATTACTCTTATAGAAGTCAATTTTGCTAGAGGGGCAAATGTTTTGTTGTAGTCAATTTCATAGGATTGACTATAGCCTTTAGCAACAAGTCTTTATATCTTTCGAGAGTCCCATTAGCCTTATATTTAATGGTGTACACCCATTTACAGCCCACTCTATTTCTGTGAGGAGGAAGATCCATAATGGTCCAGGTTTTATTCTTTATAAGTGTTGCCAATTTAGTTTTCATAGACTCTCTCTAAGATAGATACCTGTAGGCTTCTTCAAAACTTGTTGGAACATTATATTTTTCAGCATTCATAACAAATTTCTGGTAATTTTTAGAAGTTTGGTCATAAGAAACATAATTAGAAAAGAAATAGGATATTGAGCAAATGAATGTTTACCTTTGCGAATGGCAATCAGAAGGTCTATAGGGAATTCTTTGAGTGGTTGAGGTTTTGAATCCAGAGAAAGATCTTTTGATGGTATTTTTGCATTTTGATCTTGATCGAATATGATTTTTCTTGGTCCTCTCTTGTACATCATGATATCTTTTGGTGTGCCAAATCCTTCTTCTGTGTTTGCTTATTTAACTTCTGTCTCACTTGGAACTAGAGGAAGAACGTGTGTGAACACATCGTCTGAAGTTATTAACTCCCCCTGGAACTATAGTAGGGAGTAAATTTTGAAAAGGTAACATCTATGAAAATATAAATTTTTGGATGAACTGGATCATAGCATTTATAACCTTTTTGAGTGTTTGAATGCCCAACGAATATACATTTAATGGCTCTAAAATCAAGTTTGTCTCTCTTTGGAAGGTAGACATGTACAAAGCAAGTGCAACCAAATATGCGAGGAGTGACATGAAATATTTTTGATTATTTACTAAGAGTCTTCAAGGGACTTTCACCTTTGAGTATAGGACCTGACATTCGATTAATGAGGTAGACGACAGTAAGAACAACCTCTTCCCAATAGATTTTGGGTACATTATGTTCAATGAGAAGTGTATGAGCAACTTCTATAATATGTCGATTTTTTCTTCAGCAATACGGTTTTGCTGAGGTATATCTACACAAGAAGTCTGGTGAAGAATGCCATGTGTGTTTAGGTATTGCTTTAACTGTCTATTCACTTACTCCCCCATTATCTAATTGCATAATTTTCAGAGTGAAGATAAACTTATGAACAATGGGAAAAAGCTCTTAAACTTCAACTTTGGATTTTATTAAGTACACAATAGAAATACGTGTATAATCATAAATAAAAGAAACAAAATACTTTTGACCAAAGATAGAGGGAACAAGACTAGGCCCCCGACATCTGAATTAAGGATTTCAAATGGTGTGAAACTTCTAGATTCACTCAAAGGATATGGGACGTGACAATGTTTAGCCAATTGACACACTTCACATTCAAGATGCACTTTATTGGACTGAATTTGAAGACTAGGAAGAACATAAGGGATCTTTGATAAAGGAAGATGGCCTAAACGAGATTGCCACAATCATATGTCTTCATGGTGAGTCGTCATGGTAGAAATACCATAGGAAGCAATATGTTGAGATTCATCTTCAAGGATATACAGTCCTCTTCGCAGATTACCATGTTCAAAGACTTTCACTGTCTTCAAATATTGAAAAATACATCGAGTAGGATAAAAGGTTACACAATAATTCAAAGATTGTGTAAGAGAGCTAACTGAAATGAGATTTATGGTAAAACTAGGAACGTGGTAAACTGATTTTAGGAGAGCTAAACTTGAGTGTACACTTCTCTATCTAATCATATATGATTCAGATCCATTTGCCAACTTGATAGGTTCTTGATAATTAAGAAAATATGATGTCTTTCCTACCATATGGTCAGTAGCCCCCGAGTCAATAATCCATGCTTTAGGTTGAAAGGAAGAGAAAATATTACCCTTCATCGAATTTGTGGCTTATGCCATTGTAGCTTGTGACGAAGAAGCTTGATCACTAGCAGATAGTTTACTCTCAAGATCTGTAATTCTCTGTATTAAAGCATGGAAATTTTCTGAAGAGGGTGTTACACTTTCTTTGACATAAAAGTTGTGAGAGGAGAACGCAGGTAATGTGGTTTACCGATTAATTCCCAACACTGTTCTTTTGTATGTCGTGGTTTGCCACATTGTGATCCTATAATCTTGCCTTTGGCTTCTGAGTGAGACCTACCACGTCTTCTTCCATGCATGTGTTGTCTGCCACAGCCACGATGGGGCTGAAAGTCTGTTTTTCCCATGGTAAGCATGTTGTTTAGTAGAAACAATATTATCTTTCTCTAAATTCCTACGATCTTCTTCTTTTAGAAGTAAGGAACAAATAGTCCCAAGTGAGGGTAGTTCCTCACGGCCCAAGATATTTATTTTGATAGTTTCATAATCAAAATATACACCCCATAACAGATCGAAAACTTTCTTCTTTTCTGATTCAGCCAATCTTTCTAAATAACATGCTGAACATTTGATTGTGGTATAAAAGTAGAGTTCATCCCACAAACCCCTAAGGTCAGCATAATACTCGCTAATCGATCTTGTGCCTTACTTGTATTTTCTAATTTTTTCAAGTATCTCATATTCCTTGGCAACATTCTTTTTTCGAGAATAGGCTTCAGATACCGCATTCTATATTTGAGTGGCTGATTCAAGATACATGAAAGATTTTGACAATGGCGTGCTGCATTGATTGGAGTAGCCATGAAGAGATTAGGGCATCCTCTCTTCGCCAAGCATGATGCTGGGTGTCATGCGCAGGTGGATAGGGAATCTGGCTCATAAGATGAGGCCATCTCCCCCTTGCCAACATGGCTAACTCTACTGATCTTGACCATTCCAAAAAATTCTTTTTATCCAAACGAGTATTGGTGATTTGAAAAGATTCAACCTTATCATGAAGAGAAATTTCTAGAATAATTGTTGGAATCTTAACAGATTTACCTTTGTCTGCCATATTTGTGAGTTGTAAAGCCGAGTGCTTATATGTCCATGTGCTCTTTGTTATCTGATGAGTAATGCTGATGGTTAAGCACCACAAATCTTTTCATTGGCAAGCCAAACAATGGTTTAACTACACTGGCTACCCACGAGAATAGGGAAGATCAAAGATCGGTTGCCATAAGTTTACCAACATCAGTATCTGAATTAAACCATCGTTTTCACGTCAAATAGATGTAATGGCAAAAAATAAGCGCTAAACCAAGAGCTGGCCAGCTGACATAAAGCATCAAAACCCTAGTTTTGTCCTCCGCCAGTGTCGACATTTAGCATTGTACCCCTAATGGTGTTGTATGGTTTCAGGAAAAAGACGTATAATCCTTGACATCAAACACCAGAAAGAAGCCACAATGGACAATAGAAGCTTGTCTAACTTTCGGAAAAGGAATATCACAGGGACTACAGTAGAGTATTTTAACAACTTCTGCACTTTCGCAAATCTGCACAACGACTTCTACACTTCTCCAAATCTGCAAACAGTAACTTCTGCACGTTGGTGGCTGTTACTATTCACATTTTTTTGCCTTTTTTGGCTTTGATATCATGATAAAACTTAATAAACTTTATTGAATATTAATCACAAACTTAAAGAATGGGCAGAACATATACATCCGCAGTCCTTTGGAGAAGTCTCTACGCAACACTCTGGCGGCTGTTGCTTTTGATTTTCTCTTAATCTTTCTTAACAAAACCCTAGTGATATTAATAGGTCTAATCTAACTTAAATGACTAATACACCCTTACTAATAAACCAACATTACAAACTTATAAACTGTGCAGATAGACTTTAGATATGAAAAGAATATAAAATGCAGTAGCCCGATTCTCTAACACAATGCTTTTGTGAGAATATCTGCACACTGGAATGCGTACTTGACATAACTCAATTACAACATTTGATTGATAACCTTTTCCCGTATGATACTCAACTTTTGCGTTGGATTTGGCTACAATAATTTGTTTTTTTACTTTTTCATGAAACAATGTTGCCTTAATTAGTATAATATACTCGGAAGTAGATTTTCTATCATCTAGGGGTCTAGCTCAGTCTGATCTGAAAACACTTTAATGTTAAGATGCCCTTTATTTGAATAAAGGATATTGTGACTAGGTGTAGTATTGAGATGCTGCAATATATGGTACACACCATTCATATGGACCTTTGATGGTGCATGCATAAATTTGATGACCATTCCCATTGCAAACACAATGTTTGAATGGGTAATAGTAAGATAAATTAATTTTTCAACCAACTTTTGATATCTTCCCACATCTTTATATTATTCTTCATAATGAAGTTGCAATTTTTGATTAACTTTCATTGAAACTATAATGAAGACGATGCTTCAATATAGCAACGGAAGGTTGGTGAATATCACCTCAAAATATCATTCACAAAAGCCTTAGAAAGAGGCTATAATAAAGCATATTCATCAAAAGCATAATATATCGAAAATATACATAAGAGTGGTATATATAGAAAAATACATAAGGGCAGAGTGAGAAAGAACAAGTGAAGAGGTGAAGAGAGGGGGCTGGTCACAACCAGCCCCCAATGGCTACATCACTAGCCGTTGGAGCCCCTGGTCTCGACAGCCCGATTGGACGGAGCGTGTCAGGGTTGGGCCCGAATGGCCTATGTCATATTCTAATATCTTCCCTCAAACTGACAGCTCTATGACCTTAAGTTTGCCAATAAAAAATTTAAATCGAGGAGCAAACTGAGCAGTTAATGACTTGGTGAATGACTTGGTGAATACATCTGTAAGTTTATATTGTAATTTTACAAACTGTAATACTAGATTGCCTTATAGATGCTCTTTACGAACGTAGTGACAATCCATCTCAAGATGCTTCATACCAGTGTTGTCCGTATCGCACCGTATCGTATCGTGGGCCACCACAATACGATACGGGCCCCCGTATCGCAGGTGCGGGCGTATCGCACCGTATCGTGCGATACGGCCCGTATCGCCCGTATCGTACGATACGGGCGATACGCCCTGGGACCCTTATAAAGGGTCCCGGCCCGAGGGAAACCCGCGATTTTTCGTGGGTTTCCTCTCTCCTTTTGGGTTCTTCAAGCTCCCTAAGAGTCGGTTTTCGCCTCCTTGGTGTTCAAAGCTCTAAAATCGTGCCCTACGGTGTCCGTCCAAGCCTCCAAACTCGGATTTAGGTATATTTTTAATGTTTTTTTCCTTTTTTTCCTTTATATTTATTGTTTTTTGTGTTATTTCGGGTTTTTTTTTTTTGAATGACAAAATATGAAGTTATTAAGTGTGTGTATACGATTTTTATTGCATTCATGAAGTGGGAGACACTCGATTTGAGTGTTATTTGAAGATTGGGGGATTTACGAAGTGCTTTTATTTTCAGGTTTTTGTTTGAATTAAAGTACTCCATTGAGATGGCAGGAAGGGGTGGTAGAGACTCTCATTCAAAGTCTGATGATCCGGCATGGCAGTGGGGTATACCAGTTGAGGGTTCAAGGTTAAAAATCAGATGTTTATTTTGTGAAAAGGTGGTTAGTGGTGGAATTTCAAGGTTGAAACACCACCTAGCAGGAACCAAGAAAGAAGTTGCTCCATGCACAGGCAGAGTTAGAAGTGTGCCAGAAGGTATTAAATGGCAATGCTTGCAGATGATTGAGAGCATACAGGAAAGGAGACAACAAAAGGATGATTTCCAGATGTGTGAAGAAGCTGATGATGCTACTGCCACTGGAGTTGGATTCACTGATAGTTTGCCTTCAGATGCTAGAACAGATATTGGTAGTAGCAGTTCGCGAGCACCTAGCAGAGGAAAGAGGGTTGCATCTGAAGACTTTGGAGGTGGCAGAAGAGGAAGTTCAGGAAGGAGTAGAGGAAGAGCTTCTTCTTCTAGCATACATTCGTTCTTTCCTCCTTCCACTACACCTGGTGCTCAGCCAGGAATTCGTGCTGCTATGGCTTCAGAACAACTGCACGATCAAGCAGACCTTGCAGTGGGCAGATGGTTTTATGATACATGCATTCCATTTAATGCAGCAAACAGTTTTCATTTTCAAGCAATGGCAGATGCAATTGCTAACATTGGTCCAAGATACAGGATGCCCTCTTATCAGAAGTTGAGAGGGAAGATATTAGATCAGACCGTGATTGAAGTGCAGCAATACTGTTCGACTTTGAGACAATCGTGGAAGGAAACAGGATGCACTATCATGGCAGATGGATGGACCGATAGGCGAGGAAGGACATTGCTAAACTTTCTTCTATATTGTCCTAAAGGACTCATGTTTTTGAGATCTCTAGATATGTCAGAGGAGAGGCACACTGCAGAGATCCTACGAGAGGAATTTGATAAGGTTATACAAGAGGTTGGGCTAGAAAATGTAGTCCAATTGATTACAGATAATGCAGCTAACTACAAAGCAGCCGGAAAGGAGTTAGCTGATATTTATGGGACTTTCTACTGGACACCATGTGCAGCCCATTGTTTAGATCTCATCCTCAAGGACATCGGTGAGATGGATGAAATAAAGGCAGCAACTGAGTGTTGCCAAGATATTACAAAATTTATTTACAACCATGCATTTGTTTTATGTATGATGAGGAGATACACAGAAGGTGCAGAGCTTCTTCGCACAGCTGCAACTCGGTTCGCAACAAACTTCTTATCTGTACAGAGTATTGTGAGACAGAAGCAAGCTTTAAAGAGAATGTTCTCCTCAGATGAGTGGCAACAATTTGCAGAGTTGCCACAAAACAGAAGGAACAGAAAGTTAAATGAGATTGCAGAAACGGTTTTTAGAAGTTCATTTTGGAATGCATGTATCAGATTATTGAAAATTACTTGTCCTTTAGTGAAAGTTTTGAGATTGGCTGACAGCGAGGAGAAACCATCTATGGGCTACCTTTATGAATCCATGGACAGGGCAAAAGAAGCAATAAGAAATTACTTTAATGGAAAAAAAAGAGATTATGTGCCCGTGTGGAAAATAATTGATAGTAGATGGAATAAACAATTGCATCAGCCTATTCATGCAGCAGCCTACTATCTAAACCCATCATTGAGGTACTCAGCAACCTTCAAAAGGGACGGTGAGGTTAATCGAGGAATCATTGAATGCATCGACAGATTAGTCCCTGATGAGAGCATAGTAGATGCGATACATCGAGAGATGGAGATATATGATAATGCTCTTCACTTGATGGGTTTGCCTGTTGCAATTCGCAACCGCTCTACGATGCGTCCAGGTACATTGTTTATTTTCATATTTAAGTTCCATCTTACATTACTGTGGATTATTATGTCTCTAATGTTTATATTTTTTTTACAGATGTTTGGTGGAACAGGTTTGGAAGTGATTGTCCAAACCTTAGAGATTTTGCAGTTAGAGTCTTAAGCCAAACCTGTAGTGCAACAGGTTGTGAAAGAAATTGGAGTGTTTTTGAACACATCCATACAAAAAAGCGCAACAGGTTGGAACACAAAAGGCTTAATGATTTGGTTTATATTCGTTGTAACATGCGCCTTCGTGAAAGGTAATGTTGTATTACTTTCAAATTTTCAATTCGATATTATTTAACTTCAGTTTTCAATTGTTAATATTACTTACTAATTGTTTATCTTTGTTTGTGTCGTAGGCAATTAAAAAAAGTAAATAGAGAAGAAAGTCAGTTCGATCCAATAAGTTTGGATAATTTTGATATATTAGAAGATTGGGTTATGGAAGACACTGAAGAAAATGCCCTCCTAACAGAAGAAGACGTTGCCTGGATTAATTTGGAAGGAGCGCAACAACATTATGGAGATGAAGAATTTGATTTTGAAGAAGAAGGTGTGGGCGTGGCTGATGATGATGAGGATCTGCAACAAGGAGAAGATGAAGATTATTTAGTTGATGATCCTGATTACAATTTGTAAAATGTAACATTATATGTAACTGTAGTGTACAGTAAAGTGTAAACTATGTCTGTATTTTATTTTTTGGATTCAAAATATATAAATTTGGATGCAATTGTTCAATGTTGAATGCTCAATCTGTACTAAACTTACATTATATGAATTTAAAGCAATTATCAGATTTTTCCTGATTTTTTCTTGATTTTTTTCGATTTTTTACTATTTTTTATTAATTTTTAATTATTTTACATTATTTTAATATTAAAGTACGATACGATACGATACGATACGATACGCCCGTATCGTGGAGCCCAGCGATACACGATACGATACGCGTCAGACAACACTGCTTCATACGTTTATGAAAGGTATGATTGTTGGCTATATACATAACACTTTTTTTGTCACAGTACATGATCGGAATGGCTTCTAAATGTATGTCCAAATCCTGAAGTAATCGTCACAGCCAAGTTAGTTTGATAGTTCTTTTGGCCATTGCATGAAACTTAACTTTGGTGAAGGAAAGAGAAATCTTTTGTTGTTTCTTGCATTTCCACGGGACGAGAGAGTTACGAAGGAAAATGCAGTAGTCGGTAGTAGAGTGCCTGTCATTCACATCATCACCCTAATCAGCATCAGAATATGCGATCAACTAAGATAAAGAGGAAGATGATAGAAATACTTTGAATTTTATTCGTTGAAGAAGAGCAAACTGTACCAACCATTGCTTTCTCATTCATTTGAGCTTCAAGTTTCTTCATTTTTTCTTTAAGTGAAAGAATGAAAAATGAAGCTTCTTTTTCCACTAAAGCCAAATTCTTTTTCAACTTAGGGTAATTTGGCCTTATGTGCCCGGCTTTTCTACAATGATAGCAAATGACCTCTTTTCTTGCTTCGTTTGATCCTTCGTTTTTGACATGAGGAGGACGATAAGCCTTTGTATTTGCTCCGGGTTTAGATGCGACAAGTGCACCATCTCTTTGAAGCCTAACCTCATTCATTATTGTTTTCACCATTTGAAGATGGGTAATAACCTGTTCTTTGGTGAGAAACGGTTCTCGATGAATAAGAGATTACCTAACTCCTTCAAATTTTTCTCGAAGACTTCGTAAAAATTGATATACAAAATCTTCATTGTCCTCACATGTCTCTCATTAAGACATTGTGTATATATTTTTTCATAGTCATATAATTGATTCCAAATATTGGAATATTCACGAAAGACATCATTTACCCCTTTATCTCCTTGTCTAAGGGAGACCAATTTATCTCTTAATGCCATTCTACGAGTAATGTCACTCTGAACATGGGATTTTTTTAAAATATTTTCATGCTTCTTTGGCTTTAGTGAAGTCGGCTAAGGTGTCTGTAGTGTACTCATTTACATTGATCATGAGCACTCATAAGACTGTTCGATGACCTCCTTCCTATTCTTCCTTTTGCTCAAGCGTAGTAGTAATGGAGGGTTCTACTTTCAAACCACTTAAATAACCCTATAATTTTTTAAAATATAGATAATTTTTCATAGTTTGGGTTGAAGCGTAGTAGTAACAGAGAGTTCTATCGGTACGCTTCTCGAGATGATAAACGACATTTTTACGATCGAATGACTTTGATACCATGTAATGAAGATAATGCTTTAATGTAGCAGAAGAAGGTCAGTGAATATCACCTCAAAATATTACTCACAAAAACCTTAGAGCAAGGCTATAATAAAGTGTATGCATCAAAGGCATAGTATGCCGAAAATGAATATTATTTAGGCACAAAAGGCTTGATAAAAAATATACATAAGAGTGGTATTTATAGAAGAATATAAGGGAGAGAGTGAGAGAGAACAAGTGAAGAGGTGAAGAGGAGAAGGGAGGGGGTTGGTGACAGTCAGCCCCCAATGGCTACATCACTAGCTGTTGGGGGCCCTGAGGGTCTTGGTTCTAATAGCCCGACTGACTTGGGCATGTCAGGGTCGGGCTCGAGTGACCCATGTCATATTCTAACTGGAACTTCACTCCTTTTGGAGTCAATCATGTTTGAATCTTATAATAAGTCTATAGTATATTTTCTTTGAGTCAAACATTCCTTTGGTGGAATACAAAACTTCAATTCTTAAAAACTATTGTAATTTACCTAAATCTTTAAGATTAAAGAGTTAATATAGCTTTGCTTTAAGTTTGGTGATTACTTCAAGATCATCTCTTATAACAATAATATCATCCGGAATCGATCGTGCCATAATTTGAGTTTGGCTTTTATAGTCATAGTTGAAAGTATGTACGTAGAAGATTTTGTCAATAAATCTTCGATAACGTATAACCCCTTGTTCAAGCTATCATGACCAAAGATTTTTCTCGTTTTTAAATCCTAAAAAAACAAACAGAAGGATAAAATATAATTGAGCAGTTGAGATCCTTGGTTAGAGAGCTTATAGATAACAGGTTCAAGGAAAAGTTGGGAACATGAAATACGGAAGATAAATAAAATAGTGAAGTTTGTGCACCTCCCTTACCTCCCTTTCCCGTCATAAATGTATGAGATCCATCTGCCAAACTAATTTGTCCCTTTGTATGAAGAGGTTGATAATTGGATAGACAAGCTCAATCTCGAACCATATTATGAGTTGCTCTATAATCTACAACCGATATTCATGACATAGAAGGAGAATTACCCATCTTCGTGTATGAAGTTTGAACCATCGTGGCTTGAGATTTTGAGGTAGGGGGCTGATGTTGTGACTCTAACCCTTTATGTGCTTCATAACTTTGTAATAGTCCTAATATTTGCACCTTTTGATGGAATCTCTGACATATTAGCATAGTGCTTCTTGTCAAAATTGGGTTTATCGATCAAATCCCAACTTTTGTCCTTCGTGTGACGATTCTTACCACTAAGAGCATTTCAACTTTTCTTTTTCTTCATATGAGAGGCATCCACGATCTCTACTATGGGTATTGTATCCTCCTCTCCCATAATTAGGCTAGGATGAATTTTTTCCAAGGAATGCAATTTCATGGTTATTGCCCAACTTTGATAGCATTTTGGGTCAAAAATATATTTAAAACTCATTTTTGCTATTCATTTCAAGGAATAAACAAGGATTTTGATGTTACCTCAAGTTTGAAGCGTCAAACGCATAATATCACGAACTTCTCAATCTTGGCATGCTTCCTAATATACTTGATTCCTTCAAAACGAGGTTCTAACATCATGTAAATATTTGTTGATTAATGATTATTGAAGCGGCTAAGTCACAGATTGTCAACGTGTCGATCGAATCGTAAAGATATCAACACATCCGAATATGGATGTTTCAAATCAAGAATACAATAAGAAAGACAAAACCACAAGTAAAAAAGTTGTAGTAGACAACTTGTTTATTAACGTACATTAGAGCTCTATTTATAGAGTAAAGAAAAGAAGATTTACAACAAAGAGGTAAGAGAGACTAGAGGAAAAAAGTAGAAAAGAACTAGCCGTTGGGGGCAAGAAACCCTAAGGAAGACGTTGGGATCTCCCAACAACTATATGGATAATGGGTCCCTTATGACCCGTGCCATACCATAAATAGCAATCACGGACCCTAGTGGCCCGTGATCCTTTTATATTTAACATTAATACTCTAAGTGTTGTTCATAACTTTCCTCTTTCTCGTACCGAGATACAACAACAACAACTAAGCCTTTTCCCATACTAGACGGGGTCGACTACATGGATTCTTTGTTTCCACAGATCCCTATCGTGTGCCATGTTGGTAGTTAACTCTCAATAAGCTAGATCATTCTTTATTGTTTCTTTCCAACACTTTTGTGGCCGTCCTCTACCTCTTTTAATACTTTCCAAATTTAGTTTTTCTAACCTTCTTACCGGTTCTTCTTTTGATCTTCTTTCTATATGTCCAAACCATCTTAAACGATGTTCTCTCATTTTATCCTCTATTGGTGCCACTCCGAATTTGTTTCTAATAACCTCATTATGTATACGGTCTTTTCTTGTATGACCACTCATCCATCTCAACATCTTCATTTCTGTCAGAGACATCTTTTGTACATGTTGATGATTAACTGCCCAACACTGAGAACCATAAAACATGGCAGGCCTAATTGTTGCTCTATAATATTTACCTTTTAATTTTAATGGTATCTTCTTATCACAAAGAATACCTGATGCTCCTCTCCATTTTAACCAACCAGCATTAATTCTATGTGTAACATCTCCATCAATTCTTCCATCACTTTGAAAAATTGACCTTAGGTATTTAAAACTTTCCTTTTGGGGAATGCAATGTGTGCCAATTTTAATTTCTATGTCCTCTGAAGTAGCCAAATGATCAAACTTACATTCCATATATTCTGTCTTTGTTCTACTAAGTCGTTGGCCTTTGTTTTCTAATGTTTCTCTCCATAGTTCCAATTTTCTATTAACTTTTTCCTTAGACTCCTCCACTAATACAATGTCATATGCAAATAACATACACCAAGGTACTTCATCTTGAATATGTTTTGTTAACTCATCCATCACCATTATAAATAAGTATGGACTTAAAGTTGATCCTTGATGTAACCCAATATTAACTTCAAAGAAGTCTGTCGTTCCTTCATGAGTCCTCACACATGTTTTTGCACCATCATACATGTCTCTTATAAGGTTAATATATGTCAATGGGATACCTCTTTTTTCCAAAGTTCTCTAAAGAACCTCCCTCGGTACCCTATCATAAGCTTTTTCTAGATCAATAAATATCATGTGAAGGTCTTTCTTTTTTGCTCCAAGCTTCTTTTTGTGCCGATACACCTCCCTTAGATACCCCTCACACATCTTTCGCCACTTTCCTAATATGTATAGCCATATTGTTCCACATATCACAGGGTGTGCCAACATAATTCCAAACATCTCCTTGAAGGACTTTCTGTTTAAATATATCTTCTTTCTCGCTTTTGAGGTTCCACCATTTAGTCCGAATAGCTCGATGCACTCTTTTCTTCTTTGTCCATTTTTTTACATGTAAATCCATAACTAAAAGTCGATGTTGGGTGGTTAAGCTTTCTCCTGGAATTACCTTACAATCTTTACAACACGCTCTATCTTTTTTTCTACAAATAAAGTAATCAATTTGTGTTTGTGATAAGCCACTCTTATAAGTAATTAAATGTTCATCTCGTTTTTTGAAGATTGTATTGACTATAAAGAGATCAAATGACATAGCAAAATTTAAAATCAACCTACCTTCCTTGTTTATATACCCATAACCAAAGTTTCCATGAATCCCTTGATATCCTAATGCCTCTTTACCGACAAGTCCATTTAAATCTCCTCCTAAACAAATCATCTCCCTTTGTGGAATCTTTTGAAACACCTTATCTAAGTCTTCCCAAAAAACTGTCTTTATACTATCTTCTAGTCCTACTTGGGGTGCGTAAGCACACACTATATTCAAAACCTCTGCTCCTAACACTAATTTCAATGTCATGATTTGGTCACCATATCTTTGTATGTCTACTACACTCTCCTTTAAATCTTTATTTATGATAATACCAACTCCGTTTCGGGCCTTTTCTTTACCTGAGTACCATAATTTAAAACCTGTATCCTCTATCTCCTTTGCTTTTTCTCCAACCCATTTTGTCTCTTGTAAACATAGAATATGAATCTTTCTCCGAATCATAGTATCTACCACCTCCATTAGCTTACCCGATAATGTTTCGATATTCCAAGAACCAATACGAATCTTATTATCTAGGATTAGCTTCCTTACCCCTCGCATCCGTCCATAATGAAAATGCGAAGACCCTCTCTGAAAAATTTTCACTACATTTCAGGTGGTTATGTAGCGGGACTAACTTCTTTACCGTACCGAGATAAAGGAATTATTAGTAATTTTTACTTTATCATGAAATTTGTGATAGTCAAAGATCCCCTCTTTGAAGTTTATCACATGTTCTTAAGTACTTGAATCAATAACCCAACAAATGTGTTATAGAGATTTTAAATCAGATATATTACCATTGGACCCTACTATATTACTCTGTGTAGTAGCCATAGTCTCATGAATGTTGTTTGATGAAGATGGTGTAATAGTTATAGTCTTTCTAAGTCGTCCTTCCAATCTTTCTAGTCTTGTTAAGATTATTTTTATTGCATCACTTATATTTTCTGTCTCAATTTCCTGTTACCTGCAAACATAACTTCATTTTTCACATAATTAGGATGACCAATTAATTTTCAACATTGTTCCTTAGTGTGCCATGGTGTGCAATAGTATGTGCACTTCACAACCTCTATGCCATCTATGGAGCTGGCCCCGCGACCTCTGCCCTTATTGCCTCCCTCCAGATGATTGATTATAGCCTCTTTCAAATAATGTTGTTTTTTCGAGGTTTGGATTTTCAGATTTTTTGAAATTGCTCCCATCTTCTCTAAACGGTAAGGAGTAAACAGTTTCTAACATGGCATTTTCTCAGTCCCTAGGATAGTATTTTTTACATTTTCATATTTAGATGAAACTCATCTCAAAAGATCAAATACTTTACGATTCTTAAATTCATTTGATCATTCCTTTGCACACTCTTTACATTGAATCATCGTAAGATAGGATAACTCATCCCAAAGACTTCTTAACTCAATGTAATATTTACTAACAGGTCTTGATCCCAGCCTACACTTCTAAATTTTCTCAAGGAGCTCATACTCCTTTGCTATATTTTTCTTTCAAGAATAAGCATCTCTCGTTGCCTCCGAGATTTCATGGGCAATTTCGAGGTATAGAAATGATCTTCCAATATTGTGCATCACGGAGTTGATTAACCGTGCTGCCACCAAAGCATCATTCATTTCCCATCTTATGTACTTAGGATTTCCTAAGTCGGGCTTTTCATTTCCGCCTAGCCATTATTATATTTTCCCTTTTGCTTTTACTCCTAGCAAAACAGATCGTCACCACTCGAGATAGTTTTTTTCATCTAACTTTATATTCATAATGACAAACAAAGTTCTATCGGTCATACCTGAGCAATGTGTCCTATTTTCACTTTTCTTAAAAGGAGCAAGTTAGGTCATCCCTGATTTGTGATTAAACTTAGAATAAATTGTCGAGAAGGTAGATCGACTGAATGGGATGCCTTCCTTGGCACTCTTGTGAGTTGTGGCTAGCTGTTTCTCCCCCTTTCTTCAATCTACCCACTCTGATACCATATTGATTGAAATAGAGTTCCAAAAAGTTAAGGAAAAAAGTAGAAACAATGAGAGATGAAACGACTACACGCCCTCATTCAATGGAGGCAACAACTACTTATTTTCTCTAAATCTCTAACTAACCTAATGGTCGAGATTACACTTATATATTCTTTTATAACTTGAAAGACAAATTTACCCTTACTTAGTAATATATACATTACAACTTAAGTAGAGCTATTCTGATTATATTTATGTGGATATCAGATCTACCAATGGGTCTCGATTCCTTTAACACTCCAAAGAACATCACTTGATACCCTATCGTAAGCTTTTCTAGATCAATAAATATCATGTGAAGGTCTTTCTGTTTTGCTCTACAATGTTCCATAAGACGTCTCAAAAGGTGAATCACTTTAATAGTAGATTTGCCTGACATGAATCCAAATTGGTTCTCTATTGGACTCGATACTTGTCTTAACCTACGTTCGATAATTCTTTCCCATAATTTCATAGTATGACTCATTAACTTGATACCCCGATAATTCACACAATTTTGAATGTCTCCCTTATTCATGTATATGGTATAAGTGTACTGCTGTCTATTCCTCGGGCATCTTTTGGTTTCTCAATATTTCATTAAATAGTTGTGTGAGCCAAAAACTTCTATAGAAATATTATCTTATCCTAAAGATTTACCAACCTTCATATGTTTAAGCCTTTTTTACTTCATTCTTTTGAATACGTCAGTAGAAATTGTGGTTTATATACTTTTCTGATTTGGCTAACTCTCCTAAGCTAATACTAACATCTGTATTTTCATTAAAAAACTTATAAAAATAGATTGAAAATCTATTCAATCTATTTTTATATCATCATTTGCCACTAAAATTTTCTCATCCTCGTTTTTGATGCATCTAACAAAATTAAAATCCTAATTTTTCTTATCTTTAGTCCTAACGATCCTAAAAATCTCTTTCAACCTCTTTTTAGTTGAGTTTTTAATATAAATCCTTCCAAATTTTAGTTTTTGCTTCACTGACTACCTTTTTTAATTTTTTTTCTTTCTTATAAAGCTTTAAAGTTTCACTAGTCTTCTTCACATAATGTAATTTGTATCATACCCTCTTTGCCTTGATTTTATCTTCACCACTTCACTCTACCACTAAGCTTCTTTTTGTGTTGGTACAACTCCATTAGATTCACCTAACAAATCTTTTGCCACTTTTCTAATATGTATGCCATAATGTTTCACATATCACAAGGTGTACCAACATAATTTCAAGGACTTTTTGTTTAAATATAACTTCTTTCTTGCTTTTGAGATTTCACGATTTAGTCTAAATAGCTTAATGCACTCTTTTCTTCTTTGTCCACTTTTTTACACTAAGAGTTGATGTTGGGTGGTTAAGCTTTCTCTTGGAATTATCTTTGCAATCTTTACAACATGATCTATCTTTTCTCTTACAAACAAAATAATCAAATTGTGTTTGTTATATTCCCCTCTTATAAGTAATTAAATATTCATATCATTTTTTGAATATTGTATTGACTATAAAAAGATCAAATGCGATAGCAAAATTTAAAATCTCTCTACCTTCCTCATTTATATCCATAAAACCATAGTTTTCATGAATACCTTGATATCCTAATGCCTCTTTACTGACATGTCCATTTAAGTATCCTTCTAAACAAATCATCTTTCTTTGTAAAATTCTTTGAATCACCTTATCTAACTCCTCCAAAAAAGCCATCTTTTTACTATCTTCTAGTCTTACTTATGGTAAAAAGCCGTCTTTATACTATCTTCTATTCTTACTTGTGGTGCGTAAGCATAAAGTATATTCAAAACCTCTGCTCCTAGCACTAATTTCACCATATCGTTGCATGTCTACTACACCATCCCTTAAATCTTTATTTATGATAATATGGACTCTATTTGGAGCCTTTTCCTTTCCTCAGTACCATAATTTAAAGCCTTTATCCTTAATCTCCTTTGCTTTTTCTCCAATCCACTTTGTCTCTGTAAACATAGGATATGAATCTTTTTTCGAATCATAGTATTTACCACCTCTATTAACTTATCGGACAATGTTCTGATATTCCAATAACCCAGACGAATCTTATTATCTAGGATTAGCTTCCCAACCCTCACATCCATCAATGATGAAAATGTGGAAACCATCTCTACAATTTGTTTATTACATTCAGGCGATGATGTAGCATACTAACTTCTTTATCCACACCCGTCCAAGATGTTAGAACCCTTTCTGCAATTAATTCACACATTCGGGCGAAAATGTAGAAGTCTTTGTTTACTTTTCACTGTGTTCAGGCTCTGCGGGGCGTCGCTAAGAGGGGACACCTCAATGCAATGATTATAATTTGTATAATCCATGATATAAAAATCCAACAAAGTTTTACGCTCGCTGTCGGAAGCCTAACGCAACCCTCCTCCTTTATTCGGGCTTTGGACCGACCATGCAAGGGTAATCTCTTGCATGGACGGAGTTAACAACAATGAGCATAAGCTTAAAGTAATTGACATGATGAACTACACTGTGTAGATTCAGGGTACCATTCATGATAAGATTGTTAATACTAGAGATACACAATAAACCAATGTTGTTTGACGCGTATCGTATCGCGTATCACTGTGCTCCACGATACAGGCGTATCGTATCGTATCGCCCGTATCGTACTTTAATATTAAAATAATGTAAAAATTAATTAAAAAAATCAAGAAAAATTATTAAAAATCTGAAAAAAATCAAGAAAAATCTGAAAAAATCTGGTAATTGCTTTAAATTCATATAATGCAAAGTTTAGTAAAGATTGAGCATTCAACATTGAACAATTGCATCCAAATTTATATATTTTGAATCAAAAAAATGAAATACATTTACATTTTACAAATTATAATCAGGATCATCAACTAAATAATCTTCATCTTCTCCTTGCTGAAGATCATCATCATCAGCAACAGCAACAACAACACCTTCTACTTGGAAATCAAATTCTTCATCTCCTTGATAATGTTGTTGCGCTTCTTCCAAATTAATCCATGCAATGTCTTCTTCAGTTAGGAGAGCATTTTCTTCACTATCTTCTATAATCCAATCTTCTAATATATTAAAATTATCCAAACTTATTGGATCAAATTGGCTTTCTTGTCTATTACATTTTTTTAATTGCCTACAACAAACAAAGATAAACAATTAGTAAATAATATAAACAAGTGAAGTCAAACAATTTATTGAATTGAACATTTAAGTAATACAACATTACCTTTCACGAAGACGCATGTTACAACGAATAAAAACTAAATAATTTAGTCTCTTATGTTCCAACCTGTTGCGCTTCTTTGTATGGATGTGTTTAAAGACACTCCAATTCTTTTCATAACCCGTTGTACTATAGGTTTGGCTCAGGACTCTTACCGCAAAATCTCTAAGGTTCGGACAATCAGTTCCAAACCTGTTCTACCAAACATATGTAGAAAAAGACAAATATTAGAGACATAATCCACAATAATATAAGATGAAACTTAAATACGAAGATAAACAATTTACTTGGACGCATCGTAGTGCGGTTGTGAATTGCTACAGGCAAACCCATCAAGTGAAGAGCATTATCATAAATCTCCATCTCTCGATGTATAGCATCTGCTATTCTCTCATTAGGGACTAATCTATCAATATAATCAATAATGCCTCGATTAACCTCACCGTCCCTTTTGAAGGTTGCTGAGTACCTGAATGATAGGTTTAGATAATATGTTGCTGCATGAATAGGCTGATGCAATTATTTATTTTATCTATTATCAACTATTTTCTACACGGGCACATAATCTCTCTTTTTTCCATTAAAATTATTTCTGATGGCTTCTTTTGCCTAGCTTCATAAAGGTAGCCCATAGATGGTTTCTCCTCGCTGTCAGCTAATCTCAAAATCTTTACTAAAGGACATGTAATCCTCAACAGTCTAACACATGCATTCCAAAATGTACTAAAGATTGTCTCGAAAATCTCATTCAGCTTTTTATTTCTTTTATTCTGAGGCAACTCTGTAAATTGTTGCCACTCATCTGAGGAGAACATTCTCTTCAATGCTTGCTTCTGTCTCACAATATCCTGTATAGATAAGAAGTTTATTGCAAACCGAATTGCAGTTGTTCGAAGAAGCTTTTCACCTTCTGTATATCTCCTCATTATACACAAAATAAATGCATGGTTGTAAATGAATTTTGTAATATCTTGGCAACACTCAGTTGCTGCCTTTATTTCATCCATCTCACTAATGTCCTCAAGGATGAGATCTAAACAGTGGGTTGCACGTGGTGTCCAGTAAAAAGTCCCATAAATATCAGCTAACTCCTTCCTAGTTGCTTTGTAGTTAGTTGTATTATCTGTAATCAATTGGATTATATTCTCTAGGCCAACCTCTTGTATAACCTTATCAAATTCTTGTCTTAGAATATCCGCAGTGTGCCTCTCCTTTGACATATCCAAAGATCTCAAAAACATAAGTCCTTTATGACAGTAGACAAAAAAGTTTAGTAAGGTCCTTCCTCTTCTATGTCCATCCTTCTGCCATGATAGTACAACATGTCTCCTTCCATGACTCTCTCAATGTCGAACAATATTCTTGCACTTTAATGACAGTCTTATCTAAGATCTTTCTTCTCAACTTCTGATATGAGGGCATTTTGTATCATGGACCGATGTTAGCAATTGCATCTGCCATTGTTTGAAAATGAAAATTGTTTGCTGCATTAAATGGAATGCATGCATCATAAAACCATCTGCCCACTGCAAGGTCTTTTTGATCATGCAACTATTCTGAAGCCATAGCAGCACGAATTCCAGGTTGAGCACCAGGTGTAGTAGTAGGAGGAAAAAATGAATGTATGCTAGAAGAAGCTCTTCTTCTACTCCTTCCTGAACTTCCTCTTCTATCACCTCCAAAGTCTTCAGCCACCCTCTCTCCTGTTAGGTACTTATGAACTGCTATTATTAATCTCTGTTCTAGCATCTGAAGGCAAACTATCAGTGAATCCAAATCCAGTAGCATCATCATCTTCTTCAAACATCTCCAAATCATTCTTTTATTGTCTCCTTTCGTGTATACTCTCAATTATCTATAGACATTGTCATTTAATACCTTCTGGCAAACTTCTAACTCTGCTTATGCATGGAGCAACTTCTTTTCTAATACCTGCTAGGTGGTGTTTCAACCTTGAAATTCCACCACTAACCACCCTCTCACAAAATAAACATCTGATCTTTAATCTAGAATCCTCAACTGGTATACCCCACTGCCATGCCGGATCATCAGAATGAGAATGAGAGTCTCTAACACCCCTTCTTGCAATCTCGAGTACTTTAATTCAATAAAAAACCTAAAAATAAAAGCACTTCGTAAATTCCCAATCGTCAAATAACACTTAAATAGAGTGCCTCCCACATCATGAATGCAATAAAAATCATATCCACACACTTAATAACTTTATATTTTGTCATTCAAAAAAATAAAAATAAAAATAAACAAAAAACAACAACAAAAAAAAGGAAAAAATAAAGAAAATTACTAAAAATATACCTAAATTCGAGATAGGAAGCTTGCACGAACACCGTAGAGCACGTTTTTGGATCCTTGAAAACCAAGGAGGCAAACAACGGTTCTTAGGGAGCTTAGAGAGGTCTGAAGAGAGAGAGGAAACCCGCAAAAAATGCCGGTTTCGGTTCGGCCGGGAACCCTTTATAAGGGTCCTTGGCCGTATCGCCCGTATCGTACGATACGGGCGATATGCACCGTATCGTGCGATACTGTGCGATACCTTGTGTTTTACGATACACTAGCCTGATGATACGATACGATACGATACGGATAACACTGCAATAAACTGAGAGAACCTTTTAGGTAAGTTATTGGACTTGTTGTAGAACATTTCCTTTCGTTTGAAGCTGTACTCCACCAGGATATTGTGAAATACTGCAATCTTTTGATGGCTCTTTATGAGTATATACGATTGTAGACCTTTGTAACTGTTGCTATGGGAAATTAACGTTGTCAAATTTCTCTATAGGTGCTTTTGAACTCATAGAAGATGACAGCAAGTCTGGTGCTTGTTTATGGATTACATATCGCAGGGGAATGGAATACTGGCCCGGGCAAATGGAAGAAAGGAAATACCGATTTTATCCATTGAAACCAGGAAGAACCTTGATGCAGCAAACTCGATATGATGTAGAGATTCCAAGTAGTTTTCAGAAAATGTGATTATCTGATGGCATTTTTCCTGTTTTTTCTTTTGTTTTTTACTTTGATACACCACATAAGTGGAATAAGAGGAATACAAAGAGACCCTTATGAGGCAGGCAGGGACCATGGCTGCAACCCGATAATCACCTATGCCTTCCTGATCCAACGTAATGACCTGAGTAATACAGGAGGTGTTTGTATTTCATACCTAGCCAGAGAATAAGCCCCTCCATTTTCTGTAACATGTGCTATGTTTTGGTTAAGTTATTCTCTTTGGTTATGGACATTTTCATGCTGCAATGCTGCATTTAGAGATTCCTTGGGACTCTTTCACTATTTTGATCATTGCTTCTTCATGTCTATACATCTTTTGCTGCATTTACATTCAAGCAACACTTTCAAACTATAAATGAAAACTTGAGAACAAATTGCTTCCATTTTTATGTCACATTCACTTTCTAACATGCTAATGTTGGTTTTGCATTAGGGCAAGTCAGTTAAGGATATGTTGATAAATACCCATTTATCTCAGGAGCAACACTGGTTTTTTACATTTTCTGAACCGTGACACTAATTTATGGCATTTCTCTTATTGTTTGATGTGAAAATCAGTGTTGTCTGACGCATATCGTATCGCGTATCGCTGGGCTCCACGATACGTGCGTATCGTATCGTACTTTAATATTAAAAAACTATAAAAATTATTTAAAAAATCAATAAAATTAGTAAAAATCCGAAAAAAATTAAGAAAAATTTTTGGAAAAATCTGGTAATTGCTTTAAATTTATATAATGCAAAGTTTAGCACAAATTGAACATTTAATATTGAACAATTGCATCAAAAATTATATATTTTGAATCAAAAAATGAAATACATTTATATTTTACATATTGTAAATTTGTATCAGGATCATTAACTAAATAATCTTCATCTTCTCCTTGATGATGTTGTTGCACTTCAAATTAATTCATGCAATGTCTTCTTCAGTTAGGACTTAGGAGTGCATTTTCTTCGTTATCTTCCATAATCCACTCATGTAATATATCAAAATTAACAAACTGCTATCTTTGTACATGTAGTTGTCATATTTGCTAATTTTCATATGTGAGCAAAACAAAGAGCTCCATTTCTTTGATTATTGAGTCTATGACACCTCAATGATGTGATATTATTACTTGATGATGTCCCCTTTTTCTCTTATTGGAGACTAGCTTTTTAACTAATGCATGAGCTTCATTTCTCACTTCACAGACTGAGTTAAGCCTCACACACATTGATCATGTTCAACTCAATGGAAGTCATGTAACGTGAACCCTAAAATAGTGAAGTTGTGAAATCCCTACTCAATGAACCGAGAGAACTAAATGTTTTTAATTGTTTACGATCTTATGAAATTAGAAACTGTTAGCAAAAATATACCTAAAAGTTGTAACAGAAAGGGAAATGATTTTGTCATAATTTTTTTTTATACATTATTCTTATTAAATAAATAAAATTATAAACCCAAATTATAAGCATATTGGAGGATGCCTTAAAGAGAAGTGAAGAGAGGGCAGAAACATGCAAAAAAATTTTGAAAAAAAAAATTGATTTTTTTTTTTTTGCACAGGCGATACCGGCCGTATCATACGATACAGTACCGTATCATACGATACAACACGATAACCTGTATCTTACGATACAGGTTACCGTATCGTATCGTGGCTTCCCACGATATGATACGATACGGATAACACTGGTGAAAATTATAAATAATTGTTGATGCTTGAATGTTGAATCTGCCAAGTCGCAAAACGTCGATATGTTAGTGAAATCGTTAAGATATAAAAGCATTTAAATATGGATGTCTCAAGTCAAGAATACAACAAGAGTCAAGAAAGAGAGAGAGCCAAATCTCGAATCAAAAGGCTGTGCAAGATAGCTTATTTATTGAGGTATGTTACAACTCTATTTATAGAGCAAGAGGAACAAAATTTACAACAAATGGATGAGAGGCTTGTTGGAGAACACATTTAAAAGTCAAAGTATTTTGGTTATGTATTTGTTTAGTTATATGCATTTGTTTGGGTCCCAATGGATCAGGATCTGATCAATTGGATATTAGGTAGGATTAGTTTTTAAGTAGGGGTATTTAAGTAATTCAAGTTAGAACACATTTTATATAAATAGCTGTAATCTGGATTAGGTTAAAGTGAATGAAAGAAAGACAGGAATCGGCTGTCAAGAGGGTGCCGACCTGCATCTCCAATCTTCTGCTCATGGTTTGGTATGTTTTATTTTCTTGTTAATCATTAAATTTATACAGAAATCGACATGGTATCAGAGCCTATTTTGGTGGGAATCTCGATTTAAAAGCAAGGTTTTCAGGATTGTGGAAGAAGATCCAGTAAGTTCCATTCAGATTTTGTTTTTATCGGCCAAAGTTTTTGATTGCTCAGCAAGAGTTCTGCCTATTTCTATTCACTGCACAGCAAGTGACCAGTTAGTTGTTTGTTGGTTGTTGACTGCCAATTCCTATTGGTGCCGTATTAGGTCATTAGTTGACCTCAAATCAAGGGGCTAGAAAAAGGCAGATCACTTTCATATTGTCTGCTGAAAAACGCAGAACCTACTACTTTCATATTGTTTGCCATCAAGTCTCTCATTGTCAATAAGTCATTTAAGTTCTTGAATCTATATCCGATTGTGAATATTTCTTGGCAACAAAAAACACAGATTGTTTTTCATGGGAAGATAGAATAAAAGGCTGAAAGTACTGAGTATCAAAATTGTGAAAGGGTTAAGTAACCCCTATCTTAGAATATTTCCAAATACTAATCTCTCCAAGAGGTAGGTTGTGTTAAACATAATGGAAAAGAACAAAATTGGAGAAGGTAATGATCACAGTTTCTCAGACAAGGGAGAGGGATTTCAAATTACAAATTTGAAATTAGATGGAAAGAACTATATTCAGTGGGCCAGATCTATTGAACTGACTGTTATGGCCAGGGGGCGATGGGACTATCTAAATGATGAAATATCTCAACCACCTACTTCAGATCCTATGTATTCCAGATGGTGTAGAGAGAATGCATTGGTTAGTACATGGTTGATTCTATCAATGATACCTTCAATTGGTAGTACATTCATGTTTTGAGAAACTACGAAAGATATATGGCTAGCAGTTCATGATGCCTATGCTCAGAGGAAGAACATATAAAAGAAATATAACCTCATTGAGAAAATCAGAAAATGCAGACAGGGTGGAAGATCAGTAAGTGATTACTATGCAGAACTCCGAGGTTTATGGGAAGGACTGCAACTTTATTCTAAGACTAAATATCAACAATGCACATAAGAGCGTAATGAGGAGTTCGAAGAACGGAAAGTATTTGACCTTCTATGGGGCATATCTTCAGAACATGAGGCTGTGAAAAATAATATCCTCAATAGAGAAGAGCTTCCCTCTCTGAGTACATTGTATTCTCTTTTGCTCCGAGAAGAAGACAGGAAGCAATTAGAGAAGGAAATAAAGATTAGTCCTGAGACTACAACATTTGTTGACAGAAATAGTTCTCCAAGTTCTTACTTTCGTGGAAGAGGTAGATCCTTAATTACCCCTGAAGAAAAGGAAAAACTAATCTGTTTGCACTGTGGAAAATCACAACATACCAAAGAGACATGTTGGGAATTAGTTGGCAAACCGCCATGTTTTCAGAATAGATCCAATAAAGCCTATTTCAGCAGTGACCAGAGTGACAAACATAACACTGAAAATAATAATACAGCATTGACAGATATGAAGAAGGAAATTGAATTACTCAAAGCCCGCTTGACAGATCAGCATACTCCTACTTCTTGTAATATTCGGCTCACAGATGGTTCCCATACTCCCATAGTTGGAAGAGGAAGTATTATTACATCATTTGGCATATTGAAAAATGTTTTACATGTTCCCAATATCCCATTCAATTTACTATCAGTCTTTGCCATGACTCGAGATTTAAAATGTCTTATAATGTTTGATACTACTAGATGTTTATTTCAAGAACTGAGGACGGAGTGGACCTTTGGTCGGGGTAGTGTGAGAAGAGGCCTCTACTTCTGCAAAGAAAATTATGAAGCAGCAATGCAATTGACAGTAATTAGAGAAAAACAGAAGGAAGAACTACCTTTATGGCTTGTGCAGAGTCAGTTTCAGAGTACCATTACAATATTTCGCAGCGATAATGGTGGTGAATATATCTCTCAATCACTCCAGTCACTTCCTGAATCATGGGATTCTGCACTAGACTTCATGTGCCTACTCTCCCCAGCAAAATGGTGTTTCTGAAAGGAAAAATAAACATATTTTAGAAGTTTCTAGAACTCTTTTAATAGTATATAATATTTCAAAATATTATTGGAGTGAAGCTGTTCTAACAGCTGTTTTCCTTATAAATCGGATGCCAAGCAGGATTCTTAATGATAATACTCTACTTCATTCTTTATGTCATTCCCAAAAACAGTTTCATCTTCTTCCAAGAGTGTTTGGGTGTACGTGTTTTATCTATATTCATCTTGGGTTGAGAGACAAACTAGATGCAAGATCAATTAAATGTATCTTTCTAGGATATTCCTCTACTCAGAAGGGTTATAAGTGCTATGATCCCATCAGAAGAAAATCTTATGTTACTATGGATGTTACCTTTCATGAAGATACAACATTCTATACCACGCAAGAAACTTTTACATCAGATATACAATTTCCCAATGTGATACCACTACCACCAGTTGAAACTCCATCGGTGGCTGAAAGTAAAGAGGAGGAGATGCTATGTCCTCAGGATAAGGAATGACAGAGTTATACTAGAGGAGAAAGGAAGGTAATCTTTCCACATCATCCTACTATCTCGAATCAAATGTCTCTTCCTGAACCATTAAGGACTCCTTCTCAGGTAACTTCTCAGAATTCTGATAGTGAATTACCTATTGCACTTCGAAAAGGAAAACGAGAAGTGGCAAAATATTCTTTACAAAAGATGGTCTCGTATTTTAATTATCCCAAAGAATATCAGTTGTTTGTAATGAATGCAGATAATGTTTATATTCCCAAATCAGTTGAAGAGGCTAAGCTATATCCAGAGTGGAAAGCAGCAATTGAAGAAGAAATTATAGCACTTGTACAAAATAAAACATGGGACCTTGTAGATCTACCTCTTGAGAGAAAGACCGTGGGATGCAAATGGGTATTCTCAGTAAAATATAAAGCTGATGGGAATATAGAGAGGTATAAAGCAAGATTAGTAGCCAAGGGTTACAATATATCTTATGGCATCGATTACACAGAAACCTTTGCACCTGTAGCTACAATGAATACTATTAGAATTATTCTGAGTGTGATTGTCAATAAAAGATGGGAACTATGGCAGTTGGATGTTAATAATGCTTTTCTTCAGGGGGTTCTCATGGAAGATATTTATATGGACTTACCACTGGGGTATATTCCAGAACAGAAATCAAGCAAGGTATGCAAGCTAAAGAAATCTATTTATAGTCTAAAACAATCTCTTCGAGCGTGGTTTGAAAAATTCAATGACAGTGTTATCAAGTTGGGTTTCAAACGGTGTGTTTGTGACCATACTCTATTCGTCCATCAAGGTCCTAAGACTATTGTATTGTTAGTATATGTTGATGACATCATAATTACAGGTGACGATACATAAGGGATAATCAATTTAAAGAAGCAATTAAGTTCATTATTTGACTTGAAGGATTTGGGGAGATTACATTACTTCTTAGGAATAGAAGTCATTCACAAGAGGGATTGCTTATTTCTAAGTCAATGAAAGTATATTCTAGATTTACTAAAGGAAACTAAAATAGAGGATTGTCGGGTATGTTCAACTCCCATTGAAAGCCAAAAAGAGAGTGATAATGATTCGACAGAACCATATGAAGACATTGGCAAATATCAAAGACTAGTGGGGAAACTGATATATGTTACTATTACAAGACTGGACATCAGCTTTGCAGTGGTATATGTTAGTAGATGGATGCACTCTCCATCAAAACATCATATGAATATTGTATTCCATATCATCAGATACTTGAAATCATCAATCACTTACGGTTTACTATATGCTCCGTATCATACACTTGATATGAAAATTTATTCTGATGTAGATTGGGCAGGTTCAAAAATTGACAGAAAGTCAACTTCTGGGTATGTGGTGTGTTTAGGAGGTAACATCGTATCATGGAAAAGCAAGAAGCAAACTGTAGTGGCCAAATCAAGTGCAGAAGCTGAGTATCGTGCTATTGCTTTAGGCATGTGTGAAGGTTTATGGATTATATCACTTCTTGAAGAGATAGGCTTGAAAGGAAATATTTCAATTGACTTCTTCACAGATAGTAAAGCTGCCCTTGAGATAGCTTTGAATCCAGTCTTTCATGAAAGAACTAAACACATCGAAATAGACTGCCATTTCATGAGAGAAAAAATTTTCCAAGGAATCTTCAACTTGAGTCATGTGTGTTCTGGAGATCAATTGGCAGATATCTTCACCAAAGCAGTTTCAGTTAATGGTTTTAAGAGAGCTCTTGTCAAGTTAGGAATTTCAAGCCTTCAGGACCCAACTTGAGGGGGCGTGTTGGAGAACAAATTTAAAAGTCAAAGTATTTCGGTTATGTATTTGTTCAGTTATATATATTTGTTTGTAAGTCGTTTGGGTCCCAATGGATCAGGATTTGATCCATTGGATATTAGGTAGGATTAGTTTTTAAGTAGGGGTATTTAAGTCATTCAAGTTAGAACACGTTTTATATAAATAGCTGTAATCTGGATTAGGTTAAAGTGAATGAAAGAAAGACAGGAATCGACTGCCAGGAGGGTGCCGACCTACATCTCCAATCTTCTGCCCATGGTTTGGTATGTTTCATTTTCTTGTTAATCATTAAATTTATACAGAAATCGATAAGGCTGACTAGCCGTTGGGAGCTCACAGGCCTTATTGGCCTGCGCCAATCTAGCAACTAGAGACACGGGCCCTAAAGGCCCGTGTGCCTATTACATTTAACATCCTTCCTCAAACTTACGGTATATATACCGAATGTTTGTCTAACAAGAAATGAAATCGAGTAGTAGAGAAGATTTGGTGAAGAAGTCAGCTAGCGGCATCTCTGATGTGATATAATATAGATTGATCTTTTTTTTCTAAACATTCTTCATGAACAAAATGGTAGTCTATCTCAATATGCTTTGTGCGTTCATTAAAGGTGTTGTTGGAGGCAATGTATATGGTACTTTTATTGTCATAGTACATGGTAACTGGTTGTTGAGGAGTAACGCCCATATCTCGTAGAACCGCCATAATCTAGGAAATTTCGGTAGTAGCAGTAGCCATGACTATGTATTCTGTTTTGGTAGAGAAGAGTGAAACCTTTTGTTCCTTCTTATATTTCCAAGAAATGAGTGATTTACCTAAAAAAACACAAAAACAAATAATAGAATGTCTATTGTTGACATTTCCACTGCAGTCAGCATCAATATATACAGATAAATCAAAAGACGAGGAAGAAGTTAAGAGTACCCCTTTATTTGTAGTACTTTTCATATATCTAATAATTTTCATGACAACACTCATATGAACTGTGGTGGGTGCTTGCTGAAATTGACTAGATGGATGTACTGCATGAGAAATATTAGGACGAGTAACAGTAAGATAGGTAAGAGCATCTATGAGAAATATCTTAACTTAGTACCAAGGACTTCAGGAGTATCAACTATCTTGTCTGTGATACCGGATCTTTCAATTACATCATTTGCAAATTTAGTTTGAGACAAAATATCCGCGAGTATTTCTAACAATCTCAATATCCAAAAAATAACTAAGCAAACCTAAATCTTTCATATCAAATTCTTAATTAAGGTTATATTTAACCTCTGTAATCCCTGCTTCATCACTCCCAGTAAAGATCATATCATCTATATATAAGAGTAAAATAAGAATACCTGCATTTGTCTTTCGTATAAATAAGATAGTATTAGTATAACAAGATATAAAGTGATGCAAATACATGAATTTCTCAAATCGATCAAACCAAGCCTTAGGGGCTTGTTTCAAACCATACAATGCCTTTTGTAGTTTGAGAACATGATCATGGAGGAGATCAAATCTGGGAGGAGTCATACAAACATCTTTGGTTAAGTTTTTCTTTAAGTAGTATCAAGTCTTAAAAGCACTTTCGAAAACACTAATTCTATTTCTAAGTTTTTCATCTACATTTTAGCAAATAATTATTTTTCCTTAAAAGCTTCGTCATGATCCAAATCTTCAATGTCCAAGGTTGGTTCTTCAATCATTCTATCAATATAATCTCAAAAATCTTTTGATAAAAAATAAATTTTTATGGTTCTTGTCCAACTTTGATAGCATTTCGGGTCAAGAATACATCTAAAAGATTCATTTTTGCTCTTCATTTTAGACAAAATCAAAGGTCTTAGTGTTACCTCAAATTTGAAGCAATTTCACCAACTTTGCAATTTTAGCATGCTTCCCAATGTACTTGAATTCTTTAAAACGAGGTTGTGATACCATATAAATAATTGTTGATGTTTGAATGTTGAATCGGTCAAGTCGCAAAATGTCGATATGTTGGTGAAATCGTCAAGATATAAAAGCATTCAAATATGGATGTCTCAAGTCAAGAATACAACAAGAGTGAAGGGAGAGAGCCAAATCTCGAATCAAAAGGTTGTGGAAGACAACTTATTTATTGAGGTATGTTACAACTCTATTTATAGAACAAAAGGAGCAGAATTTACAGCAAATGGATGAGAGGCTGAACACAAAGAGGAGAACCAACTAGCCGCTGGAGGGAGTGGCCTGCAATGGCTATGGCCACAGGCCCTATTGGCCTGGGCTAATCTAGCAACTAGAGACAAGGGCCCTAAAGGCCCGTGTGCCTATTACATTTAACAAAAACATCCATCTGTTGCTCTCTAATGCGACACATATTGAGGGCATGGAGAACCTTGCATTTGTGACAAATCCTTTAGGCATCATAGGTGAAATCAAAACCAATACCCGAACATTGCTTTCCTTGAAAGCACTAGAAACTCGTGCATCACAAGGCCTCGTATTGTGGGAACTTAGCGTGCATCACCCAAGACAGTACAAGTGGGACATATAGCATCATCCTCATTCATATAGGTGCTTCTGAATGTTTAATGACTTCACACTTATCACAAATGCTGGAGAAGGAACCTGAGACTCACTTGTGCATTCTTGCACTGTCACCTTCGTTGCATGCATCGAGGACCTTATTGGTATAACTGGAGAAAGGTTCACCAATACACCCCCATTCTCACATGGTTGTCCATGTTATAGGCATTCTGTGCGTTGCTCATGTTTGTAATTTATGTTTGATAGTTTAGCATAAATAAAGAATGTTGTAGCTTATGTTGAATTAACTGTTAGCATAGCACATGATCGAGCTGTATAGAAACAAAGAATCCATGTAGCCGACCCCATCTAGTGTGAGAATGTAGCCGGCCCCATCCAATATGGGAAAAGGCTTGGTTGTTGTAGTTTAGCTAGTATGGGAAAAGGCTAGGTTATTGTAGGTTTGCTAGTATGGGAAAAGGCTTAGTTATAGTTTAGCGTAAATAAAGATTATGAACGAGCATCCTCTATGTTAGGGAAAGTCTAGGCCTTGGTCATGATATGGCAATAAACCATTTTGCTTCTCTTGAAAAATACAACAATATGAAATTTTAGGCTTTAATTTCTTGCATTTTGCAACAGGAAAACAATTAAGCAATTTTTTGGGTAAAGCACAATAGATTTTGCTTGGATTGTTATTACTATATGAACCCTCATCTCACAGTGTGTTGGATATATTGGATATCAAGACTAGTTTATGTTTCTGCATACTTCACATTTCTGCATTTGTAGTTTATGTTTTATGTAGTTTGGATCCCAATGAACCAAAATCTGATCCATTGGGAATCGAGTAGGATTAGTGTTACTAATTAAGGGTGTTTTCGTCTTTTAAGTTAGAACTCTGTTAGTATAAAACCCTAAGTATGATTATTAGGGTAAGTATAATGAATAAAACAACCAGGGAGGCTGCGGTTGCCATTTGAGGCACCGTCCCCCAAATTCGGAATGTATCTTTCATGAGTGTGTGAATGATTTTTCATCGAACTCCACAGGATAAACCATCTTACTGCAAAAAATACTTTTGTATGTGATTAGAGTAAGCTAAATCGAGTTTACCCTCAGAGGTTTGGGTAGTTCACTCATCTCCTTCCAATTTATGAGACGGAACGTATTGTTGAAGAATATGATAATTTAGCATTTCTAGTAATTCTACAGATTTTAGGTATTATTGTAATTGGATAAACCATCTTACTGCAAGAAATACTTTTGAATGTGATTAGAGTAAGCTAAATCGAGTTTACCCTTAGAGGTTTGGGTAGTTCACTCAACTGTGTCAAATTTATGAGATGGAATGTACTGTTGAAGAATATGATAATTTAGTATTTCTAGTAATTCTACAGATTTTAGGTATTATTGTAATAGTCCTTATTACTAAGGGCATTTTAGTCATTTTATGTTTAACAATCTATGAGGACTGGACAACTTGTTTTAGTTTAAGGATTATGATTAATAGAGAGAGAAAGAGGGGGGTGGCTTCTATTGGAGGGCCATGATTTGTGTAGCATGAAGCCTTGTTCATTTGGAAGAAAGTAGCAAACAGTTGGGGATTTGTTCTAGCTTATATTTGGTACAGATTATTTACAGTCAATTATATCAGCAATGGTTGTCTTCTATGGTAAAGAAGAGGAGGACAAAATCTACCTTAAGGAAAGGGAAATATGTGATTATAATGGAAAAGAATAAGATGGGAGATGATTGTGAAAGTAATTCCTCGGACAAGAGCGAGGTATTTTAAATCACAAATCTTAAGCTAGATGACAAGAACTATCTTCAATGCGCCAGATCCATTGAATTAGTTGTAATGGCAAGGGGGCGATGGGATTACTTAACTGGAGACATCCCCCCGCCTCTCACAACGGATCCTCTCTATTCCTAATGGCATTAAAAAAATACATTGGTCAGTGCATGACTTATACAATCAATGGTACCATCAATTGATAGTACATTCATGTTTCTATAGTTAGCAAAGGATATTTGGCTAACAGTTCAAGATGCCTACACTCAAAGAAAGAATATACAACAACAACAACAACAACTAAGCCTTTTCCCATACTAGACGGGGTCGGCTACATGGATTCTTTGTTTCCACAGATCCCTATCGTGTGCCATGTTAGCAGTTAACTCCCAATAAGCTAGATCATTCTTTAGTGTTTCTTTCCAACACTTTTGTGGTCGTCCTCTACCTCTTTTAATACTTTCCAAATTTAGTTTTTCTAACCTTCTTACAGGTTCTTCTTTTGATCTTCTTTCTATATGTCCAAACCATCTTAAACGATGTTCTCTCATTTTATCCTCTATTGGTGCCACTCCTAATTTGTTTCTAATAACCTCATTATGTATATGGTCTTTTCTTGTATGACCACTCATCCATCTCAACATCTTCATTTCTGTCACACACATCTTTTGTACATGTTGATGATTAACTGCCCAACACTGAGAACCATAAAACATGGTAGGCCTAATTGCTGCTCTATAATATTCACCTTTTAATTTTAATGGTATCTTCTTATCACAAAGAATACCTGATGCTCCTCTCCATTTTAACCAACCAGCATTAATTCTATGTGTAACATCTCCATCAATTCTTCCATCACTCTAAAAAATTAACCCTAGGTATTTAAAACTTTCCTTTTGGGGAATGCAATGTGTGCCAATTTTAATTTCTATGTCCTCTGAAGTAGCCAAATGATTAAACTTACATTCCATATATTTTGTCTTTGTTCTACTAAGTCGGAGGCCTTTGCTTTCTAATGTTTCTCTCCATAGTTCCAATTTTCTATTAACTTTTTCCTTAGACTCCTCCACTAATACAATGTCATCTGCAAATAACATACACCAAGGTACTTCATCTTGAATATGTTTTGTTAACTCATCCATCACCATTATAAATAAGTATGGACTTAAAGTTGATCCTTGATGTAACCCAATATTAACTTCAAAGAAGTCTGTCGTTCCTTCATGAGTCCTCACACATGTTTTTGCACCATCATACATGTCTCTTATAAGGTTAATATATGTCAATGGGATACCTCTTTTTTCTAAAGTTCTCCAAAGAACCTCCCTCGGTACCCTATCATAAGCTTTTTCTAGATCAATAAATATCATGTGAAGGTCTTTCTTTTTTGCTCTAAAATGTTCCATAAGACGTCTCAAAAGGTGAATTGCTTCAATAGTAGATCTACCTGGCATAAATCCAAATTGGTTCTCTGTTGTACTTGATACTTGTCTTAACCTACGTTCGATAATTCTTTCCCATAATTTCATAGTATGACTCATTAACTTGATACCTCGATAATTCGCACAATTTTGAATGTCTCCCTTGTTCTTATATACGGGTATAAGTGTACTTGCTCTCCATTCCTCGGGCATCTTTTGGTTTTTCCATATTTCATTAAATAGTCTTGTGAGCCAAGTGATTCCTATTTCTCCTAGTATTTTCCAAATTTCTATAGGAATATTATCTGGTCCTACCGATTTACCACTCTTCATATGTTTAAGAGCCTCTTTAACTTCATTCTTTTGAATACGTCGGTAGAAATTGTGGTTTATATACTTTTCTAACTTGGCTAAATCTCCTAAACTAATACTAACATCTTTATTTTCATTAAAAAGATTATAAAAATAGTTTTTCCATCTATTTCTTATATCATCATTAGCCACTAGAATTTTTTCATCCTCATCTTTTATGCATCTAACATAATTAAGATCTTTAGTTTTCTTACCTCTAGCCCTAGCTATCCTAAAAATATCTCTTTCACCTTCTTTTGAGTTGAGTTTTTTATATAAGTCCTCCCAAATCTTAGCTTTTGCTTCACTAACGGCCTTTTTTGCTTCCTTCTTTGCTTTCTTATAAGCTTCTAAAGTTTCACTAGTTTTCTTAGCATAATGTAATTTGTAACATGCCCTCTTTGCCTTGATTTTATTTTGTACTACTTCACTCCACCACCAAGCTTCTTTTTGTGCCGGTACACCTCCCTTAGATACCCCTAACACATCTTTCGCCACTTTCCTAATATGTATAGCCATATTGTTCCACATATCAGAGGGTGTGCCAACATAATTCCAAACATCTCCTTGAAGGACTTTCTGTTTAAATATATCTTCTTTCTCGCTTTTGAGGTTCCACCATTTAGTCCGAATAGCGCGATGCACTCTTTTTTTTTTGTCCATTTTTTTATTTGTAAATCCATAACTAAAAGTCGATGTTGGGTGGTTAAGCTTTCTCCTGGAATTACCTTACAATCTTTACAACACGCTCTATCTTTTTTTCTACAAATAAAGTAATCAATTTGTGTTTGTGATAAGCCACTCTTATAAGTAATTAAATGTTCATCTCGTTTTTTGAAGATTGTATTGACTATAAAGAGATCAAATGACATAGCAAAATTTAAAATCTCCCTACCTTCCTCGTTTATATCTCCATAACCAAAGTTTCCATGAATCCCTTGATATCCTAATGCCTCTTTACCGACATGTCCATTTAAATCTCCTCCTAAACAAATCATCTCCCTTTGTGGAATCTTTTGAAACACCTTATCTAAGTCTTCCCAAAAGACTGTCTTTATACTATCTTCTAGTCCTACTTGGGGTGCGTAAGCACAAACTATATTCAAAACCTCTACTCCTAACACTAATTTCAATGTCATGATTCGGTCACCATATCGTTGTATGTCTACTACACTCTCCTTTAAATCCTTATTTATGATAATACCAACTCCGTTTCGGGCCTTTTCTTTACCTGAGTACCATAATTTAAAACCTGTATCCTCTATCTCCTTTGCTTTTTCTCCAACCCATTTTGTCTCTTGTAAACATAGAATATGAATCTTTCTCCGAATCATAGTATCTACCACCTCCATTAGCTTACCCGATAATGTTCTGATATTCCAAGAACCAATACGAATCTTATTATCTAGGACTAGCTTCCTTACCCCCCGCATCCGTCCATAATCAAAATGCGGAGACCCTCTCTGAAAATTTTTCACTACATTCGGGCGGCAATGTAGCGGGACTAACTTCTTTACCCACACCCGTCCATGATGTGGGAACCCTCTCTGCAATTGATTCACTACATTCGGGCGAAAATGTAGTGGCCCTTGCTTACTTCTTACTTCATTCGGGCTCTGCAGCACGTCGCTAGGCGGGGACGCCCCAAAGCATTGCTCATAATTTTTGTAATCAATGTTGTAGAAATCCGACGAAGTTTTACGCTGGCTGTCGGAAGCCTAACACAACCCTCCTCCTTTATCCGGGCTTGGGACCGGCAGTGCAAGGGTGATCCCTTACATGGGCGGAGTTCGCTTCAATAGTAGATCTACCTGGCATAAATCCAAATTGGTTCTCTGTTGTACTTGATACTTGTCTTAACCTACGTTCGATAATTCTTTCCCATAATTTCATAGTATGACTCATTAATTCGCACAATTTTGAATGTCTCCCTTGTTCTTATATACGAGTATAAGTGTACTTGCTCTCCATTCCTCGGGCATCTTTTGGTTTTTTCATATTTCATTAAATAGTCTTGTGAGCCAAGTGATTCCTATTTCTCCTAGTATTTTCCAAACTTCTATAGGAATATTATCTGGTCCTACTGATTTATCACTCTTCATATGTTTAAGAGCCTCTTTGACTTCATTCTTTTGAATACGTCGGTAGAAATTGTGGTTTATATACTTTTCTGACTTGGCTAAATCTCCTAAACTAATACTAGCATCTTTATTTTCATTAAAAAGATTATAAAAATAGTTTTTCCATCTATTTCTTATATCATCATTTGCCACTAGAATTTTTTCATCCTCGTCTCTTATGCATCTAACATAATTAAGATCTTTAGTTTTCTTATCTCTAGCCCTAGCTATCCTAAAAATATCTCTTTCACCCTCTTTTGAGTTGAGTTTTTTATATAAGTCCTCCCAAATCTTAGCTTTTGCTTCACTAACGGCATTTTTTGCTTCCTTCTTTGCTTTCTTATAAGCTTCTAAAGTTTCACTAGTTTTCTTAGCATAATATAATTTGTAACATGCCCTCTTTGCCTTATTTTATTTTATACTACTTCACTCCACCACCAAGCTTCTTTTTGTGCCGGTACACCTCCCTTAGATACCCCTAACACATCTTTCACCACTTTCCTAATATGTATAGCCATATTGTTCCACATATCAGAGGGTGTGCCAACATAATTCCAAACATCTCCTTGAAGGACTTTCTGTTTAAATATATCTTCTTTCTCGCTTTTGAGGTTCCACCATTTAGTCTGAATAGCCCGATGCACTCTTTTCTTCTTTGTCCATTTTTTTATTTGTAAATCCATAACTAAAAGTCGATGTTGGGTGGTTAAGCTTTCTCCTGGAATTACCTTACAATCTTTACAACACGCTCTATCTTTTTTTCTATAAACAAAGTAATCAATTTGTGTTTGTGATAAGCCACTCTTATAAGTAATTAAATGTTCATCTCGTTTTTTGAAGATTGTATTGACTAGAAAGAGATCAAATGGCATAGCAAAATTTAAAATCTCCCTACCTTCCTCGTTTATATCCCCAAAACCAAAGTTTCCATGAATCCCTTGATATCCTAATGCCTCTTTACCGACATGTCCATTTAAATCTCCTCCTAAACAAATCATCTCCCTTTGTGGAATCTTTTGAAACACCTTATCTAAGTCTTCCCAAAAGACCGTCTTTATACTATCTTCTAGTCCTACTTGGGCTGCGTAAGCACAAACTATATTCAAAACCTCTACTCCTAACACTAATTTCAATGTCATGATTCAGTCACCATATCGTTGTATGTCTACTACACTCTCCTTTAAATCTTTATTTATGATAATACCAACTCCGTTTCGGGCCTTTTCTTTACCTGAGTACCATAATTTAAAACTTGTATCCTCTATCTCCTTTGCTTTTTCTCCAACCCATTTTGTCTCTTGTAAACATAGAATATGAATCTTTCTCCGAATCATAGTATCTACCACCTCCATTAGCTTACCCGATAATGTTCCGATATTCCAAGAACCAATACGAATCTTATTATCTAGGACTAGCTTCCTTACCCCCCGCATCCGTCCATAATCAAAATGCGGAGACCCTCTCTGAAAATTTTTCACTACATTCGGGCGGCAATGTAGCGGGACTAACTTCTTACCCACACCCGTCCATGATGTGGGAACCCCTCTGCAATTGATTCACTACATTCGGGCGAAAATGTAGTGGCCCTTGCTTACTTCTTACTTCATTCGGGCTCTGCAGCACGTCGCTAGGCGGGGACGCCCCAAAGCATTGCTCATAATTTTTGTAATCAATGTTGTAGAAATCCGACGAAGTTTTACGCTGGCTGTCGGAAGCCTAACACAACCCTCCTCCTTTATCCGGGCTTGGGACCGGCAATGCAAGGGTGATCCCTTACATGGGCGGAGTTCGCTTCAATAGTAGATCTACCTGGCATAAATCCAAATTGGTTCTCTGTTGTACTTGATACTTGTCTTAACCTACGTTCGATAATTCTTTCCCATAATTTCATAGTATGACTCATTAACTTGATACCTCGATAATTCGCACAATTTTGAATGTCTCCCTTGTTCTTATATACGAGTATAAGTGTACTTGCTCTCCATTCCTCGGGCATCTTTTGGTTTTTTCATATTTCATTAAATAGTCTTGTGAGCCAAGTGATTCCTATTTCTCCTAGTATTTTCCAAACTTCTATAGGAATATTATCTGGTCCTACTGATTTATCACTCTTCATATGTTTAAGAGCCTCTTTGACTTCATTCTTTTGAATACGTCGGTAGAAATTGTGGTTTATATACTTTTCTGACTTGGCTAAATCTCCTAAACTAATACTAGCATCTTTATTTTCATTAAAAAGATTATAAAAATAGTTTTTCCATCTATTTCTTATATCATCATTTGCCACTAGAATTTTTTCATCCTCGTCTCTTATGCATCTAACATAATTAAGATCTTTAGTTTTCTTATCTCTAGCCCTAGCTATCCTAAAAATATCTCTTTCACCCTCTTTTGAGTTGAGTTTTTTATATAAGTCCTCCCAAATCTTAGCTTTTGCTTCACTAACGGCATTTTTTGCTTCCTTCTTTGTTTTCTTATAAGCTTCTAAAGTTTCACTAGTTTTCTTAGCATAATATAATTTGTAACATGCCCTCTTTGCCTTGATTTTATTTTGTACTACTTCACTCCACCACCAAGCTTCTTTTTGTGCCGGTACACCTCCCTTAGATAGCCCTAACACATCTTTCGCCACTTTCCTAATATGTATAGCCATATTGTTCCACATATCAGAGTGTGTGCCAACATAATTCCAAACATCTCCTTGAAGGACTTTCTGTTTAAATATATCTTCTTTCTCGCTTTTGAGGTTCCACCATTTAGTCTGAATAGCCCGATGCACTCTTTTCTTCTTTGTCCATTTTTTTATTTGTAAATCCATAACTAAAAGTCGATGTTGGGTGGTTAAGCTTTCTCCTGGAATTACCTTACAATCTTTACAACACGCTCTATCTTTTTTTCTATAAACAAAGTAATCAATTTGTGTTTGTGATAAGCCACTCTTATAAGTAATTAAATGTTCATCTCGTTTTTTGAAGATTGTATTGACTAGAAAGAGATCAAATGGCATAGCAAAATTTAAAATCTCCCTACCTTCCTCGTTTATATCCCCAAAACCAAAGTTTCCATGAATCCCTTGATATCCTAATGCCTCTTTACCGACATGTCCATTTAAATCTCCTCCTAAACAAATCATCTCCCTTTGTGGAATCTTTTGAAACACCTTATCTAACTCTTCCCAAAAAATTGTCTTTATACTATCTTCTAGTCCTACTTGGGGAGCGTAAGCACAAACTATATTCAAAACCTCTACTCCTAACACTAATTTCAATGTCATGATTCGGTCACCATATCATTGTATGTCTACTACACTCTCCTTTAAATCTTTATTTATGATAATACCAACTCCGTTTCGGGCCTTTTCTTTACCTGAGTACCATAATTTAAAACTTGTATCCTCTATCTCCTTTGCTTTTTCTCCAACCCATTTTGTCTCTTGTAAACATAGAATATGAATCTTTCTCCGAATCATAGTATCTACCACCTCCATTAGCTTACCCGATAATGTTCTGATATTTCAAGAACCAATACGAATCTTATTATCTAGGACTAGCTTCCTTACCCCCCGCATCCGTCCATAATCAAAATGCGGAGACCCTCTTTGAAAATTTTTCACTACATTCGGGCAGCAATGTAGCGAATATTATGCAAAACTTAGAGGTTTATGGGAAGATTCGAAAGTAGGCGAAAGAATATGTTAAACATAATATGGCAAAGAAAGAATATAGCTAAAAAAGTTATATTATTGAGAAGATTCGAAAGTATAGACAGGGAGAAAGATGAGTCAACGAATATTATGCAAAACTTAGAGGGTTATGGGAAGAGTTACAAGTCTACTCTAAGATAAAATGTTAAAGTTCTATGTAAAAATGCAATGAAGAGTTTGATGAAAGGAAAATATTTGATTTGTTGTGGAGCATCTCTTTTGAATATGAGGCCGTGAAAAATAATATTCTTAGTAGAAAAGAACTTCCTTCTTTAAGCACAGTATACTCTGTCTTACTTCGAGAAGAAGATCGGAAACATATAGAAAAAGAGACCAAAATTAGTTCCGGGACCTCTGTATTTGTGGGAAGGAATACCCCTAACCCTTTCTTCTCTCATGAAAGAGGAGGATATGGGCGTGACAGAGGTATGACTTTACTTTCTTCACAAGAGAAGGATTGATTAACTTGTTCTTACTATAGAAAATCACGACACACTAAGGAGACATGTTGAGAATTAGTTGACAGACTCACTACCAAAATAGGCCTAATAAAGCCTACTTTAGTAGTGACCAAAGTGACAAATAGAATACAGAAAGTAGTGCAACTTCATTGGTCAACATGAAAAAAGAGACTGAGATACTTAAGGCTCGCCTGATTGAGTCACAAACTCCTTCCACTTTATTGTTATAATGACATACCCATTTCTTTTATGGTCAAAGGTAATATATTCATTTCTCATTCCAGAATATGAGTTATTGATTCAAGTGTTATAGATCACATGGTCAGTAGGTGAGAGTTCTTTGATGATTATGAGTTTACTCAAGAAAAAATTAATATTAGGTTGGCTGATGGCTCGCACACACCAATTGTTGGAAAAGGAAGTATCACTACACCTTTTGGCATATTAAAGAATGTCTTCCATGTTCGAAATATTTCAGTAAATTTATTATCAGTATTCGCCATGTCGTTTAATTTTTTATTCTACTGGTTGTTTCTTCTGAGAACTAAGGACAGAGAGGATCTATGGTCAGGGTAGTATGCAGAAAGGTCTATTCCTACGAGGAAGACAAAGGAGTAGCAATGCAGTCAACGGTAATTACAGAAAAGTAGAAGGGAGAGTTACCTTTATTACACCAGAGACTAGGACATTTATCTTTATCTAAAATTAGTATGTTATTGCCTAAATTTGCTCGTTATAATGATTTAAATTTCAACCGTGAAACCTGTTAGAAGGCAAAACATCATCGTGTTTCATTTCCTTTTAATGAAGAAAAATCCTCTCAACCTTTTGAGATTGTTCACTCTGATGTTTGGGGTCCTTACTCTACTACTTCATTACATGACCACAAGTACTTTATTTCATTCATTGATGATTATACCATATTTACCATGATATATCTCATGAAAACCTTGAGGTGAAAGATATTCTTCCTATATATTGTCAGTTTGGACACACTCAATTTCAACACACTATTAAAATTCTTTGAAGCGATAATGGAAGTGAATTTATGTCAATCACTCTATTCATATTTCTTAGATCGTGGTATTTTGCATCAAACCTCATGTTCATATTCTCCACAGCAAAATGGTGTGCCTGAAAGAAAAAATAGACATATTCTAGAGGTGGGTAGAACCCTTTGCTTGGTTATGATGTTCCAAAATTTTATTGGAGCGAAGGAGTCTTAATAGTTGTTTATCTTATAAATCGTATGCTAAGTAGGGTTCTCAATGGCAATACCCCATTTCATTCTCTATGTCCTCAAAAACAATTTCATTTACTTCTAAAAGTGTTTGGGTGTACTTGCTTTGTTCATATGTATTGTGGTGTAAGGGATAAATTAGATACTAGAGCTGTTAAATGTATTTTTTTGAGATATTCTGCTACTCAAAAGGGGTACAAATATTATGATCCTGTGAAAAAAAGGTCATATGTTACAATGGATGTTACTTTTCATGAAGATACACCATTCTATAGCAGGCGGGAAGTGCAATCATCAAATGCTTATTTGTCTAATGTGATACCTATTCCACCAGTTGAAAATCAACCAGAGCCTGCAAGAGAAGAAGAGGAGATGCATCATTCTCAAGAAAATAAATGATAAGTTTATACTAGAGGTAAAAGAAAGACCTTTCTCCCGTATCAATCTACTATTCTGAACCAAAATCCTCACCCTGAATCAGATTTGATTCATTCTCAGGTAACTTCACAAAATTATGGTATTGATGATTTACCTATTGTACTTCGAAAAGAAAAACGTGAAATTACAAAATATTCATTACAAAAGATGGTGTTATATACTAATTATCCCAAAGAGTATCAATTGTTCGTGGTGAATGCAAATAACACTTATGTTCCCAAGACATTTGAAGAGGCAGAGCAATATTCAGAGTGGAAGGCAACAATAGGAGAAGAAATTACATCATTAGTAAAAAAAAAATGTTGGAACCTATGGATTTACCGCCAAAGAGGAAAACATTGGGATGCAAATGGGTGTATTTAATAAAGTACAAGGTTGATGAAAATATAGAGAGATACAAAGCGAGATTAGTGGCTAAAGGTTACTATCAGTCATAGGCATTGACTATATAGAAACTTTTGCACTAGTAGCAAAAATGAACACTATTAGAATTATCTTGAGTGTGACCATATAAGATTTATGACAGTTGGATGTGAAGAATGCATTTCTTTAAGGGAACCTTATTAAAGATATTTACATGAACCTGTCACCTGGGTATGATCGAACAAAAGCCAAACAATGTATGCAAACTAAAGAAATCAATTTATGGTTTAAAACAATCTCCATGAGCATGGTTTGAAAAATTCAGTGATGGTATCATAAGTTTGGGTTTTAAACGGTGTGTTAGTGATCATGCACTAATTAAAGGTGTTTTTGTCTTTTAAGTTAGAACACAAATCTTAAGTATGATTATTAGGGTAAGTATGATGAATAAAAGAGCCAGGGAGGCTGCGGCTTCCATCCGAGGCACCGTCCCCCAACTTTTGAATGTATCTTTCATGAGCGTGTGAATAATTTTTCATCAAAACTCCATAGGATAAACCATCTTACTACAAGCCAACTTCTGAATGTATCTTTTATGAGGGTGTGAATAATTTTTCATCAAACTCCATAGGATAAACCATCTTACTGCAAGAAATACTTTTGTATGTGATTAGAGTAAGCTAAATCGAGTTTACCCTGAGAGGTTTGGGTAGTTCACTCATCTGTGTCAAATTTATGAGACGGAACATATTGTTGAAGAATATGATAATTTAGTATTTCTAGTAATTCTATAGATTTTAGGTATTATTGTAATAGTCCTTATTACTAAGGGCATTTTAGTCATTTTATGTTTAACAATTTATAAGGACCGGACAACTTGTTTTAGGTTAAGGATTTTGATTAATAGAGAATGAAAGAGGAGAGCGGCTTCTATTGGAGCGCCAGCCCCCTCCTCCAATCTCCACCATTTTTCCTTCATATTTTTTTTGTCTGCGTTTTCCTGTGAATTTCAACATGGTATCAGAGCCTTCTCCTGGAAGTCGGGGTGGCTGTTAGTGGCGGCAGACTCTCTAGAAGTAGGGGTTGTCGGGCTAGAGATAGTATCAGGTTTTCTGTGGCGAGAGTTGGAGATTTGCAAGAAGCCAAGGCTTTACTAGAATACAATCCGCAGTTGGCTAGATATTCGACGTGTGGAGTTTGTAATTCTCTTGTGCATTATTCTGCTGTGCAAGGGCACCATGAGATCGTTTTGCTTTTGGTGGAGTCTGGAGTGGAGATTAATATCAGAAATTATCATGGGCAGAATGCATTGATGCAGGCTTGTCACTACAGTCACTGGGAAGTTGTTCTGATTCTCATCTTTTGTGAGGTCAATATCCATAAAGTTGATTATCACAATGGTGGCACTGCCCTTCATTTCACTGCACTGAATGGGCATTCACGTTGCGCCAGGCTCCTTCTTGCGGACTATATTCCCAGTGTAGGTGGAATTTGGTACCTGATTAAGGAAAGTTCGAAAAAGAAAACATCAGCAGTTGAATTTGATGAGTATGAACTCTCTTGAATCATTAATAAGGCAGCAGATGGTGGTATAACTGCACTCCATATGGCGGCATTAAATGGACATGTTGAGTGTGTTCAGTTGCTTTTGGGTCATCGGAGCTGTTATGAACTTTCTGCAGAAATGTATTTCTGCGTTTTCTGGTTTAGTCTATTTTGGGCATTACTTCAAACAACATTTCCAGACTTTTTGGAAAAGGTAATTTCACTTTTTGAATATCAAATTCTGAAAAAGTAAATTACAGATTACTTTTCTAATTTTGTGGAAAGCAAAACAGAAAAGTAGTTATAGAAGATCACTTTCCTAATTTCATGGAAATGATAAGATAAAAGGGAAAGAAAATTAAGATAAGGACGATCCAGAAAAGGAAGGATGATTCCTTAACTGTTGGTCCATTATATGCATAAAGAAAGTGGCTGCAGAAACTCTTTCACTCAAGAAGAGTCAGGAAAACTCGAGAATTGTTAGATGAAATTTAGAAGAATGAGTTTTCATGGACAGTCATACTGATGGGTTACGCACTGAATGGCAAGGTCCATGAGGCTCACAATTTGTTTAGTAGGATGAACGAGAAGGATGATTCTTCATTTGTTGGTATGATTGTTGCCTACGCTCAATGGAGGATGGTGGATATGGCTAGAAGAAAGTTTGAAGAGGCAGATAAGTGATTGATTGCTTCATGGGGTGCAATGATTAAAGGATACATTCTCAAATGGATTTGAAATGCAGACTGTTAATATGTTCCAAAAGATACTGAAGTTGAAATGGATGCCAAGTGAAGAATATGCTATACAACTACATGAAATGCAGTAAGAGTCAACGAGGAAGGTTGGTGAAAAGTGAACAACCATGTAAGTTGTTAAAAAGTGTTGCAAACATGAAGGTTGTTCAAAAATGTTGCATCCAAGAAGGTTGCTTAAAAAGTGTTGCAGTCAAGAAGGTTGTTGAAAGTGGATAGCTAATAAGGCTAAAAAAAGTGGTGTGCAATCCTAAAGGTTGAAGAATAAAGTGAGGCGGTTCAATTCCATCTTTTAATGATTAAAAAGAAGAAAATGAGAGAGGGGCAGTTGCATCAAGAACAATCAGCTTATCAAAGTCCATCTTCTATCAAGTTTACTATGGTAGTGTTGCCAGAAGAGGGTAGTATTGTTGCTGCCCAATCACAACATGTAGACAAGAAACCTGCAAACTTAGAAAGTCCATGGTTGTATGTGTGGTGGAACATGACTGTTTGCTGGAAGTAACTCGTTTTTCGTTCACAATCAAAGTTGGAATTGTAATGAAGACAATGCTCCAATATAGTTGTGGAAGATCGATGAATAAATATCACTACAATGTAACTATCACAAAGCTTTAGAAAATACTATAGCCGAGTGCAACGAGGGCACACCAAAAGGATAATGAACACAAAGGAAATTGAATAAATAATCTTTATTGATTAGCCACGAAATGCTTGAAGTTTACAATAAGGTTTAAGAAGTATTTATAGAGAAGAAGTAGAAGTAAGGGAGAGAGAACAAGAAGAAGATGAAGAGGGGGCTGGTTGTGGCCAGCCCCCAACGGCTAGTGGCCCTGGCCCTGACGGCCCAGTGGGCTAGGGCCGGGCCCGAGTGACCCTTTTTCTAACACCACCCCTCAAATTGACAGCTCCATGACCTGAAGTTTGCCAATTGAAATCGAGGAGCAGGTAATGACTTGGTGAACACATCTGCAAGTTGATATTCTGATTTTACAAACTATGATATTAAATTGCCTTGGATGCTCTTCACGAATGTAGTGACAATGCATCTCTATGTGTTATGTACGCTCATAAAAGGTATGATTGTTGGCTATATACATAACACTTTTGTTGTCGCAGAACATGATTGGAGTTTCCAATTGTATGCCCAAGTCCTGAAGTAGTCGTCACAATAAAGTTAGTTCTATAGTTGTGTTGGCCATTATACGATACTCGACTTCGGTGGACGAAAGAGACACCTTTTGTTGTTTCTTGCATCTCCATGAGATGAGTGAGTGACCAAGAAATATGAAGTAGCCGGTAGTAGAGTGCATGTGATTCACATCACCACCCCAATCAACATCAGTATAAGCGAGCAACTGAGATAAAGAGAAATATGATAGAAATACTCCCTTAGTTGAGGTTTGTCGAATATAATGAACAATCCTCGTAACAACACTCATATGCACTGAGGTGGGCGCATGTTGAAACTGACTTACAGTATGAACGGCATGAGCAATATCTGGCCGTGTTATGCAATATCTGGCCGTGTTATGGTAAGATAGGTGAGTGCTCCAACCATCTGTCCATAAGGTGCGGGATCACTCAAAAATTCGCCATCAACTAAACGCATCTTTTGGTTGATTACCTCAGGTGTCTCAACAATTTTGTCATCTGTAATACCTGATCTAAGAATAACATCATTAGTAAACTTAGTTTGTGATAAAAAGAAACCTTAGGTGCCATGAATTCAGTCATTCTATCAAACCAAGCTTTTGATACCATATAAAACTCTTTTAAGCTTTAACACTTGGTTTCTAGGAAGATTGAGACCAGGAGGAGGCTCCATATATACTTCTTCCTTCAACCAACCATTCAGAAAAGCATTTTTAATGTAGATATTCCAATGATGAATTGCACACACACAGCTATAAGCGTTCTAACAGTTGTCATTCTAGCCACAGGAGCAAAGGTCTCTTCATAATCAATTCTATATTCTTGTGAGTAACCTTTTACAACTAATCTAGCTTTATAGCGATCTAATGAGCCATCAACATTAGTCTTGATTTTATAGACCCACCGACAACCTATAGTCTTTTTGTTTGATAGTCTAGATATAATATCCCAAGTTTGGGCTCTATATAAAGCATCAAACTCTTCGTTCATTGCATGAATCCAGTCTTGTGATAACTGGACTTCCTTAAAGGTTCCAGGTTCTTTTATAGCTGAAATATTTGTTATTAAAGCTCTATGTCTTGGTAAAAAACTATCATATGAGACAAATCTTTCAGGAGGTTTAGAATCACGGTTTGACCTCCTAGGGATAGGCACATATCTCCTATTATAATGTTGATCAAAAGGTATAATAGGGTGTCTTGTAATCATACGTTCATCAAGATCATTTTCTTCATGAATTACCTCTTTACCTATAATATCATTCAAGAAGGAATAGGAGGAGTCATCAAGAGAACTATCACCATCCATGCCTTTAAAAACATATTCATTTTTAAAAAACTTAACATCTTGTGATACATAAAGCTTATCATTTTTATAATCATAACACCTATACCCCTTTTTGGTTATTCCATATCCTAGAAAGATGCATTCTATGGCCCGAGATGACAGTTTATCATCTTTATCATTATAAACAAAGCATTTACATACAGAAACACGCAATCTTGAATAGTTGGGAGAAACTTTAAAAAGTCTTTCTATAGGAGACATATTTTTTAAAATCGAGGAGGGCATCCGATTAATTAAATAGACTGCAATCATACTAGCTTCTACCTAAAAATTTTTAGGAACACCACTTGATAAAAGCAAAGTTCTTGTGGTTTTCAAAATATGTCTCTTACGTTCGGAAATACCATTTTGTTGAGAAGTCTTAGAGCAAGAAGCTTAATGTATAATTCTAAACGTATTAAGATGATTTTTAAAATCCTTTGACATAAACTCTCATCCTGAATCAAATCTAAAAATCTTGATTTCGGAATCAAATTGATTTTTTACAAGATTATGAAAGATAACAAAATTTTGAAAGACATCGGATTTTGCTTTTAAAAGATATACCCATGTATACCTAGTAAAGTCATCTATAAAAATAACATAATAGAAAATATATCCTTTAGACAAAACAGGTACCAGATCCCGTACATCCGAATGAACAATTTCGAATGACATGTGTTTTGTTTAGAAATGAAAGATGTTGAATTTTACCAAGAACACAATCTTTGAAGAAAAAGATTCCTTAGATTTCATTCCAAGAGGACATTGATACAATTTTTGAGCATTAAGATGTCCTAGTCTCTTGTGCCATAAAAGAGCATCATTTGTCAAAACATTAACATATCCTATACTATGCAAAAAGTCCATAATGTAAAGTTCGCCGTCTCTATGGCCACGACCAATCACCTTCTTTGAGAGGCGATCCTATACAATACATCCCGTGGATAAAAAGGTTACTACACAATTTTTATCTAAAATCTGAGATACAAAGATTAAGTTCAAATTTAGTTTTGGAACAACACTAATTTTGGAGATTTCAAAATTTTTATTTTGTAAATCGCCAATTTTATCTACATCTAATTTTGTTCCATCCGCTGTGTAAACAGAAGATGAAGATTTTTTAACACATGAGTTTAAAATTCTTTCATTAGAAGTCATATGAAATAAAGCACCCGAATCAAGAATCCAAGAAGTCATACCTTGAATTTTTTTTGTTGAAGAAGAGCAAATTGCACCAATTGTTGCTTTTTCCTTCGTTTGAGCCTAAAGTTGCTTCACCTTTTCTTAAAGTGCAAGGATAGATGATGAAGCATTTTCTTCCACTAAGGGCGCCTTTTTTTCAATTTAGGGCAATTTGGCCTTATGTGCCTGGCTTCTTTGCAATGATGGCAAATGACCTCCTTTCTTGCTTCACTTGTTCCTTCGTTTTTGAAATGGAGAGGACGATAAGCCTTCATATTTGCTCCGAGTTTAGATGCGGCAAGAGCGGTATCTTTTTGAAACCTAGCTTCATTCATTCTTTTTTTCGCCATTTGAAGATCGGTAAGAACCTCTTCTTTGGTAGGAAATGGGTTCCGATGAATAAGAGATGACGTAACTCCTTCGAATTTTTTTTGGAGACTTCGTAAGAATTGATATACAAAATCTTCATTGTCTTCACATTGTGTCTCATCAAGACATTGTGTACATTTCTTTCTATAACCATGTAGTTGGTTTCAAATATTGGAATATTCACCAAAGAAATCGTTTACCTCTTTATCTCCTTGTCTAAGAGAGACTAATTTGTGTCTTAATGCCATTTTATGAGCAACATCGCTTTGAATATGGAATTTTTTAAAGTATTCCCTTGCTTCTTTTACATTAGTGAAGTCGGCTAAAGTGTCCCTTGTATGCTAATTTATATTATTCATGAGCACCTATAGGACTGTTCGATGGCCTCCTTCATATTGTTCTTTTTGCTCAAGCATAGCATTAATGGAGGGTTCTACCTTTGAACCACTTATATAGCTCCATAATTTTTTTGAAATATAGATAATTTTCCATAAGCCGACCCCGTCTAGTATGGGAAAAGGCTTAGTTGTTGTATAGATAATTTTCCATAGTTTGGGCGCATGTTTTGTAGTTTGAAGGTGTTAAACGAAAATTAAATCCTTCATTTTCATTCATATTTCAAGGAGAAAAATAATTATAAAGAGGTAAACTTACAACAAAATCAAGAGCACTATCGGCATGCTTCCCGAGACGACAATCGGTGTTTTCACGATCGAAAATGGCTCTGATACCATGTAATGAAGATGATGCTCCAATATAATTGTGAAAGATCGATAAATAAATATCACCATAATGTAACTATCACAAAGCCTTAGAAAAGGCTATAGCCGAGTGCAACGAGGGCACACCAAAAGAATAATGAACACAAAGGAAATTGAATAAATAATTTTTATTGATTAGTTACGAAAAGCTTGAAGTTTACAAGAAGGTTTAAGAAGTATTTATAGAAAAGAAGTAGAAGTAAGGGAGAGAGAACAAGAAGAAGATGAAGAGGGGGCTGGCTGTGGCCAGTCCCAACGACTATCCAACTAGCTAGTGGCCCTAGCCCTGACGGCCCAATGGGCCAGGGCCGGGCCCTAGTGGCCCTTTTTCTAAGAGGAATATGCTCTTGAAATGATTAAGCATTGTTATTGCTTTTACCTAGTTAGTTTTGCAAGTTTTGAATTTTAAGTATCTCATTCCTAACTTGAGGGGGAGGTGAAGAATATGATAATTTAATATTTTTAGTAATTATGTAAATTTTAGATATTATTATAATAGTTCTTATTACTAAGGGCATTTTAGTCAGTTTATGTTTAACAATCCACTATATAAGGACTGAAAAACTTGTTTTAGGTTAAGGATTCTCATTAATAGAGAGAGAGGAGGGGGGGCAACCTCCATTGAAGGGTCAGCCCCCTCTTCCAATCTCTACAATTTTTTCTTCATATTCTTTTCTATTTTTTTCTCATGATTCGCTGTGTTTCCTTGCGAATTTCAACACATATATATATGAGAAATAGCAGTTGCATCTCCTTCCATGACTCTAACTTAGTAGTTATTCACTCAAGGCGTAAACTTCCTTGAATCTTTATTAGTTGCGACATTAGACTCTTAAGCTCTTAGCAACTTGAAGGCATGTATACTCCTAGTTGGAGGACACCCATGTCGCCTACACTGAATTTGTTTACAAATATTGCGCAGAGAATTTCAGCGCCAAGCTTCTGTAGCTTTTCCTCTACTTATCTCCAACTGTTTCCAGACTTGTCACTCTTCGAATGGTGTTGTTATATAACCTGCTGAAATATATCAATAAGATGCAATAGAGAGGAATGAGTGCCACAACTTGCTCTTTTGCAAGGTGTGGTCAAACTGTCAAAGTACTGTTGAAGAAAAACATTTTTATTCATCTTCAATCATCGGTATGCAATACGTAGATGATATTTAAAAGACTAGTTTTGTTAACTGCCTTAATAATAAAGTCAGCTCATCGGTCTTCATATTTGACATAAATCAACTGAAACACTTTGTTAGCTACTTTCTCTCTCATTAAGTGACAATCAATCTCAATGCATTTTTTCCTTTTATGATAAATAGGATTGGAAGCAATCAATATGACAACTTTATTGTCATAGTAATATAAATGGAATATCTTGTTTCCTTATATAATTCTTTCATAAGAGGTTTCAACCAGAGTCCTTCACACATTCCTTGAGCAATGGCTATATACCTTGTCTTTGAACTTGATCTTGCTATCACAATTTGTTTTTTGCTCTTTCATGAAAAAATATTTCCACGTATCAATATAAGATACCTAGAAGTAGATTTTGTGTCATCAAGAGAGCGACCCAATCAACATATGAAAATACTTTGATCTTAAGGTGATCCTTATTAACATATAAAATTCCATAACTATGAATAGTTTTTAAATATTGTAATATATGATACACAACCTGCGTATGAGATTTTGATGGGGCATGCATAAATCTACTCACTATTCCCGTGACATAAGCAATATGAGGACGAGTAATGGTAAGATAAATCAAATTTTCACTAATCATTGATACCTGCTTATGAGGAAACTTTATGATGTTTTGCTTTTTGGCAAACATCACACTGGATGACTATATTATTGAGTTCATGAAAAATCTTAGGGACTATATTTCTAATCTTAGACAATAGGAGATGACTCAAATGATTATGCCATAGCTTGATCTCTTCTTTTGTTGATGTCACAACTGAATATGTGCTTATTAATGTCTTAGGTAGAGATTATTCATGGATGTAGAGCTATTTTCTCAACTTTAGATTGTAAAACACATCCTGGAGAGAAGGTTATTGAATAATTTAGATTTTTGGTCAAAGAAGAAAGCTAGGAACATGAAGGATCAAGGTTAAATTAAAGCTAGTAGTTTTCACACTTCCTTTTCCAATCATTGATGTTTGAAAACCGTTAGCTAGTTTAATTGACTCGGTTATGAAGAAATTGGTAATCAGATAGACAATCCTTGTCTCCAATCAGTAGCACTAGAATTTACAACCCATACTCTATAAGAGGTAGAATTACGAGAACACTATAAATGAGGAATGAGCCATCATGACTTAAGACTCTTAAGCGGATGTCTGCTCTCCAAGTCGTGACTTTAACCCTTCATGCATTTCATCAACTTAGTTATGTTATTTGTATCATGACTCTCTAATGGTTTCTCTAAGGCATTGGTATGATATGCCTTATTCTTAAAACTTAGTAGGCTTACCAATTAAATCCCAGCATTGCTTCCTTGTGTATCGACTCTTATCGCAGTAGAAACATTTTAATTTTTCTTTCTCGTCGTTGGATAGAATACCACAACTTCTTCCATGATTACCATAGCCTCCTCTACCTCTAGCTTATTGTTTCTGATTTCTTCTAAAGAATGTTGTCTTTTATGTATTCATAACATCGTGTTCAAGTCCCTTTCTTTCTTCTCTGAGAAGTAGTGAATATATAGTATTTCCTCATAGTCAGAGGATACTCCCTATAACATATCAAAGACTTTTCATTTTTTTGCGTCTTCATTTAGTTCATTTGCGCATGCAACACATTTGGTGTGTGTAAAAAATTGCAATTCATCGCATAGGCCTCGCAACTCTATATAATATTCACGTATCCTTCGATTTCCTTGTTTGTATTTTTTTATTTTCTCTAATATCTCATATTCTTTGGCCATATTTTTTTCTCTTCAAATAGGCCTCTGAAACAACCTTTCATATTTATGTAGTTGATTCTAAGTCATTGATGGTAGCAACCACGATGATATCAATGCATCTTCTTTCCTCTATTTTAAATAAGGGGTTGCTCTCATCAAGTCGTGTTTCTCTTGTGAGATAGTTTCATCTTTTAGCAACAATAGCTAATTCAATTTATCTTACCCATTTGATATTGATAATCTGAAAAGCCTTTATTTTTTGTCATGATTGTCCTTCGGAGAATTGATAAGAAGTTTTTATTCCCTTACCTTTATCGGTCGTTATAATCTTTTTTGCCCTTTGATTCTTAATAAGGAGACCCACGACTGTCCAACTACACCTCAAAAGACGACATCTATTGAGCCTTTTGCCGCATGAGTACAGAAACTTCACCACAAAATCTCACTTTTCTGAAACTTTCGTGGGCTTTTAAAAGCTCACTTTTATTCATTTTCAATCATCGGTACGCTACTTACAGCACATACTTAAAGATTTTTATAATTTAAAAGACTAAACTGCCCTAGACTGATTAACAAATATTAAGCATGTCTGATATGGATGATATGAACAAATTTGCATCTCTTCTCAACAACAACAACAACAACTAAGCCTTTTTCCATCTAGACGGGGTCGGCTACATGGATTCTTTGTTTCCACAGATCCCTATCGTGTGCCATGTTAGCGTTAACTCACAATAAGCTAGGTCATTCTTTATTGTTTCTTTCCATCACTTTTGTGGTCGTCCTCTATCTCTTTTAATACTTTTCAAATTTAGTTTTTCATACCTTCTTACAGGTTCTTCTTTTGATCTTCTTTTTGTATGTCCAAACCATCTTAAATGATATTCTCTCATTTTATCCTCTATTGGTGCCACTCCTAATTTGTTTCTAATAATCTCATTATGTATACGGTCTTTTCTTGTATGACCACTCATCCATCTCAACATCTTCATTTCTGTCACAAACATCTTTTGTACATGTTGATGATTAACTGCCCAACACTCAGAACCATAAAATATAGCAGGTCTAATTGTTGCTCTATAATATTTACCTTTTACATTTAATGGTATCTTCTTATCACAAAGAATACCAGATGCTCCTCTCCATTTTAACATACCAACATTAATTCTACGTGTAACATTTCCATTAATTCTTCCATCACTCTGAAAAATTGATCATTGGTATTTAAAACTTTTCTTTTGAGGGATGCAATGTGTGCCAATTTTAATTTCTATGTCCTCTAAAGTAACCAAATGATCAAACTTACATTCCATATATTCTGTCTTTGATCTACTAAGTCGGAAGCCTTTACTTTCTAATGTTTCCTTCTATGGTTCCAATTTTCTATTAACTTTTTCCTTAGACTCCTCCACTAACACAATGTCATCTGCAAATAACATACACCAAGGTACTTCATCTTGAATATGTTTTGTTAACTCATCAATCACCATTATAAATAAGTATGGACTTAAAGTTGATCCTTGATGTAACCCAATATTAACTTCAAAGAAGTCTGTCATTCCTTCCAACATGAGCTTCATTGCTCATTGCTGTAATGACATTTTACCTGTTAAATATGTCATGGTATGGTGGAGCCGTTTGTCTTGCAGTGGTTGGATAATGATCCTCATAGAACAACTGGCCTGTTACAGAAGATGCCTTATACTTCATACGCAACACTTTCTACTTATCCTTGGGTCTAATTTGGATCTTGCATTTGTTCATAGATCCTGCCAAGTCTTTATAACCACGTTCTATCCTTCTGAGATGGGAGTGATGTAACAACATATTGGTCCACTCATTTCTTGAACCTATGCCTGTTTAGGAACTAAGTTACTTTTCTTAAAATCACTTGACACAACACAAATAGGACCAATGCATGTTTGAGTTGGTTTATCACTACATCCAATTAATGGAATGTGCTTACAACAATTTCAGGATTGTACGGGAGCTAAATCACAACTTCCGGAAGGCTACAGAAATCATAAGAACCACATTCAAATTTCCTATTAAGTCAGACCATGTTGCTGTGAAGATATTGTATGCTGGTGTAAATGCAAGCGATGTATGTCTCTGCAATCTGTGTATGGTTTGATTGTTCTTTTAGTTCTTGCATCCAAAAGATTGTACAAGCTATGTTTACTTACTGAATGACTCTTGACGTGTGGGGATATTATCAACAGGTAAATTTTAGTTCTGGGCGTTATTTTAGTGGTAAGGACAAGACCGCAATTGCACTTCCATTTGATGCAGGTTTCGAGGTGTGTTTGAATCCTTATAGCTCTTTCTGATAATTAGATAAATGGTGTGCTAGTATTCCTTAAAGTTTCTCTTTGCTGCTCGATGGAGTTCTGTCTGAAGTAATCTTGCTGGGAATGCTTTTTCTTTGATTTCCTTCCTACAGTGTCTGATATCTGCTATTTTCTGATGAAGTGTCTGAGTCTTTAAATATGAAAGTGATCTCTTTTCCAATTTCAGGCTGTTGGGATAGTTGCAGCTACTGGAGATATGGTCAAAGACATTAGAGTAGGCACTCCTGTTGCTGTTATGGCCTATGGATCTTATGCTGAATTTACCTTGGTATGCTTTCCGTTATGACTCCAAAGGTTCATTCATTCTCAGAATGTATTTCATTTACTTGGTTAGCTATCGCCTGGCTGACAAGTCTCACTAGAAATGTACATCCTGCAGGTCCCTGCAAAACATGTAATGCCCGTGCCAAAGCCTGATCCAGAAATTGTGGCCATGCTTACTTCAGGACTAACAGCATCTATTGCCTTAGAACAGGTTTATTACTTCCGAAACTGGTTGGCCTTTCTCTTTACTTGTTCTAAAATATCTCCAGCTAAGGACCAGTTTTTAGATGTTCTCTTGTACCAACAATGACCATCTTGTACCAACAACCCATAATTGCCGCTTATTAGGGAGAATTATAAGTGTTATGTATATATAGTCGAGCATCATCAGAATAGAGCTTATATAAATTACAAAGGATTACAAAGCCCCTTACTGTACTATATTTGTGATAGCATACAGATGAGCACAAAGTTGATAAATATATAACATGGTCTAACCTACTCAAACTCAAGCTGGTATACTAGGGGTGTTCAAAACTTCAAAGTACTGGGGCAATCCAATTAGACCCATTAAACAATCCAAACTGGTCTCTTTTGATTTGCAACTTTTTATGTTCTTCATGGTTTGAAGTCTGAAATCGTATCAATATAACCAAGCCAATTATATGTATATATATATTAGAAATACTAACATCCTTTCGGATGACATACTATAAGATCTTGACTATTTGATCACAAGAGATAAAAGGTTGAGATGAAAGCAAAAAGTATCTTATATTTGTCTTGTATCTTCCACGAGAAAGTTACTTCTCTTTAATATCAGCTGTTTAGCTCTCACGATCAAACAATTGAGATGTGGGAGTATGCTATCCAGGAGGACTCTAGCATATATGCATTTATAAAACTTTCCATCCTTTGCAATAAGCATGCTTTTTAATCATAATATTGCTATCGAAATAACAAAGAAAGAAACACAACTAAATGATCTTCCTAGTGAGCCATGATTTAAAGTTGTACCTTTGTCATAGACATTGCAATCATTTGCTGATTCTTATTCTATCATGAGAAGTAGATGTCTATAACAACAACTATCACAACTAAGCTTTTTCCCAATCATGTGCCATGCAAATGATTAACTCAATAAACGCTAGATCATTCTTTATTATTTCTTTTCAATTTTTTTGGTGGTCTTCTACTTTTAATATTTTCACCATCTAGTTTCTCATACCTTCTTACCTTTGATCATCTTTTCATGTGTCCAAACCATCTTAAATAATTTTCTCTCGTTTTGTGATCTATTGGTGTCACTTTGAATTTGTTTATGATAACCGCATTAGAAATAGTATCTTTTGTTATGTGACCACATATCTATCCCAATATCTTTGTTTCTGCCATGAAGATGATTAGCTATTCAATACTCACAACCATATAACATAGCGGGACTAATTGCTACTCTATAATGTTTACCTTTCAACTTTAATGGTATCTTCTTGTCACATGAAATACGTGATGCATTTCCATCTATTAATTGACGTGTATTATTTATGTATAATATCTTCATCAATTCTTCCATTGTTTTGAAAAACTAATTCTAAGTATTTAAAACTTTCCTTTTTAGGGATACAATGTGTGTCAATCTTAATTTTCATGTCATCAGAGTAACCAAATGATCAAACCTATATTTCATATATTCTTCATTTTTACTAAGTCAGAAGCCTTTATTTTCTAATGTTTTTGTCCATGTTTCCAATTTCTTGTTAAGTTTTTCCTTAAACTCATCCACTAATACAATGTCATATGCAAATAATTTATGTCAAGCTACTTCATCTTGAGGGTGCTTTAGTAACTCAATAGTAATCAAGGTAAATTAATATGGACTTAAAGTTAATCATTGATATAGTCTAATATTAACTTGGTAACTCATCCACTATCATACATGTCTTGATATACGTTTCTTTTCCAAGGTTCTTCAAATAATATCTCTTGGTACCTTATCATGATTTTTTTAAATCAGTAAAAATCATGTTAGTTTGATCATTTGGTTACTTTAGAGGACATAAAAATTAAAATTGGCACACATTGCATCTCTCGAAAGGAAAGTTTTAAATACCTAGGGTCAATTTTTCAAAGTGAAAGAATTAATGGAGATGTTATGGCTAGAATTAATGTTGTTTGGTTAAAATGGAGAGGAGCATCAGGTATTCTTTGTGATAAGAAGATACCATTAAAGTTAAAAGGTAAATATTATAGAGCAGCAATTAGGCCTGCCATGTTTTATGGTTGTGAGTGTTGGGCAGTTAATCATCAACATGTACAAAAGATGTCTGATAGAAACGAAGATGTTGAGATGGATGAGTGGTCATACAAGAAAAGACCGTATATATAATGAGGTTATTAGAAATAAATTATGTGGCACCAATAGAGGATAAAATGAGAATACTGTTTAAGGTGGTTTGAACATATAGAAAGAAGAACCTGTAAGAAGGTATGAAAAACTAGATTTTGAAAGTATTAAAAGAGGTAGAGGACGACCATAAAAGTGTTGGAAAGAAACAATAAAGAATGATCTAGCTTATTGTGAGTTAACTACTAACATGGCACATGATAGGACTCTGTGGAAACAAAGAATCCATTTAGCCAACCCCATCTAGTATGGGAAAAGGCATAGTTGTTTATAGTAAATATCATGTTAAAGCTCTTCCCTTTTAGAGTAAAATGTTTTATAAGATGTCTAAATAGGTAAATAATCTGAATAGTAGATCTCCTTGGATGAATTCAAATTGGTTCTCTATTTTACTTGATGCTTGTCTTAACTTGTGTTCAATAATTCTTTCCTATAATTTTATACTATAACTCATCAACTTTATGCCTCAATAATTCTCATAATTTTTAATGTCTCCCTTGTTCTTCTGTATGAGTATAACTATACTATTTCTCAATTCCTTAGGCATCTTTTGGCTTCTTCATATTTCACCAAATAATCTTATAAGCCAAATGATATCCATCGCTTTTAGTTTTTCCATACTTTTATAGGAATATTGTCTCGTCCTACTGGTATTTCAACCTTTATCAGTTTAAGAGCCTCTTTGATTTCATTCCTTCGAATACGTCGTAGAAATTATGTTTGATATACCCTTCTCAGTTGGTTAACTATCCTAAGCTAATACTAATACTTATATTTTCATAAAAAAACAACAAACATCAACTAAGCCTTTTCCCATACTAGACGGGGTCAGCTACATGGATTCTTTATTTTCATAGAGGGTCAGCTACATGGATTCTTTATTTCCACATAGCTCTGCCATGTTTGCAGTTAACTCACAATAAGTTATATCATTCTTTATTGTTTCTTTTCAACACTTTTGTGGTCGTCCTCTATCTCTTTTAATACTCTCAAAATCTAGTTTTTCATACCTTCTTATAGGTTCTTCTTTAAATCTTCTTTCTATATGTCCAAACCATCTTAAATGATATTCTCTCATTTTATCCTCTATTGGTGTTACTCCTAATTTGTTTTTAATAACCTCATTATATATATGGTCTTTTCTTCTATGACCACTCGTCTATCTCAACATCTTCATTTCTGTCATAGACATCTTTTGTACATGGTGATGATTAACTGCCCAACACCGAGAACCATAAAACATGGTAGGTCTAATTGCTGCTCTATAATATTTACCTTTTAACTTTAATGACACAAAGAATACATGATGCTCCTCTCCATTTTAACCAACAACAACAACAACTAAGCCTTTTCTCGTACTAGACGGGGTCGGCTACATCGATTCTTTGTTTCCACAGATCCCTATCGTGTGCCATGTTAGCAGTTAACTCACAATAAGCTAGATCATTCTTTATTCTTTCTTTTCAACACTTTTGTGGTCATCCTCTAACTCTTTTAATACTTTCGAAATTTAGTTTTTCATACCTTCTTACAGGTTCTTCTTTTGATCTTCTTTTTGTATGTCCAAACCATCTTAAACGATATTCTCTCATTTTATCCTCTATTGGTGCCACTCCTAATTTGTTTCTAATAATCTCATTATGTATACGGTCTTTTCTTGTATGACCACTCATCCATCTCAACATCTTCATTTCTGTCACAGACATCTTTTGTACATGTTGATGATTAACTGCCCAACACTCATAACCATAAAATATAGCAGGTCTAATTGTTGCTCTATAATATTTACCTTTTACATTTAATGGTATCTTCTTATCACAAAGAATACCAGATGCTCCTCTCTATTTTAACCAACCAACATTAATTCTATGTGTAACATCTCCATCAATTCTTCCATCACTCTAAAAAATTAACCCTAGGTATTTAAAACTTTCCTTTTGGGGAATGCAATGTGTGCCAATTTTAATTTCTATGTCCTCTGAAGTAGCCAAATGATTAAACTTACATTCCATATATTTTGTCTTTGTTCTACTAAGTCGGAGGCCTTTGCTTTCTAATGTTTCTCTCCATAGTTCCAATTTTCTATTAACTTTTTCCTTAGACTCCTCCACTAATACAATGTCATCTGCAAATAACATACACCAAGGTACTTCATCTTGAATATGTTTTGTTAACTCATCCATCACCATTATAAATAAGTATGGACTTAAAGTTGATCCTTGATGTAACCCAATATTAACTTCAAAGAAGTCTGTCGTTCCTTCACGAGTCCTCACACATGTTTTTGCATTATTATACATGTCTCTTATAAGGTTAATTTATGTCAATGAGATACCTCTTTTTTTCCAAAGTTTTCTATAGAATCTCCCGCGGTACTCTATCATAAGCTTTTTCTAGATCAATAAATATCATGTAAAGGTCTTTTTTTTTTGTCTAAAATATTTGATAAGACGTCTCAAAAGGTGAATCGCTTCAACAGTAGATCTGCCTGGCATGAATCCAAATTGGTTCTCTGTTGTACTTGATACTTGTCTTAACCTATGTTCGATAATTCTTTCCCACAATTTCATAGTATGGCTCATTAACTTGATACCTCGATAATTCGCCCAATTTTGAATGTCTCCCTTGTTCTTTATATATGGGTATAAGTGTACTTGCTCTCCATTCCTCGGGCATCTTTTGCTTTTTTCATATTTCATTAAATAGTGTTGTGAGCCAAGTGATTCCTATTTCTCCTTTTTGTATTGGCTATAAAACGATTGTCATAGAAAAATTAAAAAATTTCTTACCTTTTTGTATCCCCAAAGCCATAGTCTTCGTGAATACCTTGATATCCTAATGTTTATTTACCTACGTATCTATTTATATCTCTTCGTAGACAAATCATCTCTTTTTGTAAAATTCTTTGAATTACCTTCATAGCAAAATTCAAATGTTTGTTATGTATTTTATATCTCCAAAGCCATAGTTTGCATGAATACCTTATATCTTAATGTTTATTTACTCATGTATGCATTTAGATTCTCTTCCTTAACAAATAATCTCTCTTTGTGAAATTATTTGAATTACCTGCTCTAAGTCTTCTCAAAATGCCTTTTTATATTTTCTTCCAGTTCTATTTAGGATAAATAAGCACAAACTATACTCAAAGCTTCTGCTTCTAACTCTAATTTTACGGTCATAATTCGATCGCCATGTTATTGTATGTTTAAATCCTTATTTACAGCAATACCACCTTCATTTCAATCATTTTCTTTTTTAACTGTCATAATTTTAAGTCTATGTTTTCTTTCTCCTTAGTGTAAGAATGACACTTTAAAGTGTCTACGCGATCACAAACCGACAAAGAGCTCAAGCATCAAGTTTTTTATGATCAAATAATCAAAACAAGTCGAATACACTCAAAGAGAAACAAATATTCAAACTATTATCAAAACATCATGTTATTGATGTATAAGAATGCTAGAGAGGAGGAATATACAACAATAAGTGGAGATGGATTAGAAGGGGGGATTACCCAATGGCTACTTGAACTAGCCGTTGGGGGCGAGCAACTGCCCCCCCCCCCCCCACGGCTAGTTTGGGCTAGTACATCTAACTGGCCCTAGTGTAAATAATTGTTGATAACTGAAGGTTGAATCACCAAAGTTGCAAATCGTCAAAACGTCAAGATATCAAACCATCCAAAAATGGATGTCTCAAGTCAAGAGTACAAGAGTAAAGAGAGACAAACAATAAATCAAAGGTTGTGCTAGATAGCATACTTTATTGATATAAAGATGGAGTATTTATAGAGGATTATACACAACAAAGAGGGTAGAAAAAGAGCAACAAAGATAGCAAGTACTGGCCAGGCCATAGCCATAGGCCAGCATGCTGTTGGCCTCCAACGGTTATGGCAGCGTGGGCCCTAGTGGCCCGTGCCATGCACAGAAAGTGCATGGGCCCTAATGGCCCATACTACCTATTATAATTAATACCCCTCTCAAACATACGGTGTATATACTGAAAGTTTGTCCAACAAGAACATAAATCAAATACAATTCAATTCTTGTGTTTCTTTGTAACAAGAATTTCCATATAAATAGTATCCAAGTTGCCACAACTTCCTTTGAAACAACTCCAGATCATCTTTCCTCAATCAAGATATCAATTCTATTTTCATCCTTCATTACGAGTAACATGGTTCCTAAAATACCAGAATAACGGGATCAATTTTACTACCTCAAAACAAATCGAACCCAACCAACATCACAAAAAGTACAACACTCATAGAATTCACATGGCAAACCCATAATGGTAGCCAATATCTTAATAAGTAAACAAGCCAAACAAAATCCACATATAAAGAAGCAACGATTAGCTCAGTACCCAATCTACATTAAACCAATTTTCAAGCATGAAAGGGCAAAGCTATTCCAACCCTTATCAAATCACTCAAACGCCAAAACTCAAACAGAACGACAGAAGAAAAACTAATACCCATATAGATGCATTGCACATTTACAATCGCAAAATAGATTATTAGGAAACTGTAAACCATCCCCAAAATAAAAACCCAGAAAACGAGAAATTGAGTTAGGATAGATCACCAAGACCCTCAATTCCCATCTTATAATCATGAAAAATTTATAATCAACAACACAAAATGAGCAGGTGGGTGCAACCAGAACAACAACAACAACTAAGCCTTTTCCCATACTAGACGGGGTCGGCTACATGGATTCATTGTTTCCACAGATCCCTATCGTGTGCCATGTTAGCAGTTAACTCCCAATAAGCTAGATCATTCTTTATTGTTTCTTTCCAACACTTTTGTGGTCGTCCTCTACCTCTTTTAATACTTTCCAAATTTAGTTTTTCTAACCTTCTTAAAGGTTCTTCTTTTGATCTTCTTTCTATATGTCCAAACCATCTTAAACGATGTTCTCTCATTTTATCCTCTATTGGTGTCACTCCTAATTTGTTTCTAATAACCTCATTATGTATACGGTCTTTTCTTGTATGACCACTCATCCATTTCAACATCTTCATTTCTGTCACAGATATCTTTTGTACATGTTGATAATTAACTGCCCAACACTCAGAACCATAAAACATGGTAGGCCTAATTGCTGCTCTATAATATTTACCTTTTAATTTTAATGGTATCTTCTTATCACAAAGAATACCTGATGCTCATCTCCATTTTAACCAACCAGCATTAATTCTATGTGTAACATCTCCATAAATTCTTCCATCACTTTGAAAAATTGATCCTAGGTATTTAAAACTTTTCTTTTGAGGGATGCAATGTGTGCCAATTTTAATTTCTATGTCCTCTGAAGTAGCCAAATGATCAAACTTACATTCCATATATTCTGTCTTTGTTCTACTAAGTTGGAGGCCTTTGTTTTCTAATGTTTCTCTCCATAGTTCCAATTTTCTATTAACTTTTTCCTTAGACTCCTCCACTAATACAATGTCATCTGCAAATAACATACACCAAGGTACTTCATCTTGAATATGTTTTGTTAACTCATCCATCACCATTATAAATAAGTATGGACTTAAAGTTGATCCTTGATGTAACCCAATATTAACTTCAAAGAAGTCTGTCGTTCCTTCATGAGTCCTCACACATGTTTTTGCACCATCATACATGTCTCTTATAAGGTTAATATATGTCAACGGGATACCTCTTTTTTCTAAAGTTTTCCAAAGAACCTCCCTCGGTACTCTATCATAAGCTTTTTCTAGATCAATAAATATCATGTGAAGGTCTTTCTTTTTTGCTCTAAAATGTTCCATAAGACGTCTCAAACGGTGAATCGCTTCAATAGTAGATCTACCTGGCATAAATCCAAATTGGTTCTCTGTTGTACTTCATACTTGTCTTAACCTACGTTAGATAATTCTTTCCCATAATTTCATAGTATGACTCATTAACTTGATACCTCGATAATTCGCACAATTTTGAATGTCTCCCTTGTTCTTATATACGGGTATAAGTGTACTTGCTCTCCATTCCTCGGGCATCTTTTGGTTTTTCCATATTTCATTAAATAGTCTTGTGAGCCAAGTGATTCCTATTTCTCCTAGTATTTTCCAAACTTCTATAGGAATATTATCTGGTCCTACCGATTTACCACTCTTCATATGTTTAAGAGCCTCTTTGACTTCATTCTTTTGAATACGTCGGTAGAAATTGTGGTTTATATACTTTTATGACTTGGCTAAATCTCCTAAACTAATACTAACATCTTTATTTTCATTAAAAAATGTATAAAAATAGTTTTTCCATCTATTTCTTATATCATCATTTGCCACTAGAATTTTTTCATCCTCGTCTCTTATGCATCTAACATAATTAAGATCTTTAGTTTTCTTATCTCTAGCCCTAGCTATCCTAAAAATATCTCTTTCACCCTCTTTTGAGTTGAGTTTTTTATATAAGTCCTCCCAAATCTTAGCTTTTGCTTCACTAACGGCCTTTTTTGGTTCCTTCTTTGCTTTCTTATAAGCTTCTAAAGTTTCACTAGTTTTCTTAGTATAATGTAATTTGTAACATGCCCTCTTTGCCTTGATTTTATTTTGTACTACTTCACTCCACCACCAAGCTTTTTGTGCCAGTACAACTCCCTTAGATACCCCTAACACATCTTTCGCCACTTTCCTAATATGTATAGCCATATTGTTCCACATATCAGAGGGTGTGCCAACATAATTCCAAACATCTCCTTGAAGGACTTTCTGTTTAAATATATCTTCTTTCTCGCTTTTAAGGTTCCACCATTTAGTCCGAATAGCTCGATGCACTATTTTCTTCTTTGTCCATTTCTTTATTTGTAAATCCATAACTAAAAGTCGATGCTGGGTGGTTAAGCTTTCTCCTGGAATTACCTTACAATCTTTACAACATGCTCTATCTTTTTTTCTACAAATAAAGTAATCAATTTGTGTTTGTGATAAGCCACTCTTATAAGTAATTAAATGTTCATCTCATTTTTTGAAGATTGTATTGACTATAAAGAGATCAAATGACATAGCAAAATTTAAAATCTCCCTACCTTCCTCGTTTATATCCCCATAACCAAAGTTTCCATGAATCCCTTGATATCCTAATGCCTCTTTACCGACATGTCCATTTAAATCTCCTCCTAAACAAATCATCTCCCTTTGTGGAATCTTTTGAAACACCTTATCTAACTCTTCCCAAAAAACTATCTTTATACAATCTTCTAGTCCTACTTGGGGAGCGTAAGCACAAACTATATTCAAAACCTCTACTCCTAACACTAATTTCAATATCATGATTCGGTCACCATATTGTTGTATGTCTACTACACTCTCCTTTAAATCTTTATTTATGATAATACCAACTCCGTTTCGAGCCTTTTCTTTACCTGAGTACCATAATTTAAAACCTGTATCCTCTATCTCCTTTGCTTTTTCTCCAACCCATTTTGTCTCTTGTAAACATATAATATGAATCTTTCTCCGAATCATAGTATCTACCACCTCCATTAGCTTACCCGATAATGTTCCGATATTCCAAGAACCAATACGAATCTTATTATCTAGGACTAGCTTCCTTACCCCTCGCATCCGTCATAATCAAAATGCGGAGACCCTCTCTGCAAATTATTCACTACATTCGGGCGGCAATGTAGCGGGACTAACTTCTTTACCCACATCCGTCCTTGGTGTGGGAACCCTCTCTACAATTGATTCACTACATTCGGGCGAAAATATAGTGGCCCTTCTTTACTTATTACTGTATTCGGGCTCTGCAACACGTTGCTAGGTAGTGACACCCCAAAGCAATGCTCATAATTTTTGTAATTCATGTTATAAAATCCGACGAAGTTTTACGCTGGCTGTCGGAAGCCTAACACAACCCTCCTCAAATATTAACAAAACAAATATAAGACCAACTAGTCAAACCTAAATACCTTCAAACCGGGAAATTTTGAAATAAAAGGTCATGCCAAGAGGACCCCAAAATTATAAAAGAAAGATATCGAAAACACAAAAGTTGAATACACGGACAAACAAACAATCAAAACCAACAAAGAACAATTAGCACTAAATCTAAGGGACCTAAAAGATCAAAACATAGTGATTTCTTCAAAATCAAGTAATTATTCAATGACCATTTCAAAATTTTCTAATAAACATGTTTTAAGAAATCTTAAGGAACCATATTTTCACCAAAACAAATTAGGATTTGTCATATAAAGGGGAGATAAACCAATAAACCATCCTTAAGCCAAAAATATATCGCATAATATTCTTATAACAACCATGAACTAAAATTTTCAAGGGACAACGACTATCAAGATCCATAGCAAAAGAAATATCATTGAGTTTTTGTTTTTTTGTATTATAACTTTATACGTCATGAGTTTTCGAGTAAAGCAGACAAATGCAACTATCCAAACCATGAAAAGAAAGCAAATTTCTACAGAAAATGAAGAAATGCAACGTAACGTGAATGAGCCAAGTAATGGTTAAATATATGAGCTTGCCCACTAGCTTCTGATATTTATGGATGTCTTTGAACTCTTCACTGTCTCCATTAAAAAAATTCTGATTTACCTCCATTGGAATGTCACTAAGTTTACATTCAAGCATTTGAGTTTCTTCAAGGAGATCCATTAGGTATTTTCGTTGAGTCAAGTAGATACCTTTGTCATAGTAAAGAACTTTTATTCCCAAGAAATAATGAAGTCTACCCAGATCCTTAATGTCAAATAATTTATGAAGGCTCATTTTCAACTTTGATATTTCTTCAAGGTCATCTCCTGTAACAGTAATGTCATCAACATAAACTGCGAGGATCGATATCTTTGTCTTTTTCTTGAAGAATATTATATGATCGTTGAGACTCCTGCAGTATCCCAAACTACACACTACTTTGCTGAATTTATCAAACCAAGCTCTGGGTGACTGTTTCAACCTATATATCGCTTTATTGAGTTTACATACTCTATTGGAAGATGACAAATTACTGGGCAGTCCTGGAGGTAGTTCCATGTATACTTCTTCATTTAAGTCTCCCTGTAAGAAAGCATTCTTAACATCCAATTGCCTTAGGTCCCATCCCAAATTTGCTGTCATACTAAGAAGTATTCTGATTGATGTAAGTTTAGCCACAGGTGCAAAGGTTTCTGTATAATCAATGTCATATGACTTACTGTATCCTTTAGCAACCAATCTAGCTTTATATCTCTCCACTGTTCCATCTGCCTTATATTTAATAGTAAACACCCATTTGCATCCTACTGTATGCCTATCAGAAGGCAACTGTGTGATGGTCCATGTAATGTTTTTAACCAGTGCATTCAATTCTTCTTCAATTGCAGCTTTCCATAAGGGGCACTTGATTGCTTCTTTAAACTTTGAAGGAATCTTTTATTTTGCAACATTCATAATGAATGTTTGATAACTCTGAGAAGTATTGACATATGAAACATAATTAGAAATTAGATATCTTGTACATGCATGCTTACCTTTGCGAACAGCAATAGGAATCTCTAGGTCACTGTCTACTTACCCTCGAGGATCTGATTCAGGGGAAATCGCTTTAGTACATGGTGCTTCTTGAGTGTACACAATCTTCCGATGTCCTTTCTTATACATCAGAATCTCTTTGGATTGTTGTTTGGTCTCATTCGGGCTCTCAACAAGCTCATGATACTCCCCCTCACTAGGAACTAGTGGTAGGACACAGCTAGGAGTGGGAGTAGAGGCTGGTATAGGAGAATAATAAGGGGTAAATTCAAAGAAAGTAACATTCATGGAAACATAGAGTTTGTGAAGCAATGGGTCATAACATTTATATCCTTTTTGAGAGGTCGAGTAGCCCAGAAAAATACACTTATCGGACTTGGCATCAAGTTTATCACGATTAGGAAGAGAAATATAAACAAAACAGGTATACCCAAAGATACGAGGTATAAGATGGAATGGTTTGGAGGCTGTATTAAGAGTATGAATAGGACTCTCCCCCTGAAGAGTATCACTGGGCATGTGATTTATGAGATAAATAGCGATAAGGACAACTTCTCCCCAATAGAATTTGAGAACATTACTCTGAAGTAGAAGGGTTCTGGCAACTTCCAGAATATGACGATTCTTCCGTTCAGCTAGACCATTCTGTTGGGGTGTGTATGGACAGGTAGTCTGATGAACAATGCCATGGGTTTGGAGATAAGTGGCTAACTGAGTCCCAACGTATTCGCCCCCATTATTTGACCGAAGAATTTTAACAGTGGCATTGAATTGAATATAAATAAATTTATGCACAAGGGGAAAAATAGATGCAACTTCAGACTTCGATTTCATTAAGTAAACGATGGTAAGGCGAGTACAATCATCAATGAAGGATACAAAATACTTATGACCAAACAAAGAGGTGACTGGACTAGGACCCCATACATCTGAGTGAATAAGTTCAAAAGGCTGAGATCTGCGAGAATCACTCAAAGGATAAGATGCTCGTTGGTGTTTCCCAAGTTGACAGACTTCACATTCAAATGAAAATTTATTGGACTGGACTCGAAAACGAGGAACAACATAGGGAATTTTGAACACTGGAAGATGACCTAGACGATAATGCCAAAGACGTTGAGCTGTATCCGGAGAAGGTGGGGCAGAAACATTGTAGGAGGTGGAAGGCTAAGATGAGTCTTCAAGAATGTATAATCCTTTCTGGAATTTACCATGTCCAAAGATTTTTCTCGTCTTCAGATCCTGAAATACACAACCAGTAGGATGAAAAGTCACACAACAATTCAATGTACGAGTTAAAGAGCTGACAGAAAGAAGATTGAGTGGAAAACTGGGAACATGATAGATGGATGATAAATCTGAAAGACAAGTAGATGCAATGCCCTGTCCAATCATATAAGTGAAGGAACCATCTGCCAATTTAATGGGTGCCTTATATGTAAGAGTCTTGTAAGTTGCAAAGGATGAGGAGTCTCCAACCATATGATCCGTAGCTCCTGAATCAATTATCCCAGTTTTTGAAGGTGAAGGAGAGAAGTGAGTACCCATTACAATGTGTAGCCTGAGCTATGGTAGTGTGGGTTGGGGAAGGAGAGGGTTTTTCAGTGAATCTCTGTTCAAGACCTTCTATGCATTTGAGAATCTCCTGAATGCCATTAGTGGTGGGAGTGGAACTTTCTGCAGAGTGGACTGATGTATTGCGCTGTCTATAGGAATCTGGTTTACCATGTAATTCTCAACAATGATCTCTGGTATGTCATGATTTGCCACAATGGGAGCAGACAAGTTTATTTCTGTCTTCAGAATTAAATCTACCACGGCCACGGCCATGACTCTAGAGTCCCCCTCTGCCACGAAAAGATGAACTATCGTCTCTAACTTAAAGTGCATGCTGATCTGGGGTAACAAGCTGATCCTTCTCAAGATTCCAACGATCTTCTTCTCTGATCAATAATGAGCAAACTGTCCTCAAAGACGGAAGTTTGTCTCTGCCCAAGATATTCAGTTTGACGGATTCAAATTCTGGATTCACACCCCACAATAAATCAAAGACTTTCTTCTTTTCAAGCGCAGCCTGTCGTTTAGTATAACAACTGGAACACTGGATGTTCGTATAGTAAAAGAGTTCATCCCAAAGACCGCGTAGATCTACTATGCTGATAGAGCGATTGACTTGTTTGCACTTTCTGATATGCTCCAAAATCTCATATTCTTTGGCAACATTCTTTTTCCGGGAATAAGCCTCAGCGACAGCACACCAAATGGCATGGGCAGATTCTTAAAACATAAAAGTTTTAGCAATGGAGGGAATCATGGATTGTAGCAACCACGATGAGATTAAGGCATCTTCTCTTTTCCAGATAGAATACAGGCTGTCATGGGGAGCTGGAATTGAAGAGTGCCCCATCAAATGTTCCCATCTCCCCCTTGCTACAATGGCAAGTTCCACAGAGCATGCCCATTCCATGTAATTACATCCATCTAGTTTAGTGGTGGTAATCTGAAGCTGATTAGTTTTGTCAAAGTAACCAGAGGGTTCACTCGAAGGAGAGGAAAGGTCAAGGCCTTTACCCTTGGCAGCCATGGAGTACGAAATGAGAATTACAAAATAGCAAGTTTGAAGGGACCAATGCTGGACATTAGAATAGCAGATAAATCAGGAGCAGAAAGGAAATGCACGATATTCAGATTGTGATCTGAATAGGAATCAAGATCAAGAGAAAAACAAACGGCTGGAATCAGGTACACAAAGAAACCGCACGATATTCAGAGTTTGATCTGAATAAGAATCAAGACATAAAACAAACGGGTGGATGGTGCCTGACGAAAAAAGATTAGCAATCTGTTGAACTGCGGCTGACGACGTGCAGAAAACACACTGACAACAAGAGACACGATGTAGGATGGCGCTGACTAAAGAAAAAATGCGCCTGGAGACAGTCCACGATGGGGCAAAATGCGATGGCGGCGGCAATAGCGGAGTGCTAGGGTGCACGTGCGCAGAAAGCCCAGTAAAACATCTGACATCTGATACCATCTTGGAATAAACTTCTTCTTATTCAAAATGAGAGAAACTTATATTATATTGCAGATTGGAGGCATTCCTCCAATCTGCATCATGAACAAAATTGTCATCCCTGCTGCAGCCGTCTCACCCTCTTTTCTTCTTTATTCTACCTAACCCTAATCACCTATTAATACCCTATCTAACTTAATTTCCTAATTTACCCCTACTAAGAATTAACTATTTCTAAGATGACATAAGACTCAAAAAGACTAACTGACATTACACAGGACTCTTTTACACGACTTGACTTATTACATGACACAATTCGACATTCCTTAACAAAAAGCTCTGTTTGAACCTAATTGTTTGCAAACGAAGTTCATGGTGCTTGTTCAAATCCATTCTTTGAACCGCAATGATGTATCTAAACAATAGTGGTCATAATGAAATTTAAGCAAAGATGTTTGCATGGTAAAATTTCAAAGTCCTTATTGAGAAAAACATCTTTACTTGAAGCTCTAAATTCACCACTTCTTGATAGAAGGAACTTCACGACAATGGGTGTATAGTAGTCATATATGTAATTGAAGGGAAGATCTTTCCATGGTTAATATTACTGTTGGTTGTACTCCAATCTGTCATTTTGCCAGGTTGTATTCCTGTTTACATTTGATTGCAAGCTTAACTAGGTCTGCATCAATGTTAGTGCCAGATTCTATGCCTTTGTTTTTGCAACTCAGATCAGTAAGCAGCTTCACTTTACCAATCCAGTGCCAATATGTTTCTGCAGGGAGCAGTTGAGTGTTATTTGTTGGTACTTGTAGTTTTTGAAGCACATTTTACCTCTTTCTTTAATGCAGGCAGCACGAATGCAATCTGGACAAGTGGTTCTTGTTACAGCTGCAGCTGGAGGAACTGGGCAATTCGCTGTCCAAGTTTGTCTCTTATATGTCGCCTTCTCAATTAATTTATTTGAGATCGATTTTGAGTTTGTGCATGGTCATAGACATCCACTGCACATGAACAACTAAGAAATTGACATGTCAAACCTTCTATGGTACCTAGGAACTGAATTTATTGGAGCATCTTAATGTTCATGTCTATGTACCATCAAAATCTCTCTTTTCAAAGTGAAGAATATTGCATATTAATCTAGGAAACTGGGGCATGTGCTACCCTCTCTTCATGATAAAAGGATTTTCATTTCTTTGCAAAAGTTATATATTTGTGGTCAAATATAATATGATAAGATATCCTTTCATGAATAGTTCTGCTTGTTTGTCTAAACTAATTCAGTAAAAAGTCCATGTGCATGAAATTGAACTAAAGGATCTATGCAACAAGGAATTTGTTTTATGTGCTCCACTGAGACAAAAACCCGTGCTCCCAGATCAAGTACATTTGCAATTCCATTATTCATGTGGTTCTCTTCATTTTAAGGAAGTGCAAAGAGAATGCATCCCAAGGAACTTTTTAGTAGTATAATATATTCGTAAATTGGTTTTCCTCATGATGATTAATGATAAAAATGATTATCCAGTGTATGAAAGGGAAAGATTTAAAGAGAGCTTTTGAAATTTAGAGGAGCTTGAAGTTTCTACAAAAGTTGTGTATTATTAAAATGGACCCATCGTTATAGCTTTAACATCACTATAGAGATATGGTTGTCTTTTGAGAGGAGTAGGGGATCACGTGAAAATGGAGAGCATTCAGAATACTAGTCATTTGTCTTTTCAGGTTCTTGAATGTGCTGCATGTACTGGAGTACTTGCTGTATGCACAAATGCATCTTCTGTCATCACAGAAGTCGTATATGCTGGACAAGTCCGTCAAATTGTTTTATTCTGCATGTTACCTTCATATAGCCATTGCCACTGCAGGGAGGGATGGAAAAGAGAGATCCTTGAAACAGCCAAAAATAGCAGAGGCGCATGCAGAGTCATGCCATGTAGAAACAGTAGCCAATTTGAGATGCTAGTTCAATTTCTTAAGAACCACCTTTGGTTGCATCAATTATTCCCCGAATACTGGTTTCCTCTTTCCATATTGACCTCCTTACCGTTGTTGAAGGATAGGGAAGGAATAAATCTCTCCTCGGATAGGGAAGGAATAAATTCTGAGGGGATGCGGCAGCCGCCTGGGCGCCAACCTCCACTTGCAGTCTCTGTTCACTTTATCAGTTTTTTTATTATTGCTTGATCTTTGAAGATGCAATACAACATGGTATCATAGCATTTCTTGTGAAGATGTAGCTGCCACATCGTGGAAATCAGTCCCTGATTAAAGGTGTTTAACTGCTGAGATGTTGCTGCCGCCACAGGGATCAAAATGTGCAGGTATACATTGAAGTCCTTATGTGGAAGACAGACAGACTGTGGAACAGCCTTGATATCAAGATGTGGATGACATCCTGAAGTGGAAGACCAACTGCGTAATGCCTTCAACAATCAGATCAGATCAATATCAAATTTATGTTTCTGTCAATGTGACCTCTGAAGATCACGTGAAATTCTTGGTTGCGCCAAGCTATTGGTAATCACGTGCAGTTTTGAACATTGCTGCACATCAGTTCTACGTGCAGCCCTAAACACAGAGACACTTTAGTCCTTTAAGCTGCACATCAAAAGCAGTAAGCACTGGAAATAATGGACAAAAATAAGATAGCAGATGGTTGCGACAACAATTCCTCGGACAAAAGCGAGGCTTTTCAAATTACAAATCTGAAGTTAGATGGAAAGAACTATCTTCAGTGGGCCACATCCATCGAACTGATTGTGATGGATCATATCAAATCAATATCAAATTTATGTTTCTGTCAACGTGACCTCTGAAGATCACGTGAAATTCTTGGCTGCGCCAAGCTATTGGTAATCACGTGTAGTTTTGAACATAGCTGCACATCAATTCTGCGTGCAGTCCTGAACACAATTGCACTTTAGTCCTTTAAGCTGCACATCAAAAGCATTAAGCGAACAGATCTGGAAATAATGGACAGATGGTTGCGACAACGATTCCTCGGACAAAGGCGAGGCTTTTCAAATTACAAATCTAAAGTTAGATGGAAAGAACTATTTCAGTGGGCCAGATCCATCGAACTGGCTGTGATGGCAAGCGGGCGATGAGATTACTTAACTGGTGACATATCTCAACCTCCTAATACAGATTCTCTTTATTCACGATGGTGTAGGGTAAATATACTTGTTACTACATGGCTTATATAATCCATGGTATCATCAATTGGCATTACATTTATGTTTTTAGAAACAGCAAGGAAGAATATTACCAAAAAATATAACCTTATTGAGAAGATTAGAAAATGCTGACAGGGAGGAAGATGAGTGAGTATTATACAGAACTTGGAGGTTTATGGGAAGAATTACAACTTTATTTCAAAACAAAGTGTCAAAGTTGCACACAAGAGCGCAATAAGGACTTTGAAGAATGGAAAGTATTTTATCTTCTGTGGGATATTTCTTCAGATCATGAAGCTGTAAAAAATAATATTCTTAGCAGAGAAGAACTTCTTTCCTTGAGCATAGTGTACTCTCTTTTACTTCGAGAAGAAGACAGGAAACATTTAGAGAAGGAAACTAAAATTAGTTCTGAGACCACTACATTTGTGGGAAGGAATCCTTCTAATTCTTCATTATCTTACGGAAGAGGAGGATATGGACGTGGCAAAGGTAAATCGTCACTTACTTCTGAAGAGAAGGATAAATTAACTTGTGCTCACAGCGGAAAATCACCACATACAAAAGAGATATGCTGGTAATTGGTTGGCAGACCTACTTATTATCAGAATAAACCTAACAAAGCTTACTTCAGCAGAGATCAAAGTGACAAACAGAATACAAAAAGCAGTGGAACCACATTAGCAGATATGAAGAAAGATCAAGTTACTTAAGGCTCGTTTGATCGATTCACAAACCCCATCTTCTTCCTCTAATATTGATTCGCAAGCAACAATGGCATACCCATAAGGGTAATGTATTCATTCCTCATTAAAGAATATGGGTTATTGATTCTGGTGCCATGGATCACATAGTCAGTAGGCGAGATTTCTTTAATAACTATGAGCTAGCTCGCGAAAAAATTAATATTAAGTTGGCAGATGGCTCTCACACTCCTATAGTTGGAAAATGAAGTCTTACTATGCCTTTTGGCATATTAAAAAATGTCTTACATGTTCCAAATATTTCAGTTAATTTGTTATCAGTCTTTCCCATGACACGAGATTTGAAATGTGGTATAATTTGGTTAGGGTAATGTGAGGAGAGGCTTTTATTTTTGTAAGGAAGTCAAAGGAGCAGCAATGCAATCAATTGTTATTATAGAAAAACAGGAGGAGATACCTTTATGGCATCAGAGATTGGACATTTACCTTTGTCTAAAATTAGGATGTTATTACCTGAATTCACTCGTTATAATTAGGTAAATTTGAACTGTGAAACCTATTAAAAGGTAAAACATCATCGTATTTCTTTTCCTTCGAGTGAAGACAATTCCTTCATTCCATTTGAAATTATTCATAATGATGTTTGAGGTCCCTGCTCTACTACTGCATTGCATGGTCACAAGTACTTTATTTCCTTCATTCATGATTGCTCTAAATTTCCTATGATATATCTCATGAAAATTAAAGATGAAGTGCGAAATATTATTCCCGTATACTATCAGTTCGTGTATACTCAATTTCAGCATACCATTATAATTTTTCACAGCGATAATAGAGATAAATTTATGTCTCAATCACTTCATTCATATTTTTTAGATCATGGAATTTTACACCAGACCTCATGTTCCTATTCTCCAGAGCAGAATGGTGTTTTTGAAAGGAAAAATAGACATATCCTAAAGGTTGCTAGAACTCTTTTGATCAGCTATAATGTTCCAAAATTCTATTGAGGTGAAACAGTTTTTAACAGCAGTGTTTCTGATCAATCGTATGCCAAGCAAGGTGCTCAATGGTAATACTCCATTTCACTCCTTATGTCCTTCCCAGAAACAGTTTCATTTACTTCCAAAGGTGTTTGGATGTACCTGCTTTATTCATATATATATCGTGGCCAGAGAGATAAACTAGATGCAAGATCAGTCAAATGCATTTTCGTGGGATACTCTTCTACTCAGAAATGATACAAATGTTATGACCCTATACAAAGAAGATCATATGCTACGTTGGATGTTACCTTTCATGAAAATACACCATTTTATAACAGGAAGTTCACCCATCAGAAGTACATTCTCCCAATGTGATACCACTTCTACCAGTTGAAACTCAACCAGAATCTGAAAAAGAAGAGGGGAATATGCAACTCCCTCAAGAGAAGAAATGACAAGTTTATACTAGAGGTGAAAAAAAGGCTTTTCTCCCACATCGGTCTACTATTCTAAATCCAAGTCCTCATCCTGAATCAGATCTTACTCCTTCTCAAGTAACCTCTCAAAATTTTGATAGTGAACTCAATGATTTACCTGTTGCACTTTGAAAGGAAAAACGTGAAATTGCCAAATATTCATTACAGAAGATGACGTCGTATACTAACTATCCCAAAGAGTATCAGGTGTTTGAGAACACTTATATTCCAAAAAGATTTGAAGAGACAAAGTGACATTCAGAGTTGAAGGCAGCAATGCAAGAAGAGATTGCAGCATTAGTAAAAAACAGAACCTGAGAACTTGTAGATTTCCCACCAAAGAGGAGGACAGTGGGATGCAAATGGGTGTATTCACTAAAGTATAAGGCTGATGGAAATATAGAGAGATACAAAGCAAGACCTTTGCACCAATGATAAAAATGAATACCATTATAATTATCTTAAGTGTGGCTGTCAATAAAGGATGGGACTTAGAATGCCTTCTTCAAGGAGACTTTATGGAAGATATCTACATGGACCTACCACCTCGGTATGATCAAGAACAAAAGTCAAACAAGGTATGCAAATTAAAGAAATCAATTTATGGTTTAAAACAATCTCCAGGTGGATGGTTTGAAAAATTAAGTGAAGGTGTTATGAGTTTGGGTCTCAAACGATGTGTTAGTGATCATACACTATTTATCAACCAAGGTTAGAAAACCATTTTATTGTTGGTATATATTGATGATGTCATAATTACAGGTGACGATACAGAAGGCATAGTTATTTTGAAAAGGCAATTTTTCGACTTTGGGCATATTACATTACTTCTTAGGGATTGAGGTGATTTAGAGTAAAGACTATCTATTTTTTAAGTCAAAGAAAATACATTCTAGACTTACTCAAAGAAATAAAAATGGAGGATTGTCGGATATGTTTACTCCCGTTGAAATTCTGAAGGAAGATAATAATGATTTGGCTAAACCATATGAAGATGTTGGCAGATACTAGAGATTAGTGAGAAAACTGATATATGCTATTATTACAAGACCTGATATCAATTTTGCAGTCGAATATGTTAGTAGATGGATGTACTCCCCATCTAAACATTACATGAGTTCAGTGTTTCATATCATCAGATACTTGAAATCATCAATTACTTATGGTCTACTATATGCTCCACATTCATTACTTGAAATAAAGATTTACTCAGATGCCGATTGGACAGGCTCCAAAGTCGACAGAAAGTCAACCTCTAGTTATATGGTATGTTTAGGAGGTAATGTAGTATCTTGAAAAAGTAAGAAGCAATTTATGGTAACCAGGTCCAGTGCTGAAGTTGAATATCGTGCTATAGCTCTCGGCATGTGTGAAGGTTTATAGATTATATCACTTCTTGAGGAGATTGGTCTAAATAGAAATATTTTAATTAACTTCTTCATCGATAGTAAAGCAACTCTTCAGGTAGCTTCAAATCTAGTTTTTTATGACAGGACCAAACATATTGAAATAGACTGTCATTTTATCAGAGAAAATTTCTCAAGGAATCTTCAATCTCATCCATGTTCGCTCAGGAGATCAATTGGGAGATATCCTCATGAAACCTGTTCTAGTTAATGGCTTTAAAAGGGCTCTTGTCAAGTTGGGATCTTAAGTCTTCAAGATCCAACTTGAGGGGCATGTTGAAGATTAAGTTGGAGATCAAGATTAATTTATGTTTCCGTTATATATTTGAGTTTAGATTAGTTTATGTCTCTGTTATATCTGAGCTTATGTCATAAACAGTTTGGGTCCTAATGGATCAGAATCTGGTCCATTAGGAATCGGGTAAAGGTTGTCACTAATTAGGGGTATTTAGGTCATTTAAGTTAGATCTGTGGTTTATATATACTTAAGTAAGTAGTTAGGGTTTAAGTTGAATAAAAAAGAAATTCTGAGGGGATGCGGCAGCCGCCTGGGCACCGACCTCCACTTGCAATCTATATTCACTTTATCAATTTTTTTGTTACTGCTTAATCTTTGAAGATGCAACACAACATAAGTATCTCTAACTTTGATAGTAGTAGATGACCTAGTCTTTGATGCCAAAGTATTGCTTCTTTATTATATTGTGTTGAGGACATATTCACTATTGGTTTTCTTGAGGTTCACTCGTATAGGTATAGGCCTCCATTTCTTGAACCATATCCATAAATCTCTTTCGTCTCCTTTTCTTGAAATGCATAATAAGATGAGAAGAAATATATACCACAATTTAGTTTTCTAGTTATGGCACTAACAGAGAGAAGATTCATCGAAATATGTGGTACATATAACATTGGATCAAGTAGTCCTAATGGCATCCAGAGTTTTCCTTTTTTAGTTACTGATATAAAAGAATTATCGATAATTTTTACCAAATCATGCAATTCTTGATAATAAATTCACCCTTTTTTTATCTCACCATATGTTTTGTTGCACCTTAATAAATAACCCAATATCTATCCAAAGAAAAACTAGAAGAATGACCACTTATTAGAGTCTGGTCACCTTGTGTTATTGCCATAGTTGCATGATATTTATCTAATGATATCGATGATGACTCAATGAATTGACCCCTCTATGTCTTCTAAGTATTTTAGTATAATGTTGATAGCATCACTTGTATTATTATCTGGTCTTGTTTCTTGAGTTCCTGCAATACAAACTTTATTTTTAATATGGTTAGGCTTACCAACCAGTTTCCAGCATTATTCTTTGGTATGTGTGGACTTTCTATAGTGTGTACATTTCAACATTTCTTCCTTCGGGAGTAATGTCACCATGTCCTCGGCCTCTAGTTCCTCTATTGTCTCTTGTACCCTGATTATAACTTTTTTCAACAAAGCTTGTCTTCTCAATATTATAAACATCACTTTTCTCTAAGTTTTTTCTCTCTTTTGTAATAATAGTGTATATATTATTCCATGAATAGGGATTTCTTCACTTGCATAGATATTGGCCTTTATATTTTCATAGTTTGATGAGATACCATGCAATAGATCCATTGCTTTTCGTTTTTCGAATTTATTTCCTAGTTTCTTGACACACACTTTGCAGTGCACCATTATGTAATATGCCAGCTCGTCCCATAATACTCTTGATCCTATATAATCTTAACTAATAGTCCTTGTCCCTTGTTTACATTTCTGAATTTTTTCTAGAAGTTCGTACTTCTTTGTCACAGTTTCTTTCTTGAGAAAGCTTCTTTCACTGCCTCCCATATTTTATGAGTTGTTTCCAAGTACATAAAGGAACGCCCCACATTAAGCATCATGGAGTTATTAACCAGGTTGCAACTAACACATCCTCCTTTTCCCATTTAGGGTATTTTAAATTCTCTACTTCTGGCTTCACGCATTGCCTAGTGAGATATTGAGTCTTATCCTTTGTCCTAACACCAAGTTGTATAGATTTGAACCATTTCAGATAATTTTTTTCATTATGGTTTATGTTGGTTATGAAAAAAATATCACTCTTATCTGTTTGGGTGATTCAATACGTCGTACTCTTTTTGAAATCCTTTATTCGTGATTAGGATTATAAGACAAACCTAAATAGGTTAATGCCCTGAGAATATTGGTGATTGCGATAAGATTTAAAGCTGCAACTGAAGGCAATGACTTTTTACGGTAGCTATGACAGAACTTTGAGGCAACGACTAGCTGTTTGCACCCCTATTGAGGCTTTGATACCATATGCGATATTGAATAAAAATGAAAATTTATTGAAAGGAACATTCAATCAATCAAGAGTGGTTCAACCTTCTTGGTGGAGTCGGCCTTCTCTCTCTTTTGTTTCTATTAAAAAACCCTAAAAAAGATTACAGCATTATAAGCCTTTATATATAATGGGTTTTCTAACTTAAAAGACTAAAATACCCTTAATAAGTAATCTTATATAAAATCTATAGGTCTCTTCCATCTTCCACAGTTAGATGTTGGGCTTTTGGTTCTAACCCTTACTCTCGTTCCCCTCTAGGAGTTGGTGAAAAGGAATTAGAAGATCACCTTCAATTTACTGTTTTCAAGGTAAGGATGATTCACCTTGTGCACTTAATCAAAACACCTTTGTCTCTTTTTACAGTTGTGAGTATATCCATTTTCGGCAATTTGATAGTTTTAGATATACAACTTTGCACGTGGCTACTGATTTTTCATGAAATAACCAAGTCACCTGAACAAATTTTTCGTGTATGATCAGCATTCACTTGTGGTTATTCTTAGTAGAACAACCATGACTTTTCTACCTTTTGTAATCAATATGATGAAACTCTTGTTCTCTAAATCCTCAGCTGCTAATGTTATTTTGCTGTGATGAGTTCTTGTTCTCCTAATGATCAGTGGTAAGTAACTTTATTTTTTCTTACTGTTATGTCTTCATTCACCCTGGATATGTTTATCCTTGCAGCTTGCAAAATTGGCAAGGAATGAAGTTGTCGCGACCTGTGGTGGTGACAAGAAAGTTGCATTTTTAACGGATCTGGGAGTTGATCGGGTCATAGATTATAAAGTTGAAGATGTTAAATCTGTAAGTATTAGCCTGTCATGATTCAGCTTCATCACCAAAATTTCAAGTTTGAGTTAATTGTAAATGCATGGGGGAAAAATAGTAATAGGGGGAAAATAGTAGTGATCTTTCTTCAAAGTTGCTTCCTTTAGTGTCCCGTGGTTGAATACTTTCTGTTTCATTGAACTCATGATTCAGGTCAAATGTGCAGTACAATGCACTGAGACATTTGACATCTTGCCCTTGAATCTTGATTAAAATCTCTAGTTAGCTGTTTTAAAGACCTGTCATTCTTATGTAAGGGTCTTTTCCCCACATTTTTTTCTTTTCTGATGAACGACTGGGATATTTTCTACCCTTTTACTATCAATGATATACTGTTTTTTATGTTCAGGTTCTGAAAAAGGAATTTCCAAGAGGAGTTGATATTATCTATGAATCTGTCGGTGGGGATATGTTTGATCTGTGCTTGAATGCATTGGCAATTTATGGGCGCATGGTTATTATCGGAATGGTGTCTCAGGTACCTAGTGATTAGCATACAATGAAGTGCTACTCATTTCTGTTTCTATTGGAATAGGTCTGTTGATCTTATGTGTCTTTACAGCAGTTGTTAAGGTGCTTTGTATCAGGTACGCTTGATAGTTGTTTAACTTTCAGCGCATGCATGGATAATGGTTTTGTTTTGAGCTGCACTCATAATGCAGAATTGCAGATGATGAATAAGTGTGTTTTATTTATCGTGACATCATTGTCTATGTCATTCCATTTCGTTCATTGCTACTGGTTATACAATTATAATGTGAAAACAATTTATTGAGTATATCTATGATAAATTTAGTAAGATTAATTGTTGTATGGCATTGCACTAGATAAGTCTGTTAGTATGGAACTATTAGAGATCTTTAGGACTAGATAAACAATTATGCTTTCAATATCAATAGTGAGATATACCAGGGTCACTCTATTGCTAGCGTAGTTGTTTAAATGCTAAAGCAGACACCATCTTTGCAGCTGTCATCTCTTTACAGCATAGTGCCCACCATAGGTGTTATGTTAGGTGCTAGATCGGCCCAATATATCCTATTAGCTGGAAAATTTTCGCTGCCTCATTTGTTTTTCATTCTTCTTCTGTCTTATTTTCTTCTTTCTTCCTTCTCTTTTTCTTATTTTCTCTCTTCTTTGTCTTTTTCATCTTTCTAAGAAAAGCTTGTGTAACAAAATGTGAGGACCGGTAAGAATGGGAATGAAAAAGCACTAAGAATATCCATACCCAAATCCACAGATAGCATAAACAAAAATAGAGGTAATGCCACCAAGGTCGGAGTTCATTCAGAATGTTGCCTAAGATTCACAGTAATATATTGATAAAAAATGAGAAGGACCAAAACCAATATATAATTTCCCAGGTTGGGTTAATGATACTTTTCTGCATTCCAATTTTGGTGTTTATGGAAGAACACTCAAAAAGGAATAATGCCTAAGGATTTTAGAGGAAAAGGGACAGAAATAGTATATTCTGATCATCTTAAACCTTGCCTATGATGCAGACTGTTACCAGATGAGAGAACCGTTCAAGATGTGGAGTATATTAGAGGATAATGTTTGCTTTTATTATTTAGGGTTGTCCTCAAATAGCTTATTGTGAGTTAACTGCTAACATGGCACATGATAGGGATCTGTGGAAACAAAGAATCCATGTAGCCGACCCTGAATGTTTTCTCACTAAATGTGTACTTACTGTTTCCTTCTTATCGTGGTACATTTTAAGCCTTGCCAGTTATTTTTGTACTTGTTTTCTCTTACTTTTTCTCTCTTTAGCCGCTGATTGTGTGTGTGGTGATTGTTCATTCACTTAAGCTTAGCCAATTGCAGGTACTTCATAGGAAACCAAACGCTTTATTATCTAGGCAGTTGTTTCTTTGGTTGCATGTTGCATGGGGATGCCCATGGCCTGTTCATTCTATCGGGCCTGTTGATTCCATAGGACAATATCTCTAGTTTCCAAGGCTGTGAAATTCTGGAATGTTGTTTCACATGGAAGCCCGTTTTGGTCAAATTTTACTTGCAACTTGTCCAATCTGATACGGAAGGTTACTTGTGAAATGGTCAGGGAGTTGGAACTGGTTTATTTTGATTTGATGTTTCCTGTTGCTTTCCATGTCTTGGTTGATTGAAGGTTGTAGAATGGTCAGTGATTAACCACATAGCGACTATTTCTTGTGATATGCCCCTCCAAGTTTTATGATTGGCATCTCTTTCTATATTATTGTTGTCTGATGGGAAATATTGGGCGTATTACAGTATCAAGGAGAACATGGCTGGAAGCCACTGACTTATCCAGGATTGTGTGAGAAGATTCTTGCTAAAAGCCAAACAGTGGTAATGCACCATGTTTACCAGCCCAATGTGCTTCAGCTAGTCACAAGTTGCTACAGCTGCAAGCATGAGTTACTTGCAGCTGCAGTTGCATGCTTGATGTGCTGCAAAATGAAGAAAATCATTTTGAAATTCTTCTAATGAATGATTCTACCTGTTTACCATGTTTTATTTTGAATAACCATACTTAAACATTTCTACTTCTACAGGCTGGGTTTTTCCTGGTACAATATAGCCATTTGTATAGGCATCATCTGGAAAAGTTATATGATCTCTTCTCATGCGGAAAATTGAAGGTAAATAGCTGCTTTTGTTTCCCATTTCGGCATGTTCTTAGATATCTTGATAGATTAGTTCCTATACCGGGTATGGATATTTTTGCAACTATTTAAATGTGAATACCGCATATTGTCCTATATTTCCCATAATTAGATGAAGTTCATTGTGTTATAATCAAACGAAGTTTATTCTGCTAATGCTGACATGGAATTTTGAGTAAGGTCTCTCCCTCTCTCTCTCTCTCGTTTGTGCAAAAAAAAAACCATGAGAATTCTCAAAATTGCACCATACATTGTCCTTGTACACAAAACCTCAATTTTGTGTGTGTGTGCACACAAAAAAAACATGAGAATTCTTAAAATTGCACCATACATTGTCCTTGTACACAGAACCTCAATTTTATGAAAGAGTCAGTGCCATATCAAGGCAGGTTGCGATGACAATCCATTTTCTTATAATTGCAAATAATGAGAATGAGAGTGCATCATATGTGAAAGCTTGCAGATGTGAGCAAACTTAGAAATATCCATGTTTTTGGATTTGGTTAGAAAATTTGAATGGAAAATTCTCATGTTTCAGACACCAAAATGCCCTTGTAGTGTGAACGTTCATCAAAGTATGTACCATGATGTCGTTTGAAGTTATCGAAGATCGCATTCATTTGACTCAACAGTGTCTTGCATATAGATGATCTTCTGTCTTCTTGGCACGGAAATGTATCTGATAATTCTCCACTGGAACACAACATTTCTCTGCTATAACAATTAACTATGGCATTATGGGCTTTCAGCCCATTCTCACCGAGAAAAAAAGGAAATTGAAACTTGAAAGGGATAAAAATTATAAATAGTTAAGAGTTTGCTTTTACAGATTCCTGTAGAGGTATGACGGTCATGCATGAATAGGTAAATTATGCAACTATGTGAATATTCCGCTCGAAATAGTTGATGTTTCCTGGTTTCATTCCTATAGGTATCCCTTGATCCAAAGCAATTTTTGGGACTCGGTTCTGTGGCAGATGCCGTAGAATATCTACATTCTGGACAAAGTGTTGGGAAGGTACTCATGGATGTATACCACGCTGTTAAGTAAATGCTCCAGTACTTGTGTCAATGCCATTGAGTTTTTCTGTTGTTTTCTCCAGGTTATTGTCTGCATTGATCCAGGTTTTGATAAGCAAAGAGCCAAGCTGTAGAAGGTTTTTAGTGCTGGAGATTTGCTTTTGACGTGTATACTGAGAAAATTGAAAGGCCAATTCTGAGAAACAAAGGAAAAAGCTGAACGTTTTCCGCAGTTTATGCATCTTTCACGGAGTAACACGAATAAAATTGTAATAAGTCTCTCTCTCTCTCTCTGTGGCCTGGCACGTTGAATCAGACCGGAACTACCACCAAACGGATAGGAACTGGGACTGGAATGAGAACCGGCCGTTCCAAACCCTTTTCTTTTTCTATTTTAAATCTCGCCTTTGTTTGTTGAATTTCAAATGAAACCGAAGCTGCCCTGGAGCCAGACCCAAAAGTTCGATTTCTGGTTCTAGGTTTTGCTTGTTGCACTCTGTACTGTCCATTAGACGGTTTTCGTTTGGGATGTAAACTGCCTTAAAATAGTTTTTATTATACTTATCATTTGTTTCAAGACCACGAGAACGAAAATATATTTTGCTACAAGAAAATGAGGCCAGAAGATAAAAGTTACAGACGCAACGCGCCATCAAATTTGAAAAACCATGGGAAGGGAGTGTTGAAAGGGAAACTATCGTTGACGGAGTTATCATGAAAGGAAGGTACTCCAAAGGGCCAAAATACCTTTCAGACGATGCCAATGCAAAAAGGTCAACCAAATATTAATATGCTTGTTTTACAAGGGGAGCCTCTCTCTCTCTCCCTCTCTAAAACGCACGCATACGCGTTCTCAGAGTTTCACTTTTCAACATGACCATTAGCTCGTTTTCTGGTCAGAAGGGGGATGACTTGGAAGCGAATTGATCCTATAACCAGATACGAACAATGTTTACAAGGATGTACACACGTTTCTTAAACACACAACAGTCTCCAAGTCGCTTGGCAAGTTTATGTAGCATTTACTTTTTAGACAAGACAAGTTTCATCAGTCACGTTCAATATTTTATTTTACCTAGTCCTTTCAACCATATTAAAACTTCGGTCAGACCTTCCTGTAAACTTCTTGGATTATAATTGAGCTCTTCTTGTGCCTTTATAACCACTGGTGCTTCATTACATGCACGGTCTACGGTTAATAGCATGTACGTATCAGAACATATCATAAAAAGAACGGAGAATAATATTGAAAAAGCATTTAGACTCGCTGGATAACTCAAAAAAGGAATTGTTCTCATCAGTAGGGCCCAAAACACACTAATCCAACCATAGATCTCCAGTAACCACAGTGGAATGTGAAATGAAGGGCATAGTGTTTCCGTGAACGAAGCAAGAATGTCAAACACATTTACAAAAGATGCATTTTCTCCAGTAAGTAGGTGTCTTTCACCAACTTCCCTTTCTCCAGTGCTGCTAAATGTCCTTGTACTACATCAACATGGCTAAAGGAAAATCTTTCATTTCCATTGCCGATATAGCCTGGTAAAGCAGCCGCTGAAGGGTTCTGTAATCTGATTGTCATAAAGCATACCAAAAGTCAGGGAAGCGTTGAACTAACTCCATTGACAACCAGGAAATCTAAGCACCAAAAAGCAACTGTCACAGGGAAAAACAAGGAGGATGCACAATAAAATCTTACTTATCAGTAACATATAACTTTAAACGTTTCAACGTTACAGTTTGCAGATAATTGCCGCAGATGTTTGTGGCACAAGGAGGTCAGCAAGGGGAAGGAAACAAGTGAATAATCATGAGAATTTTTTTGAGAGAATCAAACCACTTTCAAGTGTGTGTGTGTGTGTGTGTGTGTGTGTGAGAGAGAGAGAGAGAGACTCATGTGTCATGTTTAGTGCCAGAATAGATAGTGCCAGTTAACAAGGGTGATGTTTACTCCAAGGATAGATAGTGCACGTGTATAACTGTCACCCATATATCGTTAAGAAGTGCAACTCGTCAAGAAGACAAACTGCCCATGGACATCGATGTCATAAAATACAACCCAACCTGAACAAAGGCCTTTTAGCACGACATTCTTCCAAGAAAATATAATGCCTCATTCTTGCAGATGCATGGCTGCCCATGACATGGAACTCGGCTTGATGGAGAATTGGACCTACCTCTAAGTTCAGGATGACGGTGCCCTCCGTGGGGGAATTATATCGTACCCTAAAATTGTTTTATTGCATCGGGGACCATCATCAACGGCCAAAACTTTAAGGAAAGAAACAACTTTTATTCAAAAATATAAATACGTGCTCCCAGAATTCGTTATATGATGCCCTGATCAGCAAACCTGGTGCATCAAGCAAGGACTTCAATGGAGTCCAGTGCCAAAAAGGGCCCACATATCAGCAAAATACAGTTTAGGGATGGAATGAGTTCAACCTTGCAGGATAAAGGATGTATCATCTGATGGTGTCTAGCATCTTACAACAGATCTACCCATCCAACTGAGTGCATATAAGCACTTGGAATTTAGACTAAGCTTAGACAGTCAGATGAATGAATCTAGGGTCTAGCGTCTAATATAAAATGTGAAACCATCATATATCAGATTATATAATACTCTGTCATTCTGCACCCCAAATGGGGTCAGTATCCCAAATGCAAGTCAACAGAAAATTGAAATATGATTAACAAATACATGAAACTAAATTGTTTGTGATAAATAATTAACCAATTGCAAGTTTCAAGCACTTCCTAACTAAAAGCTAATTTTCAAATTTTCTCCATCAGCAACACAAAACAAATCTTGAAAAAGAAAAGAACTACCACCAATTGAAGTCCTAAGGCATGTGAATCCACATAATGCTCCCCTAAGTTTATAAAACAGACAATATAACTTAAATAAAAAAAACCAACGGTGATATCAAAATCACCAAAGCCAGCTGCTTGAGAGTATTGAGAAACTATAACTATACTACAAAGAACTTGTAGATCCCAACCTTCGACAGTGGAACCACATCCTTAACCGTAAAGAAACCAATAGCTCTTAGGAAGTTATGTTACTTTTATGATCCCTTTCAATTTTTGCCTTATTGTCAACCGTCAACAGAATAGACCCCGTATAGTATGGGAAAAGGCTTAGTTGTTGTTGTGGTGGTGGTGGTGTCAACCGTCAACAGAAACCTGGATATTGACGATATTCCTGACATTTACGTGGTACAAAACCAAGCCCTCTTACTCTACTGTTTTATGAAGCAACTGACAGGACAATTTTTATAAACCAGCTGCCTCAAGAAGTAGGCCAACGGATGGCTACAAGAGCGCTGTTGCCTCCAAATGGCGTTTTAACTAAATTTTTGGTGACCAAGCTTGCATTTCTTTTTCCTGAAACACAGCAAAAAGTCAATTCATATATTATCTAAGCACTTTCAATGTTTCCTACCCTAGGTGCCACATTTGCAAGGTTCCCATCCTCTTGCATGATTGCATCTATTCAAAAGACAACTTCATCATAATTAAAGACTGTCAAGTTCAATACCCTAATACATGTTAATGGGAAAGAAAAGAAGGAAATAGACAAAATAACTATTTTGGAAATAGTGAAAGGGTCAAGGGATTGGCTAATAATAGGACTCCGACATCCATGGAAAACCTGGGCAAGAAGTCAAACTGAGACGAAGAAAAGAAACAAAACCCTCTTAAACGCCAAAATATTATCATCTGAGCAATAATGTTCCCTGTAGTAAGTCTTCCAGGATCATAAATAACACTTGGATAAACAACGATCATTGGTAGACCATCTGCAGCTGCTTCGAGCAGTGTTGTCCGTATGGCATCGTGGGCCACCACGATACGATACGAGGGCCCGTATCGCAGGTGCGGGCGTATCGCACCATATCGCACGATACAGTGCGTATCGTACGATACGGGCGATACGCCCTGGGACCCTTATAAAGAGTCCCGGGCCGACTGAAACCCACGATTTTTCGCGGGTTTCCTCTCTCCTCTTGGGTTCCTCAAGCTCCCTAAGAGCCGGTTTTCGCCTCCTTAGTGTTCAAAGCTCCAAAATTGTGCCCTACGGTGTTCGTGGAAGCCTCCAAACTCGGATTTTGGTATAATTTTAATGTTTTTTCTATTTTTTCCTTTATATTTATTGTTTTTTGTGTTATTTCGGTTTTTTTTTTTGAATGACAAAATATGAAGTTATTAAGTGTGTGTATATGATTTTTATTGCATTCATTAAGTGGGAGACATTCGATTTGAGTGTTATTTGAAGATTGGGGGATTTACGAAGTGCTTTTATTTTCAGGTTTATGTTTGAATTAAAGTACTCCATTGAGATGGCAGGAAGGGGTGGTAGAGACTCTCATTTAAAGTCTGATGATCCGGCATGGCAGTGGGGTATACCAGTTGAGGGTTCAAGGTTAAAAATCATATGTTTATTTTGTGAAAATGTGGTTAGTGGTGGAATTTCAAGGTTGAAACACCACCTAGCAGGAACAACGAAAGAAGTTGCTCCATACACAGGCAGAGTTAGAAGTGTGCCAGAAGGTATTAAATGGCAATGCTTGCAAATGATTGAGAGCATACAGGAAAGGAGACAACAAAAGGATGATTTCCAGATGTGTGAAGAAGCTGATGATGTTACTGCCACTGAGTTGGATTCACTGATAGTTTGCCTTCAGATGCTAGAACAGATATTGGTAGTAACAGTTCGCGAGCACCTAGCAGGGGAAAGAGGGTTGCAGCTGAAGACTTTGGAGGTAGCAGAAGAGGAAGTTCAGGAAGGAGTAGAGGAAGAGCTTCTTCTTCTAGCATACATTCGTTCTTTCCTCCTTCCACTATACCTGGTGCTCAGCCAGGAATTTGTGTTGCTATGGCTTCAAAACAATTGCATGATCAAGCAGACCTTACAATGGACAGATGGTTTTATGATGCATGCATTCCATTTAATGCAGCAAAAAGTTTTCATTTTCAAGCAATGGCAGATGCAATTGCTAACATTGGTCCAGGATACAGGATGCCCTCTTATCAGAAGTTGAGAGGGAAGATATTAGATCAGACCGTGATTGAAGTGCGGCAATATTGTTCGACTTTGAGACAATCGTGGAAGGAAACAGGATGCACTATCATGGCAGATGGATGGACCGATAGGCGAGGAAGGACATTGCTAAACTTTCTTGTATATTGTCCTAAAAGACTCATGTTTTTGAGATCTCTAGATATGTCAGAGGAAAGGCACACTGCAGAGATCCTACGAGAGGAATTTGATAAGGTTATACAGGAGGTTGGGCTAGAAAATGTAGTCCAATTGATTACAGATAATGCAGCTAACTACAAAGCAGCTGAAAAGGAGTTAGCTGATATTTATGGGACTTTCTACTGGACACCATGTGCAACCCATTGTTTAGATCTCATCCTCGAGGACATTGGTGAGATGGATGAAATAAAGGCAGCAACTGAGTGTTGCCAAGATATTACAAAATTCATTTACAACCATGCATTTGTTTTGTGTACGATGAGGAGATACACAGAAGGTGCAGAGCTTCTTCACACAGCTACAACTCGGTTCGCAACAAACTTCTTATCTGTACAGAGTATTGTGAGACAGAAGCAAGCTTTAAAGAGAATGTTCTCCTCAGATGAGTGGCAATAATTTGCAGAGTTGTCTCAAAACAGAAGGAACAGAAAGTTAAATGAGATTGCAGAAACGGTTTTTAGAAGTTCATTTTGGAATGCATGTATCAAATTATTGAAAATCACTTGTCCTTTAGTGAAAGTTTTGAGATTGACTGACAACGAGGAGAAACCATCTATGGGCTACCTTTATGAAGCCATGGACAGGGCAAAAGAAGCAATCAGAAATAACTTTAATGAAAAAAAGAGAGTTTATGTGCCCGTGTGGAAAATAATTGATAGTAGATAGAATAAACAATTGCATCACCCTATTCATGCAGCAGTACTATCTAAACCCATCATTGAGGTACTCAGCAACCTTCAAAAGGGACGGTGAGGTTAATCGAGGAATCATTGAATGCATCGACACATTAGTCCCTGATGAGGGCATAGCAGATGTGATACATCGAGAGATGGAGATATATGATAATACTCTTCACTTGATGGGTTTGCCTGTTGCAATTCGCAACTGCTCTACGATGCATCCAGGTACATTATTTATTTTCATATTTAAGTTACATCTTACATTACTGTGGATTATTATGTCTCTAATGTTTGTATTTTTTTTACAGATGTTTGGTGGAACAGGTTTGGAAGTGATTGTCCAAACCTTAGAGATTTTGCAGTCAGAGTCTTAAGCCAAACCTGTAGTACAACAGTTTGTGAAAGAAATTGGAGTATTTTTGAACACATCCATACAAAAAAGTGCAACGGGTTGGAACACAAAAGCCTTAATGATTTGGTTTATATTCGTTGTAACATGCACCTTCGTGAAAGGTAATATTGTATTACTTTCAAATTTTCAATTCAATATTATTCAACTTCAGTTTTCAATTGTTAATATTACTTACTAATTGTTTATCTTTGTTTGTGTCGTAGGCAATTAAAAAAAGTAAATAGAGAAGAAAGTCAGTTCGATCCAATAAGTTTGGATAATTTTGATATATTAGAAGATTGGGTTATGGAAGACACTAAAGAAAATGCCCTCCTACCAGAAGAAGACGTTGCCTGGATTAATTTGGAAGGAGCGCAACAACATTATGGAGATGAAGAATTTGATTTTGAAGAAGAAGGTATGGGCGTGGCAGATGATGATGATGAGGATCTGCAACAAGGAGAAGATGAAGATTATTTAGTTGATGATCCTGATTACAATTTGTAAAATGTAACATTATATGTAACTGTAGTGTACTGTAAACTATGTTTGTATTTTATTTTTTGGATTCAAAATATGTAAATTTGGATGCAATTGTTCAATGTTGAATGCTCAATCTATACTAAACTTACATTATATGAATTTAAAGCAATTATCAGATTTTTCCTGATTGTTTTCGATTTTTTTCGATTTTTTACTAATTTTTATTGATTTTTAATTAATTTTTATATTATTTTAATATTCAAGTACGATACGATACGCCCGTATCATGGAGCTCAACGATACACGATACGATACGCGGCAGACAACACTGGCTTCGAGTGCAATCTTATCAGACATAGCCTTGGATTTCTCATACTCGGTGCACAAAAGTTTCCCATGATGAATCTATAATCAGCAAAAGAGAAACCAATGGCACCTGCTGAATATAACATGAAGAGTACGCAAAAAAATCTTTCCAAATGGATGGACGTCACCTGCTGAATATAACCATAATACAAAGAAGAGTTCTTTGCAAATGGATGCATAGGTACCAAACTTGATATCCTTTTGTGCATATGCTGAAATGCTGCATTCATATGAATCATAACCGTGAAATACTGGAAGATTCTTTTAACAGTTAAGACATGCAAAAGCAAGTTGAGGAGACGACCAATGTCACTCTCTCTATCCAATGTCTTTTTGTAGAGTCGATATGACTGCTTACAAGAGCCCTGATTTAGAATAAGTAGTCGCATGGATAGCTTTTCAACAACATGAAATATCTGACTGTGTCAATACAGGTTCCCCGCTATATATTTTTAAATATGATGTGTAGATACGATGCAAATAAAATGTTCAAGCTAAGAAGATGGTATCATATTATACTTCCCCTTTAGAATGATATCAAGATCACAAGGAATCTAGTAAGTTGATTTTCATCTTCTCGGCAATATGCTTTGTATTTCTTGAGCTCCTCAAAGCGGTGTGACATTAAACTGTACAACTATATCTTGATTGTTGAGAAATCACGAAACGCTGCATCTATAGTTTAGACCTCGAAATATCCCTAAGACCTAATCAAAGAAGTTCAGCTATTTCAAACGCCTATTACTTTAGTTCAAAAGGTTTTTCTAGTCACTTTTCAATGATAATTTATTCACATAAACTTTTCCCAATAATCCCAAAATTGCAAGCTTTCATTCATTTTGATTTGTTCTAATTGTTGGAGGTAAGCCTAATCAATCGTTTTCACTGGGAAACCGAAATCAGACAGTTCAAAGACACGAGTTAATCAACACTCCTTTGAACATATCGTCAGGGTTCTCCATCTTGACGTTTCTTGGTTGTCAAAGCTCTTGTTTATCAAGAGTAGAGCTAAGAGCATATTGTGCGTTATAGATGGAGGCAAGAAATCAACAGATAGAACAAACCACACTCGCAAAAAAGGCAACCATTGTTCCGACCTAAGTAGACGGTACTAGTTAGGGCCATCTATACCCACAAAATGCAAAATTAATATTGGCATCAAGAAAAAATCGTTGCACATGTTACCTGCCTCTCGTCGCCAACGTATCCATCAGTAGGACAGAGAGCAAAGATAGATGGTGTCCAAAAAATCAAACATGAGAGAGAGAGAGGCCAATTAGTACGGTGAAGAAAGAGGAGGGGTTGGGAAGCCATGGCTCGACGATGGCAACAGCGTGGAAGAGCGCGTCGCAGCTGGAAAAGGCGGCAAGGAGGGAAGGGAAGTCGCTGACGTCTCCGTACGCGAGCTCGAAAGAGGCAGAAGAAGAGCCGGAACGAGAAGAAGAGGGGTGGCTGGAAGTGTCACTGAAGCGTCTGACGAGAGCCCTGACTGAGGTTCCCTCCCGGAGGAGGCCCCTACAGAGGCTGCCCCCAGGTACCCGCTAGCCCCGTCACCACCACCTTCATCGTTCCTTCCCGCCTACCTCTCTCGCTCAGCTCAATTAAATCGCCTCTGTCATCGTGAGCGACGCCCCACCACCCACTCTAAGCATCAAAAAGGGGGGGCATAATACGCGAACACCATTAGGATTGATACGTAAACATATCACTTTTTCTTGACGGGTTTCTCAAAATACTCTTTATAAATTCTAATCACCACACTATTTCCTCATGGGTTTCCCAAAATACTCTTTATAAATTCTAATAATTATCAAAATATCATTTTTATCTCAAAACTCTCTCTTCTTCCATGTGAACCACCATAAGCCACTGGAATTATCTCATTGGATCCTCGTTCAGCCACCCATTGATTGATTTATATTAGCTTGCAGTCAAGTAACTCAATGATCGAGAAAGAAAAGAAAATTAAACAAGAAGAGAGAGGGAGAAAAGAAAAGAAAGAAATATGAGAGCGATTTGAAGAGAAATTCAATGATATTTCAAGGTATGTCTTTAATTTGATATAGTTTTTGTTGTTGTTTTTGTTTTGGTTATTGTTTTGGTGAGAATCACACTAGAAAAACATATCGGATTTTCACTTCAAGATGCACATCTCCCCTACATGAGAGACGTGCTTGGTGTTGCATCTCCATATAGAGGAGATGCGGTTGTACATGTTTTTCTTGTTTCAAACAATCTTTATTTGACTAACTCATATTTTTTTATATACAAATATGGCTCATAAGATACGATGTCCATGAGATACCCGATCTTCCTATGAAAGGATAACTTGTTACCTTGACACTAGAAGTGATAGCTAAAAGCAAGAAAAACATTTTGAGTGATATGTAAGAGATGAGCATCGATAAAGTAGTACTAGAGATTAACTTCGAAGACATTAAGTTTAAGGTACTCCGAAATAATTTTTCGGGAAGGAGAATCAGTAACGAAAATAAGACTTTATTATATTTATTGTATTAGATAGGTTATACATTATGTCAAGACAAGTTTAGAGGTAAAATATTAATAATAATTGTACATTTATTGACACATGATGTTTGTAGAGTTGATGGTTATGCTTGAGGTGCAACAATATTAACATACCTATATAGTAAGCTAGGAAAGACATTCAAGATAGAGGTACAACAACTTAGTAGTTATATCTTTATTCTAAGTAAGAATTTATATTATTATTGTTTGTTATAATATATTTTATATAGTCTTTTTTCATAATTAAACAACTAAGTTATATGTTTTAATTATCGGCATGAATTTATGAGTTTTTTCCAACCTTCAAAATTAGCATGTGATCAAAATAGTTTGATGGGGAACCACGAGCAGGCCGGTGGATGAAAAATATCTATCATAGGCAATCTCCTATCGATCGACTTACTAAGTACCATAAGCAATTCGCTTTGATGATGATAAAGAATATAATTTATGAACTACACTTATATTTTTATATTAAATATAACCTATGATGTTATAGGTTCTTATTTTTTATTTTATGCAATACAAATTGACTGACAACAATATGACTTGTCGAGATACCATGGATGCGTATTATGTTTTTGGATTTGGATTGTAATGTATATAAGTTGTTGAGATACCATGGATGCATTCAATATTTAGATATTTTAGAATCATATATGTCAGATCGTGGAGTTCGATAATTCGATCTTTGTCAAGGTATCCTAGTTACATCGATAAGGTCCTCCATTATAAATTAACCAACAAAATACATACGTAAAAGGTACAATATGAGTCACATGATACTACTTGAGATGCACGACACTTACATTGTTTTAAGTTTTACTACTTTTGGGTCCCAACAATATATCTTCATGAGTGCAATGAATGGTACATGGAGTGGTACATTTCTTTAATGCATCGATTTATTTTGAGAGATTCTATGAGTCGGTTGCATATGATTTGTCCTCTTCAAGTTAGACAACACGATACATCATTCTTTATGTAGATAAATAAATAATTATTTATATTAGCATAGTCTTTAACTTTTCTATTTGATTGTAATATTAACTTCTTTCATAATTACTTTCTTATACTAGCGTTATACCATAACACATGACATAGTAGCACTAGCTTTAGTATATTTAAAGTACGTACTATGGCCATTGTCAGGTGACCATGCATTATTGGAGTTGTTAGAGATATACAAACAATGCTGCCAACAAACACGTCGACTAACTATGTTTAAGGATGATGGTGAAGATTCGTGAACTCGGTGTTATAGATGATCTATGCGCTACGACAATATATTGTATATAGGATTTACATCTTGTATTTGAGATATTCTTTTGTATTATTCACTATATATATAAATGATGTTTGTAATTAATGGCATTTTGGTTTATCACTCTTTGTAATGTTATCATATCATCGAGATGACATAATACAATATTGTATAGGAGGCAACCACAAAGACGACAAAGTGGATAAGAGGAAGAGGCTCGACCTCAACTAGATACTCAACAAAGACTCCATGCACAACATGATATTGAAGTTGGGCCTTCAGATTATGGTAAAGATGTAAACACTAATCGTATAGAGAATAATAATGATGTTGATAATGATGAGAATGAACTTTCAAATGTTTCTAAGTTACTTTCTAGTTTTGTTAGTTATATTGCTTACAAAATATGATAAGATGAGGTAATTGATAGTAAAGTTAAATATTAGTTGAAATATTTTGTTTTTAATATTATTTTTGATGATTTCAATATTGTTTAATTGTTTACATTCCACACACATGTTCTAGTGTTTCTAGTAAATGGAAGTTCTCTTCTCGATCTGAGTTAGAATCCGATAGTTGGTATGATATTGTGAAGTAGAGTGGGTTGTGAGAGCAAGAATAATTGCTTTATGAGATAGATCGTATCTTGGTAAGCATAGTTATTAAACATTAGCAATCCAACACTAATAGCTTTTATCTATCATTCAGTGAGATGACTATCATCCTTCACGATGTGTATGAGATTTTTTATCTTCCTATAAGTCGAGAGATTGTTACCTTGACGATGGAGATGATAGAATGAAGTAAGGAAACCATTTATTTGATTGTCTTGAATTACATATTGATTAGGCTATGTAGAACATGAAGTTCTCATCCATCAAGTTTAGTCTAATTCGAGACCAAAAACATCAAAAGGGATTGTTATAAAAAAGGGTTATACTATTCTTATTATACCAAATAAGATGTACCATATTTTAAGATAAGTCTAGAGACAGAATATCAATTACTTTTGTGCAACTATTAACTTACGATGTTTAGAGGCTTAGTAGATATGTTTAGGGTGCCACAACATTAGCTTATCAATACAAGCAATTGGATAAAGTTTCCCACAGTGAGATACGACAACTCAATGGTCATACACCTAAGGAAATGGATGAGAAATATTAGTAATAGATATTTTCCTACTACATGATTTGCTTCTTACCATGAGTAAGTAGAACATTTTTCAAATACAAGAATTCAGTATCTTCTCACAAATGATTGCATATCAGCTATATTTTCATGCATATCATATACTACCATGTTCATTACTTATTTGATAAAGTGTTTTATAATTATTATTTATATTAAATATTTATTTCATGGTTTATGCAATACAAATTGAGTGGCAATCATACACTCACAGGAACTACTTAAACGACAACATATATAAGCTCTCACAAAACCGTGGTTGTATTAGGTACTTAGATACTATGGAGTCATATATGTTTGATTGCATAGTTTGACAATCCATCCACTGATAGATGAAACCTTTTGTGTCAGTTAAACCAACATTTGTACATAGGCCTCAGAAGCTATATGCTTATAAAATACATTATGATTCACGAAATATTACATGGGAGAGGCAAAGCTCACCTTGCTTTCAACCACAACATTTTGATATTAGAGTAGTATATTCACATCAGTGTGAGGACTCCTACATGGATCGTTATGCTACCCAAACACATTAGTTTTTATTAGAATCAATCCATAAGTACAACCAGGTTCGTCCTCCTACTAATAGTAACCAAGAAATATAGATTTTAATGCAAGTATTTGTAGTAAATCATTTATACTTGATTAGTATAAAAATTATGTTTGAATGAGTTACATAATTTTATTATTCTCAATTATTATTTGTAGTGTCTTGAAGTTATACATGATACAGTGGTACCTATGATCTAGTGCTTAAAACATATGCCACGTCCATTGTCATTGCATCCTACTATTATTTAGATGCTTAAGTGTTGCTCACAAGTTCATATCTTGGTGATGTCTGATGAGCATACGATGGGTGATGTTGAGAATAGATGATTTGAGCTTATTCTATTTTGATTCCGTCTTATATGTAAATACTTGTAATCACTTTTGAGATCTTTCTATTTAAAGTGGTGGGTATGATATATATTTTATTTCAATGCTACAACTGATGTGTTCTAGCAATTGAAGAGGCTATAATTGATGTTGTAAACCAAAATATAAATTTTTAAGATAATATAATATAACACATATTGTTATATGTTGACTAATCATCAAGATTATGCACAGTATCATCATTATACTTTCTCAACTAAAAGCAGGCACTAATACATGAACAAAATGATAAATCTTAATTGGCAATACTTTCATCGTGAAGTTATGCCCAAAAAGATAAAAAGTGTGGCATTGGAGTTCTCTCAAGTATATGCAATTGCATAACAAATAAAACATAACATTAAATGGAAATATGTAGACATAAAATTAATAAGTATTAGACTTAACAAAGTTTTATATAGAATTCAGTAAAATAAGAATCTCAGTGTCATAAAATGTCTTCTTGATTCGTGATAACACTTATATTATACATCACCGATCGCAATTTGATACCAACAACAAAAAAATAGTTGATTTCACCCTAAAAAGCACCACCAATGCTACATTGCAATGGGTTGCAATGATGAACCCCATGTCGGGCATGGACATCCAACAATTAGGTGTACACGCACTGGTACCCCAATGCACAATATGTCGAAAAATGGAATCAACATTATCCTCTCCAATGAAAACTCAAGAATACACATCACAATGTGTTTGGATCTCAAAAAAATATTCTCTACGAAATTGCAGCCAATATGCCTCTCCCTTATAATGATGCTCTCAAATAACTTGATATCTATAGTTTCTATCTCCTGCTACATCAATGCATCGAAAAATATATAAAACAATAAACTAGGATATCTTAGCCAAAACTGGTGCTTGTGGAAAGTCTAAATCTTTGTAATGGTTATGGAGATGTTGAGGATTTTGAATATCAATATATTAAGTCTACATCAGAATATGATCAATATTGCATGATAAAAGAGAAATACCTTGTGTAGGAGAGACCTGACGACTGCACTCATAACCATGATCATGTCTAGTGGTATGTGTGGGCTTAATCCAAGTAGTTGTCATCCATGATGATAAGTCCCTCTTTATTGATTTTTTAGACAGTCGACCTTTAGGATGACAAACTGGTGGCTTGTGAACTTCGGATGTAAGAAATCATGCAATATTGCAATTGTGTATTTTCACTATTCTGAAACGGAATTATCTTTCAAACTCTTGAACCAATTCATCCAATTTAGCTACCGCACTTATTTGAGTTTTGAGTAGTGTTTAGTTGATGAGTACATAGAAATATGTGTGATCTGCCCACACACAACTACAAGGTAATGGATCAAAACTGACCATTTCTTTGTGATTTGCTTCTTTTCTTATTAAATCATGTTCATGGAATGATAATCTTTTCTCCAAATGTTGAATCAACTAAAAAAACTCTTCAAGATAATGTTTGTTAATGGTTCTTGACTCCTTAAAAGACTTCTTTGTTTTTATGATCTATAACTTAATCAATGAATAAAGTTGAGTGGAGAGAATATCAAATCTACCGGTGGAGGTACCAATAAAGACTTTTAACCTCACGTGTACACTTTCAACCCTACAAAGTTAATTTGTCACTATTAGTATACTCACATTGATGTGTAAATGTAATGAATATATACATAAACTTTAATAATAATGAAATACACTAACAATAATAAATGTATTTATTAGTAGTATGTATGTCATAATGATGGTATTAATCAGTCCATATAAATACTATCTTCACCTTCTAAGGATTCAACCAGTATTTCTTAACATATGTCTGTACAATGCAATAACTTTCTACCAACTCATCCCCAATATAATAGTGATTTCTTTCTTCCCCATCAACAAAATAATATACCTTTCATGTTTTTCGAAATGTGACGTCTATATAAAAGATATGTTGCCTTAGGAAAAACACAAATACATTCATTATTGCTAACTCACGATCAATACATATGAGCAAAAAACATAATAATTATGTGTGACATGTTAGAGAGTTTTTCCCCAAACAAATTATTATAAAGTAAATCTAATAGAAAATTTTGTATTAGTTGATGTAAATCCAACAACCTCCAAGAAAGGCATCTTATACTTGTTAGTCTTATAAGTATAATCAAACACCATAACTTTCGAAAATACACATAACAACTGAAGTGAAGATGGTTTTGCAAAAACAATATCACCAGCATAACCAATCCTAAGTAGCTTATGATGCCATGAACAATGCTGGTAAATGTCAGCTTGATATAATAGTTGTAAAACTGATTGATAACTAATCTCTTCTCTTTGTAATTTAATTATTGCATTACAGAAATGCCTCACCATGGATATACTTGAGTCATCTCACTGCTTTATATGGGGACAATATATGTTTCAGTGTATAATGACTTTTTGTCATATCCTTAATTACTTCATATTCAACATTAGTCAATTTGTCTACATATATACGCCCTTCAAGATACAATCCCAAGAGATGATTATGTGTTCCATTAACCAACAAACTTCACAAATCATCACTTTCATCATCTCATGTAATTAAAATGAATTTTTTACCTTATTGGTAAATCAATTGCCTCTCCATACATTTCTTACTTATATACACACCATTACATCAAAGTCATACCTTGGATCTTCCATTTTTTATGCTTTGAACAAAAAATTAAAAGAAAAATGTTATAGTGCTTTCCAACTTCTCTTATATAGTCAAGCAACTCTTGTTTGTTCGAAAGTATCATATTAGTTTCAAACATTGGTGAACAATCAATTTCATCTCGCTCACAAGGAATCAATGTAATTATTTTTAAATCGTCATTTGAATCATTTGACATATGCATCTGAAATGATTTCAATATTGGACCTTAGACTAAATTCACTAACATTAACATCACATATGCACAAAAAACCTATCTCGCAGTGTCTCTTACCAGTAAGAGACGCAGCGTCTCTTACCAAAACAAGACATGGCACGCCTCTTTGTTACAAATAGGGTGAAAAAGGTGAGAAAAATGTCTCAGAGAGCTCTTACCGTCCCTTTCCATGGAGGTGTGCAAATGGAATGATCGGATAGAAGAGAGTGTCAGAGGAAATGCTGGAGGAAGTCTCGGCGGGAAGAGGGTTAGAGATGCGATGGAATAATGGGTACTTTAGGTATTTATTAAGAAAAGTGATGTATCCTTAGAAAAAAGGGTGTGCCTTTAGTAAGGCCTTAAAAAAAAAATCATTATGTTTTTTAAGTGTAACTGGATTCCCACTTTATTGATGGAAACCTTACTCTTGAATCTCGATAATTCATCTGGACGATCAATTTGTCCAACGTGATTTGCATACAAACCAGTTTGAGAAACCAGTTCCCCTCTCTCTCTCTCTCTCTCTCTCTCTCTCTCTCTATATATATATATATATATATATATATATATATATATATATATATATATATATATATATATATATATATATATATATATATATGAATGAACAAGTAAATGAGCCACATATACGATGCAACAGTAAGGGGTGTTTGATTCTGAGGCTCAGGTCTATTAAACTAAAACCCAAGACCCAGTTTGCTTTGTAATAAAATGCAGCCTCGACGAACAGTATACAAGGCCGATCAGGTCACTCTAGGGAGTGGGTCTCTGGAACTCGACCTACAGTGACAGTTCTGCAGGCTCGACCTAATAATCAAACGCCCCAAAGGGACAGCATCTAAAAATTTGTAGCCACTTTTTATCAAAAGTGTTACAATGGCGTAAGGCTCTCAGTAAGTTAATGATGATATTGAAAGACACCTACTCACAGCTCAAGTCGGGAAGCTTTTTCCATAACAAATTTTCCTTTTTCGAAACAATAATTACCAACAGAATCGCCATATCTACCTACTATTTATATGGTTCCATTAGCTGCCTTTTTTATTTGAACGTGAGTAGAACAGCTAATTTTGGATCGGCACTGTGCCCATTTAACATGCCTTAGTAAGTTAGGTATGTGATAATTTATGGTTGTGATGGTTTGCTTGATCCATTCAACAACAGCTCACCAAATGGGGGAGGCGTGCCTCTTCACTGGAGAATGAGACCTTGCTGAAACATTGTGTGATGGTAAAAGACATGACCTATATTTTTTCTATATAAAAGTCGGGGTCAGACAGACCCCTCCCAGCCATGCATGGCCCCGGGTATCAAACTCGAGACCCTTCAATTTGGGGGTTCTTTTGAATCAACCCCTTGCTAAGAGAACCATTTTTCCTTATGCAGACATGGAAACGTGTCCATTGCAGCAAGATGGCAGTTGTGCTCGACGAACACTGCATGGATATGCCTTTCATGTCAAAATCGGCGCAGCCTTGAACTCTAGAGCCACAGCTTCAGGGAGAACTGAATCAAAGATAACAAATGGCTGTGACTGCTGCCCTTTGGTAAGAGCAAAATGAGTGGAAGGAGGATTACAAATAAAATTTACCACGCTAGTTGCACATGGTATTGTAGTCGAAGAATTCTATATCGATTAACACTCGAAGAGACTCAAATTCTATATCGAAAGAGAACAGCAAAAATAAACAAAAGAATGAAGGCCTACTGAATAAATTAATTAATTAACATCAGCCACAACAGTTGTGGTTAAAAGTCACAATTCATTAGGGTTTCTTCCTTTAAATTTATACCTCCAAACAGGGTACGTAATCTCAGGTTGTCTCAGCCTCAACCAAACTAAATCCATGAGGCTTCATCAATCCCCTTCTTTCCATCATCTTCCTAACACTTACTGCATCATCCCATCTGCCAGCTCTAACATATATATTTGCAAGAGTCACGTAGTTCCCAGCATTATCAGGTTCCAAATGAAACAGTTGCTTGGCAACAATCTCTGCAAGTCCTACATTTTGATGAACTCTGCAGCCTGCAAGCAAAGAACCCCAAACACTTCCATCAGGTTCAAGAGGCATCCCGTTGATCAAATCCATTGCTTCCTCAAGCCGTCCTGAGCGCCCAAAAAGATCAACCATGCAAGCATACTGCTCCATACTTGGGGTAATTTTGGACTCATCAGTCATGCTACTGAAGCACTGTTTTCCTTCATCAACAAGTCCAGAGTAACTACAAGCAGAAAGAACAGATGTAAAGGTCACATGATTGGGTTCCATTCCTGATTCCTTCATCTGCTTAAAAAGGTATAGTGCAGATCTACCATGTCCATTAATACCATAACCTCCAATTATAACATTCCAAGAAATCACATCCTTCTCTTCTATACTCTGGAAAACAGCATATGCTAAATTTACACATCCAAATTTCGCATACATATGAATCAATGCATTGCAAACTGCAGTAGCTAAATCATGATGATTTTTTATGACATAAGCATGAACCTCCTTACCATGCCTCAACGAAGCATGACCAGAACAGATCTGTAAAAGGGTAGTTATAGTAAACTGGTCAGGCTTAATCCCTTCCAACTGCATATATTGCAAAAGCTCCAATGCTGAATCACCATTACCGGATTGCAGAAGCCCCATGATCATACAATTCCATGAAACTACATCTGTTTTATCCATATTACTGAAAACATTTCTTGCATCGGCAATCCTGCCACAACCTGAATAAAGTGTCACGAGAGCACCACCAACAGAATTATAGAATTTGATCCCGATATGCATTTTGATCCCATAGCCATGGACCTCCTGCCCGGTCCTAAAAGCATAAGAATTCTTGCAAGCTGAGAGAACAGAAGAAAGAGTGTCAATGTCTGGTTGAATATTCGTGACTAACATTTCTTTGAACAATTCCAACGCCCTTGTGTAACAACCCTTTCTTGAGTAACCAACTATCAGTGTTGTCCATGTGACGTGATTCGGCATTGTATATCTTGTTTCCTTAATTTGATTGAAGATATCAAGAGCCTTTTCAAGAACTCCACATTGACAATAACCGGAGAGGACAGTATTCCAAGTGATCAAATCAGGTTGGAAACCACTTTTCTGCATCAAATCGAACAGCTCTAATGCCACATTGTACATATAATTGTAGACATAACCTGCAATCATGCAGTTCCAAGACAATAAATCTCTCTGCGGCATTTCATCGAAAATTTGACGGGCACTTTCCACACGGCCGCATCTCATGTACATCTCTATCAGGGCGTTCAAACTATGCACGTTACACCTCAGACCCAACTTTCCCATATCTTGATGAACTCGAATTCCCTCATCTAAATCCAACAACTCGGCACACGCCTTAAGTACCTTAGGGAATACATAATCATCTCCATAAACACCCTCAATTTTCATTCTCCTATATGTACCAATAACCTCTAGATACATCGCATTCCTCATATAGAACCCCAACATGGCCGTCCAAGCAAAGACATTTCGGTGCAACATTTCGTCGAACAGTAGGCCGGCGCACTGAATGTCATCGCAAGTCGCATAGAACTCGAGCAGTTTCGTCTTCAAATGTGCATTTCTTTGAAAACCATTGACAATGATCTGTTGGTGAACTTGTTTTCCTGGGTTTAACGTTCTTGAGTTGCAGCATTCTTGAAGGAGACGATTGAATTTTTGAGGAGAAATGGACAGAGGTAAAGGAGGAAGAGTGCATGACAGCGAGGACGAGAACGTCGGAAAATTCTTCCACAGAGAGAGCGCGATAGAAATCGATTGATGACAACACCATCTTCTCATATGAATTGGAGAAACGCAGCTTCTCGCAGTTTGAAAACAGGCGTGTTATCATGGAGGTTTAACCATGGAAGGACGGTTCTGATTCTGAATCCGTGTTCGGTTCCGTAGGTGCTACTTATGTTAGATCAGACTCGCAAAAAGATACGTACACGTACAAACGTGAACTGTTTGTGTTATTCATTCTGTATCACCTTATAATCGTGTCAAACCGATCAATTCATACACAACCTGATTTTCTTCGTGTTACATCGAGCGGACCTGATTCAGAATCAGAACTCGAAATAGGGACGCCGAAGCTTAGATAGGTAAAACATGCCGCGAAGACGTGACCCAAGAAGTCCATACTAGTGTTCAAGATGTAAAATGAAAACGACGCCCGAAATACATAAGGAAAGGATCCTTCAGGGATGTGGCTTCTTATTACAAAGCTTATTTACAAATAAATGTTTGTTTTATAAAACTAATGGAAGTTATTTACAAATAAATGTTTGTTTTATAAAATTAATGGAAGAAAGAACTGAGTCGTTTTCTCTTATAACCGAACCGGTGCTTAAATGTACGAATCTCTCCTAACCTTATGAATAAAAACCATGTTTCATATGAGATTCACAACCTACTTTTACTCATCATCATTATCGTCTCTACACTCCAATAGTAGTATCAGATCAGGGTTACTGACGCTCTTCTATATCCATTTGGTGTTATTCGATTTTAAAAAAACGTACACTTTTTGTCATCTTAGAAAGAGAGCAGTCTTTATAACAAAAAAGAGAGTCGATTTGAATCAAGGAACAAAACAATAACCGATTGGTACAACCATTGGTTTAGTAAAACCAGTAGCAGCTTTCTATAAAAAACCACGGTTTTAATTTTAAAATTTAAAATTTCGTTGGGCAAAAGTATGGTTCTACCATCCCATATTCTGAATATTACATGGTGGAACGATCCAAATTTACCATTCTGTCTATCCGTTTTTTGGAAATTACTATGTACAGGGAAATATTTCAATTTTGTCCACATATTTTTCTATAAAATTATGAAATAAACCTAAGGATCAATTTAACTGTTTTGTCCATTATATACTCCATTTTTATAGAATCAATATTAGGACAAAATTACATATATGTCCTCTCTTTTTACTCCAATTCACAAAATCATTCTCAGTATTGATTTTACAATTTTATCATTGTTACTTTGATAAAATTATAGAAACAAATATACAGGCAAAATTACAAGGAATTCTAAAATCAGTTTTAAATTCAGATTTTTTAACTTCGACTAATACCATGATAGAACCTACAGATTTTATAGAATTATGATCAGGTGCGTGGAACTATTTGCAAAGTATATGTTATTTTCCATTATTACTGATTAGTGTCCGACTAGTTAATCTTAATTGTTTCTTAGATTTATATTTAATTCTTATTACCCATTGCTTGTTTAATGTTTTTTGTATGAAATACATAAATTCTCTAATTGTCACTTTTGCCAAATACCTAAAAATGTCTATCAAAATATGTGTTTCTGAATTAACAAAGACTGAAAAACTAAATGGCCTAAACTTTTAAATATGGAAAACAAGAATGTCATTGGCCTTAACTTTAGAGGGTATTGATTATATTTTAAAGGAAACTAAAATATCACATATACCTAAAGCAATAAATGAGGATAAGGCAATTTATAAAACCTTAAAGATGACTCGATAGATAGGACCATCATGCTAACCTATATGGAGGATAACTTGATTAGAGTCTTTGAGTTTTTGACTCGGTAAATATGATACTATAACCAAATTACATGTGCAACTGATCCTTAATAAATACAACTTTCACAAATGAAAGAAGAAGATAATATAGTTGAACCTATCTAATGTTGATTATAGCCATAAACTTAGTTGTAGTCAAATCAATAATCTCATACCTATGCAGATATCGACTATTCTAAATAGTCTTCTTCCCTCATCGAACATCATAACCACAACACTTAGACTAGGACATAAATTTACCCTTTTAAACTCTCTTTGAAACTTACTATTGAGTAAGAGTATATGAACAAACACAAAAAAGAAAAATTGCTCATAGCTAAAGATGATTTAGGGTCATGTTTTAGGAACAATTAGAATAAAAGGAAGCCAAATTAAAAGTTTGGAAATATAACAAAAATAGTGTCCATAATTTAAAAAAATTACAGGAATATGCTTGTTTGATCAAGTGCTTCAATTATTAAAAGATTGAGTACTTTAAAAGGATTGTTACAATCAAAAGAAAAATGAGGGCAACCATCAACAAGATGAGTAGGAGGTGATCTGCGTTATTTTTGAATGCTTGTATACATACCATCATGTTTATGACTGATGGATGGATACTAGAGTAACCATTACATCTTAAAGAGTAAGGAGTGAGCTTTTAACCTGAAGGAATACAAGCCTATCGAGAATTATGTTTATATACGCAACAACTCCTTTATTGATGTCCTATAAGGTGAGTCCTTCAGGATTGACATAGGAAGCACCCTAGTTGTTTTTATTGATTTATGATTGTAGAATCTATTAGGAACAATTTGGTGTTTGTTCTTATACTAGTTAAGAAAGGTTTTGAAGTCAAGGTTGTGCCTAGAAAAGTCTTTGTGAGAAAACACAAACGTATATTTTCTGGTTTATTTGATTCTCAACATAGTTTGTTCAAGCTAAATGTTAATGAAAATGAACCTTCTTCTTCTACTTATAATGATTGTACATTTATTATTGATGTAAATATATGGCATACAGGTTCGGGCATATAAGTTTAAATAAGTTGAGAAAATTAGCTAACTTTAACTTATTGCTTGAATTTGAGGAAAACCACATAGTATGCATAAAAAAATAATAAGAAAATATTTTATAAAGAAATAATTAGAGCAACAACGTTATTAAAAATCATTCACATATATATGTGAACCTTTCAAGGTAAGGTCTCATTGTGAAAAGATTTAACTACAATCATATACATTTTAAATAGAGTACCCTATATGGATATATTCTCTACAGTATTTGAGATGTGGTTTGGTAAAAAAACCATACCTGAGTCATCTATAGAGGTGGGAATCTATCACCCATATAAAATCCTTGATTAATCTAGAGATAGCTAGACAATAAGTCATTGAGATGTGTTTACCTAAAAGGTTTCAAAGGATATAGATTTTATAACAAAGGCAATGACTTAATATCGAGTATGGAGGTTGAATTCTTAGAAGATACTAAGAATGACATATTTGATAGTAATGATGAAAATACTGATGATCTAGTGGATCTAGATCAATCATTATTTAAACCTATGGATAATGATCCAAACGATCTTCTTGTTTAGGCTTAAACTTTAAGTAGCTATAAAAGACTTAGTAAGTCACTATGTCCTACTTAAAGTATTATCACACATATTTTATAATGAAAATATGTTATTTAATGGATTTAGATGAGTTGATGGATAATGGAACTTATCACCAAACTATTAGTTCATATGAATTACCAAACTGAGAAAAGTAATGAATGAGGAAATTAAATCCATTGAGAAAAGTCAAGTCTCAGAATTGACAGATTTTCCTAAATAAAGGAAAGTTATTGGTTGTAAATGATTTGTTAAAAAGAAATATAAAATCAATATAACAATTAACAAGTTTAAGTTGGTTGCAAACAATTTTTTATAAAAAGAGGCAATAGATTATGTAGATATATATTTTTTGTTGCAAAATTTATTTTCGCTATTTTTATATTTTATGATTTATATTTATATCAGTTAGAGATAAAAGCCACTTTTGAATGGTGATTTAGTTGAAATCAATTATATGTAATAATTGGAGAGATATGTTGTTGAAGACTAGAAATATATAATATATAGGTTGAAAAAAATCTATACACAGCCTTAAACAATCACTTCATCAATGATATTTAATTTTTCAAAATGTCATATTGGAACTTAGGTTTATGGCTAATGAACTATATCACTGTGTATATATTTGTTTTGTGGGAGTCACTTTGTTATTTTATTTTTATATGTAGATGACATTGTTGATTGAGAATGAAATGATTGTCAAAATCAAGTCATGATTATATTCAAAGTTTGAAATGAAGAATATGAGAGATGCATCCTATATCTTTGGTATAAAGATTTCTTATGATAGGGAATCTAAAGTTCTATGTTTGAGTTATGAGAGATATTGATATACCCTCAAAAAGTTTAGAATAGGTGACTACAAACCTACAAACATACCTATTATTAAATGGGTTAAACAAAGTAAGACTTATTGTCCTAGTGACGGCTAAAATAAGCCAAATATTCTATATGCACAAGTTGTTGGTAGCTTGATATATTATATAAAAGACGTAATATCAACTTTGTTGTTGATCATGTGAGTAACCTGGTCTCACCTAGATGGGAGCAAGCAGAAAAGTTTTCCGGTGACTATATATATATATATATATATATATATATATATATAGATAGATAGATAGACAATTTATAATGTCTTTCGGTCCATAATGTAGAGATTTGAATTAAAAGTACTCTTTGTAATTTACATTTAAATATTTTTCTAATTTTTTATCTCAACTGTTCATCACAAAAATTGAACAATAAAAATGTTTATTCAAGATTACGCACTGAAAAAGATGCATTTCCAATTCTTATATAGGTAATGGTAAATGCTCATTCCTCATCCATGATCAAATCTTCTTTATCATCTCAACTAATCAATATTTGAGATGAACAATTGAAGTAATAAAATAAAAAATATTTAATATACTTGATACATTAAATACAAGAATTACTTTTAATTTAAATCTCTATCATTCATCAAACAGTCAAGATGTTTGAGTATATTTGAGGACAATAAGAGTTTGAGCATTTACCATTATCTCTCTACATATATATTTACATAGAGAGAAAGAAAGAAAGAATGTGGTATATGTATACCTATTTTATGTTAAAACATCCTTAAAAATCTCAACCATTTGATACGTGAGATCAATAGTTGAGATTTAAATAAAATAATAAAGTATTTTAACCTTTTGCAAGTTCATTATGTACATTTGGTACTATTTTACCTTTTATTTTAAAGATTTTAACCATTTGTCTTAAATGTCAAACAATGGAGATATTTAATAAGACTTGAGCATGAATGATTGTGTATATGGGCTATTCTCTCTCTCTATATATAATACACGGGAATCTGATTGACTCGACGTAAGGAGTAGCATGAACCAAAATCCCACCCTTATGGGCGAATGACGGGAGAATAGTCTACTTTTCGACCACAATCACCCAGCCAATCCTCAACTCATCAGTCGAATATGGGAGAAGAACATAGAAAGAAAGGCGGCAATCAGCTCCACGCGTCTGTCTCTCTCTCCATGGCCTTTTATACTTCAAGGCCGGTACCTAAAGAACCCTCATCACATGACACCAAAGTGCCCGATAACACGTAACACGATACCAAAACATAGGAACACAACACTAATCAAGGACTCGAACCATAACACCAATTTATTGGTGCATGTCATATCAAATAGTAAGATATTATTATTTTATTGCACAGTAATTATTTTTATGATTTTTATAAAAGAAAGCTCCTAGAGAAAAATGAAATTTAGGTATTAAAAAAGAAAATAGTATCACACCATATAGTAAGAAGTAGCAACACTGTACAAATATGTAACCTGTACGACACAGAATTCCATCTGCTGGACGGCTATCTACAACAGTTTATGAAACAATGATAATGTCACCAGCAGTATTCCTCTAATAAAGAATACATTCAATTACTGCACAGTAAGCAGGATGGTGTAAAGAGATTAACGACGGTAGTCGTCAGCCTATAGAACATACATGCTTGATATTGATAGATTGAAGGTAGCCATTGATGACAACAACTCCATAATTATCTAACATTGTTGAAGCAAAGTCTTCAAGCAAGGCCTTTTTCGAACCAAAACCATGCATTAGAAGCCCAAACCCGCACCTGTTAAATAGAAGTAAAATTTCAGAGTGCATTCCATGCTTGTTGTATTGGCAGCAAACGTTAAGGTATACATATGCATATATGTCATATGCGTAAGATCCAATATCTATTCTAAATTTCCCTACACTGTAAACCACACAATATAATAATTACAATAAGAAACTTCAACATATGCAATGTGAATGTAGCGCAACCTTATGGTACTGCTTCACACACGACAGTGGAGATTGTGATATCTAACTGTTCATAGCTAGCAAATATGCAGTTAGAAATTCAGGTACAGACATGGGTAGAACATCACGTGGCAAAGTACCTGATGCATGGATGACTTTAAAATCAGGTACACGGGTAGATGAATAGATATTCTGCTACTTAGAGCAAATAATGATAAGCAATTCTTTCAGGTGTGGAACTAGCAAAAGAAAAACAGAAAATTCCAAAAGTTCAGAAAAGTTGGAAAATCCAGGTTTAGAAGCAACTGCAAAGAGACCCGACCAAGTGCACAAATTTCTCTAGTGTTTTGCATCACTACGATCCTTGATAATCATCTCAGCCATTCACAAACATAGCAGGACATTATCAAAGACAATAAAAGAAGCAGCTACCAGCCGGGCTCATGATTAAGGTCAATGTTGTAAAAATCATACCGTATGATAGCAGGTATATGTATCACAAAAAATGATTTACCACACCCTATCATGGCATATCGTACGATATGGTGTATATTTTGAAAACCATGTTTAAAATCATGGCCAGGGTGAGTTTAAACCCCTCTCTAAAGTAGTTTCTTTGGCCTCTTATTGCATGAGTATCCCTTACTTTCCCATGACCAACTCCATTCTCTCCAAAAATTGTAAATTTATTTTACATCCACAAATGGTCATAAACTATTATGCACGGGTACACCACTTAGGGCAGTGTACTATATCAATTATGTATGAGTACAGGTATGCATACTAATACATTTGGATATACCACCATACATACCGGTATGTGTACCCATATTTGGGTATGCACAGTACACGTACCCAATACTTCATATAAGGTCGATTCATATATTATGCCTTATATATATACATGTATAAGGCCAAATTGGAAATACAAGCACTTTTAAAGAATGTTTGGAAGATAATTGATGCATGCTAAAACCGACAAATACATTATGATTTGTATGTTGTTACATATTTTTTAATTCCTCTATTACATTTTCTCCTAACTTTATAGAGGATGAAGAAGTAAAAAAATAGATATTGAATGCAATTGACCTTTTACAATATTCAATTTTTTTTTATTATAGCTTTTTAGTTGAATGGTGGGCTCGCTTTAGTATAGATGCACCAAACTTGTTGAGGTTTGCTCAGTGCATATTAAGCCAAAAATGTAGTTTGAGTGTATGCGAAAGAAAATTAAGTTTTTTTAATGCATTTACACAAAGAAGAGAAACAGATTGGAGCATGCTCATGTTTATGATTTGCTACATATTGCATACAATATGAATTTAGGGTAAAGGTAAAAGGTTAAAAAATATTATATGTTTGTTATTCCTTACTTATATTCATAAGTAATGATTTTCTAACTTCTAAGTATATTAAATTATTTTTTATAGACAAATACAAAGAGATGCTAGACAGGCAAGAAAGGTGTTATATGACTCACTTAGCTATGAAAATATTGATATTTTTTATGATTGGGTTAAAGAAGAAGAATCCTCTATTATTTTAGAGGATGTAAACTGGAGAGCAGTAGAGGCAAACGCAAAGATTGGAGATGATGATGGAGAAGGTGATGTATATGAGGACCCAATTATGGAGGAAGAGGATGGAGATAATGATAATGATGATGACGATGATGATGGCAACCTTGATTATAATGCTTATGATGTATTTGTTGATTATGATCTATGTTTTATGGAATGAAATACTGAAATTGAATACTTGTAGTTTATAACTTTGTATTTGTGTTATGTAAATTGTAATCTTGACTTTGTAAATTTTCATAAACTTGTAGGTATATTATTAACTTCAAGTTTAACTTTCTTACTCTTATAGCATCTTGGTATAGACACGAAATTTTTCACTCCAAGCCTATGTAGAGACTTGAAATGATAATTTCTTATCTACATGATGTGCGAGCGTGCCAGCTAGTTTGCAAAAACTAGCAAAGTTTTAATAAAATTTGACTTTTTGGCGATTGTGGCTAAGTAGGCTCTTTTCACTTTAGGCCTTCTTGAACCGATGCTCAAGGGTCAGCCTAAGTGTTTAAAAATTTTAAAACTATAGGTGAAAGACTCCAATTCTCGTGAAGATGTGGTGTTTTTCAAAGAAGAAATAGGTGCACTTGAGTTAAAGCTTTAAAATGAGTAAGTCCTGAAAAACATAATATTCTATTTTCAGGCTTTTTTCCATAATCAATCTCAATGTCTTCAAAAATCACCAAATTTTTTCAAGACTTAGACAGTGATGTGGAGGATCTTTAGCACTTTACAGATCTTAATTCGGATTTGTATTGGCATAATTAAATCAATGAAATACCTCTCCTCAGGTACCCAAAACTGTCCTATCACAGAAATACAGGGGCTCAAAGATGAGCCTGTATCTCGACGATTTGAGTTACAAATTTGGTGAATTTAATCTTGCTGGAAATCTACGGATGTCAGCTTTCCAATGAATCAAAATTTATCCGATTTGGATGCCTATAGATAGAGTTATGGGGTGAAAACCCAAGCTATATCGTAGGAAAATAGAATGTACAGACAATTGATAGGTATTAACCCAATTTTTTCTAATTTTATTTACGTAGCTGTACAACCCTAAAATTCTTAAAATTTTTATTAAGAGTGGGATTATGTGTATAAAATGTGTGGATAAAATTTCGAATTAATTGAAGCAAGTATTCGGGAATTAAAATTGCAGCAATTAACATATATAGAGATGCGAAAGTTCAGTTTTGGGTTTTTAAGAACATACGTGATACAAACTCACCTGAATTGAAATTGCAACAACACAACTCATGAATTAAAGTACTGAAATGAAATGAATGGAAATTATCTGTATAAGCTTAAGCATAGAGGAGATAGAGAGTATAGAATGTTTATAGAATATATTGGGATATAATCATATAATCAAACACATAATGTGCGTATGTGTAAGAGTGAAAATTCAGTAACATAATTGAAATTCATCAAATCTAATCACTATTACAACGTGGGGGGGAGACAATAAATGAATGATGAAATACTTACAGGTTTTGCATCCAATTGGCCGGAATTCCAAGAGTGGAATCTGACCTTCTTCCTTCTTCTTTGCTTCTCACTCTCTTGCACTCAATGGCTAACACTACCCCACTCTCTTTCCCTCTTTCCTAAGCCTCTTGCAGCTCACGATCCACCTTGTGCAGCACCTCCTCTCTTAGCCCAAAACCAGCCTTTCTCTCCCCTAGCTAGCCCCCAATTGATGAAAGATAGAAAGTATTGCAAGATATGGAACCCACCCCCTCCTTGGCCCTTCTCTCCCCTAGCTAGCCCTCTTTCTCTATGATATAACCAATCCGGATACTCATCTTTGCATCTTAAGGTAAACATCGTACCTGACTAGCTGTTATGATTTTGAAGTTTGATATGAAAATTATTTGTATAAAGTTGAAAATGTTATTGAATGAAACTTTCGTATTTTAATATGGTATACTTGTTAGTTGGTATTGCAGTTATATTCATTTGCATAAATTTATTTTTTTTATATGTTTTAATAGTGGTGTACCTATATCTTAATTCTTTTAAAATACACGTACCCCATACCTGTACCGTGTCCATGCAACATAGGTCAAAAGCGATATGTGCATGTAATTTGGTTTATTTTGATGTTGAGCTCATTGTCCCTTGGTTTGGTACAAATCATAAAAAAATTCATGATTATTTAATTTTTAATGTGTTTCTAAATTTTTAAAGCAACTAATTTAAAAAATCATCCATATTGTACTGTAACGTATCAATATGGTATGATATAGGTGTACTGATGCTCAGTGCGGTAAGATTAGATACAATATTTACAACATTGATTAAGAGTTTAAGACCAATGTGTTCTCCATACCGCTTGACATGTTCTCAATTGCAGTGTATCGGAACACAAAACCACTCAAAGTATCACCGTAACAAAGCTAATTGCAATTTGACTTGACATACCCAGTCGGATCTCAATATAGATAATAAAGTAAAACTATGTTATCAATAACAATTAGCAGGTTGTTAGCGGTCGACCTTGATATAGCGGTAGCTAGGATATAGCAGATTTAATAGTACACTTTTACTTACGATTAAAAAATTATATATAATAGATTCTCTAATTTCTAAGAAATATTAAGAAACACAACTACTTCTTTTATAAATATGAATCACACTAAAAAAACAAATTCTATTTTTAATTTATAAGAAAATAAATAATAAATTTCATGTGGTACATGCATATTGAATTGTTAACCTTAAATTAGAAGACAAAAACATAAATGTAACAAAGTTATTCTAAGCATTAAACAAAAGAATTAAAAGAAATAAATATATAATTACTTATTAGCTCAAGTATGGTGAATATGGTGTAGCTAAGCCTGGACCCTCTCTTACTCTTCAGAGCTTATATGCACATTACACATTTTGCTCCAAAATTGTCCACAACCAGCAATAAACATGAAAAAATAGTTCATATACACTAATAAGTAATCATGTTGCCACGAAGGAAAAGGTTAAAGCACAAATGTTGAAGGTACCAGTGAGGTGCTTCAAGTTCAAAGTACAAATAATTAGAGATGAAAAGAATGCACGCACACAGTTAAATACTAGAATGTACCAATAAGATATATTAAAGAAAAGAAGCATGCAACGATAGGAATAGACAAAGACAAGCTACAACTTATAACTTGCATTAGCTGCAACAGTTATAACCTCATCAAGGAAATTATCAATTGAGATTAACTACAATGATAAAGGATAGGTTAATCTATCCTTTTCAAGGTGAAATATAAATCAAATGCATGTAGGATGAATAGAGGAACAATGTTATATCTCAAAAATAGTTTATATAAGTAACCGTTCTCTCAAGGATGAGAGGGGAAATACTAATGAGATAACTTTATACGCAGATAGCTTGTCTTCTAGTGAATTCAAACAGGCAAGTCAATCTATCATCCATTCTTATTAGCAGTGCAAATTCAAATGATACAACACAATAGTTACAAATACTACAAGAACAAGTACATTAAATGAAAGAATAAATTACATAGCAATCCATGAAGAACATTCACAAAGACAAGAGAAGCAATCAGATTCTTGAATCTTGATGTATTAGATGGAAGAATAAGTTACATAGTATCCATCAAAATTCAATTGCAATCATACTGAATTGTTTAATATACACTTAATTATCTTGTTCACTCATTTTCAGATGAAGATCCTTGTTTTTCTAGTTTCTCTTCATTTGCATCTGTTTTCTTCAAAATTAAAATTTTCTTCTTCATCTTCTATATGCATATTATCTTTTCATTTGCTTTGCCTTCTATGTCACTTTCGTGTCCTTGACCTTGTATATACAACTCTCCTCTTAATGATTTAGATATTATATTGATATTTCTCCATATAAGTAAATCATCGTCACCAACAAACTCATCATCAGTAGGATATTGATCGTAATCTTCAACCGATGCCAATATGATGGGGTCGAAATTTGCTTTATTAGCTTTTCACTCTTCGTACCTTCTTAGCGTTTCGTTATATTATACAAAAACTAAGTTGTTAAGCTTTCGATGAAATAATCTATTCGGTTTCTTCGTATGAATCTAAGATAAGAAAAAAAATTTAGGTAAGTCGTTAGCTCAATAAAAAACTTTAATTTAATTACAATATAAATAAAAAAGTATAATTCTTACCATTTCGAATGTACTCCAGTCAATGTTGTAAAAAGTATATCGATACCCATTAAGCATATAATTCTTAATAAATGACTATAACTATATAAAAATAGTTAGAGAGATTGTGGAAAGAGAATAACAAAGTTAAATAATATCTCATAATGAACAAGCATCCATACCATAATGTGAATATTGAATACCTTTAATTAATAAACAACAAAGTTACAACTTATAATCATCCAAACCAAAACGTTACAAAGGTACAATTAAAAAGTTAAAATAATCATCCACAACATGGATCATAATCAACAAAAGCATTGTAATCGACATAATCAGGATCACCATCATCATCATCATCATCATCTCCCCCATAATTGGATCCGCCCATCCAACACCTTCATCTTCATCATCATCTCCAACTCTAAGTTCTGCTTTTGCTTGGAGTGTCCTCTAATTTTCATCATGTAAATTGATAGGGGCTCATCCTCTTCGACCCAATCATCAAAAATATCAATATTTTCATAACTCAACGGGTCATATGATACATTTCTTACCCTTCTTGCATCCTTTTATATTTATGTGTAAATAAAGAATATCAAATGCAATATAGTCATATCAATCATTCATTATTAATAAGAAAGAACTATGCAACAACAATACATATTTTTAAAATAGTTACCTTTGCCTTAACTTCATATTATATGCAATGTATACCAAATCACGCAGTCGAGCATTCTCAAGTCTGTTTCTCTTTTTCATGTGAATGCATTCGAAAAAGCTTCAATTTCTCTCGGACCCACTCGAATTCCATGTTTGGCTCAATACATTAAGCAAATCTTGTCAAATTCGGTGCATCTATACCAAAGTCAACCCACCATTCATTTAAAATAAAACATTATAATAATTAATAAGAAACATTTAAAACCAATCAATTGATAACTTAAATGAATATCAATAAAAACACATAATACCTTGCTGTATTTGGGACCAGAGTTGGATTGCAATTGGGCTTCCAAAATCTCCACTGTATATACTTCCTTAACTCTAAATTAATATTGCTACGAGTAGACAAATCTTGTAGAAGGTCAATTGCATTTAATATACCCTTTTTTACTTTTTCATCCTCTACAAGGTTGAGAGAAAATCGAATAGAAGGATTAAGTAAATATACAACATGCAAATCATGATACATTTAATGGTTTCAACATGCATCAATTATCTTCCAAACCATTTTTAGAAGTGACCGATTGGAGTCAAGGTTTGTTGTATTTCCAATTTGGCTTTATCCATAACATCATCTATATATAAGGGATAATAGACCTATCTTCATTGTCTACCATCTTCATTACTTTAATTAAATATACAATTATCCTAAAAAATTTACTGTAATTTTTTCAAAAATCAGCATTGAAAACAATATCTACCACAATGATCCCCTCTCTCTTTCTAGACCAACTAATAGAGCCCTATTCATAAGATGCAAACATTTTTTTTAATGTATTTTTTGTATGACAAGACTTTGCATAGTAATGACATTTGTAACAAATCTTGTCAATGAAAGCCTAATCAATTCCCTTACACCTGTATGAATTCACATCAAATGCAATACAGAAAAATGATTATAAATAAACTTTATGAGATTTCTGCATGCATCGCTAGTCTCTTTTATTAAATTCATTGCACTCAAATCTTCAAGCATTAAGTCTATGCAATATGCAACACGTGGAGTCTATGCTAAGGATGGATGGTTTACCTCAAACATCTTACTAGCTAATCTAAAATTTACAGTATTATCAATAATGAATTGAATAATATTTGAAAGAAAGTTCAATAAATAGTGTCCCCTTGAGACAATAAACTAGGAAGTTCACTAAATACCTATGTTGACCATTTATCCAACCATCAGTCATAATAGAACATCTTGTGTCCTTCCACAACTCTCTAAATTCAAAACTCCATGCATTAATAATATCAACCTATTTCTATAATAATGTATCTCTCAAAGCATGATAAGTAAGTACTCTATAACCCAATCCCACACTAGCAATAGCATCCGCCATAATTTGAAAAGAAAATGAGTTTGCAACATTGAAAGGGAGACTATTTTCATAAAAAAAAGGGTACACTTCAAATATACTTTCTCAATTACTTTCTTTGAAGCTATAGTTGATTTAATGCCTTATTGAGCTACAAGAGTCATACGTGGGGAAAAATTAAAGGCATCCTACTATCTGTGGCTTTGGCTCCTCTTCTAATACCTCTCATAAGCATTAGACGAGTAGGAGCTCTTTAAGTGGAACAAGAGCTAACTCCACTACTACTACTATCAAAACCTACACTCTTTCTTTTTCTTACCTTCTCCTCCCTCCTTAGTCGTCGTTTCTTCAATCTCAGCTGCGCAATGAAATTCATCACCATACATCCCTTCAGAAGTATCTTTAAATGGTGAAGACATATACCAACCACTTATTTTTGCCTTCTCTCAACTTTAATCTCTTCTTTTCCTTTGAAGCCTCAAATACCTACTTAATCTCATATTTCACTACTTCGAAAACCAAAAAATAAGTACTAGCATCCTTTTTGGTTCTCGCAAGATGGTGTTTTATATGAGAAATACCATAATACTTTAATGTATTGCAAAACATGCGGTTGTTCATGAGACTATTGTCTTCGTACACCGGGATACAATATTTTGATGTCGGATCGATCTGATAGAAAATCATTAAGACGAAAGTGGACAATAAAGAAGAAAAAAAACTTTTTACAAGTTAAGAATCACGGAATCTGTAAAACCCCTAAATTTTTTAAGTGAAAAATCGGGTAGAATATAAAAGGAAAGGGGTATGCTACGAATTTGACAAAAATCCTAAAGATGTGGAGTTGGATTGGATGAAACACTTGAGATTCTTGAATAAACCACGAAATCAATAAGAAAAAGGATGAAAAAATGATTTGGGAGCAAGGAAATAACATGAAAAGGGTTTAGAAAGAAGCAAAAATGATTTCCATAACTGTAGATTCTCAGAATTTATACCAAAAAAATTAGTATTGACAATATAATACGGGTTGTATTATATGATACGGTATGATACAACCTCGTATCATAGAATATAACATGATAAATCACTTATTGTGATACATGTGCCTATATCGTACTATATACTCATACAATATGCGATAAAATTGTGTTGTATCATACAATATTATACAATTTTTACAATATTGATTCGAGTTGCATTCACATGAGGTAGCACTATAAGTAAGACTTAAAACCCATATAGCAAAATTTTATAATTGAGGGCATCCATAGCCAAAAGTCATCCACCATTAAGCTATTACAAAAACCAAGTATAAGCAATAAATTAATCATATTAAAAAATCCTAAATCATATCTTAATAATAAAAGAAAGCAAAATTGCTTGAATTAATTACCTGGTGCATATGCTTTCCTCGAACTTATAGCTAATTCAAGTCTAAAACCAATCAAGGTACTTCGATAGCTCATAAGTTGTTGAGTGATTTGTTGTTGTTCTTCCTTATTTCATACAAGTATAGCCATAACTTGAAACAAACCACCTTTAATCTCAGCATTAGATTTTATCCCATCATAATCATAATCAACCCTAGATTCAGATACAACGCAATAACATGCAATGGGTTATGCATCTTTATGTCGCATCTTTTGCCTATGATCTCCCAAATAAAAGCATATTGTTCTTGTTTGTTCTTTAAGTTAACCTATAAAATAAAATAAATGTTATTATAAGATTAAGAAGTAAAGATTAACAAATAACAAGACATAACTTTGAAATATTTATGTACTTTTGTTTGCTCCTTCACACGATCCACCATACGTAAAACATCTACCAAGGGACCCATTATACTAAGTAAGAAATTAATGACCTTTCAAAATTTGAGTTGCAAAATTATTATGTTAGATTGCTTTCCTTTAGTACTATTTAATAAAAAATATTTTCTCATTATTTAGAAATAACCATCAACCTTAAAGCTTCTTTTAACTGCCACAAGCTGTCCAAGGTTAACAATCTAGTAGCAAAACGAGTCACAGTCAGTCTATGCATTTTTTTCTCTTATAAAATGTCTCATCATATGCAATATATGTCCATGATTATATAGAATTGTCACTAGCTTCTTTGCCCATCTAAAGATGTTTTTTAGTTTATTTGTCTCTCCAATATCTTTAAGCATCAAATTTATAGATTGTGCAATGCATGGTGTCCAAAACAAATGAATAAATTCAGCCATCAATATTGTACCAACTACAACATAATTTATTGCATTATCTATTATTACCTACACAACATTCTTCTCTCCAACTTCTAAGATTACTTAGTTTAAAGGCAAAAAGAAAAACTTACACATGGTATTCATTAATTTATTAAAGGCCCATGATGGAATACCAAGAGATGCTCTTTAGAGAGTTTTAGAAAGGAAATATATTCTTTTATTATACATTAACCTTATAAAAGATATTTGTGATGGTGAAAACCATGTGTTAAAATTGGTGAAGGGGTTACTAGTTTCTTTGAAGTTAATATTAGATTATATCAAGGATCAACACTAAGTCTATACCTATTTGCTTTGGTTGTAGATGAGTTAACTAACCACATTGAATATGAAGTACCTTTCATGTGTTATTTATAGATAATATTGTGTTGGTTGATTTCTCAAATAGAAGAGTTAATAAGAAACTGGAGTTGTGGATGAAAAGAACCACATATGTACCTTTTGTTATTTATCAGTTTGGTTCGGTTTTCAAGGTTCCAAACTCGATTAAACCTGATAACCGAATTAGGTTCCTTAATTAGTTTTGATGCTCCCAATAGCATGTTACCTTGGTCCTATATAGTTGATAAGTTTGATGCTCAGTATGGTGATGCGTACTATAACTGCTGATATAATTATATGAATGAGGTGAAAGTTAATATTTTTGCGTAGTGAAAGATTTTTATGGTTATACACACACACACACACACACACACACACACACACACACACACACATATATATATATATATATATATATATATATATATATATATATATATATGTTTCTATGTATGTGTGTATCTATCAATTTATATATATAAGCCCATACCAAATCAACCGAAATAATTTGGTTTAGTTACCTATATAATACAGTTGGTTTTAGTTTTTAAATGTAGAGATAATTCGGTTGGGTTTGATTATTGAACCGAACTGATTTTTCACACTCCTAATAACAAAAATGAAACGTATGAGTCCATACAAGAGCAAACACATAAGAAGTACAAACCAATAATGTTTGTTAATTTGAATAAATAATTTTAAATACAATTATATATAACAATATGATTATTTGTAATGTAAGCTTAAAGTAAAGAGGTAAAGTAAGTTGAAAAATATGCACAAAAAAATGAATTTATAAATTTAAGTGTCATTGCTTCTTAAATTAATAACATTAACGATTTTCAACTATATTCTTCTCTCCTAACCTTCACATTGTATCCTATCTTCCACTCATCTGCTAGGGAGAAGAAGACTACCATGTTATAACACTTAAACAAAATAGAAATAATACTAATGATTTTGCATCATTCTAAAAGTAGTGATATGAATAAAGTCAGGCATATAATAAAGATTAGTCGTATTTTGTAAGAATTTATGCAAATTATAATATAATTCGTGTCAAACTTTTTGCTAAAACACAAATAAGAAAAGGTTTTCTTCACAATACCATTAAATTTCTTTAGTCTTCTTTTCCAAAGTTAACAAATTAAAGGGGTCCAATTAGTAAAAAATTAATGAATGTGTGTAACTCAAACATATATATATATATATATATATATATATATGAAAAAGTATTATAAAATGGAGTACCAATAATTATTTTTGTACTAAAATATATTAATGTAGTATGATAGTATTTTAGTATAACAAAACTAATTGGGTTATGATGACTGATGACAAGATAACATTTTGCATTGTTGTTGCATTAAAATTATACATTGATTTTATATTTTTGTTGCTTAAATTTGGGGCAAAAAAATTCAATTTGCATTGTGAATAGAAACCAATAATTGGGAAAAATGGCTAGAGGCAAATATTACTTCTCATATTGATAATATGAACTTTGAGGTCCATATCCTAAATTCTAATTACTTAGAGAGTTGATAAAAAAGAACCAAGTTAATATATATATATATATATATATTGAATAGTTGGCATTAGTAAGTTTTAACATTATATAATGTTTTAACTTGGCTTGCTTTCTCACACACTACAATAACGAAGTGTTACAGGGACGTTCAAGATGTTATTGAAGGTTTCCAGGATTTCATCTTGCTGATGCTAATCGTGATGTTCATGATAATCACCAACAAGCATTTCTTTGGTGTAATGGCTGGGAAGATATCATAGTGAGACTAAATTGTGAATGGCCGCAAAGAGCACAACAACCCTCCTTCTGAGCATATCCTCACAAAAAAAGGTTTTGTTGTGGTGACGTGTGTCAACCTTGTTGAAAATCATGTGCTAGTTGCAGCTTTTTCTTCATAAGATCTATGCTTTTGTAATACTATGTGGAATATTTATCTTATAAGTGAGCATAAGCTGTGAAGTTTGGTTTGCATTGTTTAGCAAGTTTCTTAAAGAAGATATCAACTAACATTGCAAGACAATTGTATCATATTGTATTAAGCAAGTATCTTGATTTAAGCTAATCTAGTGCCAGTTCACGTAACTCAATTTCCCTTAGAGAAGCATTAAAATATTCTTTTGAAGGTTTTCTTTCAAGATTTTCAAAGTTTTGATTTGGCAAAATCTCCATCTAGAAGCTATGAATTATTTGTTCATTCTAATAATGATTAAGCTCTCATTATTAAAAAAAGGCTTACATCTATGGTTTGATTGTAATTTGAAATTCCCTTTATTACTTTGAACTCTTATTCGTATTTCTCTTCCTCTTTTGCAGGTGCAATGTTGTTTGTTATATTTTAGGTACAATGTTTTATCGGAAGGGTTGTTTGAAAGTCAAAATCCTTCTTGAAGGTAGACATGGTCAGTTCAGAATCGGTCCGATGGTTCCAACAGGAGCCTAACCAGGCCAAGAACCGACAGTTTAGAACCACCAGCTTTATAATATTTTTTGTCAAAATTCAAAATTTTAAAATATATTTCAGTTCCAAATGGAGTAAGACCTAAACCAGAAGCGGCCATGTCTACTTGAAGGTACCTCGCAAGAAGAGTTATATAAAGCAGTGAGCTCGCAATGAGGAGATCAGCTGCATATAAGGGGAGCATGAAGTTGTTGCACCATAGGCCGAGAAAGGCATGAAGTGTTAGATGTTGATAGTACCCTTCCACCATCTTGGTTTATTTATTTATTTAAAGATTTGAATCAAGCTTAGGTTGTCCAAATGATTCAAGTTTTGCACTCATCCCGGATGTAAGCAGCCAAGGTGTATAAGTGTGAACACAGTGGCCGATCCAGACACTTGTTTTGGGTGGGGCTTTCTTTAAAGTTTTTTTTTTTTTTAATTCAATACATATAGAAAATTTTTCAAATTTTGGGTGAGACGATTACCCGGCTCGGCCACAATGTGGATCCACCACTGTGTGAACCTCTGTCACATAGACACTTCAACTTCTCCTCATATGTCCCATGTGTGAAGAAAATGATAAAACTGTAAGACAATGTGTTGCGCGTCTCCATTGATGAGTCAACTCAAAATGTGCAAAACAAGTGATCTAGTGTAAATTGATAATCAATTATAGACCCAACACGACAGCCATCTACACATCCTTAAGGCATTTGGCTGTCAAATTCATCAAGATCCAAGTTGATGTAGGCCCTGATTCAGTTAGAATATCATGAAAGGTTCATTGTTTGGACCAAAATTAGATGCACATTATATATCTATCTACCTACATCTACATAGTTGCATATATATATATATATATATATATGAAGCTTGGTATATACTAGCAATATTAATTACTAGCAAATCTCAACCATCTAAATTTGAAAGATGGGGGTTGATATTTGAATTTTAAAAGCAAAAAGTATAGTTTACTTTTTGTAAGTGTAATTAATTCAAAAGGCAACTTTTTACCTTTGAATTTAAATCTCAACCATCCATTTTTCAAATTCGATAGTTGAGATTTGTTTGTATTTGTTAGCATATAATTTTAGTAAGACATACCCTGCTCTCTCTCTGCATGTGTGTGCATTTTTGTATAGAAAAAAATTCAAAATGTATCTCAATTTGGATAACATAAATAGGGATACGTTGATTTTATTATTTTCTTATAATTGCTAGAATAAATATAAACAATATTTTCATAATGTTTAATTTCTTTAGGAGGTCCTACACCAAAAGATAAAGCACCTAGTGAAGTTTTATGCTTACTAGGTGACAGCTATATAATGCAACCCTCCCTCCTCCTCTACCCGAGGACTGCCTATTAAAAACCAAATTCTCACCGTAGTCAAATTACCTAAAATGCAAATAATCAACCAAAATCTAGGTTGAGTTAAAATTCAAAAAATCACAAAAGGAAATAGCTTTGTTAAGAAATTAAGTGAAATATTGATAAGTTACCCCAGACTCAAATAAACAACCACAACTATATCCAAACCAGATCCGGATCATGCTAGCTTTGCTAACTTATCCTCCTATCTGGACCCGAACCGGTAGAAAAGCTAGTCCACAGAGTGCAGGAGTCGCCAACAAAAAGTTGATTATTAGATTGGAATTTAGTTCTTGTTAAGTAGCTCTTATGCTAAATCATGGCATGATCTTTGTGTAATGGGCTTCACTTTAACGTATTGGATGCACAGTCAGTTATGAATTTGGTCAGTGGAGTGGTTTACCAAATGACCTTTCTGACTCTAACAAAGAGCAGATGCATCTCTCATAATGCAGCCAATGTAGAAAACCCCAACCAATGAAACACAAATGAAGAAAATGAAAAGAAAAAGAGAAGATTTCTGGTCTCGATCGGGGACAAGTACTGATCAATTGCAGTGTCATTACATTTCATTCTTTTGCTCACATATAAAAGAGAATATCTTGTCATCCGATGTTAGGATTTAGCTTTGCCGGCGATCAAACTGCATGCATCCGGATGGCTAAAAGGCCGAGATTCAGGTAGGATGGCAGTTATTGTCATCAGTATATCGCGTCCTCTCTCTATGTACTCGTACGCTACAACATGATTCATCAAGGGGTCTGCGAGAATGACACCAACCTTAGCTTTTACTGAGACCAATAAAATGAGAAAAAATTGTTTAAGATAATATGAACGCCAAAGAAAACTCTGGTCTAAAAGTAAGAGATATTGAATGGTAAAAATGTTAAAAAGAGGAAGAAGAAGACCGCAAAAATGTTTGAAGGAAACAATAAAGAATGATTATATGGTGAATGACACATTATCGAGTTCTATGAAAAAAATCTATTTTAAAGATAAGACTCTCTCTCATACGAGTACAAACAGGCACACAGTGGTAGAAGTTGGAAGTATATATGTTGTGAAAGTTACAGTTCAACTGAAATTTTCAGAGACTCTCACCTGTGGTTATTTTCATTGATAAGCATCTAAAGTAGAGCTGGGCGTATTTGGGTTCGCTCCATGCGGACAAATTTACGGTTACGTAATTCATATATGTTCATATGGGACGTAGGACGAGTGCCAAAATATAGCCAAACTATTACCATCTCACCGGAAATTTTCTGTTCTTGAAAGCGCCCGGTGATGACAGCAGTTACATCCGATTGCGTAGCTCGTTTCGGCAAGACCCAACACATGACACACCCACATCTATAACAATCTGCCGTCCCTCTAGCGTGGAACACCTCCACTGCACCACCGTCCCTCTCACACCATACACTGACACTCATTCATGGCGGTTCGTTTGAAAAAGGTTGAATTTTTATTCAAAAGGGTTGAACTCATTACGCGACATATATTCCATCCCTACTATTGGAAACGGATTCTAATGAAGTAAAACACATCCTAATGATCCATTTCATCCAAACCAAATGAAAACCCAGATACAATCAAATAAAACCGGATCTTAAGGATCTGTCCTCTACTTAAACTCGAACTCTATCATAATAAAAACTGGGTCTCATAAGACTGCTTATTACGTAACTGAAAACAAATCAAAATATCCTAAAACAAAACCAAAAGAAAAACCGCCCCGAACTAAGTCAAGCAGGAGCGCCATGGGACTAGCCCTGGAGCACCCGTCTCCCACGCCAGGTGCAACGTGCGAATACCGAACCCTGAAAGATGCACGGTAACAATCTTAAATGCCATAAAAGAACGTTGGACAAATAAAATTAAGAGATCACTTTTAAGCACAAAACGAGGACGACTCAAAAATCGAAGGTCATGAGTTCCATACAGAAGTTCTGCATCTTGCTTCGGCTTCCCCAAAATCAAAACACTTCTTAGAAAATGTTGGTCTATGTTTAATGAAATTTTCTTTAACGCGAAGTGTTTAAAACTTGTCACACAAGATCGAGTACAATTTGACCAAGGGGTATGTAGTGGACCTACTGGATGCCGGTTTTGGTCTTGTTTTTCCTAATAGTGAAGTATACAACCGGTTTCAGAAGCCGAAACGACTTCATATGAGTCAAAACCAATCGCGACCCACTGTGGGGGTAAAGATCTTCCGAGCATGCTGACATGGCCAGTGGCGGATCTACATTGAGCCCAGGTGGAGCATCATCTGCTCCATTCCAAATTTCAAAAATCAACTTAAAGTCTATAACTCACAGTGAGATCGATAGACTATAATACATAGTTCGCCTCACCTTAAATCATTCAAGCGCTCACACCACCCTAAAAGAGTGTTCAGGTCTGCCACTGAACATGGCTCAAACATGAGACTCTTTTCTTAATGGGAGCAAGTGTTGAACCACTTGAACCAACCAACTGGTTTTGATGCAAGAAGTATGTACCACATTTGGTTTATCCCTCGTTTCTCATTTGTTAAAAAATAAAAATTGCCTTTTTTTCGTGTCACTGAGATTTAGAAAATGGTGAAAAATCTTTTAGGGTGGGATGCGTTTCAAGGTGTAGAATACTGCCACTGATTTAACTGAGGGCTATAGCTTTTCTATTATTTTTCTAACATTTCTGTGTGCCCAATGTATACGGCTCAACATGAACTGGCCATTGGGCAAGACATGGGAAAGCTACAAAATGATTATTGTACTTGAAAAAAATTTGATTCAAGGTTAGGAAAACTACAAATTCGAAGTTGGAAGGAATTGATCACTTTATAATAAAAAAATAATGTTTCTATTGAAGTATAAAGAGTTCTCAAGGAGTAAAATCTCAATTGGCTTATAAAATTATTTAATATCATTTGAATAGACAAAAAAGATGAGTAATGAAAGAAGAGTACAATTATATCTATTTAAAAAAATAAAAGAGATTTAAAATTATGCAAATTATTAGGGAATAATATTGATGAGTCATAAAATAAAACAATAGAGAAAGAGTTACCAGAAGGTTGATGACAAATATCTAGTGCAACTCAAAATTACCCAAGGCTATTCATTTGTGGAGACCTTTAATAAAATAATTCAAAGCTAAGAATAAAAACTTATACATGATATCTATTGATTTATAAAAAGTCTATGATAGAAGAGTTTTGGAGAAGAAAGATGTCCCTCTAACATAAATAAAACTCATAAAGGGCATGCATGATTATTTGAAAACATGTATTAAAACTCATAAAGGGACTACTTATTTCTTTGAAGTTAATATTAGATTGTACCACTAAGTTTATACATATTCATTTCTGTTATAAATCAATTAAAAAATTACATCTAAGATAAGATGAGGTACTTTGGTATATATTATTTTAAAATGATATTATATTGATGCAAAGGGACAAAAGCTTTCTTTGGGATAAATCCAGAATTTCACGTCAATCAAATAAAGAAAAGAGAAGAACTATATGTTATCTTTTTAATGGCAAGAATTTAAATCGTCCGTTCAGACGAGATAAATAGTCAGACCAAATCAACAGAATAACAGAAGTTTGTTCGCTTCCACGCACCTGCTCCAAAGCCAAAGGCTGGACTAATAGATGTGATATTATCAATTTCCCTTTGAAGGCTATAAATTAACTTTTGTAATTTTCTAAATATTAGATGGAAAAAATCAACTCGGCCTAGGTAAGGGATCACTCTTCCAAGACCGGTTTAAAGCTCGGATAAAGGAGGAGGGTTGCGTTAGGATTCCGACAACAAGCATAAAATTTTGTTAGACTTATCATGTATTCTAAAAAAATAAAGAATTCATGTAACCAACCTTGTTGTAGTTATTGATTAGATGGAGAAATTTAAACTTAAAAAAATCACGAATAAATATTTTGAAAACTCATATTAAAGAGAAAAATAGCTGATAGATGATAAAAATAGTAGAAATGTGTCTCCAAGAAAATGATGGGGTGGATGAAAATAATAAAATGCGGATTATATATGATTATATAGTGAACTGTACTGTCTCGAAAACATTCGTAGCTTGTTCCTACTTAAATTATACAAATAACAATAGACTGGATACAATATTTGACATCCACGCATAAACATGTCCGGTTCCGCTTAGCCCCAGAACCTAACTGAACCAGCTCGAAACTGGTTCTGGTTCTGGTTATGGAACTGACAGTTTCGGTTTGAGTCCGGAACCAACTGGAACCAGTACCTTTATTAATTTTTTTGAAAAACATAAAAAAAATTAACAAACATACCAAAACTAATGGTTTGAATCCGGTTTTGGTTTTATAAGAAGTGAAACTTGAACTGAACAAGGTGGTTCCAGGTTTGGGGTTCAACTAGTTCCTGACTGAGTTCAGTTAAGGTTAAAACCATCGGGCCAGTTAGAAACGAAACCACATTAACCTTCAACAAGCTTGTTTGAAAAGAAACCACATTTTTTCTCATTATGGTATTAAAGTACAAAAAAAGCGCATCATATGCTCACAGTGAGATATGTAGTTTTCAAATCCAAGTTAAGGTCCTAACCTCCACTGTTTCAATCCTTAGATGACATATTTCTTTTCTAAACACGTATCAATAATATAAAGTTTTCTTTTCCATTAAAATGAGAGAATTAAACCTTGGTTTCCCATACTTGCAACTAAGATAAGTGTGAAATGCGTTGGTCCTTAGTGCATATTTATGTTCACTTTTACAATTATGAAAATATTGATAATAGAACGAAACGACATCGTGTAAAACTTAGAGCTTAGGACCCTTGACATAGAAGAGCCAAGCTACAGCACACACACACATATGTGTGTGTGTCTCTCTCTCTCTCTCTCTCTCTCTATATATATATATATATATATATATATATTACTATTAAATGATAAAAATGTCCAATTTGAGTAAACTTGATCTAGATTAGTGGTAAATTCACATTAAGCCTGAGTAAGGCACCCCACCCAAAATCTAGAAACTCGACAACAATTTAGAGCTCCATAATAGAGAATCTGTTCAGTTTTCTATGGTGTCCTTTTACACTTTCGCAATTGAAAAAGCTAGATATAAATATAATTTTTTGTAGTTATACGTACATATAACAAAATTAGCTAAGTTGGAAACGGAGAAGTTCTTGAAGGTTCATGCCTAGTGGGCTCAACCTTTGTATAATCTCTCTATATTTTTGTCATGAATATACCTGACAAGGGTTCGCTTAACCCTGCTTGCATTAAAAAAAAAAGGATTCAACTCTTGCCAAAGTTCTGCTTTTCGAGTTCTAAATCCCGGAATTTTTTGTTTTCTTTTCTAGCTTATGCTTATTGTCTTGCTTCTTGTATTTATTTTGTATCTAAATAATTATTATAATGTGTTATCTTTTTTGACGTTCATGTATTCATTGCGTATCTCAACAACTATGCTTTCTAATATAGAGCCTTGAGATGTATTAAAGCTTTTTTAGAAACAAAACATAATCTTAATGTATCAAGTTAAGTCTACCATGCATACAAGTGTATGAAAATAAATAAATATTTATTATAATTAGAGGTTTACGGCTCTCCTACCTAGTTGTCAACTCACAAAAGCCTCTAAGATGAATGTCATGAATTCGATACCAAAGGCATGCATGTTTGGTGGCATTTGCCTAATGCTTGAAGAAAAAGGACTAAAACCCTCCTACACAAGAACTAATACTAGGCCTCAAGGAACACTTGAATCGAACCCCCGGCCGCCCATATAAAAGCCATTGTTCCCTCCACTACAACGAGATTTCGGGAGAGCAATCCTGCTAATAAAGCAACAGTGATTCAAAGTTTTCCCGCTCATTTTAATTCAAATGACCTTTCCTTTTTTTAGTTTTTGCTTCATGTATCTATTTTGTATCTCGGCAATTAATTACGGTATCGAATCCTTTCAACGCTCACCTTCCCCTCAACGCCTTGAATCTCTATCTCGTATCTCAACCACAGGTTTGGCCATGTACATTTATCTCTATCTAAGTTTCCCCGAAAGAAAATAAGATCGTTTTCTAAGGTAAGAGCATCAGTAGCTTATTTGACTACTAATTCGTGTCATGTTATTTCATGTTTGTAAAGAAAATTAGGTCAACTCAAATCTCACAATTAATTACAAACATGAACTTTCTTATTTTTGCATTCCGTCTTCCCGGGTATAACATGAACCCTTTGGAGTCATCAATTTTTTTCACTAAAAACAACAAACAAACAAACAACAACTAAGCCTTTTCCCATACTAGATAGTGTCGGCTACATGAATTCTTTGTTTTCTACATAGCCCTCTTTTTTTCACCAAAAACACTCTAAAAAAACACTCAAAACATTAGCTCAAGGGTAGAGTACTCTAGCGTTGCTGGTGGTAGAGAGTTGTTTCTCATAGGGTGCAATGTTTTAGGCTTTGGACTCCTCTCGTAACAAAGAAAGTGATCTTGCTATTATGGACTAAGACATAGGTATTTCGTGCGTTTTGGCTTTTCTGTGTCATCTCAGATGGCATTAACAGGGACTTTTCGGGTCACATTGTGCTTGAAATTGTCACCTCTAAATTAGCTCAATGACAGGGTGCTCTAGCACATTCTGCCCTGCTGAGAGTGCATTGTATGGATGCGTGTGATAAGCTTCAAGTTCTTGGCCTCCTCTTGTGACCAAGTAAAAGGTTACCCAAAAGTAACATTTAAATAATAATAATAATAAATACCGGATGGAGAGAGAGTGAGAACTAAGCTAATAATTACGCCTCTAAGACGGCCAACATCCTCACATGGGAGGTTATTCCGTACTCCCCATCCGTTATAAAACCCCCAGCCCTCACCGGCTGTTCCCGGTCGCCGGATCGCTCCATGTCGGTACACCCATTTCCTGTGATAGACACCTGTCGGTTACACTGGAACCGGGTCGATTGAAGGTCGGAACCGAAACACGAAAACTTTCCCTCCTACGGTCCCCCTTCCCGTCCGTTCCGTTCTTTTTACAGCGTTGCCCGTCTCTCTCTCTCTCGTGGGTCGTCGTCCTCTTCCTCCTCTCTCTTGTGAGTTGGCACCGAGGAGAAGTGAAAAAAGAAGAATATGGGCAAGTTCTTGACGAAGAGATGCAAAGACGAGGACGAGATAGCGGAAAAGGAGGTATCTCAGGCGGTCGGCGTCCAAACGGGGGCGCGAACCCTGGCGGTGTTGCGGGGTAAGAGTGAGGCCGTTTCCGGCGAGGTTCAGAACTCCTACCTCGAGCTCAGGAGTCGCCGGCTCGTCAAAACCATGCGAACGAGGCCGACGAAGCGACGGGAATTAAGTCCTTTGAAAGCCGTGAAAGGGACGTCGCCGGAGAGTTCCGGACGCATCCCGTCCGGTGAATCGGAGGCCGGAACGGCCTCGCAGTGCCCAAGTACCGGATCAGGTGGAGATGACACCGGAGACGTCTCGCATCTAGAAGTGAGAATTCCGATTCTTCCATCCGTCTCGGATTTTTTTTTTCGTTCGGAATTGCGGTCTCTGACGGGATTCGTTTTGACTGATCTCAGGTGGAAGCGTTGCTAGGGGAGAACAATTCCGATTGTGATTGCGTAGAGAGGTATCGCAATGCGGAATTTCATCATACTTCTTCTTAGTTGCGCTCCCTGAGGAATTTTCTCCGTTTCCTTTTTCAATTCTCTGCCTTTTTCTTTTAGCGTCAGAGAGGCAACTCCGTCGAGCGATCTCCGAGTAAAATCCGACGCTCTTGGGTCTTCTACAAGCCAAGCCTGCAACGATTCTGACGATTTCAGCCACAATCCACCTGCCAGAGTCGCCGCGCTCGTGCCTTCGGCATCGGAAATAGAAGAATTCTTCACTGCGTTCGACAAGGAAATGCAACGCCGATTCACCGAGAAGTAATTTCCATTTTCCTTCCTTTTTTTCAATTCAAAATCTTCCGAGTTTTCACTTTGTTTTATTCATTATTTATTTATATATTTAATATTAACTCGGAAGTGGAGTAAAAACCGTATTTTCGATTACCGTTGTGAAAAGATGCTTCACCGTTCTGGCTGTGATTCGTGCGTTTCGTGTTCAGGTACAACTATGACATTGTGAAGGATATTCCCTTGGCCGGCAGGTACGAGTGGGTGAAAGTAACGCCATGAAAATCGACGGCAGACGGAGAGAAACCGTAGAAAAAACACCAACTGCAGAAGCTGCGCAGATTGTCCTCTCGCTCTATATTTACAAGCCCACTAGTATTTTTTTATTTCGATTTTCTTTGATTTTATTTTGCCTAGTCTCATTTTGTACATGGGAAGTAGGAACTTCTATCTTATCACTCTATGTCAATTGAATTGATGTTCTCTCCTTTACAGTTTAAGGTAAAACTATTCTTTTAATTGATCGATAGTTTTCCATGGCGTGATTACAGTTTCGTTTCATCGCGAGTGGTTCTTATAGTTCTTATTATTCTACTGAGCAAAAGAGTTACGTTACGTAGCCGACAACTAGCATAAAACTTTAATCTCCCTAACACGGTTAGCACAAAACTTCATCAGTGGAAGCATGTCAGGTCTGTGATTCATAGGTTATTGCTGAAGGATACGTGTGAAATAATGCACCGAGTAATAACCCACATTATTCGAGAAAAGGCTTGGCTTGCACCTAGAGCATTAGCTTTGTTGCTGATAGCGGAAAGTTCGACTCTTAAAGGGTGCGTGTGTGAGTGTGTGTGTGTTTGTTAGGCTCCGCTCTGGTTTGGGCGTAGGCGTAAGCTTAGGTTGAGAGAGAGAGAGAGAGAGAGAGAGAGAGAGAGATCCTTGTCTTGAATTGTATCATGAAAGCGTTTGAGCAATCAACCTGGACATTCGCATTTGGCGTTTTGGGAAATAGTGTTAGAACATGAAAACTGGTCAGTCGGGTCGAGTTAGGTCGGGTGACTATGGGTTTGAATCGAAACCAGGTCCAGTCTAACTCAGATCACTAAATGTTCGGACCATTTGTTCACAACCCATACCCAAGTCTGTTTGGTTCAGGTGAGGTCCAGATTGAACAGACTATATGCATGCATGCTAGGATCCCGAATGACTTAGAGTTACCTTTTACGTTTTAGTGCTTTAAGATGATTTGTTCATATTCTTGATCGGATAGTCAAAATCTGGAAAGACATCTCTCAAGATTTCTCTCTCTCTCTCTCACATCTATATATATATATATATATATATATATATATATATATATATATATATATATATATATATATATATATATATATATATATATATATATATATATATATATATATATATATATATATATATATATATATGAGTCAGGATCAGGTTGCTTTGGGATAGACATATCCTATTTAGGTTAGCCCAAAACCTGAAACCCTAATTGAACCTGCCTGGGACTGGTTTTGGTTACTATTACAGAACAACCGATTGGGGAATGGTTCCCGTTTGAGTTCAGAATCGTTTGAAACCAATATTTTTTTTAAAAACATGAAGTTATAGAAATTAAAAAAACAGAACCGACGGTTTAAAACTGCTGGCTCTTGTTGGGTTCTGGTTCTATAAAGGTGAAACCCCGATTCTAGTTTTGGATTCAGTCGGTTTCTAGCCTAGTTTAGTTCCGGTTAAAACCACCAAACTGGTTAGGAACTGGCCATCGGAATCGTTGGACTAGTTAGAAATCGGCCATGTTTAGGATGCGAGACCCCACCTTACAGTCGGATTTTCCGGGTTGCATTGTGGTGTTGTCGTGGGACAGGGTCAGGCAATCGCCACCCACAATTCACTAACGAATGCCTTGGATCCGCTGCCCGGCCCTCATGTACTTGAAATCCACGCTCTTCGTTTAGAATGTTGCCTACCAAGGGCCACTCACATTTCTAGTTCTCTTTCTCTTCCTTCCTCTCTGCGCTGTCATTTCCCTTAATTTAGCAATCCGGCGGCTTCTGCAATCGTATATTTATTATCAAACTTCTAATTTTCTTTTATGCCAGACAGCGTCGTTTGCTTCTCCATCACAGGTGACGTTTGACTTCCTTTTTTTTCTTTATTTTTTAAAGTTCAAAAGCGTGGTTCGGTGCTCACTGTCATGAGTTGTTAGAGTTTCTTTTGTTTTTTATTTAATATATTTTTTCAAGGAAGCGCTAGTTGGGTGGACGTGCATTGGATACGTATATTATTTATTTATATTTATATTACAACCATCCTCCAACCTCCTCTCTTTGGAATCTCATATTTCTTTGTCCGGTACAATGTGGAAAAGGTTGGGAAGGAAATCTTGAGTTGCAAACTCCTGGAGTCAGGAAAGCACCAGCGTGGCTAGAGTAAGAATGAGCTGAAAAATGCATTTTTTTCAGTGCCCTACCTGTCATTGTAACGTACGTGGTTGCGACATGGATATTTCTTGTTGTACCCTGCAAAATTCAGTTGTTTCTTTTATGTTCCTTGTTGTTCAGTCGGAGGCGAAGTCATGACGGTTTGGTGTGGAATGGTGTGAATTTGCAATGTACCACCTTTTCGCTACCAACTATTCGGAATTTCTCACTGGCTCTTAATTGAGGAGGGGTCGGCAACTGCCTTCACGACCGTTTGACGTGTCCTCCGTCCATGAAATACTTGATACTTAATGCATTTGGAAGGCGATGATCTCGCTGAAATCAGAAAAAAACAATGGGAATCAAAGCTTTACTGGGCGAAACGAATATCTTTTATGATGAGAACGACGCTACAATTATACAGTAACTTGTGAATAAACGGGATCGGCTTGGTCGAGACCTTATGGTCCTCAATTTGCAGTTACAATCCACAGTTAAAGGGATGAATTGATCGGATCGAAAAAGTGGTGGCGAGTAACCAGCTGTCAGCAGCGAGTAGTGGTTGCCGAGAATTAGGGCTTCAGCTGAAGAACTCAAAAAGACAGGAATAAAGAGGGACTGCTGGGAAAGGGAAAGGGAGGAGAGAGAATAGAGAGTTTTCTAAACAAAATCAATTTCGAAGCTTAATGAAATATACCTACACAAGTCTTTTTTATAAATGAAGGGCTTTTGAGTCTTTTTTTAATTCGCACCAGTGCAAATCCCATTTTTTCGTGCAGTTGTGGAAGAACACTATTTTTGGCTATTAAAACCATAAAAATGCCATTTTCGTGGTCCAATCATTCGAAATAGGTCAAAACCACCGGAACCTGATCGTAGAAAGTATGAGATTCGAAAAAAATCAAGAATGACCCTTGAAAATACATGGAGAATGATGAGAAATAATCCACTGCGGAAACCGTATGGAAAAAATTCATTTTCGACAACCCTTTAAACCGCTGAAAATGTTTTGTTGAACCGTGAAAAATAATTTTCCAGCACCAAAAATTTTCTTCCGAAAATAAGAAAACCACCACAATTAATTTATGAAACCATCCGGAAAAACTTTTTGCAAGGGTTAAACAACTGAAAATGCCATCAGAACCATTGGGAATTATTTTTTACTGTAGGGGTTGAACCACTAGAATATATTTAGTGAATAACTACCGTAAAAAAATATCCTTATGCTATAATTCTGGTGGTTTTAATTTATTGAAGATTTTCCTGTCAGGAATAGGATTCAATCACATACACTTGCTATATAATACAGTTAATCTTACAAATTAATATATATCCAAATAAAATCATCATGCAAATAACTAAAGTAACAAGCATTCATAGTAACAAGGATAACACAAATTTTTTATGACCAAGTATGAAATATATTAAGTCCAAAGTGATATATAAGTTCAGCATAACCATATAGATCAATGTGAAAACGAGTATATAAATACCATAGAGGCCGAATATAAGTAAGACCAATATCCAATGTTTATCGTGAAGAAAAGTCCAATGTGTGAGAGGCCACGGTCGATCAATTTTGTATTCTGTGATTCCTATAGTAGCACATTAGAATATAATAAGTATTTAAAGATATAAATAATCACTATTATCAAAATAATATATATGAAATAATTCTTTCTACTAGAATAATAATATGACTTTTTCTAAAGACATGGTAAGTATTGAAAGATATAAACAACTACAGTTATAATAAAGTAACATGTAACAAAGAAAGAATTTTAGTAAAACATACATCTTATAAACCACATTAAGTTCACAAGTAGAAAGTTTTTATTTTTAAATTTTATAATAAATCAATTGCATATACTTGCATCCTATCAAAACCATAACAAGGTTCAACATACTGGACACTAAGTACAATTAATCACATAAAAACAAAACTCAAATCTAGCACTGTTGCATGCTATCCGTTATCATACACAATTGACCATGTAAAAATAGAAAGAAAACCAATCTAGCTTTGTTGCATGCTATATAAAGATTATTATAATTTCAAACATGAACATTCAAGCACAAAAGACCAAAATGCTAACAGTAATAATATCATGTTATCAATAGTTCCAAATAAGATTTGGGTATGAGATTGGCTAGTGGAACATACTTAAACATCTTTAAAAGGTCATTGATGCACTTGTTTGACAACTTATACATGCAATTAATTTGAAATAGGTGCATGCCAAAAGATAACAATGAGTATTTTTGACATCCTTGCCACAATAGTTCGCTCGTATTTCCTATCATCTCCTTCATATTACTCATCATGGTAGTTCACCATGAAAGCACCATATTGCATAGTGCATCGTAAACTCGTTTAGCATAAGATACATTCACAACTTCTTTGTCAAGAAGTCTAACTTCCAAGATAGACAATATATATTTCTCTTAGTCATACCTTGATCCAACATAACCAAATGCATCTTAAGCTTATACATCCAACTTCTATAAGGTATATAATCTCTCTCCATGTTTTTCTTAAGAAGATCATGCATTAAAATATAGTTAAGTAAAGTATATAAATATATAAGAAACTATTATTAAATGTCTCAAAAGAACATCCCAAAATATAGTAAGTAGACAGTGCATCATGTTTAATATAAATTATTTGTTTAGCTTATTCTTATGCTTGGGTTAAAACATGATGGTTCTAAAACATCATATTCTTCATGAATAGTGACAAGTTGGTCTTCCATCATCTTAAAACTCAAATCCCTTAGTGCATTAAAATTGATAAAACATTTTAAATAGAAAATAATAATAAAAACACATTGCATATTTTGAATTTTGAATTTAATCATCATAATGCATCAAGTTTCTGAATCACAATTCACATCAAATAAGCAGTAAATTTGTTTCCACTAGATCTACTTCATTCCTTCAAAGAAATCAATAGCCAAATGCTACATATCCATATCTCCAAAATTTCCATGGAAATAGTTATCACGTAAAAGTGTTTGTTATTCTAGTCCTAATAACTTTTGTAGGTACCCATGTCTTTATAAGCAAAGATAGTGTATTCTACATTCAATATCTTACCACATCTACCATAAGTATGCAAACAAACCTAATATTTACACTCGATTATATGTATATGAATTAGTATATAACAGGAAATTTGACAAATTATGCTTTCCAAACAATAGGACCCTTCAATTTAAATCCCCTTCACTTTCATTCTACCTACTAGCCACATATAAGGTAGCACAAATCAATAATAGAGCCTACTATTGTCAGTTGTGATTAAAAAAGGAATGGACTTTGATTCTTTGAATAATGTTCATAACAAATTTCAGTAACTGACTTGATCAATTCCAATAATTTTATGTCAGTCCTGAGTTGGATGATAGTGGGAAGTAAGAAAACCACAAATCCATTTACTCGATTTTACTATTTGGTTGAGGTCCACCTAAACCTCTTCCAAAAAACTTAATTACCCTACTATGATTATCAACAATCTAATAAAATGAACAAAAGTGAGAAGGAAAATAAAACAAGTCACCAAGATCTAAATAAAGATGCAACCAACTCTTGTTTCCTTCAAATATTATCTCAATTAGTCATATGACTTCCATCTCAACCGCTTTACTTACCATATCAATGCTTTAATAATGAAAATATGTAGTTAGTAAATTGTAATAACAAAACCACGTATTTCCCCCAAAACTGGATGGTCAATGTTTATGTCATTGCTTCTCTTTTGAAAATCAATCCACAATTTATTCTTAAGTGTGTATTAAAAAATGGTTTCTGTTAATTTTCAAATTATTAATATATTAAACAATGCTTTAGTTGTGGGCGTGGTGCACAACAAGCAAACAGCTCACTTGGCTATGGGCTTGACTCATGAGTCAAGAGTAATGAATTTCATACTTAGGGTTGTGCATATGGTCGCGACCTCTTCATTAAACAACAACAAATAAGCCTTTTCCCATCTAATACTACATGGAGTCTGGTACATGGATTCTTTATTTTTGAACACTTTTAGGTTTTCATTTTTAAAAAATTTTGCAATCTAGTTTCTCATGCCTTCTTCCCATAACTTTCTTTGAATGTCTTTGTACATATTCAAATCATCTTAAACGATTTTTTCCTTTTTACCATCCATGGGTGCCACTCTCAATTTAGTCTCTTCATTGTACCAAAACAAAATTTAAGAAATGAACAATGTGTATGTATACACATACACACACACACACACATATATATATATATATATAGACACTAGATGAAACCAACGGTTTACCATAACCTTTTCTACGTTCTCAATGGTTCTCTATTTTTTATCGTAGTAAAGTTCTTATTTTTTGTCATAGTAAAGTCCTTATGTGGTATGTTTCTATGTACATAGTCTTTAGAAATTCCACATTCTTTTAAGAATTTATTTGTTTGATTTCTAGATGTAAAGACATCATATTATACGTCTTTAAGTTTTTTATATAACTTAAAAAGTAACGTATTATAGAAGGTGAAACCACCTTAAACAATATAAAAGCACCCAGAGCATTAGCTTAACAGCAGGGGCTATAACACCGTTGCTGTTAGTGGGAAGTTCGATTCCCAAAGCGTTAGGCACGGGGCTCCTCTTGTAACCAAAAAAAAAGAGCTGGATTGAAAGGTTCAACAGAAGTATCATCAAATCTCAACCTTCAAGACTCGGCAACCCCTCCTCTGGTTCAGGCTGGTTCTGTGTCGTATTCGAGTTCCTTTCTCCTGGTTCTTTACCTTTTGTATACTTTATTTATTTCTCACATAATTTCTGCTGATTGATTTTATAATTTTACAATGCCAAGGAAAACTTTGCAGTTAAGAAGGTGGGCGTTATATTAGTAAAGAAAACTACGGAGGATTTAAATCGGAAGGTCAACACAAGCAAAGTGTTGGTAATTTAACGTGCGGTCGAAGGAAATGCATGTCCATTAACAGTGCCTTGCAGCTACAATGGCGGAGAGAATGTGGGACAGAAAATACATTAAAAGCCACCAATGCTCGCTGCAGGACGGCTCAGTAGTTGTAAACGTATTGTACATAGTGTTGGTTCTTGGCAAGAAGTCTAGGGATCCTATATAGATGTGGCTTTTCCGTGTTTCGGAAATTCGTGTTTGTCAATTTAAATCGTGTTCCACGATTTGTTGTACATATGATCAGAAACAGGTCAACTAGAAAGCAAGCCCATTTCCTTATATTGTTTTGCATGAACAGTGGTATGGGCTCTTAAGTTCATGTTTGGTGTTATATTGGTAGCACACATCCTCAATTATGCTCTTGTCGTGTCATCATCATATTCACATTAAAAGCAGGTCAACCTGAATGTGCCCCAAGTAATTTTTTTATTTCAATGGATATTAACGGTTGCATGAGAAAAGGCTTAGTTGTTGTTGTTGAATGGATATTAACGGTTGCATGAGAAAAGCCTTAGTTGTTGTTGTTGAATGGATATTAACGGATGACATCGAAAAATCAAAGAGAAGCTCAAAACGAGGTTATAAAGGAGACATCAGTTTAAGCCCAACCAAGCATTGCGGGGTGGCATAAAGATGTAAACAAGTAAAAATTCATCTCAAATGAAAAGTTTGTAAATACATGATCAAAATGCAACATCTCTTTAATCATAATTCAAGGTTTAGTTGAGTTTCTTAAAGACACAAATCACTAAGAAAGTGTTCATCTGATTGTAATGAGAAAAATACAAAGATATAGCCTCACTGAATCTTCAAAACGATTCAAAATTAGCACAGGCTTAAGCCTAAACTTATCAGAATACATCAACCAAAAGAAATCACTCATTCACGTGACTCTCTTATAAGCAAAACAACATTCTGGCATGCCAAAGACCAGCACCGATGTAGACAACACATGATCAAGAATAAAAAAAGGAAAAACTAAGCAAACAAGCAATCTGCTGTCAGCCTCAGGAGAGCCCTCTTCAAGAGTCCCCCCAAGCAGTAGGCACACAGTTCGCATGTTATTACGTATTCCACGCTCCTGCAAGCACCTACAAACAAAGACGAGAAAAGCAACAGTACACTCCTTCAAGCAAAGAAAGGCAACAACATATTTCACACTCGCGCAAGCAGGTTGTAAAGCAATCAGTCCCTGCAAACAAAACAGCCAAGGGGAAGACTTTAAAAAAGAAAAGAATGCATACCACTTTTACTGCATTCTGATTTCCTACACAAATGGAGAAAAATTACCGGCACTTGTAAAGAACAACAAAGAAAAACTATAAAACGAGAGAGCTCCCTTAGTAGTGGGATCATCGATCATTTTGTGAGAATTATGCAAACAAGGAAGAGTGAAAATCTGAAAGAGAAGGAAAAAAACGATAGCTTAGGATTCCCCTCCTTCCATTTGTAGATCGATCATCCCATTCTCTGACTATATCTTGTAATTTCGTTTAACGAGAGATTCGGTTTGAAGAGTTCGGAGGATGTATGGACGTTTGCTTCTGAGGTGTGTTGACGAGATAGGAAAAAAAAGAGAGAGAGAGGAGGGATAAGGTTACCTCTAAATGGTTTTCTATGAAAGAGGCAATATGTATATCCAACTTTTTTGTTGTATATATATGTGGTTTTTTCTTCTTTCGAGTTTTGCTCTGTCGTCTTTCCTTTAAAAAAATCATTTCATATTCATTAGAGAGATGCTTAAGACTTTTTTAAAAGTAAAAACAATTTTGAATAAAGTTCGACTTTTTGTAAAAAGCAACTCATGAAATCCAGGAAGAAAACTCTTCTTCTCGCATTTCATGGTTGACATTATTATTGATGACGACAACGACTACCAACTACTTACATCTTTTACTTGGCTCCACTATTTTGGGGTTTACCAAGTTGTATCATTTATTTAGTTGTAAGTAAATTGTAACTTTTATTTGTTATGTATTTTTTTTATAATTAATATGTTTTTTCTTCACAATACACAACAAAGTGTATTTTCTAGATTAATCTTAAACTCAAGTGAGTTACATATTTAGTAAAAAGTTCTTTCGAGATGTATTTTGTTAAGGGATCAGTCAACATATCACCAGTTGGCATATAACATATAGTTATTTCATTTCTTTTAAGAATGTCATGAAGATAGTGATATTTAACTATTATATGCTTAATTCTTGAGCTATCAGCTCAACTCTTAATAAGAGTAATTGTAGCATTGTTGTTATAATAAATAACAACTAACTTTTTGGTTATGTTCAGCTTCAAATCACGTATGAAGCGACTTATTCAAACGACACTCATAGTACTCATACTGCAAACAACATACTTAGCTTCTTTTGTATGCAACGCTACACAACCTTGTTTTTTACAAACTTAAAAAACTGTACTACCTCTAAATAAAAATATCTAACAAGAAGTTTATTTGTTGTCATCTTTGCTCCCAACAAAGTCAACATCTAAGTATCCTATCACTTTCAATTCATCTGCTTGAAAGCAAAGTTTGAAGTCTTTTGTTCCTTTGATATATCTTAGAATCATTTTCACAGCTATCAAATGCTACCATCAAGGATTACTTTGATATTTACTGACAAAACCAACAACAAAACTCATATTAGGTTTTGTACATAACATAGCATATATCAAACTATCCATAACTTGTGCAAAAGGAATATTAGTCTTATCATCTCCTTCAACCTTACTCAATTTGACTCATTTCGCAACAAGTGTAGATGCAGACTTATATTTTCTCATTTTAAACTTTTTGAGGGTATAATCAATATCTCTCTCCTAACTTAGGTATAGAAGTTTAGTTTCTCTATCTCGAAAAATCTTTATACCCATGATATATGATACTTCCCCCATATCCTTCATTTCAAACCTTGAGTTTAACCATGATTTGGTTTTGATAATCATCTCATTATCATTTCCAATCAATAATATGTCATCTACATATAATGATAAGGTGATAATGTGGCTCCCACTGTTTCAGACATATACACAGTGGTCAAGTTCATTAGCTACAAACCCAAGTTCAATAATGATATTTTGAAAAGACAAATACCATTGACGATGAGACTCTTTAAGACTATATAGTGATTTTTTTAACCTATATACTTTATCTTCTTGGCCTTCAACTTTATATCCTTCTGGTTGTTGCATATATATGATTTCATCTATATCTTCATTTAGGAAAGCAGTTTTTATATCTAACTAAAATAAGTCCAAATCATATATGCTAATATTATCAAGATTATTTTTATGGATGCAAATTTCACAACAAGAGAATATGTCTCAACATAATCTATTCCTCATTTTGTAAAAATTCCTTTGCAACCAACCTCACTTTAAACTTGTCGATCGTCTTATTGACCTTATATTTTCTTTTGAGAACCCATTTAAAGCCTATAGTTTTTCTTCCTCTTTACAAATCAACAAGTTTTTAGATTTTATTTTTCTCAATGGATTTAATTTCTTCATCCATGACCTTTTCATAGTCTGAAGATTCATATGAGTCAATAGCTTGTTGATATGTCAAGTTATCAGTCAACTCATCTAAATCTACCCAATCACACACTTCCTCCACATGATAAGTGTGATAATCCTTTAAGTAGGACGGTGTGATCCTAGGTCTTTTGTGTTCACTTAAAGTTTTGATTTGGTCAAGAAAATTATCTATGGGTTTAAGTGATAATTAATCTAGTTGTACTAGATCGTCAACATAGTCATCATCATCATTTTCAAGGATGATATTCTTTTGTCCTCCAAGAATTCAACATCCTTACTCTCTATCAGTACATAGTCCTTATGATAAAACTAATCTCTTAGATCTTTTAGGATATCCAATAAATATACATCTTAAGGACCTACTGTTTAACTTGTGTTTAAACTGATCAAAGATATTCACATGAGTGATAGATCCTCACATTTTGAGATGACATAGGTTTGGTTTTCTCCCAAACCACATCTCATATGGTGTAGAAACATCAGTTGTGATCCTAGGTTAGGTTTGGTAATTTATTGAGTATATATACAACTCTACTTATCGCTTCTTCCCAAAATACCCTTGGTACAGAAACATCTATTAGCATAGACCTTGTCATATTCAATAAGGTCGCATTATATTTCTCTACAACACCATTCTGTTGAAATATCTTAGGCATTGTATTTTACTTTCCAATATCAAAGTCTTTGCAGAATTCTAAAGATTTTGTAGAGATGTACTCTCCACCTCTATCCGATCTGAAGACTATGATTGTATACTTCAATTGGTTCTCAACTTCCTCTTTATATTCTTTGAACACTGCAAAGTTATTCTATCATATTAAAGGTTATAAAATAAACCTTTCCTCGATGTAATCTTACTCTAAAAGGTCCACATAAATAAGTGTGAATAATCTCTAATAGAGTTGTTGTCCTAATTATTTTTTTGAAAAATAATTTTTTAGTCATTTTTTCTTATATACTTGCCTCACACTTATTAAAAGTGTTTTCATAAAAGCTATGCAATAAGTTAAAGTTGGTTAATTTTCTAAAATTCTTTAAACTTATATGACTTAAGCATTTATGCCATACATTTACATCAATCACATAGACACTATCAATATAAGCAGAAGAAGAACTTTCATTTTTATTTACATTGAGTTTGGACAATCTATACTCAATATCAAACAAATCATAAAAAGTTATTCTATCATGCTTTCCCACAATAACTTTGCAAGAGACAAACCTAACATTAAACCTTTTTTTTGGCAGGGACTGATATAAGATTGCACCTAATAGTGAGCATAATTAATACATCAGTAAGTACAATCGATATAACTTGTACAAAAATTCTGAATGACCCAATTCAAAGAATATTAGAAAATATATTATTCCCCATATACACCTTATGCTTGCCAAGTTTGTATTTCTTCAAATACATTGCTCCCTCTTTGCTTTTTGAAATATGTCAGGTCACTGTTGAGTCGATCCATTAACTAGTCACCGAGTGATCCATGTAGAGGCACTCAGAAATGATGCAGATTATGTCCTACTTCTCTATTGGATAACATCATTGATTATTTTTAGCAATGTTCTTCTTGTTATGATAATTTCTTTTGTAATACCCTATCTTACCATAATTGAAGCACTTTACCTGAGAAGTGGATTCTTATAATTTTTTAAAGTTTTGATTACCCTGCCTTTTATTCTTATCAAACTTTTTATTTAGTTTTTCTTATCATGGTTGTTTTTTGGAGTTAGACCCTAAGTCTTCTTGAGCAACTAGCAATCTTTTCCTTTTATTTTTATTCATATGTTCTTTTTCAATTACTAGTTTTAATAACAGTTTTCGAAAGGGTAAAATCTGGTATAAATTTAAGTGTTGTGGTTACCATATTCTATGAAGCGATTAGACTGTTTAAGATCATGGATATCTGCATTGGTTCAAGAATGACGAACTTCGCTATAGTAAATCCCTAGCCATTACCAACATTTGGTTAACATGTTCAACTACATTATCTCTTTTCATTTTATAGGAATTGTATTTTTGAAAGAGTAGTTGAACATATAGCTTAACTTTAGTATCATATTTTGTGGTCAGAGAGTCAAATAATTCCTTAACAGTGTCAAACTCTTCAAAGACCCTAATCAAGTCATCTTCCATGTAGGTTAACATTATAGTCCTAGCTATAAGGGAAAAACGTAAAACATGTATCAAATGAATTGACATAAGACATTTCACAAAGAATCAATAACAAAAATAGCTAAACACCTAAATGTAATATCTATAAATTCTAAGTACGACCAGTAAATATTTCCAAGCACTGTATTATAGTTTATTTAACACATAGGTACTTTTTTGAAAATATCATAAAATCAAGGACAAAACAATAAAAAGGTTGCTCACGATATTTCTTAGAAAGTATAAGGACAAACATGTACTTTTCTCAGGTGGCATAATAGATAATATGTTAAACTGTGAGGGTTATTTTCATAAAATCACTCAAATACTCGATTTTGTAAATCCAAAAATTGACCAAGGACAAAACTGTAAAACTACATCTTGGTTTCTCATAATTTTACAAACTATCGAAGGACAGAAAAGACTTTTTACTTATACAAGGGTAAATCAGTGTTTTCATATCAAAATATCCAGGCAAAATAGTAATTTTGCTTAAAAAACCACTACGAAAACCATGATTATATAAATGGAGGAGTCAAAGGGGGAGAGCGAAAGACCAATGGAGAGAGAGAGAGAGGGAGAATCAGAGAGAGGGAGTGGGAGGCTGCCAGCAGTTCTGTCTCCACTGGCCTGACCTACACTCCTCTTTTTCTTTGATTTTTCTAGAGAGGGAGGAATACCATTGGCAATTCTATCACCGTTGGCCTGATCTCCCCTCCTCTTCTTTTTCCTCTTGCCTAACCTTTGTTCCTCTTTTTCTTCCTCTTCAGCTATTACAAAGAGGAAGAGAAACAAAGAGAAAGAGAGAGGTCGCAAGGACGGTTTAGTAGCTACCGACCTGGCCTTAATGACATTCATGTTGTCTGTGCAATTTCAGGCCTGTGACGGCTGCCTTCGGTAGGCGACTTTCGACTATCATTTACCTTAAACCCATAAACTAAAACCATCATGTTTCCCATTTTTCCCTTATATATTTTTTTATTGTAAGAAACTTATGCCATAAAAATTTTCTAACACTATTTTAACACTTTTCTCCCTTTTTTTTCCCAAGATCAATGTACCTATTAAGGAGTCATCGAAGCTTCAAGGAGGCTCTGATACCATTGAAGAGGCCGAAAGATGCTTGCACGTTTGTTTCAGAGGTGCTCGATAGGTAACAAAAGTTGTATGCTTGGTCAAAAGAGGATACCACCGAATGTAGTAGTAGTTGCATGCCTATAGACGATATAGGAAAAAAAGAGAGAGAGAGAGAAAGAGAGGAGGTACAAGGTTACCCGTAGAGGGTTTTGTCTGGAAGAAGACAATGTGTATATTCAACTTTTTTTTTGTATTGTTTGTTGTATATATATCTGGCTTTTTTTTCTTTTGAGTTTTTTTCTCTAGGCTTTCTTTAAAAAAAATCATTCCATGTTCATCTGAGAGATGTCTAGGACTTTTTTAAAAGTAAAAACAATCTTCAATAAAGTTTGTCTTTTTGTAAAAAGCAATTCTTAAAATCCAAAAAAAGGGCCCTTCTTCCCGCATTTCATGGTTGATGTTATTATTGGGGCCAATAGTGGCCACCAACTACTTACACGGTCAACATATTTTCTTCCCTCATCAAGAGAGTTTCCTACAAAGATAACAAAAGCAAGTAAGGAATAACCACGCAAACCCATCTCTCTCTGCTATTGTCTCTCTCCGTCCCTATCTCGCTCGCTCTTTGCTAAAGGCAGAGAGCCACCACAGCCATCGACCGCTACCTAACCCATTTCAACCCATTATGATTAACTCAATCATCTTCAGATTTAACCCAATTAGACCCGAAATCCAATTTGACTATTTAAATCCCACCTTTCCTTCTCAACCAACTTGTTTTTAAAGCGGATCTGTTTTGGTTTAAATAATATTTTCGAAAAGTATCCAACCAAATTCAACAAAACCCAAATTTCAACCCAATTTCAAAGGATTCAAATCGACCTCAACCCCTACCAAGATCTATCATTTAGGTCAAGACTCGAAGTCGAGTCCCATTTCTCTTTGAACCCAATCTAATTCCCCCACTCGAAGCTTATTTTGAATTGGATCCGGTTAAACCTAATCTAAAAACCATTTTGTTTTCTAACCCATTCTCCCTTAATAACCCAAACAATTCAGTTGTGGCAAGTTCTACATAAAACTCATTAAACACCAAAATCCAACGAATTCAATTTGGTATCGCAGGAGATCAACCATTGCTCGGTGAAACAAGAACTTCATCGAAAAGAATTCAATTGTGCCCACGTCGAAACAAGAGGTATTTTACTTTTCAAGTTTACTTCTTAATTACTCCTTCTTTCCTTTTTCCTAGTAAGAGGATCGTATCGCAAATCTAGGTCCTACGAGACTAAAAATTTGATATAAAAGACAAAAAAGCTTGTGGAATGTCATTGAAAATCATGCACATGAAGATGAAGGACGGAGTCGACTATTGCCACCTCGAGGAAGACATATAAAGAATGATTGTAATCTTTAAACAAAGGACCAAATTAATCACATTATAACTCTTTTTGTACCTAGTTTAATTTTTTCTTGCTTTTCGTAGGAATAGTACTAACTTAGTCGTGATGGAGCTTAAAATTACGGTTATGTGTAGATATTTGTGTGTTAAATTATTGTAAAACCCTTAGGTACTTGTTTCACATTTTTGCCCTTTCTTATTTTGTTTAAATTATGGGACTACCCTGTTTGTGAATTTACAATCATATCCTTGTGTACCTTGGGAATTAGTGTTTTTTACTATTTTGTCCTTATTTCTTTGTTTAATTTATAGAATTGCCATTTGACAAAAATATGTTTTTGTCAATCAATATTTTATAGAATTACGAAATCATAATAGGACAAATGTACAATTTTCTCTGAACTGCTTATTCAATTTATAGAATAATTAGACATATGATTTTACTATTCTACCCCTAAGACTTTGACAAAATTACTAAAATATATAGACAATTAAAATTACCAGTCTGTCTATTTGATGTATAAAGAATTACAAAAATAGGTAGATAGGGAATTTGATAGTAATATCCCTAAACTTGTTTTGAAATTATTGAATCTGTGTAAGGTTTGTTTTATTTTCAAAATAGTACCCACAATTTGTATAATATTGTAGATAGTGTATGAAAATATTTGTAGTTTAGGATATGGATATTTCTATTATTGCAGTTTAGTGCATAGCTAGATTTTATTAGCTATTTAATGGAATTAGGTTTAATTCCTTTTATATGTTGCTTGTTTATTGGTTCCTATTTGAAATGTATAGACCCTCTTATTGTTTTCTTTAATAAACATTTAAAAATGACAACAAGAACATGTGTTTGAATTGGCAAAGACCGAGAAACTCAATGATAATTTTTTAAACATAAAAAGAAGAATTCCAAAGCCTTAACCCTAGAGGGTATTGACTATGTACTTATGAAAACAATATTACCACATACACTAAATACAACAGATGAAGAAAAAGAAAATATAAATCCTTTTTAAAGGATAACACAATAGTCAATACTGATGGTTGCATATATGTAGGATAATCTAATTAGGGTTTTTGAGCAATACAAAATTGGTAAAGAATTGTTTGACTCACTAATCACTAAATATGATACTATAACTAAACTTTATTTTTGTTGCTTCAAAAATATAATTCTCATAAAATAAAAGGAGATAGTATAGTTTAACACGTAAACCAAATATTATTTATTACTAAGGAGTTAACTTTAGTAAAACTAATCATTCTTGAACCCATGCAGATATCTAGTATCCTAAATAGTTTTCTTCATTTGTGTTATATAGTGACCACAACTCTTAAACTTGGATCTGACTTCACTTTCTATGAACTCTCTTTAAAACTTGTAATTGAACAAGAACATATGAATAAGGGTAAGAAAGAAAAGTTGTTAATTGTTAAAGATAATTTAGGCTCTAGCTCCAAGAACAACCAAAATAAATTAAAGCCAAATAAAAGGGCGGCGAATATTTAAAGAAATCATTGGAACCATGTTCTCGGATAAAGTACTTCAAATATCATGTGAAGGTCTTTTTTTTTTGCTCTAAAATGTTCCATAAGACGTCTCAAAAGGTGAATTGCTTCAACAGTAGATCTGCCTGACATGAATCCAAATTGGTTCTCTTTTGTACTTGATACTTATCTTAACCTACGTTCGATAATTCTTTTCTATAATTTCATAGTATGGCTCATTAACTTGATACCTCGATAATTCACACAATTTTGAATGTCTCCCTTGTTCTTATATATGGGTATAAGTGTAATTGCTCTCCATTCTTCCGACATCTTTTGATTTTTCCATATTTCATTAAATAGTCTTGTGAGCCAAGTGATTCCTTTTTCTCCTAGTATTTTCCAAACTTCTATAGGAATATTATCTGGTCCTACCGATTAACTACCCTTCATATGTTTAATAGCTTCTTTGACTTTATTCTTTTGAATACGTTAGTAGAAATTGTGGTTTATATACTTTTCTAATTTGACAAACTTTCCTAAGCTAATACTAACATCTTTATTTTCATTAAAAAGCTTATAAAAATAGTTTTTCCATCTATTTCTTATATCATCATTTGCCACTAGAATTTTTTTATCCTCGTCCTTGATGCATCTAAGATAATTAAGATCTTTAGTTTTCTTATCTCTAGCCCTAGCTATCCTAAAGATATCTCTTTCACCCTCTTTTGAGTTGGTTTTTCTTTTATATAAATCCTCCCAAATTGTAGCTTTTGCTTCACTCACAACCTTTTTCGCTTCCTTCTTTTCTTTCTTATAAGCCTCTAAAGTTTCACTAGTTTTCTTAATATAATGTAATTTATAACATTCTCTCTTTGCCTTGATTTTATTTTGCACTACTTCACTCCACCACCAAGCTTCTTTTTGTGCCGATAGCTCGATGCACTCTTTTCTTCTTTGTCCATTTTTTTATTTGTAAATCAATAACTAAAAGTTGATGTTGGGTGGTTAAGCTTTCCCTTGGAATTACCTTACAATCTTTACAACATGCTCTATCTTTTTTTCTACAAATAAAGTAATCAATTTGTGTTTGTGATAAGCCACTCTTATAAGTAATTAAATGTTCATCTCGTTTTTTGAAGATTGTATTGACTATAAAGAGATCAAATGCCATAGCAAAATTTAAAATCTCCCTACCTTCCTCATTTATATCCCCAAAACCAAAGTTTCCATGAATCCCTTGATATCCTAATGCCTCTTTACTGATATGTCCATTTAAGTCTCCTTTATACAAATCATCTCCCTCTATGTAATCTTTTGAATCACCTTATCTAACTTTTCCCAAAAAGTTGCCTTTATACTATCATCTAGTCCTACTTGGGGTGTATAAATACAAACTATATTCAAAACCTCTACTCCTAACACTAATTTCAACGTCATGATTCGGTCACCGTATCGTTGTATGTCTACTACACTAGTTTATTTATGATAATACAAACTCCATTTCGAGCCTTTTCTTTACCTGAGTACTATAATTTAAAACCTATATCCTCTATCTCCTTTGCTTTTTCTCCAACCCATTTTGTTTGTTGTAAACATAGAATATGAATCTTTCTCCGAATCATAGTATCTACCACATCCATTTACTTACCGGATAATATTCCGATATTCTAAGAACCAATATGAATCTTATTATCTAGGACTAGAAGATGGATCTATCCAAGAATGCCTCATAGTTTTTAACAGAGTTATTTAGGGTAAAGGTTGGAGCAGAATACTGAACTCATAATCGGATCATGAGAAAGTGGTATTCTATCAATACATGGGTGTCTTCATCTCGAGTTTCAATTGCTCCATGTTTCAGCAGTAGCATATTGCTGCATAGAGCTAAGATCCAAAATACAGAATGAGCATGTCCGACTCTACCACCTATCACTTCTCTTCCACTTAATCCCTCTTTCACAGCACATATCTTTTCGGCTGTGGAATGGAATCTTATGAAGAGTTCAGCTATTTGTTCTTGAGAATCCACAACTCCATCTTCCAACTTCTAAGCATATTTAAGGTGCCTAAATTGAGGATTATAGGAACGGATCTGTATAACTGGATAATTGACCCTAACATCTTGTACCCAAATTCAAGATTTTCTTTTCTGTTTTCACCAAACTAGGCTTGTGCAGTACCCCAAATAAATACTATATACGTGTGTGTGTGAGAGAGAGACTCAAGTATACAGACAAATAAAGAGACCATTCATTACCTGAAAAGAAGAAAAGATGTATACGAAGAAATTTTCCATATCTGGGCCAGAAACCGCTGTAAAGAGTTTGCCAGTGGCCCTACTCCACAACCCTCTGTACCATCAAATATTTAAATCATCAAATCATTAACAAATTAAGAGAGTTATTTAGGAATATGCTATCCCCTAAACTATTTATATTTAAATCATCAAATCAAACAATAAACAAGGATGCATGATGAGATACACAGGTAGACATTTTTCTTTTGTATATTTTACCAATACAAAATTTTGCTTTAATGTTTTGAAACATATATGGAGTTGGCGTTTTAAATTTGAAAATAACATATAGGCCTCCTTCGAAGGGTCCTGTATATATATATATATATATATATATATATATATATATATATATATATATATATATATATATATATATATATATATGCGAGTGATGATATTTATTTATTCATGTGTCTGTGAGCTATATGTGCATACTATGGCTGAGGGAAGATCTTGGGACAGTTTTCCTCATAAAAAAGGAACAATGTCTGGCTGCAAGGAGAGGCCGCTTGCCTTTTCCAGGTGCAGTGAGCATCGCGGTGATGATGCTTCCTGTACTTGTTCCAGCAATGACGTCAAAGTAATCGGCGATTCTTTTGTCTTTTCCATCCAATGCCTTCAAAAGTTACACAGCAAATTGCCTGTTTCACACACACACACACACACACACACATATATATATATATATATATATATATATATATATATATATAAATGAATTTTCCAAAATCATTTTCTAAAAAAAATGTCGATCAAGGAAGAAGGATTCATCCTTGTCATAACGGTTCACTCTGACCATATGGAATATGATAAGGTTCAATTGATAAAATGGAAAGGTTTTAAAAGAAACCAATTGAATGGGTTGTTTACATTAAAAAAAAAAAATCTCACTGTAAAAAGAAACGATATCAATTGATGTGTTGATATATGTTTCCTGCTCAACTTTGTTGATTGGTCACCATTTTTTATAAAAAAATCATTGAGAATGAGAATCTATAAATAGGTGATTAGAGGCACAACAAAGGAGAAGGAAACAAACCATTCTCTTCGTCACCTATCCTCTCCCACCGAACCCTTTTCTTGATTTACATATACTTTGAAAACATGTTGAAATTGTCTTTTGTCTTTAGCGTACATAAGAGAAACAAACTTATCTCGTTTTTAAAGCGTCATTAATTGTTTGGGATCGACCGTGTGAAAAAGAAGTCGAGCTAAGTATCCATTGTATCTCGAAAGAATTTCGCTCAAATCCACTTGCACCTAAATAGTGGCGAAATAAGCCTTTTTAAGGAAAGTGCATCCATACGCCTTGGAGCTCTTGCGCACAACTTACCTAATGTATTTCCTATGCATAGTATCATCTTGCAAATCATTGCTTCAATTACCAAGTTCTCGGCAGCGTTTTTTCTGGTAGACAAGGACAATGAGATTTTTATTTGAGTTAGTGCTAAGATTGCTAATTTACTCTCCTGCACAGAACGGTCTTGTTGCTGTTACTGGATTAGCTGAACCAATTCTTCATCAAGCGTTCTGTTCAACTCAGCTTGTTTTGAAACAGATAGATCGCTATTGCTGTCGGCTCATCTCACAAACAACTTTACTGTTTAATTGCAAGAACGTTTGTTACTTGAAGTTGCTCTTCTAGGAACGTTAGGATGGACCCCGGAATGATCCCTTTGACTCCACCGCCATCTATGCTAAAGATGGTGATCATATTCCCTCGTGCAATTCGCTTGATGAGAAACTGGAAATGCTGTTTTCATCGTTTTCTCTTGTCGTGGAGAGAGAGAGAGAGAGAGAGAGAGAGAGAGAGAGAGAGAGAGAGAGAGAGAGAGAGAGAGAGAGAGAGAGAGAGAGAGAGAGAGAGAGAGAGAGAGAGAGAGAGAGAGAGAGAGAGAGGACCACGTCTCACAAAGAGTAGTGAGTGTGTGAGGGAAGATCGCGGACTGGCAGTAGCAGCAGGTTCATCACATGAGTATCTATAGGCGATCGAGGAGATTGAAGGTCATGCTTCCGTGGATATGGAATGGACTGGAACGCATTGATTTAAACTTTGTGGCAGCCGCCGCATCAAATCTACGTTGGAATATATATGTTTTCATGTCAGCTAACCAAGTCAACTATCATGTGATAATGGTTTCAAACTTTAGAGATAGATTTACAGTGTTTTAATAATATCCAGATAAAGAATTAAATTGTTTCATCCTCTCTTTAGATGACAGTTTTTAACAATATCCAGTTGATGAATGCAATTGTTTCCTCCTCACTTTGTTGGACCCTAGTGCCTGAAAGGATCCTTTCTAGTAACAACCTGGCTGCATAAGGAATCCTTGTGGGAGGGTAGTGACCACCATGGGAGTCAACCTCTTGTTTGCCCGTCGGCAGCATGAAAGGTTCAGGAGGATCACTCGACCATCTTAGTCTTTGAAAGAATGCGGTTGAGAGGATTTGAAAGAAATGGAAAAGCTTGGGGTTGAAAAGAAACAAGTTTGAAGGAAGATTCAATCTTACTGTAAAAATCACGTATAAAATTTTTCATGGACTCCAGCCTTGTGTCGACAGGGAGCATATAATGCAGATGAATTTCGAGATCAGAACAAGTCTAGCTTTATTATTATTCTTTCAGAACACACTAATAATGCCTGCAAAGTAGACCTCGACTTAGAGAGAGGAACACCTAAGAAGGAGATTCTTCTTGTTTAGCGGTGTCTTTTTGGGGTACAGTCCGCTCGGGAGGGTCGCCCTTTTGAATTGAAATCCTTCCCTAGAAGAGGAAATACCTGAGTTCAATCTAGGGACGTAAAATCTGAACCCTAGGTGGACGATTTCTCAGGGTTGAGAACCCATCCCATTGTAGGGTGAGTCAAGGTCCCCGAAACCCCACGTGCACATGCATGTACACACATACTAGCGGATCCAAAAAACTTGTTTTTGGGTGGGGCGGACTTAATTTTTCAGAATGTGGACCCGCCCTGCACACACATACGGCATACTAACAAGGCCTTTTGGCTAAGGCATAGCAATGAATGTTATATGATCAAATTATATTTTATTGAATAAATTGCAGATGATTTACAAAAATACATAACATCGATGTTTTCTCAAAGATCCAACGGATCGATTCGAGCAGCTAGTCCAAATTTCTCAGGCTGGTGACGCAAATTTCAGTGAGTGAAATTCAGTTGAGTCAGTCTACATATTTCTTCGAGAAATTTGGACTGTTTGATCGATCTGTTGGATCTCTTAGGATTTTATAAATGGTTCATGTGAAGAAATTTTGTACAGGTCTTCATGGGGTGATGCCCTGTACTGGAAGGTAGGCGCCGGCGGGTTGGCTGAGTAGTGGTGCCAAACCGCCCCTTCCTATTTCCATCCCTAGATCATGATGCAGCAGGAAAGCACGTCATTCATGTAAAAACTCATCACTGCCTAGTCATCTAGAAGACATGAAACTATTCACGTATGTTAGATCCACCTAACCTTCTGTGTGGCTTAGAAAGGTTCTCAAGGTCATATATATGGAGAGGGAGAGAGAATGTGGTAAATGCACACACCTCATCCGTATTTAAGCATTCTTAAAGATTTCAACTGTTTTGAATAGTGAGATCAATAAATTTAAATTTAAAAAGTAAAAAAAGTATTTTGATACTTTTTGTAAGTGCATTAAAGGCATTTTGTATTATTTTACCTTTTGCTTTAAAGATTTGAAATATTGATCTTAAAAATTGAACGGTCTAAATCTTTAAAAAGATTTGAACATGGTTGAGTAATACATGGACTATGCTTTAGAGGAAACTTAATATTTACTGTTTGATTGATCAACAGGTGCATGAGAGCAGGGACAATTAGGTTCAATCTGGCACAAGAAGTTCACATTTCAAGTTGATAGATATGGGTGGTTTGGAACCAGTCCCGTAGTTCGATCCGGAACTGAACCGATCATGGAACTGGCGGTAACTGGAACCGGTCGAACTAGCCCGAAACCATAAATGAAACCATTGGTTTGGTTACAGTCATGATTTTTAGAGACCGACCCAAAACTGAAACCAACGGTTCCAAACCGCTGCTTACCAAGGTTTATATATTTTTTTCAACATTCATTCTCACAAACTGCTTTGTGGCTCAATGGTAGGTGGAGTGTTCAACCCCAAAATGATGCATTTGCCCATGTATTTCAGGAAAAAAATTTGAACCTGTCTGGGATGATTCCGAAACTGGAACAAGAACCGGCCTCAGGATGATTCAGTTCCCGTTCCAGCTTTCAGGCAACCTGGAACCAAACGTCTACAAGTTGAAGACCCTGTTTGGAAGTCTCCTGCTCATGTTCGGCTTGTTAGCTCATTTCAGCCAAGCCAAACATGAATCAAACACAAATCATCTGAATGTGAGTCGGTTAATCATGCAAACTTTTGCACATAAGCCATATGAATTCTAGAAAAGAAAAAACAGAATAGGTATAGCCCCCGGTTGAATCCGAGAGGCTCTAATGCATATTTGCACAACCCTGCAAAATTTGGTGGCCTATTTGCCCCACCCTGAAAAAGTTTTGGTCCACCATTGTCACACAGTGTGGGGGTTCTAAGGTCATGTATCGTGTTTGTACGCGTATCCGGCAGGAGCCGACCTAACCCCAGCTTGATGATGCAAACATATAAAAAATTTGTCGTAAGTCTCGTTACTTTAATATAAATTGCCCAGAGAAGATTTGGTTAAGCCTAAAAATTATATGCAGCCGGGGGAGATTGATGCAGCTGACCGAATACCACAATTTGTTCTCTTCAATATGAACAATGACCACGACTCTGTTACTTGTTAGGCCAGTCCATTAAAAAGAATTGCATCTCAACGTCGAAGACTTGTGAAGAGTAAGTTACTAGACGTACTATTCTTTTCTTCAAAAGAAAAACGTGCCCTTTAGTTTGGTAAGCTCTGTCTAATAAACAAAGGCAAGCTCGTCTTGACTTGCTTCATGAACCAACTGTGGTTAGATGTATGAAGGAAAGGCTAAGTTCACCATAGTTGGCTGGTAGGAGTATGACAAAATTCACAAACTGCAGCTTGACTTGTGTTGGCAAAGCTCAACTTCAATGGTGGTTAGGTTCTTCTCAAGCTACACGCGAGATGATAGCAAACAAACAATCTCCATCTCATCACTCCGTTCCGTGAGCGCGTCAATCTGCGACGGCCCCTAAGCTGGGTGATTCATGAGTCGAGACATGAACAGCTCAAATTCGATCCACTAAGCTTGTTTTTACGGCATGCAACTTACAAGGAGTACGGTTCCAACATCTAAAGGTGTATGGTGGAAGATATGGTACAAGGGTATGGATGTGTCTGTGAAACACGGAGTTTGGCACACACAAAAGTCATGGATGCGTCGATGCAGTAAATATAAGTGTTTAATTCATACAGTTGGTAATATCTCATAAAAAATAAAAGAAGCACTCAATTTCCCCAAGTTATTATTCACCAAGAATGTAATAATCGGCCATTGTTCAATCAAGTGAACATGTCATAGCAATTACACTCTTAAGTTCAAAACTTTTTAGTTAAAATTGTTGGTGTTGACTCCAGCATGGGAGAAGTATGTGTTATGTCACAGCATGCGACACGAAAATGGCACCCTTCCTAGAACTATCTTCGCGACATGGACCAAAAGAAGACATGTAGGCCAAGAGGTTATCGGCATGTAATACTTGAGCTGGAGTCACCGAAGCTCAGTACAGGCTCTTGCTTGCCCGTAGGCAGTGGTGGATCTATATTGAGCCGAGTTGGGGTGTTCAAGGAGCTATTTGCCCCACCCAAAAAGAGTTTCTAGATCCGCCCTGCCAATGGGACTAAATGGAGAACAATGCCGTGGTGCGTTGAATCAAAACCTTCCTCACTAAGGTGGCAGGTTCGCATCAACCACACCTTCCGCGAGGGGAACCGATGTGCCGATGAACTTGTGAATCAACACATTACTCTCGAAGGACTGAAAAATGGGATGGAACGCCCTTCCATACTCGGTCTATTTTTTTATCAGATGGACATTTATCTTGCTAAAGGAGCCTAATTCCTTCCTCAATGAGCTTTTAGCCCACTTATTGTACTGAAAAAGAAAAAGACCCAAAGAACATATACATAACTCGTACCAAAGAATAAATTGCTCCAAATATGCAGGTGCATGTAGTTAGATCAAGCGTTCAAAAGCAGCAATAGCCTAATGTATCATATATATTTAGTTACAAAGCGATTGTAGAGTTACTTAAAGCATTCAATACAAAAATTAGCATCATTCCGAAGCTAATCAACCATCAAGTTGGCATCGAGAAATGATAAACACTTAATTAGGCTGCACGCTCATGCATCCCAACTGGGAATCAATAAAGTAAGTCTCTTCATGTTGGCATTGCTCTTCAATATGTAGTACAATAGAATCTTACAAATGAATGGGAGGAAAAGGTATGACGATAGAAACTGCACATTGCAAAAATGGGTGCACATTGCAGATGCAACCTCCGCAGTTTCAGATCCTGTACATTCCACGTACCATGAAAGCCAGCAGCTTTTTGGGTGAATGTTTCCATGTTTGAAAGGACGATCAGACACCGGAAAAGCCCATCATGCACCGATGACACCAGACATCCAAGGGACGACAACTGGTGCTGTTGGGTGTGCGTTTCTGTAGGCTTCTGAATATTTGTCCTTGAAGTTTAATCTTGGCTGATCTGACTAATGAGAAATCAATATCATGAAAATAGAAGTGAAGGTTATTATCAAATGTTTCTGGTCCAAAAGGGGTTTCAGTAGAAAACAGAACTAATGAATTATGAATAGGAAAATCTTGGAATGCCATAATTTCAGCAGGTAAGAGTAGAAACCGATTCTTCCACCCGTGAAGCAATTCGTAGATGAAAGATAATGACTCCTGAATAGAAAAATGGTTCACATTTCTCAAGTTGCAAACAGATATTGCATGAATTGAACAACGACATATTTAACATTTTCTCTGAACAACGGATAAAAGAAAAAAGTTGCCCACCGAGTAGAACATGCAGAGACAATTTAGAACCTGTTTATTGTATAAAAAGTAACTAAATTTTCTAGTGTTCTTGATGGCGATTACAGTAGTCATACACTTGAGATGGTCAAGTAAAAACGTTTCATAATCTATAAATTGGAACTAAATAGTTCGACACATAAGTGTAGTGATTCTGCCAAAGTATATGCAACTGAGGTAGGAAGAGCATGAACCTATGTGCAAATAATATTCCTTCTTGTAAATTCAGATAAAAGGAGAGTAAAATCAAGGAAAAGTTAAAAATTGAGAGGAAGAGTCAATGGGGAAACTAGAACCTTGGTCTATGCCAACAAACTTATATGAACAGATGCCAATTTCAAACAAGGACACTGAATATTGATCTGAATCTCACTATAGGTGTTTATAGACGTTTCCTAACAAAATAACACCCTTGATATCTGTGAAAGAAAGCCAGAGTAGCAACAAATAACTGCTGCTTAGCAAAGTACATGTAAAAAATAACTCGAGTTTATACTTAGTCAAAAGCAACTTTCTCAGAAATTGGATAAGATAATTGTTAACAAACTGTTACTCCAATGCATATTGACAACCAAATCAAATAAAACCCAATAAAATAATAACTCACAGGTGTAACAATTTTCATACAGAAAAGTCGGGTGTTACCCTCATGAGATTCAAAAAACGACAACCCTCTCCATGATAACCAACCACACCATGCAGGTATTGTTGAAGGGAATGGACACATCACCCACACAGAAATCCTACACTTAGTTAACTGTCCACTTACCACACAGAAATCCTACACATAGTTAAGTGTCTGTCTTGTCTTTTTTGTTTTTAAAGTTACCTTTAAATTACTTTCACTAATGGCAATGTTGTAATATATTAACTTATAGGCTGGTTATAAAAGGAAAAACCCTACCAACAGTGTAGCATCATCTTTATCGTTAAGAGAATAAAAAGGAGAGAGTGTGTGCGGCGGCACACTCTATTCATCCAGAAATCTGATTTGCATCTTCTCGATCTTGATTCTTGGTTGGAATTTAACATGATATCAGAGCGTAGGGGTTGAGATTGTCACGAAAATCAAGAAGACAACAGGCCGTTGTAGAGTTCGGGTGGCATGAAGTAGTCCAAGAGAAGTATGCAAAAATTCATCACACCGATTGCAGCGAGCCTTGGTCAAAGAGGAGAAAAAAGGAGTGGAGACATTAGACAGCATGAAAAGTCGATTGAAAGAAGAATTTCAATCTAAGTATATAAATGACTCTAAAATTGAGTCGTATCAAATTACTAACATAAAGTTGGATGGAAAGAACTATCGAGAATGGGCTCGATCTATTGAATTAGTTCTAAGATCAAGAGAAAAATTAGGGTTAATCACAGAATTACAGCAAAAGCCCAATGAGGACAACATTGAGTATGGTAAGTGGATAAAAGAGAATGCATTGGTAAGCTCATGGCTTACACAATCATGATTCTCCAAATCAGCAAGACTATAATGTATTTATAAATGGCGGCTAAAATTTGAGCAATAGTGGAAGAAGCTTACTCCAAAAAGAAGAATATTATAAAATAATATGAAATCCTAGAGAAAATAAGAAAATATCGACAATGGGACAGGTCAATCAACGATTACTATGATGAACTTAGAAGTTTATGGAATGAATAGTGATATATTGATGAGAATAAGTGCAGCCATTGTGTGAAAGAAAGAACGACAAATAATGAAGCAAAGAAGATATTCGACCTTCTTTGGGAAATTTCTCCAGAATACGAATCCATCAAAATAAATATTCAAAGAGTTGTCATCAATTGGTACAATATATGCCCTTCTTCTAAGGGAAGAAAATAGGAGGAATCTTGAGAAATGAGATTCCTCACAAGGTGAAAAACCAGCTTCATTGGAAGAGGACATAATTTTCAGCGTGGAAGAGAATCACAAGAGGAAGACGAGGAAGATAATTTCATAATTTTAAAGATAAAAACAAGTTGTAATATTCACACTATGGAAAGAAGAGACATACACATGATCAGTGTTGGGAGATAATTAGAAAGCCCATGAACTCTAGAGATCATGGGAACTATGTGTCTGCAACTTCAGAGAAACATACGAAATCAGGTGCTCAAGAAGAACTTGCAGAACTAAAGAAGAAAATTACTGAAATTGAGATCAAGATCAGATACCAGCCTTCTACCTTGACAGAAAAGAATGAGTGTAGTATACCTACTTCGTACACTATAAATGATAACTCTTCTTTTAAAAATTCTAGTTATTGGATGATAGATTCAAGAGCAACAAACTATATGGTAGGTGATAGTTCATAAAATTGATCAATGGATACCTAATTCCAATGAAAGGAAAAGGAAAAATGCAGACTCAAAATTTTTAATTGGAATCAGTGATATCTGTTCCAAAATTTTCAATTAATTTGCTTTGAGTTAGTTCCTTAGTAAGAGATTTGCATTGTTTAGTAACTTTTACTCTATTTGATTGCAAATTTTAGGATATGAGGATGGGAAGAACCTTTGGTCATAGTGAACTAAGGAATAAGCTCTATTTGCTGCTAGATGACTTCATTCTAGCCCAGAGAAATGCCTTTTCAACCACTAAAGTAGAGGAGAAAATCAAGTTGTGGCATAGTCAACTAGGACATCTTCCATTTTCTAGAGTTAGGGAGTTTATTTATGTTGATTGTGAGAAGGACTTGAACCTTCAATGTGATGTATGTCAGAGATCTAAACTCCATAGGGTATCATTTCTATGTAGAGTCGCAATCTGTTATTCCATTTGAATTATTGCATTCATATGTATGGGGTCCTTATTATGTTCCATTTTTAGGAAGATATCAATACTTTGTTACCTTTATTGATCACCACTCTCGATTCACTTTTGTTTTCCTTAGAGATCAAAATCTGAGGTATCTTCTATATTTCTTATTGTCCATAAACTTATTGAAAATCAGTTTGGCTATCCAGTTAAAATCCTAAGGTTAGATAATATTAGTGAATTCATCAATCATAACCTACAAAGTTATCTTCAATCCCATGGGATTATACACCAAACCACCATTGTATACACTCCAAAACAAAATAGAATTGCAGAGAGGAAAAACATATAACTCCGCCCATATAAGGGATCACCCTTGCATTGCCAGTCCCAAGCCCAAATAAAGGAGGAGGGTTGTGTTAGGCTTTCGACAACCAGCGTAAAACTTCATCGGATTTTTATAACATGGATTACAAAAATTATTAGCATTGCTTTGGGATGTCCCCACTTAGCGACGTGCTGTAGAGCCTGAATGCAGTAATAAGTAAGCAAGGGCTGCTACATTTTTGCCTGAATATAGTGAATCAATTGCAAAGAGGGTTCCTACATCATGGACAGGTGTGGGTAAAGATGTTAGTCTCATTACATTACTGCCCGAATATAGTGAATAATTTTCAGAGAGGGTCTCTGCATTTTGAATATGAACGAATGCGGGGGTAAGGAAGCTAGTCCTAGATAATAAGATTTGTATTGATTCTTGGAATATCATAACATTATCCGGTAAGCAAATGGAGGTGGTAGATACTATGATTCGGAAAAATATTCATATTCTATGTTTACAAGAGACAAAATGGGTTGGAGAAAAAACAAAAGAGATAGAGGATACAGGTTTTAAATTATGATACTTACATAAAGAAAAGGCTCAAAACGGAGTTGGTATTATCATAAATAAAGATTTCAAGGATAGTGTAGTAGACATACAACGATATAGTGACCGAATCATGACGTTGAAATTAGTGTTAGGAGCATAGGTTTTGAATATAGTTTGCGCTTACACACCCCAAGTAGGCCTAGAAGATAGTATAAAGACACCTTTTTGGGAAGAGTTAGATCAGGTAATTCAAAGGATTCCACAAAGGGAGATTATTTGTTTAGGAGGAGACTTAAATGGACATGTCGATAAAGAGGCATTAGGATATCAAGGTATTCATGGAAACTTTGGTTTTAGGGATATAAATGAGGAAGGTAGGGAGATTTTAAATTTTGCTATGGCATTTAATCTCTTTATAGTCAATACAATCTCCAAAAAACGAGATGAACATTTAATTACTTATAAGAGTGGCTTATCACAAACACAAATTGATTACTTCATTTGTAGAAAAAAAGATAGAGCATGTTGTAAAGATTGCAAGGTAATTCCAGGAGAAGGTTTAACCACCCAACATCGACTTTTAGTTATGGATTTACAAATAAAAAAATAGACAAAGAAGAAAAGAGTGCATCGAGCTATTCGGACTAAATGGTGGAACCTCAAAAGCGAGAAAGAAGATATATTTAAACAAAAAGTCCTTCAAGGAGATGCTTGAAATTATGTTGGTACATCTTGTGATATGTGAAACAATATAGCTATACATATTAGGAAAGTGGGGAAAGATGTGGTATATGCTAAGAAAACTAGTGAAACTTTAGAGGCTTATAAGAAAGCAAAGAACAAAGCGAAAAAGGCTGTCAATAAAGCAAAAGCTAAAATTTGAGAGAATTTATATAAAAAACTCAACTCAAAAGAGGGTGAAAGAGATATTTTTAGGATAGCTAAGGCTAGAGATAAGAAAACTAAAGATCTTAATTCTGTTAGATGCATCGAGGACGAGGATGAAAAAATTCTAGTGGCAAATGATGATATAAGAAATAGATGGAAAACTATTTTTATAAGCTTTTTAATGAAAATAAAGATGTTAGTATTAGCTTAGGAGAGTTAGCCAAATCAGAAAAGTATATAAACCATAATTTCTACCGACGTAATCAAAAGAATGAAGTCAAAGAGGCTCTTAAACATACGAAGGGTAGTAAATCGGTAGGACCATATAATATTCCTATAGAAGTTTGGAAAATACTACGAGAAAAAAGAATCACTTGGCTCACAAGACTATTTAATGAAATATGAAAAAATCAAAAGATGCCCGAGGAATGGAGAGCAAGTACACTTATACCCATATATAAGAACAAGAGAGACATTCAAAATTGTGCGAATTATCGAGGTATCAAGTTAATGTGCCATACTATGAAATTGTGAGAAAGAATTATCCAACATAGGTACGACAAGTATCAAGTATAAAAGAGAACCAATTTGGATTCATGTCAGGCAGATATACTGTTGAAGCGATTCACCTTTTGAGAGGTCTTATGGAACATTTTAAAGCAAAAAAGAAAGACCTTCACATGATATTTATTGATCTAGAAAAATCTTATGATAGGGTACCAAAGGAGGTTCTTTGGAGAACTTTGGTAAAAAGAGGTATCCCATTGACATACATTAACCTTATTAGAGACATATATGATGGTGCAAAAACATGTGTGAGGACTTATGAAGGAATGACAGACTTCTTTGAAGTTAATATTGGGTTACATCAAGGATCAACTTTAAGTCCATAGTTATTTATAATGGTGATTGATGAGTTAACAAAACATATTCAAGATGAAGTACCTTGGTGTATGTTATTTGCAGATGACATTGCATTAGTGGAGGAGTCTAAGGAAAAAGTTAATAGAAAATTGGAACTATGGAGAAACATTAGAAAGCAAAGGCCTCCGACTTAGTAGAACAAAGACATAATATATGGAATGTAAGTTTCATTATTTGGTTACCTCAGAGGACTGAGAAATTAAAATTGGCACACATTGCACCCCCTAAAAGGAAAGTTTTAAATACCTAGGGTCAATTTTTCAAAGTGATGGAAGAATTGATGGAGATGTTACGCATAAAATTAATGCTGGTTGGTTAAAATGGAGAGGAGCATCAGGTATTCTTTGTGATAAGAAGATACTATTAAAGTTAAAAGATAAATATTATAGAGCAGCAATTAGGCCTGCCATGTTTTATGATTCTGAGTGTTGGGCAGTTAATCATCAACATGTACAAAAGATGTTTGTGACATAAATGAAGATGTTGAGATGGATGAGTGGTCATACAAGAAAAGACTCTATACAAAATGAGGTTTATTAGAAACAAATTAGGAGTGGCACCAATAGAGGATAAAATGAGAGAATATTGTTTAAGATGGTTTGGACATATAGAAAGAAGATCAAAAGAAGAACTTGTAAGAAGGTATGAAAAACTAAAATTGGAAAGTATTAAAAGAGCTCCAAGACGGCCACAAAAGTGTTGGAAAGAAATAATAAAGAATGATCGAGCTTATTGTGAGTTAACTACTAACATGGCACACGATAGGGATATGTGGAAACAAAGAATCCATGTAGCCGACCCCGTCTAGTATGGAAAAAGGCTTAGTTGTTGTTGTTGTTGTTGTTGTTTAGAGAGGAAAAACATACACATACTAGAGGTAGCCACAACTCTTCTCTTAGAATATAATATTCCCAAGACTTTTTGGCCAAAAGTCATTCTTATATCTATATATTTAATAAATAAACTACCTTCCACTGTTCTATCAGGGAAGACACCATTCTAAGTGCTTAAACCCAATGACACACCCTTTCATATTACACTTCGGGTATTTGGATGCTTGTGTTTTGTACATGTCCATAGTGAGCTTAGGGATAAACTTGATCCTCGAGCTATGAAGTGTCTTCCTTGGATATTCTAATGAGAAAAAAGGATATGTTTGCTATGATCCTAAAACTAACCAGAGGTATCTGTCCTTGGATGTCTCATTTTTTGAAACTACCTCTTATTTTATATGTAATAGTACTCCTCTTAACAATGTAATAGAAGAGCATGTACTGTAAGTTGATACTATGTATGACAAAAGTATCAGTGATGATATAGTAGAAAAGGGATAGGATCAGTTAGAGAAGAAAGAGCTCGACATACACTTGTCTTAAGGAAAGGAAAAAGATCATGTGACAAGTATCAAATCACTTCATTTATGTCCTACGAGAATTTGTCTCCAAGTTACTATAATTTTGTATTAAATGCAAAGGAATACCACATCCAAACTGATTTTTGAGAAGCTTCTAAATCGCCAAAGTGGTATGAGATCATGCAATCATAAATTGAAGTTCTAGAGAAAAACAACACATGAGAGGTAAGTGATCTCCCACGAGGTAGGAGATCAGTGGCTAGGTATAAATTATTAAGTTTAAAGCAGATGAAGCACTAGAAAGGTATAAAGCACGTCTTGCGGCTAAAGGATATAGCCAATCTTATGGAATTGACTATGAGAAAACATTTGCACCAATTGCTAAACTATAATCTATCAGCGTTCTAATTAACATAGCTATCCAAAGAAATTGGACACTATGGCAATTAGACGTGAAGAATGCATTTTTGCAAGGGGCTTAGTGAAGAAATGTACATGAATTTACCTCCAGGATATATGAATCAATCAGGAAAAGTGTGTAAGCTGACAAAGGTCATATATGGCCTAAAGCAGTCATCAAGCGCATGGTTTGAAAAATTAACAGTAATATCACTAAGCTAGGCTATTCTAAGAGTATTAGTAATCACACCTTGTTTATTAAAAAGGGGGTAAAACTAACATTATTATTGGATTGTGTTGATGATATAATTGTTACAAAGGATGACACTGAAGAAATCAAGAAACTGAAGCGGGAACTACATCATCTCTTTGATATTAAGGATCTAGGTAAATTGTATTATTTTCTTGGCATTGAAGTGGTCTATTCAGGGAGTGATATCTTTCTAAATTAAAGGAAATACACAATAACTTATTACGTGAGACCAAGATGCTAGAATCCAAGCCTATTCACACTCCTGTGAAAGTCTATCAAAAGTTGAAAATGAATGATGGATGTGACAAAGTTGATGTCACAAGATATCAATGACTTGTGGGAAGACTAATACACTTAACTAACACTCATCCTGATATCTCTTATGCTCTGGGAATTGTTAGTAGATTCATGCAGGCTCCCTCTAAGAAGCACATGGATGCAGTGTATCACATACTCAGGTATTTAAAGAGCACTCTTAGATTTGGCATAATCTTTAAGAAGTACATGGATGCAGTGTATCACATACTCAGGTATTTAAAGAGCACTCCTAGATTTGGCATAATCTAAAGGAACCATGGACACACAAATATAGAAGTTTATAGTGATGCATACTGGGCAGGTTTGAAAGAAGATAGGAAGTCAACTTCCGGATATATTTCATTAGTTGGTGGGAATATAGTATCGTGGAAAAGCAAGAAATAGACAATAGTGGCCAGATCACAAAGTAGAGACAGAATATAGAGCTATCGCTTCGGGCATTTGTGAGGAAAAATGGTTGCGCTCATTACTTATGGAAATAAGATTTACAATGAAAATTCCTATTTCAATATGATGTGATAGTAAGGCATCAATTCAAATTGCTGCAAATCCAATATTTCATGAAAGGACTAAGAATATTGAGATTGATTGTCATTTCATCAGAGATTGTATAAGTTCAAATGAGTTCAGATTAGAATATATGAGATTATATAAACAATGTGCATATATGCATACCAAAGTTGTAAGCAGAGATAGTCTTCAGATATTATGTAGCAAGTAGGTATAGTTACGATCTTTACACTCAACTTGAGGGGGAGTGTTAAGGGGAATGGACACATCACCCACACACAGCAATCCTACACTTAGTTAACTGTCAATTTATTGTCTTGTCTTTTGTTTTTAAAGTTACCTGTAAATTCCTTTCATTAATGGTAATATTGTAATATATTAACTTGTAGGTTGGTTATAAAAGGGAAAACCCTACCAGCAGTGTAGCATCATCTTTATCGTTAAGAGAATAAAAAGGAGAGAGAATGTGTGGCAGCACACCCTATTCATCCATAAATCTGATTTGCATCTTCTCGTTCTTGATTCTTGGTTGGAATTTAACAGGTATCTCATCCAATTCCAGCATAATAAAAAAGTTGGAAACATGGAAGAACAATCAAAGGCTAGCAAGATTGTCTAAAGGTAAACTACATGGTAAATAGGCAAACCCAAAACTACCAGCTTGATTGGCAAAAGGGTTTACATTGCAGTCAGGATAGACTGGAATCTTTAAAGATACAAAGATTCGATATGTGGTAATCCTTCCCTAAAATGGAGAAATAGCATCCCACTCATCACTTCTGAAGTTGTGAGCTAATCGCGGTGTCATAACAGCTGCACTGCAACCCTCAAATCTTACCTATTCGGAAGGGAGACCTAAGTTATACTGGCAAGAAGGTGCAAATCAAAGTTTAAGCAATTCAAGGATTAAGTACAAAGGGCAGATCATTTCACGATAGGGAAACATCCAACATATTGAAAAGTTACTACACCCGCATCTTACATCTTAAATAACTTTTGGCAACATTCAAGTTCAAATACTTTCTATTACAGCCAAAACTAATTTAATTTTGTCAACACAACTATCTTCAATCCAGAAAGTAACTGTGTAGAGAACGAAAAGAACCAACTATAAAGAGTCAAAAGAATGGCTGGACAAGTAGATTAACGGATTGGGTAAAGGAAGACGTTGCAACCTTGATGTCTAAGCAAAGAAGTATTACCTGTTTAAGCCAGCATTCCTGATGCTTGTGTTCATATATGTCTGGAGAGTAGCAACCGGCCTCAGAAGGGCAATAAACCCAAATATTGCATTTCATTTCACCAGGCTTGGCTCCTTTAGCCTGATCCAGGCATGCTTGACAACAATCAGCAGCGCTTTCTTTGTGATGAGTGAGGCCCCATCTTACAGCAGCGCCACCATAATCTGTATGCAACTCAGCATGGCACTCGGGTGGAATTGGCCTACCAGGTATAATTTGCTCCTCTGTATCGAATAGAGAAGGTCATAAGGACAAGTGAGTAATTTGTTTTTGTTATTTTCAGTTTTGTGAACACTTTATCCTTTTCTTGTTTCCATTTTGCATCACTAAGAGATTTGCGCAACCCCAGCAACATCTGAAGTCATGAAGACCAAAGCGAGTTGCATAATCCAGGGTTAACGATTCAAAGTATATAAGATCGGCACTCAGCCAAAAATTTTTGGCAGCAGCTGGAAAAGCTAAGGAACACAACCCACAAACGCCACAAAAAACTAGAGGCATAAGACAATAGAAAAGTCAAATGTAAATAAAGAAACAGATAGTATTTACATACCAAGCTCTTGATCAATTTTTAAGTTTTCAACGTCCTCCTTGTTTATTATTTCAGAAGGCATCCAGAGGCCAATGTCTTCCAACAGAACAGTCCAATCAGACTCCAAGGCTCTTGTTAGCATCCCTGGAAACAGAATCATGTTTAGTGTGAGAAATTTAAAATGTTTAATTGGTGGCAGACAAAGGAACAAAGTTAACAACACATGTTGCAAAAGAAAATGCATGCAACACCATACATCGCAAAAAAAGTCCATACCTACTTGAGTGTGTGTGTGTGTGCATGCACTTGTATATTTTCATGCATCTTTCTCAAATTGTACATGTAATGACGCAAAAACTGATCAATGAAATTCGCCATAAGTTCATTAAGTTACAAAGGTACCAGCTTCTTTAGCCAAGCGAGAAACCTTTGATGAATTTCTTTGTGCTTCAAGTGACGCCTTTTTGGTTTCTTCTAGTTTTCCTTTGCGCCAAAACTCAAGAGCTTCTGTGGGCAAATAATGATGGCAATACGAAATTAGCATGGTGCAGGGATGTACATAAATGCATGCATGACACAACCAAACACATACATATAAACTGTCCATTGTCATGACCAAAATGCATGCATTATCTGATGTATAAATTCTCAATGAGTAAGAAGTTTTCTTCCTACTGTGTGCAGAACAATCTAACCTTCCGTGCTAATTGCTTTATGGAAACTCGATCAAGTTTATACAAATTCCTTTCAAGTAGATATATTACCGTCTCTTTATTATGCTTATGTTAAAAAATGTAATAGGAGTGGCATGGGCCATTAGGGACCGTGCCCTGTTTTAGTATGGCACGGGCCACTAGGGCCCAATAGAGCCTCCAACGGCTTGCTGGCCAACCGCTATTGCTCAGCCAGCACTTGCTTCTTTTGCCTCTTGTTCTCTCTCACTTCTTGTAATATATAAATAGAGCCTCAATCATTAAATACAATAAACTTGTCTAGTACAACCTTTGATGTGTGATTTGACTCCCTCTCTCTTGACTCTTGTTGCATTATTGACTTGAGACATTCATACTTGGATGCTTTCATATCTTAGTGATTTTACCAACATTTTGACGATTTGTGACTTAACCGATATCAACAAATATTTACATGGTATCAAAGTGTCGTTTTGAAGAATTTAAACATATAGAGAAGCATGCTAAGATTGCAAAGTTCGTGAAATCACTCCAAACTTGAGTTAACACTAAGACCTTTGATTGTTGCTTAAAATGGAGAGCAAAAATGAATTTTTATATGTATTCTTGACCCAAAATGCTATCAAAGTTGAGCAACAACTATGAAAAAATACTTTTGTCAAAAGCTTTTTGGGATTACATTGACGAGACAATTCAAGAACCGATATTAGGCATTGAAGATTTGGATGATGATGATGCTTTCAAGAAAAAAAAACAATACAAGCAAGATTTTAAAACTTGGGAAAAGATCAATAAAAAATAACTTGGATTATTTGTCGAAATATGGATGAAAAACTTAGAAATAGAATTAGTATTTTCAAAAGTGCTTTTGAAACTTGGGAGTATTTGAAAAAGATCCACTTTTAAGATGATTTTGTTTTTCAAATTGATTTAATGGAAATGATAATAATGCTTAAACAAGGGAATTTAAGCATTACATAATATCACAATGAATTTTCGGAATTATGGACTCAACTTAGAAGTTTTGATAAATTTGGAAAACTTGAAAAAAAAGATGAATTTCAAGAGTTTTTAGACAACCAATATTTCTTTTTTCGTACGTGCGGTTTAAGGGATGAATTTGAAAACATTACATCTAACTTAATACATAGTAAATCTATACCAAAGGGAGACACTTTTTTTGCCAATCTAGTTATGGAGGAAACTAGATTAAAAAACATAAATATTGCAAAAAAGGTCGATCTTACCGCCTCCAAACCGGAAGCAAATATGAAGACATACAAGTCTCCTCATATGAAAAACTTCCAAGGACCAAGAGAATAAGCAAACAAAAAGCCCACGGAACAATTGCCAAACAAGAACACAATATATCATTATTGTAAGAAAAGTAGCCATATCAAAACCCCTTGCCCTCTTCTTCGAAAGAAATATGAAAATACGGGAGTCATAGAGGACAAGGATGGAGGAGCTTTGCCTACCAACATCAAAGCATACATAGAAGAAATGTTTCAAGAAAAAGTAAGTATTTTCAGAAATGCTTTCTCCACTTCATAAGATATGTCTTGGTTCTTAGACTCAGGTGCTTCTTTTTATATGAACTGTTGTGATAAATCTTTAAACAATTCTCACGATATCAATGGAAAATATGTGTTTATGGTCGATGACACAAAACTTCAAATTAAAAAATTTGAAAATTCTGAAAAAGATAATTTTAAAATTCAAAATATAAGTTTTATACCTAAACTCAATTTAAACTTACTTTCGGTTGCTCAAATTTGTGATAATAATTATATAGTCACTTTCACATCCAAGCATTGTATAGTGTAGGATCACCTATCGAAAAAGGTGACTGTCAAGGCCAGTATTATCCGTATCGGTGCGATACGTACGATACACTCTAGTGTATCACTATAACCAAAGTATTGCACCGTATCGCCCGTACCCTAGGACCCTTATAAAGGGTCCCGGGCCGACCGAAACCCCCCAATTTTTCGCAGGTTTCCTCTCTCATTTTGGGTTCCTCAAGCTCCCTAAGAATCAGTTTTCGCCTCCTTTGTGTTCAAAGCTCTAAAATCGTGCCCTACGGTGTCCGTGCAAGCCTCCAAACTCAGATTTAGATATATTTTTAATGTTTTTTTCCATTTTTTCCTTTTATATTTATTGTTTTTTGTGTTATTTCATTTTTTTTAATGACAAAATATGGAGTTATTAAGTGTGTGTATACGATTTTTATTGCATTCATGAAGTGGGAGACACTCCATTTGAGTGTTATTTGAAGATTGGGGATTTACGAAGTGCTTTTATTTTCAGGTTTTTGTTTGAATTAAAGTACTCCATTGAGATGGTAGGAAGGGGTGGTAGAGACTCCCATTATCGGTCTGATGATCCAGCATGGCAGTGGGGTATACCAGTTGAGAGTTCCAAGTTAAAACTTCGATGCTTATTTTGTGAAAAGGTGGTTATTGGTGGAATTTCAAGGTTGAAACACCACCTAACAGGAACCAGCAAAGAAGTTGCTCCATGCACTAGCAGAGTTAGAAGTGTGCCAGAAGGTATTAAATGGCAATGCCTGCAGCCTGCAGATGATTGAGAGCATACAGGAAAGGAGACAACAAAAGGATGATTTCCAAATGTGTGAAGAAGTTGATGATGCTACTGTCACTGGAGTTGGATTCACTGATAGTTTGCCTTCAGATGCTAGAACAGAGATTGGTAGTAGCAATTCGCGAGCACCTAGCAAGGGAAAGTGGATTGCAGCTGAAGACTTTGGAGGTGATAGAAGAGAGAGTTCAGGAAGGAGTAGAGGAATAACTTCTTCTACCATACATTCGTTCTTTCCTCCTTCTACTACACCTGGTGCTTAACCTGAAATTTATGTTGCTATGGTTTCAGAACAATGCATGATCAGGCAGACTTTGCAGTGGGAAGATGGTTTTATGATGCATGCATTCCATTTAATGCAGCAAACAGTTTTCATTTTCAAGCAATGGTAGATACAATTGCTAACATTGGTCTAGGATACAGGATGCCCTCTTATCAGAAGTTGAGAGGGAAGATATTAGATCAGACCGTCATTGAAGTTCAGCAATATTGTTCGACTTTGAGACAGTCGTGGAAGGAAGTGGGATACACTATCATGGCAAATAGATGGACCGATAGGCGAGGAAGGACATTGCTAAACTTTCTTGTATATTGTCCTAAAGGACTCATGTTTTTGAGATCTGTAGATATGTTAGAATAGAGGCACACTGCAGAGATCCTACGACAGGAATTTGATAAGGTTATACAGGAGGTTGGGCTAGAAAATATAGTCCAATTGATTGCAGATAATGCAGCTAACTACAAAGCAGTTGGGAAGGAGTTAACTGATATTTATGGGACTTTCTACTGGACACCATGTGCAACCCATTATTTAGATCTCATCCTCGAGGACATTGGTGAGATGGATGAAATAAAGGCAGCAACTGAGTGTTACCAAGATATTACAAAATTCATTTACAACCATGCATTTATTTTTTGTATGATGAAGAGATACACAGAAGGTGCAGAGCTTCTTTGCACAACTGCAACTCGGTTCGCAACAAACTTCTTATCTGTACAGAGTATTGTGAGACAGAAACAAGCTTTAAAGAGAATGTTCTCCTCAGATGAGTGGCAACAATTTGCAGAGTTGTCTCAAAACAAAAGGAATAGAAAGTTGAATGAGATTACAGAAACAGTTTTTAGAAGTTCATTTTGGAATACATGTGTTAGATTATTAAAAATTACCTATCCTTTAGTGAAATTTTTGAGATTGGCTGACAGTGAGGAGAAACCATCTATGGGCTACCTTTATGAAGCCATGAACAAGGCAAAAGAAGCGATCAGAAATAACTTTAATGGAAAAAAGAGAGATTATGTGCCCGTGTGGAAAATAATTGATAGTAGATAGAATAAACAATTGCATCAGCCTATTCATGCAGCAGCCTACTATCTAAACCCATCGTTCCAACCTTCAAAAGGGATGGTGAGGTTAATCGAGGAATCATTGAATTTATCGACAGATTAGTCCCTGATGAGAGCATAGCAGATACGATACATCGAGAGATGGAGATATATGATAATGCTCTTCACTTGATGGGTTTGCATGTTGCAATTCGCAACCGCACTACGATGCGTCAAGGTAAATTGTTTATTTTCATATTTAAGTTTCATATTACATTAGTGTGGATTATGTCTATAATGTTTGTCTTTTTCTACAGATGTTTGGTGGAACGGTTTTGAAACTGATTGTCCAAACCTTAAAGATTTTGCAGTGAGAGTCTTAAGCCAAACCTGTAGTGTAACAGGTTGTGAAAGAAATTGGAGTATTTTTTAACACATCCATACAAAGAAGCGCAACAGGTTGGAACACAAAAGACTAAATAATTTAGTTTATATTCATTGTAACATGCGCCTTCGTGAAAGGTAATGTTGTATTACTTTCAAATTTTCAATTCAATATTGTTTAACTTCAGTCTTCAATTGTTAATATTATTTACTAATTGTTTATCTTTGTTTGTTGTAGGCAATTAAAAAAAGTAAATAGAGAAGAAAGTCAGTTCGATCCAATAAGTTTGGATAATTTTGATATATTAGAAAATTGGGTTATGGAAGACACTGAAGAAAATGCCCTCCTAACTGAAGAAGACGTTGCTTGTATTAATTTGGAAGGAGCGCAACAACAACATCAAGGAGATGAAGAATTTGATTTCCAAGAAGAAGGTGTCGCTGATGATAGGAGGAGGATCTGCAACAAGGAGAAGATAAAGATTATTTAGTTGATGATCCTAATTACAATTTGTAAAATGTAACTGTGTCTGTAATCTGTATTTCATTTTTTGGATTCAAAATATGTAAATTTGGATGCAATTGTTCAATGTTGAATGCTCAATCTGTACTAAACTTATAATATATGAATTTAAAGCAATTACTAGATTTTTTTCTATTTTTTTCTGATTTTTACTAATTTTTATTGAATTTTAATTAATTTTTGCATTATTTTAATATTAAAGTACGATATAATACGCCCGTATCGTAGAGCCCAACGATATACGATACGATATGCGTTAGACAACAATGGTCAAGTCCATAGAGAAAGTCGACTGTACAAAATAGATTGTTTACTTATGCCAAATTTTGAATATTTTAATGTAACTTATGATGCTATACTTTGGCATAAATAACTTGGACATTTGGATATGCAAAAACTATGTAATTTTTTTTTGTTGAAAAAAATTGTGCAACAAAAATTTGAATGTAAAAAATGCCTTCTTAGGAAAATAAATATATATTTTTTTTAGAAAGAAATAAATATATTCTTTTTTCAGAAAGAAATTATGTACCAAGCAAAGCTTTTGAATTAGTTTGGGGTCCTTCCCCTATTGTTTGTAAGGGAGGAGTTCAATATTATGTAATATTTATAAAAGACTTTACTCGCTTTACTTTGATATACCTTTTAAAACATAAATCAGAAGTATTTGAAAACTTTGTAATCTTTTGCAATATGGTAAAAAATCAATTTGATTCCACCATTAAGATTTTTAGGTCTGATTCGGGAGGAGAATACATGTCAAATGATTTTCAAAAATTTATTGAAATTAATAAAATTTTATATAAAAAATCTTCACTAAAACTCCTCAACAAAATGGCTTGGCTGAGAGAAAACATAGATGCGTTATATTAACATATATAACTATGTTAATTGCTAGTAATGTTCCTAAGTTTTTATGGGCAGAAGTCACTCTTACTATTGTATACCTTATCAATAGAATGTCTTCAACTAATCTTGAAAATCTTTCTTATTTTAAAAAATTATATAATCTCTCTCCTAGTTACGAACTTAGAGGTTTTGGGTGCAAATGCTTTGTTTATATGAACAAAAATGATAAATTGTCTCTTAGGGCTATTGAATGTGTATTTCTTGATTATGGTATTAACAAAAAAGGTTATAGATGTTTTGATCCTATTAATGATAATTTGTATGTTTCTAAAGATATAAAATTCTTTAAAAATGATTATTACTATAAGTCTAGATCTTTCAAAAATAATGAAACATCTTTTTCTCAAGATTTCTTCAATTTAGAGGAAGACGATGATAGTGATTAAGAAGTTCATCATGATAAGTCTATTGATGTCCAAGATGGAACTTGTGACACACAACCCATCATAGAATATTTTCCGTTACATTATACTAGACGGCATAGTGAGTCTGCTAACATACATTTAGAACGTAGAATTTCAAAACCTCCTAACATTTTCTCCTATGAATCTTTTGAACCTCAACGAAAAAAATTGATTGCATCTATTCTAAGTAAAAGAACATAAATTCAATCATAAGCTAAGGGTATTCCAGAATAGGAAGTTGTTACGAGTAACGAACTTAGAGCCTTAGACAAAACTCAAACATGGACAGTTGTACCTAAGCCTAAGGATAAAAAGATTATTTGATGTCGATGGGTTTATAAAATTAAAACTCATAACAATGGTAACATTGAAAGATATAAGGTCAGATGGGTAGCCAAGGGTTATGCTCAATAGCATGAAATTGACTATGATGAAACTTTTGCTCCTGTTGCTAGAATGACTACTATTAGAATTCTCATAACTCTTAGTGCTATTCAAAATTGGGATATATCAACTTGATGTTAAAAATGCCTTTTTGAATGGTATTTAATTGAAGATGTTTATATGACTCCTGAATTTTGATGTTCCTTAGGATCATGTTCTTAAACTATAAAAGGCATTGTATGGCTTCAAATATAATCATTGTTCTACTCCCGAACTTGAAAAATTCATACATTTGTATAACTTTATATTTTGTTCTACTAACACTGCTTTATTTGTATAAAAAAACAAATGTAGGTATTGTTATTTTATTCTTGTATATGGATGATATGATCATCACTGTGAGTGGTGAAACAGGGATTGCATAGGTTAAATATAATCGTTAGAGGACTAGAGCCTCCAACAGCTTGTTGGACAATGGCTAGTGCTGGCCAGCCAGCCCTTGGCTAGCACTTGCTCCTCTTGCCTCTTGTTCTCTCTCCCTTCTTCTTGTATTGTTTGCTCTATAAATAGAGCCTCAATCAATAAACACAATAAGTTGTCAAATGCCACCTTTGATTTGTGATTTGACTTCCTCTCTCTTGACTCTTGTTGTATTCTTGACTTCAACCATCTATATTTGGATACTTTGATATCTTGACGATTCCACAACACTTTGACGATTTGCGACTTGGTCGATTCAACATACTTGTATCAATAAATATTTATAATATGAACTAATGTGCCTTCATTTCTCAGTTAAGAATAATATGCACCATTTATACATAAATTTACCAACTCCACTCGTGTTAGGGATCATCCCTTCCATGATCGGTCCCAAGCCCAGATAAAGGAGGAGGGTTATGTTAAGCTTCCGACAGTCAGTGTAAAACTTTGTTGAATTTATCTATTATGAATTCTACAAATTATGAGCATTATGTTCTCTTAGCGATGCACTAAACAACTCTAATGTAGTGAAAAGTATGCAAGAGCTTCTAAATCTTTATCCGAATATAATGAATAAATTGAAGAGAGGGTTCCTACGTCATGAACGGGTATGAGTAAAGAAGTTAGTCATACTAATTTATCATCCGAATGTAGTGAATAAATTGGAGAGATGGTCTCCATATTTTCAATGTGGATGGCTGTAGGGGTAAGGAAGCTAGTCCTAGATAATAAGATTTGTATTGGTACTTAGAATATCAGATCATTAACTTGTCAGTTAATGAAGGTGATAGATAGTATGATTAGGAGAAAAATTCACATTCTATGTTTACAAGAGACAAAGTGGGTTGAAAAAAATAAGAGACTGAGAATACATGTTTTAAATTAGTATAGTAAATATGCAACGATATGGAAATCGAATTATGATGGTGAAATTAATGTCATGAGTAGAGACTTTGAATATAGTTCGTACATATGCACCATATATAGGACTAGAAGATAGTATAAAGAAGCCATTTTGGGAGGAGTTAAGGGTAATTCAAAGAATTTTGCAAATGGAGATGATTTATTTAGGAGGAGACTTAAATGAACATATGGTAAAGAGGCATTAGAATATCGAGGTATTCATGAAAAGTATGTTGGGGATTTAAATGAGGAAAGTAGGGAGATTTTAAATTTTACTATAGCATATGATCTCTTTATAGGCAGTCCAATCTAAAAAATTGAGATAGAACCTATAAGAGTGGCTTGTCACAAACACAAATTCATTATTTTGTTTGTAGAAAAAATAGATCGTGTTGTAAATATTAGAGGAGAAAACTTAACTACCCAATATCGACTTTTAGTTATGGATTTTTTGATAAAAAAGTGGGCATTGAAGAAAAGAGTGCATAGAGTTATTGAAATTTCAAACTAAATGGTAGAACCTCAAAAGTGAAAGAAGATATATTTAAACAAAAAATTCTTCAAGGAGATGTTGAAATTACGTAGGTACACATTCTGAGACGTGGAACAATATGACTATCCATATTAGGAAAATAGAAAAGATGTGATAGGTGAATCTAAGGGAGGCTTACCATCACAAAAAGAAGCTTAACAGTGGAGTGAAATGGTGCAAAATAAAATTAAGGCAAACAGAGTATGTTATAAATTATATAAGAAAGCAAAGAAAGAAGCGAAAAAGTATGTTAGTTAAGCGAAACCAAAATTTGGGAGGATTTATATAAAAACTTAACTCAAAAGAAAGTGAAAGAGATATTTTTAAGATAGTTAAGGCTAGAGATCTACAAATCATATTTTTGTTAAATGAATTGTAGAAGATTATAACGGCAAATGATGATATAAAAATAGATGAAAATTTATTTCTATAAGCTTTTTAATGAAAATATAGATATTAGTATTAGTTTAGGAGAGTTAACTAAATCCAAAAAATATATAAACCGTAATTTCTACCTATGTATTCAAAAGAATAAAGTCAAGAGGCTTTTAAATATAAGAATGTTGGTAAATATGTACGACTAGACAATATTCATATAGAAGTATTAAAAATTCTAATAGAAACCGAAATCACTTGATTCACAAGAAATATTGAAAAACCAAAAGATGCCTGAGAAAAAGAGAGCGAGTACACTTATACTCATATAGAAGAACAAGAGAGACGTTTAGAATTGTACGGATTACTAGGGTATCAAGCTAATGGGCCATACTATAAAATTATGGGAAATAATTATAAGTATCGAGTACAACGAAGAACCAATTTGGATTCATGTTAGGCAGATCTACTATTAAAGTGATTCATAAAAAGAAGGATCACATGATATTTATTGATCTAGAAAAACTTGTGATAGGGTGTTAAGAGATTTTCTTTGGAGAATCTTGGAAAAGAGAGGTATCCCATCGACATATATAAATCTTATAAGAGTATGATGATGCAAAAACATGTGTGAGGACTCATGAACATGTGTGAGGACTCATAAAGGAATGACAAACTTCTTTGGTTATATCAGAGATCAACTTTAAGTTTATATTTATTTATATTGGTCCTTGATGAGTTAACAAAACAATAAAGAAGATGGAGTACCTTGTTATGTTATTTACGGATGACATTGTGTTAGTGGATGAGTCTAAAGAAAAAGTTTATGGAAAATTGAAACTATAGAGAGAAACATTAGAAAGTAAAGGCTTCTGACTTAGTAGAATAAAGACAAAATATATAGAATGTAAGTTTCATTAAAAATTAAGATTAACACATATTATATCCCTCACAAGAAAAGTTTTAAATACCTAGGGTCAGTCTTTTAGAGTGATGGAAAAATTTATGGAGATGTTATACATAAAATTAATTCAAGTTGGTTAAAATGGAGAGTGACATCAAATATTCAATGTGACAAGAAGATACCATTAAAGTTAAAAGGTAAATATTATAGAGCAACAATTAGACTTTCTATGTTTTATGGTTCTGAGTGTTGTATAAAAGATGTCCATGGTAGAAATGAAGATGTTGAGATCAATGTTATACGTATCGCACCGTATCGTACGATATGGTGTGATACGTATCGTATCGTCTATGGAAAGCTGCGATACTATACGGTAACCTCTATCGTATGATACACGTTATCATGCCGTATCTAGAAATTATTGTCGATAATCAAAGGTTGAAGTGTTCATAAATCAATTTGTCAAAGCGCCAAGAACTCAAATCATCCAAATATGGATGTCACACACAAATATCTCAACAAGAATGCGGAAGCAAGTCAAACACTAAACAAAAGTTGTGCAAAGACAACATAATTTATTCATGAGTGAGTGAGGTATTTATAGAGATTACATATGTGATTACGAGACAAGAGAGAATAAAGAAAAACAAAATAAAGAGGTGTTGGTTGGTCAGCTTGGCCAGCCACACTAGCCGTTGGAGCTTCCAACAGTTATGGCCAGGGCCCTAATTGCCCTACGCCATTCCATTATGTGCACGGGCCCTAATGGCCTGTGCCCCTATTACATTAACACCCCCCTCCTCAAACTTACGGGATATACACCGAAAGTTTATTCAACAAAAATTGAAAATGAGTGGCCGAAAGAAATTTGGTGAAGAAATCCGCTAGCTACATCTTAGATGTGACATAACACAATGTTATTTTCTTGTTCAAACATTCTTTACGAACAAAATGGCAATCTATCTCAATGTGCTTCGTCCTTTCATGAAAGGTGTTGTTGGAGGCAATGTAGATAACGCTTTTATTGTCACAATGCATAGTGGCATGATGATGCAAAGTAACTATCATATTACCTAGAATAGCTATCAACAACAACTAAGCCTTTTCCTATACTAGATGGGGTCGGCATGGATTCTTTGTTTCCATAGATCACTTATAATAGCTGTAATCCAAGAAATCTCTGTAGCCGCAGTAGCAGCTTCAATGGATGAGAGCGACACTTTTTGTTGCTTCTTACACTTCTAAGAGATAAGTGATTCACCTAAAAAAACACAAAAGTCAGTCGTAGAGTGTCAGTTGTTGACATCTCCACCCCAGTCAGCATCCGTATATACAAATAAATCAAAAGACGAAGAAGAAGTTAAGAAAACCCCCTTGTTACAAGTATTTCTGACATATCGAATGATACGTAAAACAACACTCATATGAACAGAAGTTGGTGCCTACTAAAATTGACTGGTTATATGAACTGCATGAGAGATATCTGGTATGGTAATAGTGAGATAGGTAAGGGAACCTATGAGTAGTCTGTACAGGGTGGGATAAGTTAATTTTTCACCATGAGTGGATCTTAACTTGGTACATAGAACTTCCTGGTGTGTCTACTATTTTGTTATCTGTGAGACCAAACCTTTCAATGATATCATTTGCAAATTTAGTAGGAGACATAAAATACCCATAATTGTTTCTAGTAATTTCAATGCCCAAAAAATAGTTAAGGAGGCCTAAGTCTTTCATGTCAAATTCTTGGTGAAGATTATGTTTAACCTCTTTAATCCCTACTTCATCACTCCCAGTGATATCATATCATCCGCATACAATAAAATAACGATACTTGTTTCTGTCTTTCGTACAAACAAAGCAGTGTCATTATAACAAGTTATAAAATTATGCAAATGCATTAATTTTTCAAATCGATCAAATCAAGCCTTGGGAGCTTGTTTTAGACCATACAAAGTTTTTTGCAATTTAAGAGAATGACCATGAGGAACATTAAAACCAGGAAGAGGGGTCATATAAACTTCTTGAGTCAAGTAATCATTCAGAAAAGCATTTTTAACATCAAGTTGATATATATCCCATTTTCTAATGGCACTAAGGGTTATGAGAATTCTAATTGTGGTCATCCTAGCAACCGGAGAAAATGTTTCATCATAATCAATTCCATATTCTTGAGCATAACCCTTTGCAACCAATCTGGCCTTATATCTCTCAATATGTCCATTGCTATGAGTTTTGATTTTATAGACCTATCGACATTCAATAACTTTCTTATCTTTTGGTATGGGTACAACAGTCCATGTCTGAGCTTTATCTAAGGCTTTAAGTTCATCCCTCATAGCATCTTCCCATCTTTAGCTTGATGATAAAACTTGTGTTCTCTAACTTGATGAAGAGTTGCAATCAAGTTTTTGCATTGAGGTTTAAAAGATTCATAGGAAACAAAACATTGAGGAGGTTTTGAAATCCTAGGTTCTAGACATGTGTCATCAGTTTCTCTATGACGTCGTGTATAATGAAATGGAAAGGGTTCAACAATGGGTTGTGAATCAATAATTGTATTCGGAACATCACTACTCTCAAGAGAAATATCCTGATGAGCTACAGAGTCATAATCATCATCTTCTTCTATATCAAAAAAATCTTGAGATATGAAAGATTCAGAATTTTCTAAGGATTTAGACTTATAGTAGACATCATTCTAAAAAAAAATTACATCCTTAGAAAAATATAATTTGTCATCGATAGGATCAAAACACCTATAACCCTTTTTGTCTATACCATAACCAAGAAATACACATTCAATAGCCCTAGGAGACATTTTATCATTTTTATCTCTATAAACAAAGCATCTACATCCAAAAACTCTAAGTCTTTCGTAATAATGAGAAATATTATATAATTTTTCAAAAGGATAAATATTTTCAAGATTGGATGAAGGCATTCTATTTATAAGATAAACTGCAGTAAGAGTAGCTTCTGCCCATAAAAATTTAGGAATATTAGTGGCAATTAACATAGTTCGGCATGTTTCTATAATGTGTCTATGTTTCCTCTCAGTCAAGCCAAGCCATTTTGTTGAGGAGTTTTAGTGCAAGACTTTTGATGACAGATTCCATTTATTTCAGCAAATTTTTGAAATTCATCGATCTAAAAATCTTAATGGTGGCTCCAAATTGATTTTTGATCATGTTGGAAAAGTTATAAATTTTTCAAATACTTCTCATTTATGCTTCAAAAGATATATCCAAGTAAAACGAGTAAAGTCATCCACAAATATCATATAGCATTAAACTCCTCTCTTACAAACAACGGGAGCAGGGCCCCAAACATCAAAATGTATTAAATCAAAAGCTTTGTTAGGTACATAGTTCCTTTCACCAAACGGGAGATGATACATCTTTTCAGAATACCATCTTTACATTTAAACTTTTGTTCTCTAATCTTTTTTATCAAAGGGATGTTACATGATTTTTGCAAATCTAAATGTCAAAGTCTTTCATGCCAAAGGGTAGCATCAAAGGTCACATTACAAGACTCAAAATTTGGCATAACCAAATAATCCATTTTGTATAGTCCACTTTCTCTATGGCCTTACCAATCACCTTCTTCGATAGGTGATCATGCACCACACAATGCTTAGATGAGAAAGTGACTATACAATCATTATCACAAATTTGAACAACCAAAAACAAGTTTAAATTTAGTTTAGGTATAAAGCTTATATTTTTAATTTTAAAATTTTCTTTTTCGAAATTTTCTATTTTCTTAATTTGAAGTTTTGTATCATCGGCCGTAAAAACATATTTTCCAACGGTATCATGAGATTCATTCAAGGAACTTTCACAATGAGTCATATAAAAGGAGGCACCCGAATCTAAAAACCAAGACATACCTTGAGAGGTGGAGAGAGCGTTCCCGAAAATGCTTGCTTTTTCCTTAAACATTTCTTTTATGTATACCTTAATGTTGTTGGGCAAGACTTCTTTTTCTTCCACGGCTCCCACATTTCCAAACTTTTTCCGAACAAGAAGACAAGTGGTTTTGATATGGCCACTTTCCTTGCATTAGTGACAAATAGTGTCCTTGGTTGGCCACGGGCCCATGGGTTTCTTTGATTCTTCATTTTTTTGCATACGGAGGCTTGTATGTCTTCATGTTGACTCCCGGTTTGGAGGCGGCAAGAACAACTTCTTTTGCAATATTAATATTTTTCCACCTTATTTCCTTCATAACAAAGTCGGCCAAAAACGAGTCTCCTCTAAGTCTAGGTTGTCTATGTATTAAATTTGATCTAATATTTCCAAATTCATCTCTTAACCCACGCATGAACAAAAAGAAATATTGATTGTCCAAAAACTCTTGAAATTCATCTAATTTTTGAAGTTTTCCAAATTTATCAAAGCTCCTAAGTTGAGTCCATAATTCCAAAAACTCATTATGATAGTCTCTAATGCTTAAATTTTCTTGTTTAAGCATTATCATTCTTTCCATCAAATCAATTTGAAAGACAAAATCATCTTGAGAATCAAGTTTTTTCAAATATTTCCAAGTTTCAAATGCATTTTCGAAAGCACTAATTTTATTTCTAAGTTTATGATCTACATTTTGACAAATAATCCAAACAATTTTTGCATTCATTTTTTCTCATGATTTTAAGTCTTTCTTATATTTTTCATGAGCTTTAATAATCTCATCAACATTCAAACCATCAATATTAGAAATCAGTTCTTTTATTGTACCATCAATATAATCCCAAAAATCTTTTGACAAAAAATATTTTTTCATGGTCTTTGTCCAACTTTGATAGCATTTTGGGTCAAGGATGCATCTAAATGTCTCATTTTTTATTTCCATTTCATGCAAAATCAAAAGATTTAGACTAACCTCAAGTTTGATATGATTTCTCGAAATTTACACTCGTGACACGCTTCCCAATGCATCGATTTCTTCAATTCGAAGCTCTGATAGCATGTAAATTGTTGTCAATACTCAAAGGTTGAAGCGTCCACAAACCAATTTGTCAAAGCACCAAGAACTCAAATCATCCAAATATGGATGTCACATACAAATATCTCAATAAGAATGCGGAAGCAAGTCAAACACCAAACAAAAGTTGTGCAAAGACAACATAATTTATTCATGAGTGAGGGGTATTTATAGATATTACATATGTACATGAGAGACAAGAGAGAATAAAGAAAAACAAAATAAAAAGGTGTTGGTTGGCCAGCCACACTAGCAGTTGGGGCTCCAACGGCTATGGACTAGCCGTTGGAGCTTCCAACGGTTATGGCCAGGGCCCTAGTGGCCCTGCGCCATTCCATCATGTGTATGGGCCCTAATGACCCGTGCCCCTATTACATTAACATTATCATGCGATATAGTATCGTATCGCACGATACGCCAAGAGTTCCTGATCGAACAGAAACCCGCAAAACTGCAGGTTTCTGGGCTTCCGTTTCTTTCCTTCTCGTGTGTTCATAGCTCCCCAACGCATTTTTCCTCGTCCTTGGTGTTCAAGGCTCAAAAGAAAGTGCTCTACGATATCCGTGGAAGCCCCCAACTCAGATTGTGGCATATATTTTGTATTTTTTGGAGATTTTTCTTTGTATTTATTATTTTTTTGGTGTTATTTATATTTTTTTAATGACAAAATATGATGTTATGAAGTGCGTGGATATGATTTTTATTGCATTCATGAAGTGGAAGACATTTTATTTGAGTGTTATGTGAAGATTGAGGATTTATGAAGTGCTTTTATTTTCAGGTTTTTTATTGAATTAAAGTGCTCAATTAAGATGGTAGGAAGGGGTGTTAGGGAATCCCAATCTCGATATGATGATCTGGTATGGCAGTGGGGTACAACAGTTGAGGGTTCTAAATTGAAGATCAAATATTTATTTTGTAAGAAGGTGGTTAGTAGTGAAATTTTACGATTGAAACACCACCTAGTAGAGACTAGAAAAAAAGTTGTTCCTTTCACGGGTAGAGTTAGAAGTTTGCCAAAAGGCATTAAATGACAATGTCTTCGGATGATTGAGAGCATATATGAGAGGAGAAAATAGAAGTATGATTTAGGGATGTTTGAGGAAGATGATAATGTTGTTGAATTGACTGATAGTATTCCTTAAGATAGTATAATAGAGATTGGTAGTAGTAGTTCTCGACCATTAAACAGGAAAAAGAGGATTGCTAAAGATTTTACAAGTGAAAGTTGTAGAAGAGGAAGCTAAAGAAACAGTAGAGGAATAGCTTCTTATAGCATACATTCATTTTTTCCTCTTAGCACTACATATGGTGCTAAACCTGAAATTCATGTTGCTATGGTTCGAGAATAACTCCATGATCAAGCAGACCTTGCAGTTGACAGATGGTTTTATGATGCATGTATTTTATTTAATGCAGCAAATAGTTTTCATTTTCAAGCAATGGCAGATGCAATTACTAATATTGATTCGGGATATAAGATGTCTTCTTATCAAAAGTTGAGAGGAAAGTTATTAATTAAGACCATCATTGAAGTGTAAGAATATTGTTCGACTTTGAGAGAATCATAGAAGGAGACAGGATGCACTATCATAGCAGACGGATGGACAGATAGGTGATGAAGGACTTTGTTAAACTTTCTTATCTACTATCCTTAAAGACTTATGTTTTTGAGATCTCTAGATATGTCAGAAAAGAAGCATACTTCAGAGATCCTAAGATAAGAGTTTGATAAGGTGATATGAGAGGTTGGGCTAGAGAATGTAGTCAAATTCATTACAGATAATGTATATAACTATAAAACAGCTAGGAAGGAGTTAGCATATACTTATGGGACTTTCTATTGGACACCATGTGCAACCCATTATTTAGATCTCATCCTTGAGGATATTGGTGAGATGGATGAGATAAAGGCATCAACTGAATGTTGCCAAGATATCACCAAATTTATCTACAACCATGCCTTTGTATTATATATGATGAGGAGATATATAGATGATGCATAGCTTCTTCGTAAAGCTGTAACTCAGTTTGAAACTAATTTCTTATCTATATACAGTATTGTGAGACAGTAGCAAGCCTTGAAGAGAATGTTCTCCTATAATGAGTGGCAACAATTTGCAGAGTTGCTTGAAAATTGAAGAAATAGAAAGTTTAATGAGATTTTAGAGAAAGTCTTCAGGAGTACATTTTAGAATGAGTATTACATGTCCTTTAGTGAAGTTTTTTAGATTGGCTGATAGCGAGGAGAAACCATCTATGGGCTACCTTTATGAAGTCATGGATAGGGTAAAAAGAGTCATTAGAAATAATTTTAATGAAAGAAAGAGGGATTATGTACCCGTGTGGAACATTATAGATAATAGATGGAACAAACAATTGCATCAGCTTATTCATGTAGTAACATATTACCTAAACCCAACATTTAGGTACTCAATAAGCTTCAAAAGGGACAATGAGGTTAATTGAGGTATCATTGATTGTATAAACAGATTAGTCCCTAATGAGAGTACAGGAGATGTTATACATCAAGAGATGGAGATCTATAATAATGCTCTTCACTTAATACCCAGTAAATTGTTTATCTTCATATTTAAGTTTCTTAAATCTTATATTATTGTAGATTAAGTCCCTAATGTTTGTCTTTTTCTATAGATGTTTGGTGGAATAGGTTTGAAAGTGATTGCCCAAACCTTAGAGATTTTGCAGTAAGAGTTCTGAGCCAAACCTTTAGTGCAACAGGTTGTGAAAGGAATTGGAGTGTCTTTGAACACATCCATACAAAAAAGCGCACCAGGTTGGAACATAAGCGACTCAATGACTTAGTTTTCATCCGTTGTAATATGCGACTTCCCCAAAGGTAAATCTTGCATTAGTTACTACTTAAAGATTCAATTTAATATTTTGTTTGACTTCAATTATTAATGTTATTTACTAATTACTTTTCTTTCTTTCTTATAGGCAATTAAAAAAGATAAATAGAGAATAAAACCAATTTGATCTAATAAGTTTGGATAATTTTGATATATTAGATGAGTAGATTATGGAAGGTAACGAAGAAAATGTACTCCTAACCGAATAAAACATTGCATGGATTAATTTGGAAAGAACGCAATAACATCATCAAAGAGATGAAGATTTTGATTTTGAAGCAGGAGGTGGTGAGGATCTTAAGCAAGTAGAAGATGAAGATTATTTAGTTGATGATCCTGATTACAATATGTAAATGTAATTTATTTCATTTTTTGCTTTAAAATATGTAATTTTTTTCAATTTGTCAATGGTTAATGATATGTACTAAACTTTGCATTATATGAATTCTTTGTAATTATCAGATTTTTTCTATTTTTTTCTGATTTTGTTTGGATTTTTTCTATTTTTTCTGATTTTTTAAAGGTTTTTACTAATTTTTTAATATTAAAGTACGCTACGCTACAATATGCTCGTATCGTGGACCAAAACGATACACGATATGATACACATCGAACAACACTGGCTGAGATGAATGAGTGGGCACACAAGGAAGGATATATATATAATGAGGTTATTAGAAACATATTGGGAGTGACACCAATAAAGGATAAAAGAAGAGAAAATCATTTTAGCTTGGTCATGTAGAAAGATGATCAAAGGAAACTCCATTAAGAAGGTATGAAAAACTATGTGAAAATAAGGAAGAGGAAGACTACAAAAGTGTTAGAAAGAAATAATACAGAATGATCTAGCTCATGTTAAGTTAACTGCTAGCATGGTACATTATAGGGCTATGTGGAAACAAAGAATCCATGTAACTGACGTCATCTAGTATGTGTAGTTATTGTTGTTGTATTTATACATAAATTTACTAATTTTACATTCTATGAGATGATAAGCTTCTCACGTACAATCACATGATTGGGAAAATGAAAGCACCATCACAAGAAGGCTTTGGTGCTTCCAATATAAATGGTATAATTAAATGGAAGCTTGGCCATTATAACAAAGTCTACCAAACAATTTCATTGAGCAGCGTTACAAATATAGTTAGAACAAATTCATACATAAAAGAGGACATTTATTTGATATCTGCCTTTTCTTTTTGTACAAGAGTGCTTCTGTCAATTATCATTTTGTTTCTTGAGAACATCAAGATAATAGACATCTATGTTATCAATAGCGCGCTATAGCGGCCGCTATAGCGTTTTAGCGGAGCTAAAACCGCTATGGCGGGTAGTCCTTAGCGGGCGACCCGCCAAAATGCAATTAGCGCCGCAAACAGTGCTATAGCGGTCCACTATGGCGCTGTAAGCGGGCGCTTTCAAAACAGTAAAGGGACGGACGAGGGTTTCTCGTTCGTCCCTGACTCCCTACATCTCTCGCCTCTCTTCATCCTCTCTGGGACGCTCCCGCGTGAGCCTCCCCCTCTCCATCCTCATCGGGTCGCTCCCACCTGTCGCCGCCACCGCCTTCAGGTACGCCCCTCCCTCTTCCTTTCCGGGCCGCTCCCACGTGCGCCTCCCCCTCTCCAACCTCACCAGGTCGCTCCCACCTGTCGTCGCCACCGCCTTCAGGTATGCCCCTCCCTCTCCCTTTCCGAGCCGCTCCCGCGTGCGCCTCCCCCTCTCCATCCTCATCGAGCTGCTCCCACCTGTCGCCGCCACCGCCTTCAGGTATGCCCCTCCCTCTCCCTTTTCGGGCCGCTCCCGCGTGCACTTCCCCCTTTCCCAACCATGGCATGTGCAGCAATTGGTTCAATAGGTGAGACCCGCCATTGAAACCCATAGATGCTAATGTGAAGATTTTGAACCATGCCGGGAACCTGATTTGTTGAATAATCTAAAATACTCTTTTAATTTTTGCATGCGTGAACAAAGTCTGCCTGTTTGTCATCTCAAAGAGGTCCCATTCCAGCCTTGTGAAGATCACTTGTGTAGGTCACAGTATGGGGATCAAGAATAACTAGCGACTTCCAAACAAGGAGGTTGGTAGTATGTGTGTTATGCTCGCTTGTCTCGTGTTGGATGCCAGGATTTTTTTTCAGTTTGGTAAGAAAACCAACTTTAAAGAGGCCGACGGAAGCCTTAAAAGTGCGAGAAAACCTGACCTTGTCCTCTTCGAGTTAGATACCAACATGACACGAAACAGGGCATATTACCCACTAAAAATGGCAACTAAAAAGAACCAACATCAAGCACCATCCACTTGATTTAGCTTCAGTCCGAGCAACATACTCTTGATGAAATAACTTCTAGCATCTCACCTTCGTTGCAATAGCTTCAGCTTCAATCCAAGCACCATCCGCTCGCTTGTACAGCTGCTCGGTTGTCTGCTTTGTTCTGCATTTTGATAGTTCACTATCTCTCCAAAATCAGGCCTCCTTTGAAGCTGCTCGGTTACCTGCTTTATAACGCTTTAGAGATCCATCACCATTTGTTTATTGGGTTTCACGTGTAGAATTTGCTCTTTGTATCTTATGATGTAGAAAGTCCAACAATATATTCACTTCAGCCTAGTGTTACTTATTTAATATTCTATTTTTTGTATAAGTTTCGAAAACTCATGCTGAGTAGTGATTCTTATTTTTTGTAGTGAGTATGGAATCATTAACAAGTGCAGCTGCTTGTCCTCTAAGTAGCAGTGGCAGTTATGACACCGGCATAAGTGCATCCCACTTCTAAGGATCTAGGATGGAATTGGGGTTTGACAAAATCTAAGATAGATAACATGTCAGTATTTTGTACATTATGTGGTCATGTTTCTACCAGCAGAATAACAAGATACAATGACCATTTAATGGAGAGAAGCGAAAATGTGGTAGCTTGGAAGAATGCAACCGAAAAAATAAAGAAAACAATTTATGATTATGTGCACAATACATCTAAGAAGAAGGCCGAAAAGATTTCATTTCCATATCGAGGGGAAGTTTCTAGAATGGAAGGTAACATAATGACAAGCACCCAATGTTCATCATCTTCATCGTCATTTGGCTCACGACCACCACTTCTGAAGGGACCCATGGATTCATTTGTGCGTTCATCGCTAGACTCACTACGACAAGCTACATTAGAAAATCGATATAAGAAAGAAGAAAGAGAACGAGTATGCATGTCCATTAGCAGGTGGATGTATCAAAATAGAATCCCTTTTAATGTTGTGAGATCCCCTAGCTTTAAAGCGATGGTAAATGATATAGGGCAGTTTGGACCTGGAATGAAGGTTCCATCATACCATGAAGTAAGGAAAACATTCTTGGAGAAGGAAGTAGGAAGAGTAAGAGAGTTTACAAATGGATTTAGAAAGCATTGGGCTACTTATGGATGTTCTATTATGTCAGATGGATGGACAGATAGAAAATAGAGAACACTAATAAAATTTTTAGTGCATTGTCCTTAAGGTATAATTTTTCTTAAGTCCATTGATGCATCCCATGAAGTAAAGGATGCAAATAAATTGTAGATATTGTTAAAAGAAGTAATCTTAGAGGTTGGAGAGAAGAATGTTGTATAGGTGGTTACAGATAATGCAGCAAATTATGTTGCAGCTGGTAGAATATTGATGGCTGAATTTAATCATTTGTTTTGGACACCATGTGCTGCACATTGTATAGATTTGATGCTTGAAGATATTGGAGAGACAAAAAGACTAAAAGGCATCTTCAACAGGGCAAAGAAGCTAGTGACATTTATGTATAATCATGGTCAGATATTGCATATGATGAGACATTTTACAGGAGGAAAAGACATACATAGACCGGCTGTGACCCGTTTTGCTACTAGATTCTTAACTCTGAACAGTTTATGGTAGTCAAAAGAAGCTCTAATATCAATGGTTATTTCTGACCAATGGGAGAAATGCCCTTTATCAAATAGTATTGAAGGAAAGCAATCTAAGGCAATAATTTTACAACTTAGATTTTGGAAGGACATTAGTTTTTTACTTAGAGCAATGGGTCCTTTAGTAGATGTTTTACGTATGGTCGACAGTGATGAGAAACCAGTCATGGACTACATCTATGAGAAGATGGATCGTATAAAGGAATAAATAAAGGTACGTAAATATTTCAATTTTATGTGTTATTTGTTAATCTTTACTTATTAATCTTATAAATTAATAACACTTAACTTCTTGTTTTATAGGTTAATATGAAAAACAAAGAAGAGCAATATGCTTTTATTTGGGAGATCATAGACAAAAGATGGGACAGGCAAATGCATAAGCCATTACATGCTGCTGCATTGTATCTGAATTCAGGGTTGTATTATGATTATGATGGGATAAAATCTAATGTTGAGATTAAAGGTGGTTTGTTGCAGGTTATAGCTATACTTGTACGAAGTAAGGAAGAACAACAAGTGAGTCATCAACTTATAAGTTATCGAAGTGCATAAAGTTGTTTTGGACTAGAATTAGCTATAAGTTCGAGGAAAACATGTGCACCAGGTAATTAATTCAAGCAACTTTGCTTTCTTAATTATTTCATGATTTTTAACTTTTTGTAATAGCTGAATGGTGGATGACCTTTAGTTATAGATGCCCTGAATTGCAAAGTTTTGCTATACGGGTTTTGAGCCTTACTTGTAGTGCTACCCCATGTGAGCGCAACTGGAGTACCTTTAAACGGTAAGAAATTAAGAATTATACTTTTTATTTACATTATAAATAAATAAAAGTTTTTTTATTGAGTTAAAAACTTATCTAAATTCTTTCTCTTATCTTAGATTCATACGAAGAAAAGGAATAGATTATTGCATCAAAAGCTTAACGATTTAGTTTTTGTGCAATATAACGAAAAGCTCAGAAGAAGGTACGAAGAGAGGAAATCTAATGGAGCAAATTTTGACCCTATCATGTTGGCATCGGTTGAAGATGATGATTAATATCCTACTGATGATGAGTTCGTTGGTGACGATGATTCCCTTACTTGGCGAAATGTCGATATGACATTTGAAGCATCAAGAGCGGGTGCTACTGCTGGTTATACAAGGTCGAGGACACGAAAGCGACAAATAAGGCAAAGCAAAGGGAAGGATAAGATGCCTATGGAAGAAGAAGAATTTAATTTTGAAGAAACAGATGAAGAGGAAGAGGAAATTGAAGAATACGAATCTTTTTCTGAAAATGAGTGAACATGACGTAAACAATTAAGTGTGATACTGATTGTAAATTTGTAATAGAATTTTGATAATTTGTAATAGAATTTTGATGGATGTTATGTACTTTTGAATTAGCTTATTGGCATTTGTGTACTTTTGATGGATGTTATGTACAAACTTTAAAGATGCTTTCTAAGGCTACTTTCCCTGCTTTATTGTAAATTGTTGTTCAATGAAATTGTCATTATCTTTGATTAGTGGGTAAGTATGATCAAAATAGTGATTGTGTTGTTTATAAGGCGAATTAGCTCTTGATGTTATCTTAAGGGGCTGTGAAAAATAAGAGTGATGCTTGAGAAGTAGCGCACGACGTAACCCTCAAAGCATTACCCTTGTTTTTCACGGCCCCTTTCTGACATCAAGAGCTAATATTGTTTAAAGTTTATAACGTGCTGGTGCCTAGTGATAATGATATGTTTACTTCCTTTCCTTCCATAGAAGTACTTTGCTTAATAAGGAGTAAAATGCTGTGAAGTCTGACTTTATATATGAACTTTAGTTACTGCAGTTTGCACTTTGCAGATGATAACCTCCTCATCTTATCAAAATATTCTTGACATCTAATTCTGAACTTCTTTGCAGCTTATCATCTCTTTTGGCTTTTATAGGAAAAGAAGTGTGACGACGTATATGTCTATATGAAACATAATTTTGTTTATGTAAACATATGCACTACTTTTCAGCAAAATTTGCTTGATCCAAGAGGTATATGTCTAATTCTGAACTTCTTTGCAGTTTGCACTATGTAAGGCTCATTTACTTTCTTGTTCTAGGTAATTTTTCACCCTTATCTTTTTGACTTGTCATTCTTTTCTTTTATACAGATATTACATAAAGGATATAAACAAGAATTTAGCATATTTTGTTATTGCTGTAACACCGAGGTACTTGATATATTATCTGCTTTATCTTTGTCACGTGATGCATTCAGGTCATAAACCGTGAGTTTGTAACTTTGTATTATATAGTTAGAATAGTTCATTTTAAGGTCACTTCTTTGTCAAGAGTTCATTTTCAGGTCAGATCACAACCATTTCCAATTTGGATGCTAACACTAATCCAGATGACAGGTATGTTTTAGTTATTAACGGTTTTAGTATACAAGTTTGGCAAATGATATGTACAAATACGCTTGATGCACATGCAAGACTGTTGGTAGGTGCTTGATTGGTTGTTGTAGGTGAATCGTTATAATAAAAGTGCACCGCTAAATCCGCTATATCCCCGCTACCGCTATATCAGGGTCGACCGCTAACAACCCGCTAACCGCTATTGATAACATAGATAGACATACTTAAGAAAGGAAAGAAAAAGTGTTTGACAGCCAAAACACTTCCTTTGGCCAAAACTCTATAAAATAATATATTCAAATATCGAACATGCAATTTGCACATCCATCAAAACCATTCAAGATATCAACTGAATGTATGTTCTTGAAATTCGACTCAGTGCATGGTCATTTAGGTGATTCGCCAGGAACCTATCAACTTGTGGATCCAGAACGAACATTTTGTGTGTTCAAGAAAACCAATGGTTGTTTACACAAACAAGCAGTTCAATGTAAAATCAACCACTACCAACCAAGTAAATGTGTTGCATCCCATTGCAAATAGCAATGGCATTCCTTTACTTGAACAGAGAGAAAAAAACTAGAGTTATGACAGAGAAATCACTATCGAATTAAGAAAGAGGTTTTGAGAAACAACCTCGTTGTTCCGTCACATTGACATTGCTACTGTCTTCTAGGTTATCCCTGTATTCTTTCAATCTCTTAAGAATCTCATCAGCAATCTTCTGCTTCAATTGCGGCGGCAAATACGACACAGATTCCTCTTGTTGTACGTCCTTTATTGCCTTAACCTTATCACCAAGTGTCAACACACCAACAACGAAAAGTAAGAAATTTGATTATTCAGATCACACAAATCAACCACTCCCAACGCACAAAAACGGCCATTAACAAAAAAAGAAACAAAAGAAATGGAAAGAGCAATCACCAATTTCACGAGCTCAGTGGGCTCGGAAGCCTGTCGAATTCGAATGGATTCTTCTATGATCTTAATCTGATCTTCCGTGTACCCATCTAAAGAATCACCGAAATGGGGGTAAGAAAACGAATGAAAAATGAAGAAGCGAAGAAAGGAATCGAGAATCCTAGAAAGCGGAGGAGAAAACGAAGATTGGTACCGCGAAACGTAGATGGGGATAGGTTGTTAGGCATGGAAACAATGTAGAAAGTGGTAAAGAGAGAATGAATAACGTAAAGGGCAGCAACGAGATTGATGAAGCAGATGATCATGGTGATTCTCTTGTAGGAGCAACTCGACCTTCCTGGATTTCCCCACTCGAAACCCCTTGGCATTTTTTCCCCTTCATCTGGCACCCATTAGTCAGAGAGAGAGAGAACAGCTGCTGTGCGGTTTAATTGCAGAGGAGAAAACAATGTACCCACCGCTCTTTGGTGATTATGGTATGTTGGGATTGATATTACCTCTGTGTGTGTGTGTACTGTTGCGGACTTCTTCCGTGCTTTTGGGGATTCCAGTTGTAACCATTAATCTGGATGGACAGAATAAAGATGATGATTGGAATATTTCTCGTATGGACATTGATAAACTCCCCCATTAACGATAACCTAACCAAACTCTCTCTCTCTCTCTCTTGTTCTTTGGATGTGGAATTTTAGCATTGGGTTTTTCATTTTTTATGGATAACGATGATTTCCATGTAGTGAGATAAACACTACGCGTCTTCTACAATTATGAGAAGTGGGTCCTGATGCATCTCGGTAGTTGGATCGTAATTCACGAAAGCGGGCCCTTTATGCTGCTGCTGTTCATGCAAAACTGCGTCGGTACTTTTACTTATGTGTCCCATGGACGTGGTCATCATTAATAAATATAATTGAAATTCGTGACCGTCCCTGTATGTTTGTGTTCCGTGTCAGATTTAGATCTGAACCATGACCATAAGCTAGTTCATTAATAAATATAATGGAAATTCATGACCGTCCCTGTATGTTTGTGTTCCGTGTCAAATTTAGATCTGAACCACCATAAGCTAGTTCAGCAAGTAGATTTAGACTAATAGGAAAAGTGGAATCGATATGGCTGCCATTTGGATCCAAATCTGAGTTGAAACGGACTTAATCCGAGGAACAATATAGCCCGTTACTTCCCTTGGTTTTAGTAAAGTAGGTACCAATCTTCTTTATCTTGACACGTTGCCACTTGCATTCGTGTCGTGTCCCCATGTGTGGACATTCTTTTGGTACAATGTGCAATCTATGACGCGCAACCCTGGTGTCAAACTTTAAAAGAGTGGGTGATAGGTTAAGAGTGTTGAAAGGAAATAATAATATATGCTCTTGACTTTTAACGTTAAGTGCTGATTGCTCACATCATCAAATACAAAGTTAAGAGCATATATTATTTATAAGTAGTTGATTGTTAAAGTTTTAAGCATTAGATTTAGTTAATATTTACCTAACATTCATTAACTAATATAATGATTGTTATATAATGTTACTTTCGTAATTAGTGAATCTTGTTTATATGACAGTAATCTTCTAAATGATTTGTCGATTATGGAACTAAAACGTTTCGCTATTTACCTTTATATGTAGTATATAAGCAAAAGTCTTTATGACAGTTCTCATAAAGCTAGCTTTGGCCCAACGGTATGACCTTTACACTTGTACTCAAAGAATAAATCATTAAAATAATAGTAATAAGATATTATGTAATATTTAGTAATTAAAATTTATATTAATAATATTAAATATGATGCTAATTTAATTTTACCATTATTATGACAGTAATATTAGGTTAACAGTATTAAGTTAACATGAATCCAATGATATGAAATAATATTAATGTTAATTTAAACTAAATTAATAAAAAGTACTATCTAATAATCAATAATACAATACTTAATTAACAATATTATCAAATAATATTAACATTATTTAAATGTATTTTTGGATTATTAACAATATTAAATAGTTTAATATAATACTATTTAATTAACAATATTATTAACTAATACTAGCATTATTAAACATAGTAAAATCCATATTATTACAGTATTAATCCACATCAACATTTTGTACAACATCTAGGCAACTTAGTTGTGATACCATTTTCTTTTTCAGATGAACAGCAGCCACATCTGTTTTGGAGTAACACACTTACTAGATTCACATTCACAAGAAAACAGCCAAAACCACATAGTTCGTGGTGGGTGGCGAAAAAAATATAGACACTAAATTGCAAAGACGAAAAACCATATGATACTTTTGTCAATTTATTTGACTCATACAAACCATAGGCACTAAATTGCGAACTCATATAAACCATGGACACTAATACCAATAATAAGAATAACGAATTTGGCTACCGAAAAATGGGGCAATAGAAGATCCACAAAAAGGCACTTTCTTCAACTTGTCACTTGCATTCCTACCAATGCAAATTGTTTGGTAGGACCTCCTTTTTTGTTTTCATCACTTTTATGCATCAAATGATTTAATCGTTAGTGCCTGACCCATTGAAAATAAAGGGCAGTGAGAGACTATCTCCCGGGTACGGTCAGCTGCCAAAGGCGAGGACCCATTCCAAAGGTGTCGATCCATACACGCCCCCGAGGAATCGACCCAAGACTAAACACTTAAGGGTGTATTTGGTACAAGGTTCTAGGTGGATTGGAATTTCGATTTTAGGTACTCCCGTGACAAACCCATGTTCATATCAAACGCAGAACTGTAGATGAGGGTTGTAAACACCTTAAATAAATTTTTTTGAAAACACTCTCAATTTCGAAAGCCAAATTGATTTAAAACCTTTTACTTTAAAATGAAAATTTTAAATCTTTAAAATAAAGATTTTAAAATGTTTCAAATTAAAGCTAAAAGGATTAAGGCCCAGAAGATTTGAGCAAATCAAACAGAAATCAGGATGACAATTGGGGTCCACTTCAAGCGAGGATCGAGTTCGCGAAGGACAAGCCGTGAAGAAAGGGAGTGGATCATGTGAAAGCACGTCTTTAACCAAGATCAAATCAAGTGGAAGGACTCACCAAACCTAGCCCAGCCAAATTCGGCTAAATCCTAAACTTGATTTGCTTGAATTAAATATAAAGCCTAACCTAGCATGAATCGAATGCTTTAACTTACCAAACCAAGTTTTCCTAGCCTAGTCTTCCCTACATCTTTGGGCTAAACATTAAATGTGACTCTTACCTAGCTTTGATCAAAGGGGACGAGCTAACAAAATGAGTCATATCAACTTGAAGATCGGACAATTGAACTTGGAGGCATCAAGCACCTATCCGATCATGGCTAGGTGCACATGACTCAAACCCACAACCAGCCCACATGGGGCTGGTCCATGTTTGACCAAGGGGGGTCACTCCTCTCACTCTTCCACATGAATTTAATAGATGTTGGAGCTGGACATGGACCTTGGGTCACTCGCCCCAAAGAAGGGCCTAGAAAGGCTCCCCTTGGCTTATAAATAGAGGCCAAAGGGGGGTCGTGTTTGACTAACTGGGAGAGCTTGAAGAATTGTTGCATACTTGGGCTGCTTTTAAGGGAAATTGTGGGCTGCTAAGGAGAGGCTTAGAGAGGGAAGAGAGTGTTAGGATCAAGGCAAGTGTTGCCACTTAGGTTTGAGTGAGAAAGAAAGAGTGAAAAAAGGAAAGGTGAGGGCAATGCACCACCATTGGAGGCCGGTTTCTTGGGAATCTGTGTAAGTATTATTCTATCTTCATTCATCTACATCTTTTATTCATATTCAATTCAAAAGGGATTGTATTAATGGAGCTTTTTGTCCCCCCATGATGTAATAGAAGTAGATGTGCTGAAATTTCTCTTTTCTTGCTTATGCACTCTATATGTTTGTGTTCTTAATTCTACCTCTCTATATGCTATAAACAATCTATATCTTCTAATATCCTCTATGCTTAAGCTATTAGATATATTTCAATTCATTTCCCTTCAACAATTTAATTCGGGATGTTGTGTTGTTGCATTTTAATTCGCGTGAGTTTTGCATCACGTATGTTATAAAAACCAGAAATCTGATTTTTAGCATCACGGCATACATTGATTGCTTGATTTTTACTTGTCAAAACGCTACTCCGATCACTCCAAAATTTTGCACACTATATCTACACATAGAAGCCTATTTAAAATAAAATTTTCAAGAATTTTACAGTGGTGCAATTATGTAAATAAAACTATGTAAGATTAGGGAAATTTTTGAAAACTGTTTGTCAACTCTATTTTCATTCAAAAGGGCCTGGGTATTCATCTCATAACTCTGTCTGCAGTTGTCCAAAATCACTGATTCTTGGTTCATTGGAAATCTAATATCTATATCTTTCTAACGAGACTAAGTGCACTAAATTTAGAACTATTAATATTGAGATAGAAACATATCTCTGAGTTTCTATATTTCTATGACAAAACAGTTTTGGGTGTTTGAGCAGAGGCACTTTGCCAATTTCATTTTGCATTATCCCAATCCAGAATTCAAAACCAAAAGGTGTCCTAGAATCTCTACATTTCAAGCTCTATCTTATAAATTTTTTATGAATTTTGGAGGTTTGTAAGTCACTCAAAACAATTCGGGAAACAAGTCTTGAAAACAGAACCCGTTTCTGTTTTTCAGAACTTGTTATTTTAAACTTGAAAACCAAGTGCACTAGTCTATTCTTGTCAAAGCCCGATTTTCACGTGAATTTGAAACATCACCTGCTCATTTAGAATACTTAAAACACCTAAGCTAACCCTTGAGCATCGGTTGAAGAAGGCCTAAAGCGAAAAGATCTCGCTTAGCCACAATCTCTAAGTCAGAATTACAATTTTGGTAGTTTTTTAAAACTAGCTAGCACGATCACGCACGAAGTAGTGTTGAAAGGATTGCTTCAAGTCTCTACATAGGCTTGGAGTGAAAATTTCACATCTATAGAATTGGCACGCCCGGTGGGACTCGAGTCTTATAGGATTTCAAACTTAGGTGATTTTTGAAACTCCAATTCTTCAAAATTTTGGTGTTAATACCTCTCTTGTGCACAAGCTGATTTTGAAATAATGTCAAGTTTGGATAATTCTTTTGAAAACATGCTCAGGAAATCCTCATCATATTTCCCAAATCGGTTTTTCAAAACCATAAGAAAATCCTCTAAAACTCGAGATGAAAAAATTGCCTTTTTGAGAGAAACAACAAGGCAACTTGAAAGGAAAATCGAGGCCCTAAGCCAAAAGGTCAAGGCACATCAATCCCATAAAAATTCATCTCGGGTACATAGAGAGCAAAACCATACTCAAAAAACCAAATTGAGCCCAAAATCTGATGAAGAAAATGAGGCTAAAAATGCAACAAGTGTTGAGATTCAAGCATCTAATCTTGCCAATCATCCAAGCACCCATTTTTCCATCGAAAAACCAAAAAAAGTTTTTTACGTTTGGAAAGATAAAAAAAAATAGAAAATCTTCAAAAATAAAAAACATTTGAAAATCAAAAATTTGAAATTCCTAAAAGCGAAAGTGAAGTCCACATTTCTAGGCACACAAGTAGAGTGGGGTGTGAGATTCACTTCACTCCCAAATTTTCAAAAGCATTTGCTTCGATGGGTTCCAATCCCATGAGCACAATTTTCGAAAACACAAGGGAGAATGAGTGTTGCACATACATAGGCTTAGAAGATGAAATCTCAAACCTTGAAAAGCAACGGGAGCTCAAAGTCGTGCATGAGCTAGAGCAACCTTAGGACGCCTGCAAGGATGCTTGCTCTCACCATGAAAAGGTAGACAAGCTTGAAAAAGGCATGTCCGAAACTCATTCCCCCATAAACTCCCTACTCAATCCTCCCCTTCTTAGTGTAGGATCGGTAAATCATTCATATATATTGGATGCATCGAATCACACTCATGCACCTACATATCCACAAAATGTGTCCAAGGATATGAATTTTCAAGGTGCGCCAAATGTCCCGCACCAAGAAAAAAAAATTTAAAAAGAAAAAAAAGATCAAAATAAAGTTCAAAATATGGTAGACATGGTTACTCCTAAGGTATGCATTGATATCCTAGGTACACCTAACCCTATCATGTATAAACAAGTCTCCTTGAGCCTAGGTTTGCATCATAAACCCAAGCCTATGGCCATGATTTTTCTAAACCTTCATAAACCAACCAAGGGACTGACCATGCTTTTCCTTGGAATTCTTTTTCCTCATTTGTACAAGGGATCAAACATGCTCTCCCTTAGCATCCATATAAACTCAAGCTATCAACCCCTAGGAGTACACTTGGTTGCACCTAGGATTCATCCCCCTATCATCCACCTACTAGGAGAAACCGAGCAGCACCCGGCAAAGGTCATCCATCTCCTAAAGGAACCCAAATCACCCAAGTCTTCTCCTAGGATCGTGTGTTTCCTAGGGAAGCCTAAACCATCTCTAGCCCATGCCTCTCAACTCTTAGCCAAACCAAGTTGTGTGTACATCCATGATATGGACAACACCATATTCTAAGGCCATCCACTTTACAAATTTTTTTCCAAACTCAAGAAGCCTTGGAATATGATGTTTAGCATGGAATATACACCATATCAAGGTCTAAGAGCCCAAAACCAAGGTAGATAGAGCCCATCCTACCTACACCTAACCCAAGTCGATGTGGATTGGGCTACACCCCATGCATACCCCCTGAGCTACCACCTAAGACCACTTAGGTCAAGGGTGCCCTAGAACCCACTAACACCGAAACCTATGGCTTAGACCTCTTGTTTAGAGTATAATTCATGGTATTTTCTTTGTAGGTTTGATGGAAGACCCCTCTTTAGAAAAAAATCCAAAAAAATTATATATTTGGATAACCTAAAAAAATTGAGAAAACTTTCAAAATCCAAAAATATTTGAAAAACCGAAAAATTCTAAAAAGAAAGTTGTTTATGTTCATTCTCCTAGCTTTTGTTTGGAAAAAATCAAAAAAATTGAAAAATCTGAAAAGTACGAAAAGAAAGTCTTCTATATTCATCCTTCTACTTTGTGTTTTGAAAAAGACAAAAAAAAATTAAAATATCCAAAAATATTGGTCATGTACAAAACCCATTTTCGAGTTCTTTCAAGCTTATCATTCACAACCCCACTTTCATGCCTAACACTTTCTTAGAAATTAAAGTGCTTGAGAATGATCAAAGCAAGGAGGAAGATCACCTCATCCATAAGAAAGATCAAGCCTACGAGCTTCTCGAATTTCATAGAATCCTTGACTTGGAAAAACCTTCCAATTCTGTAGGAGGAGATTTTGTAGAAGTCAATTTAGGGAGTGAACTTGACCCAAAATACATCAAAGGCTAGGATCATATTATGCAATGAAGAGAATTAAGTTCGTGTATGTAAGAGTCATTTATGCATCACATTGAAAAATCATTTATCACATGCCACAATAGGGGTCGACCATAGCGTATGAATGCTCATGTTATCTCCATCAAACTAGGGGCACGTAGAATACATTCCCTAAACACCTTTCATGGAGACTTAATACATTTATCATTTCATAAAGCATATCATATAGAATACATTTCACATATCATTTACATCATTCACTCATAAGAATCCCATACCTACTTGGAAAGTGGCGGCCCAAGTGGGATGGACCCTATGTTGTAAGGGGAATAACCACGAATAATGCATTTGGTTGATTGATGTTGAGGGTAGAAATTTAGTAGACCATATAAATGCCCAATACTTGAAAAAAATATTATGTATAGGGTCTATGTTAAATTCTTTCGAAAAGATTTTAAAATTGGTCTCTTTTGAACTTCTTGAAAGAAGGATCAAGATGGATTGTATGACCCTTAATGAGGGAATTGTTGCTTTATGAAAAGTAGAGTTTTCAAAATGATTTGGTAACATTTCAAAAATCTTTGGCTTAAGATATGAAGCCTAGTTCAAAATAGTAAAATATTTTCAAATGATAGATGCTATTAGAAAATGGGATAATCTTAGTTGAATAGAGTAGCCAAAGGGATAAGTTTTTCCCCCATTTTACTTCTCTCTCAAAAGGAAAAATTAGAAAAAATCAAAAGAAAAAAAGAATACAAAAACTCCTCCATAAAGAGGTCTTCCCTTCGAATAGAAAGAGGGAATACAAAAATTCCTCCGAAAGAGGTCTTCTCTTTGAAAGAAAAAAAGGAAAAAGAAAAAGAGATGTTCAAAATGTTGTGTTGTTGCATTTTAATTCGCGTGAGTTTTGCATCACGTATGTTATAAAAACCAGAAATTTGATTTTTAGCATCACAACATATGTTGATTGATTGATTTTTAATTGCCAAACCGCTGTTCCGATCACTCTACAATTTTGCACACTATATCTACACACAGAAGCCCACTTAAAATAAAAATTTTAAGAATTTTACGGTCGTGAAACCACTTAAATAAAGCTATTAAGATTAGAAAAAATTCTGAAATCTGTTTGTCAACTCTGTTTTCCTTCAATAGAGCCTGGGTATTCATCCCATAACTCTGTCTGCAGTTGTTCAAAATCACTGATTCTTAGTTCATTGGAAAGCTGACATCCATATCTTTCTAATAAGATATCTTTTCAATAAGACTAAGTGCACTAAATTTGGAATTCTGAGCATTGTGATACAAATCTATCTTTGGGTTTTTGTATTTCTGTGACAGAATAGTTTCGGGTTTCTGAGAAGAGGTACTTTGCTGAATTAATTCTGTATCATCCTAATCCAAAATTCAAATTCAAAAAGTGTCATAAAATCTCCACATTTCAGGCTCTGTCTTATAAATTTTTCATGAATTTTGGAGGTTTGTAAGTCACTGAAAACAATTTGGGAAACAAGTTTTAAAAACAAAACTAGTTTCTATTTTTCAGAATTTGTTTTAAACTTGAAAAATAAGTGCACTAGTCTATTCTTGTCAACACCCAATTTTCACGTAAATTTGAAACATCACCTACTCATTTGGAATACTTAAAGCGCTGAGGCTGACCCTTTAGCATCAAATGAAGAAGGCCTAAAGCGAAAAGATCTCGCTTAGCCACAATCTCTAAGTCAGAATCACAATTTTGCTAGTTTTTGAAAACTAACTGGCACGCTCACGTACGAAGTAGTGTTAAAAGGATTGCTTCAAGTCTCTACATAGGCTTGAAATGAAAATTTCACATCTACAAGGGTGAAATTGTAGTTTTATAGAACTTATTTTTGACCAAAACTATGGGCCCATGTTATGGGTGAGCTACAAGATTGGAACTCAAGCTGCAATTCTTCCCTTAGTCTCTCTCTCTTTGGTTAACATCCTTTTAATCTACAATTCTTTCTTGTATCATAACAAATCCTTGATTTCTCTCCCTCTCAACTTTGTCTACTAGATGAAACCCTAGATGTCTCTCTCTTCCATTTCCCTTCCAAGGTGTTGTTCCTCTCTCCACCAAACAAAACCTTCAACTTTGATTACCCTTCTTCCTTTCTCATTCTTCTTGCTGATGAACACAACCCAAACAAGTTGTCGGGTGATACTCTATCTGACAACCCAAATTATTTCCTAGTTCTCTTACTTCTTTTCTATTTATTGCATACGATTTTTTTTATTCTCTTATTGAGGTTTATTAGAGTGAACTTCAACAAGACGAGAGTGTAGAGAGAAAACCCTCAATCCTAATCGACCCAACACTTGATTGGTTGTGATGGCTTTGATGAGCTAAAGCTTAAGTCTACTACAGTGGGGATTAATAAGGACATAGTCATTCCATATTTTTAGTACCCTCTCCAGATATCCAATTACATCCGGATTAAGTATCTGGAATCATATTGAATTATTAATTGGATTTGAATTCATATTCCAGTACACTGGGTACCTAAGAGACATCGACCAACTAGAAGCAATTATGTGAAATTTTGCTAATTCAGTTTATCCTGCATGCCCAAATTAGGATCTATCTCGAAATCCAATAACCTTAGTAACCGAGTAATTCGATCTAGTTAATCTATATCCGATCTGCTTATATCCACAAATCCAATAACCTTGGTGGCTTTACACAGTCCAGTCTTTCAAGCTTTCTTTGCTTAATGTGGAATTGCCAAGGCGATTATGGAACAATAATGAAAATTTCCGCTTAGGATATGAATGACGAATTCCCATGAGTATAAATATAGAGAAGCAATGAAATAAACTGTTACAAAATTACATACACTGTTTAATTATGATTGAAGAATTTCCTTCAATGAAGTAGGCGACTTTGTCCATATAGAATCTCTAAATTTTACAATTCAAAGTTAGTTGGCCAACATTCACATGATATCCCTAAAGTAATGCTTGCAACTAAGGTATTTTGAATGTTATATATTCATATATTATATTTTTTATGTGTTATTTTGTGTAACGCAATTTGACTGATACCTATATATTTATGCAAAATACATAGATGGTAATGCATTCAAACTATCGCAATATCATGGATGCATTTAATATGTAGATGTTGTGGAGCCTTCTATACTAGATCGTGTAGTACGTCAGTTCAGTTAGCCTTAAGGTATCCCAGTAGCAACGATAAGGCTTTTCATTGCAAAGAGACCTGCAAAACCACACATGTATAAGGTACAATATGTCACACTCATACGGGTCGCGATCTCGACCCGGCCCGAGCCGATGCCACGTGGCTGCTTCTCGCGCAAGTGTGATCGTGAGCAGCAACCAAATACAATGCTAATTAAATTTAACTCAAGTGAAATGTCTAACTTAAATAATTCAATATCCAAAATCTAAGCAATACGTCCAAAACAGTGTGGGGCCCTCCATACATAACCCCCGAATAAAAAGATTTTCTAAATAGTCTAACGCTTATCGTACTATCTAAATGCAAAATGTAGCTCTATCCGGCTGCTACTTTTCTCCATGCATCTTGGAAGTGTTAGCTTTAAGGTGAACTGTAAAATGATAGGGTGAACTTTGACCCATAGCTCAGTAGGAAGGTTAAATATCTTTAAACAAAATTCATACTAAAAGCATGCATAGTTTCACAATCATTTTATAACAAATCATAGTTTCATTTCTAAATCATGATCTTATATTCATATTTATACATGCACACACATCATAAGTTATGATAATTACAGTCATACTGTGTCTACCCTAAAGCCACAGGAGTCATCCGACCCTCCCTAACTAGACCTCGGTAACCTCGTCTGTGACGGTAACTATGCCGACTCTTACAGTCATACTGTGTCTACCCTAAAGCCACAGGAGTCATCCGACCCTCCCTAACTAGACCTCGGTAACCTTGTCTGTGACGGTAACTATGCCAACTCTCACGATAGTGTTTGGAAACACACCTTATATTCGCCCCAAGTTAAAACGCTCGAGGTACCTACAAGTCTCTAAAGATCCCACACAATCCACAAAAGTACGACTAATGTATTAACACATCAATACATTTCAAAACAAATTCTAATTCATCACATTCACAAATCATATATGACTCCACATCTACCTAAATCCATATCCATACAATATTTAAATACCATGTTCATACAACACATGCATATCAAAACATGCTCTTTATCAATCAAAGTTATAAATAAGTTCTACTTTAAAAGCATATCAAATAACTCATTAATTGCAAATATCGTTCATAAACATTAATAAAACATTTATCAATCATGGACATTTAAATCCATCTAAAACAAAAAAATCACTTTGAGCATGGTTCTGTAAAAGAATACACAACCCCTTACCTAAAGAAGTACTAAGATCCAATCTCCAAACTGTTGTGTTGCTCTTATCACCATCAAATCCTCTAATTTTAATCTCTAAACAATTATACATAATTAAAATATTAAAATTTATTTAATTATAAATTTAATACAATAAACCATATCCAAATAAGATATCAAACGTCCCTAAAATCACCAACAACCCAACCTAGATCCATTTAAGCTATCTTGGACTAAAGTGATACCTTGATCTATATCCAATCCAAACTAAGTGACACATTAGGTAGTATGTGTCTATGTGTCAACATAGAACCTAAAACTACTGAAATGGGTCTTGTTTCTGACCCATAACCTATTTCAAGACCCGACCTGAACGTAACCTATTTTGACACAAAACTCGACATATAACCCATAATCGTTACTGTGACATATGACACAAGGACATGACACAACACAATGTCGTTTCAAGGTATATGGAACATGATATATTGTGTCGAACATGACATAACACAGGAACCAAGACACACCCAAAAAAGGGTCGGTTTCTAGCGATAACCAAGGCCAACAGTGGTCCTCAACTGATAGTCTGCCTCTCCTCTTCCAATCTAACTCAATATTGGTCGTTGACACTGGCATTTTTAGCCGAAAAATTCATGAAAAAATGTAACCTTAGATTTAAGAAAACATCCATAAATCTATACTTGTTTTCAAGTGATTTTTGAGCATTAGAGCTTGTTTTCGAATGTTTAGCATGAATCAAGCAAAAACCCTTTGATCCAACTAAGATTTAACACCAAAACTAAAGGAAAAATGAAATAGTAGGAAAGAAAAAAATGGTAGTACTCACCGAATTCCGACCGACTACACTTTGTTCTTGTTTCTTGCTCGGTTCCTCACGATACTCCTACCCATAGTGGCCTTCTTATAGAGGTCATCACTATGAAGATGGTATCCTGCATGAAAATGGTAGTTACCATCTTCATGGGTTGTCATTCTTGCCTTCCTCTCTTTTTTCAAATACAGACAATAACACATCGTGCGTTACTATGTTGTATATTTTTGGGTGGATCTGGAACTCTGTGGATCTAGATTTGACTCAATTAAGCTTATTACATAATATGGGTCACGTGATGCGACTTGGGAAGGTGAACACTCACATTGTTTTGAGCTTGACCATTTCAGAGTCCCAACATTGTACTCATATAAGTGTGATGGGTATACATGGAGTGATACATTTAAAGGACTCATCAATTTATTTTACGAGATTCTAGTAGTCTACTGCAACTATGCAACGTGATACATCATTTTACATACAGGTAAACAAATTATTGTATTTCTATTAGAGGTTTTATTTTTTGTTTTCCTTTAATCCATATACTAACTTTCCTCCACTTAATTTCTTATACCAGTGTATGAGTGTAATACGTGAAATACTTGCAACAGCTTCAATGCATTTAGAGCTTTTGTCACGACCATTGACGGATGATCCTATGTTGCTAGGCCTCATAGAGACATGCAACGAATGAATCCACTGGTTTACATAATGATGACGATGGTGACAGTCAATGATATTTTTTGTTTAGGCTATATATAGGACATTATTTTGTTATTTTTGAAATATTGTATATGTATTTGATGATTGTAATGAAAGAAATTGATTTTTTTGCTATTGAAGCTTATATACATGATTGCAATGAAATGTTGTACTATATCAATCAACATAATATATGATATCCATTTAAATCGAGAAATCATGTAATTACATATACAAATGGATAATAGTTGACACTTAGTTATCATCCCCAATATCATGTACATCATCGTCTCCTAGTCCTCTCAATTGTATATATAAGTCGATACGTTCTTAAAACGTACCTAGCTAACTGCTAATACTTTTATCTCAGTAATGCTGTCATGTTAGTAAGATAGGAGGTATCGAAAAACCATGAACCATATGCATTAACAAAAAAACATAAACAAAATGAATGATTAATATCTACTTCAATGTATGAATTATCACTATAACATAATAAAATATATAGATATTGTGCTCACTATTAGAAAATACCGTGTAATATGATGATAACACATGTATCACACATCTCTCACAATAGACTATTGGGTAACATACAATAATAGCAGAAATATCGTTGATCCTATTGTAGAGAGGAGTACCAATACTACGTTTCACTGAGTAGCGATAACTGAACCCATATTTGGTATGGATATCCAATACTAACTAGGGCATAACCCATCTATCATGTATGCAACACATTGAATAGTAGCATCAATACTATCATCCTCTATGAAAACTTGTGCATATATGGGACACATATGTGCTATCTCCTTCAAGTACTCTTTATGAGCTTCACGCCACCATTCCTCTCCTTATCCTCGAAATATACCAATGACTTTATACCAAAATTTTTATCTCTAATGACATTTACTCAAGAATTTATGAAGATGCTTATAAATCATCGTATTACCATCTCATATGTCGATTCAAATTCAAGTTGGTTGGAAATGTTTTTCTCAATAATAGATAGATGGTCACAACTCCCTTAAGAGGATTGATCCATCTCAGGAGAGGCATCGTGTCTTTGACCATGTGTATGCCTACACGAGGTACTCCTGCCTATATGCTTCCATGCTAGTAAGTATTGCCTCATAGATTGGTTAGATGATTTCTCTTTAAGACGACAAATTAGTGATTCCTATAGGATAGTGTATTTATGACTCAACTACTTATTTAATATCTTAACACATTTCTCTCATTTGGATGACTGTATAACTTACTCAAGACAATGTCTATAGATGTCCCTACATCCTCTTTTGCTTGATCGATAGTAAATGTAGTATCCTCCTCTATACACAACTTCTTTCAAAATAAATCAATAATTGACAATTCTATCAAAGAACTACATTTAAACAGAAGGTTAATCTCGTGGGCACAAGGTATATCATGTTAACATCATAAGTTACAATGACATGTTTCTATATTTGAACTTACAATCTTTACATGATTATACTTTTTTACAATAAGTTCAAGAGCATGTCATGATAATATTCTCTAAAGGTTTACAACAAGTTCTTTTGTCATACAATGTAATATATGGTTAGAGTTCTTGATTTCTCAAATAACTTCTTCAATTCTATAATCTGTAACTCTATTAATGAATGCAATTGTTTCCAAATTGTGTCAAATCTACAAGTTGAGGTACCAATTAACCCTTTCAACCTTACTTGAGCACTTTCTACCTTGAGAAATATAAATATATAATCATTATATATTTGAAGAATAGTAGGTAACTTGAATACATTGAAAACTAAATTCACATACCTATTAGTCATATGAGTATCATAATGAATAACCCTATCTGTCTATGTTGAGATAATTTTCTCCTTGTATGGGTCCAACCACTGCTCTTTAACATAAGAAAGTAAATCGAAAAATTTTCTCCACTTTAATTCTATTACCTCAACTACATCCTTATAACTACTCTCACCTAATGAGTGGATGACCTTCCTCTAACTTACAACAAACATACTCTTCTCTTTATTCCTTGTCAACTTTACAATAAAAGCTTCAATATTTTTAGATATATGTCATCTATACAAGAAGTGTGTCACATCTGTAAAACTTGTTTGAATGACATTCACCAAAGTCAAATCACAGTTAATACAGATAACACGTAGAATTTGGTTTGGAGTTCAAAACTCTCTCAAACACCTAACACCCAAATATAATTATCTTCTTTTTCCACACCTATAAAAGAGAATACTACAGAGAATTTCTTAGAGGTTGATGTGAACCTGATAATCTCAAGGAAATGCATTTTTATACTTGCAAAAAATACATAACCGTTAATAATAGTAATATAACGTAAACATTAATACACAATAGTGTTGTATATATGCTATTAAATTCTAATACTCATGGAATGTATAAAGTAGGTTTATAGAATGAGGATACATAAATACAATATTACTGACAGTATCCACATCAGAGACTTGACGATGCCATGTATGATAATGATTAATATCTAGATCATGTAATAGTTATTGTAAAGCACTTCGAGAACCACAATCTTTCTTTTTTATTTTCATCCTTATATTATAAATATACCTTACCATACTCACATTTTTCACGTCTACCTGCTTCAAATGCATCAGAATATGCTTCAGTTTGCAATGTCTTTGTGTAAGGTATTTTATTACATTGTATAAAGAGCTACTCAATCTCCCCGCAAAAGCATGTCCTTCGAGATATAACCCTAAAGGGTGGGTTATGTATCCTATTCACTAAATACAACTTCTAATATCCATCATCTCCTCTTAATAAGAAGGGACAACCAACCTTCTTAGTACCCATCCACTCCATCATCTCCTCTTAATAAGAAGGGGCAACCAACCTTCTTAGTACCCATCCACCTAATATTTTCAACATCAACACGATAATTTGCCTATACTTATCATTCCTTTCACACGCAAGTCATACCTTGCTTATTACAGCTTTGCTCTTCGAATGACTAATAACTGTAGCCATGTTATGCTTTCTCCCAATTAGTCTTAAATAGTCAATAAGTTCATTACGACTCCTAAGCATATCATCCATCACAAATATAAGAGAATAGTTTAGCCCATCACACTTACAATCAATAAATTTATCTTCCGGCACATCCGAAGGCGTCCGCCCCCTGACGTTGCTCTTCGAATGACTAATAACTGTAGCCATGTTATACTTTCTCCCAATTAGTCTTAAATAGTTAATAAGTTCATTACGACTCCTAAGCATATCATCCATCACAAATATAAGAGAATAGTTTAGCCCATCACACTTGCAATCAATAAATTTATCTTCTACCTCTTATGCCAATCAATCAACAAATACAACATTCGGTGCACTAAAATCAGTGCCACAATCCTTAGTCATAGAATGATAAGTTCGTTGATTAGTCAACATCTTCTCTAAATCGTTTTTGTTATAAGTGATTTCATTCGAGTTGTTTGTCATTTTACAATAAAAACATTGATATCAAATATCAGAAAAAAACTATTTGGTTGAAGGAGACGTGGGACATGCACGTCTCCATTTTCAAGGGAGACGTGGTCTACATGCTGGAGAGATTTGCTTGTACTGCATTTCCCTCCACGATTCCGATGCCCCTTTCGACTTCACCTAAAATTAGAAATCATCTTCAAATATTTGAAAAATCGAAAGATTTTAAGGAAAGCAATAAAAATACAATGATCTCACTAAAAACCAACTTTCCAAATTCAAGAAAAATCTAGAAAATGGGTGAATTGATCGTCTCTTCGATTTTCTTTTTCTATTCTTATTTTTTGGTTCGTTTGATTCCAATTAGGTTTGTAAGTAACTAATTGATGATAGGCTGTTGGAAATAATCATATATCACTTTTCAATGAACGAAAATCGGTGGATTTTATTGAGGAGAGGAGAGGAGAGAGAAAATACTGCAGAGTATTTTGGGCATTTACCAAAATTGGAATGTGTGTATAGTAAAAGGAATATGCAAATAGTATTTATCTTTCCTTTTCAAGAATACCATTCACATAATGACGTGGGAGATCATGTTCTTGCAAATGAAATAAATGTCATTCACATAATGACATGATATAATCCCGATGATATATTGATATCAAGATGACATGAGCTCAACATGTGATGAAGATTACTAGTCCCCCATTGAAGAGAGTTGGGAAATCGAACCGATGCTGTTGAAGTTGCCGCTGCCACTACTGTTTCACGTTGAGACAGGAGGGATTCGTGCCTCCATAAAAACATGTATATATCATTTATTCCTTTGAGCAGTGGAAGTTTGTGCAGAGCCCGGATTCCGTGTGAACAAGACTTTGAACAGCGAAATCTTTGCACAGAAAATTTCAGACAAGGAAACAAAAGTTGCTCTTATATATATGATTTTTCGTGCAAACCAAATACGTATACATATATACATTATCATGGCAGGCGAAACCCATGAGAATGGCTTGCGCTGAATCACACAAACGTTCGATTGGTCTCAATCTGAAACAAACTTGCTTGGATTCATACCAAATTCTTGGGATCCAGACCTATGCGTAGCGACTATCTTTTGATAGGCTAGGTGGATTGGAGCAAAATTGTCTTCTTTGTCAATCGACAATCTCGTATACATGGTGGTTTAGCAATTTGAAACAACTACAACTACAACTAAGCCTTTTTCCATACTACATGGGGTCGACTACATGAATTCTTTGTTTTCACGGAGCCTTATCATGTGCCCTACTATCACTTAACTCAATATAAACTAGATAATTCTTTATTGTTTTTTTCCAACACTTTTGTGATCGTCCTCTCTTTTAATATTTTTACAATCTAGTTTTTCATATCTTCTTACGGGAGCATCATTGGGTCGTCTTTCTATATGTTCAAACCATCTTAAATGATTTTCTCTCATTTTATTCTATATTGGTGCTACTCCCAATTTATTTCTAATAACCTCATTATGTATATAATCTTTCTCTGTGTAACCGCTCATCAATCTCAACATCTTCATTTCTGCTAGAGACATCTTTTGCACGTGTTGATGATTAACTGCCCAACACTGAAAACCATAAAACATAGCAGGTTTAATTGCTGCTTTATAATATTTACCTTTCAACTTTAATAGTATCTTCTTATCGTATATAATACCTTATGCCCCTCTCCATTTTAACTAACCACCATTAATTCTGTGTGTAATATCTTCATCAATTTTTCCTCACTTGGAAAAAATGACCCTAGGTATTTAAAACTTTCCTTGTGAGGGAGGCAATGTGTGTCAATATTAATTTCTATGTCCTCTAAAGTACCCAAATTGCCAATGGAGAAAACCAAAGCTGGGAGAGCTTCCCCAAAGTGGGCTTCTCGATGCCCGTGGTTTAAACCAAAATACTTCTAAGAAATTCACTGAAACATGCTTAAGTATAATTAGTCATTTAAAATCCACTACAAATATCTAATTTACATTTCAAGCTAGGTGTAACACGTGATTTACACACACGGGCTGTATCAGTTTCTCTTAAACAGGTACTTGCTTGGCAAATATGATCTTGAATAAACCCCTCTAATAAAGCCACATATTTGCAATATATACATGAATTAAGATCAGGTAGACCTTTCATTCTCTCCCTTTTCTTGTGATTAACTTCCTATCTTTGCAAATATGATCTTGAATAAACCGGTTCCATATTTAGCCAGGCTCCAAGAGCAGCAACATGTTTTATATCGTTTGGACGGGCTCGCAGAACAACGCCAAGTTGATTCGGACACCCAAGTTACCTTCAGCCATAATTTTCATATGGATGGCAGCCCACCAGACTCTGCTTAGTCAAGTATCAAATTCGTGATCTTCAATCTGTGAGTCGAGCTTCTTAACCACGTGAGCTATTGCTCTTCGTGCTATTTTACATATTGTTTTTTTTTTTAAATGAGACATACCAATGTGTTCAAATTAAACTATTCTATAAAAATCAATCACAAGGATGGATATTTTCTTTATATAAAGATTTCTTAAAATAAAGATAAATTTGTAGCTAGATAGCCGGTTTCGGTTTCGATTTTAAGGCGAAGAACATTGACAGATGTATGCAAATTTTTTGAGTGGGGAATCCGAAGCCTGATATGCATGCCCCAGTATCGAACTCAAGACCTTTGAGTCCCTGTCAGGTGAGCTAACTCTCTGGGTGCAATGCCTGCAATTGAAGTTGGTATGATTTCTTACAAAGTAGAATCACATTTATGCAAGACCAACTATATCGGATTTCGTGGACCCGTATTCAAAAAAAAAAAGCACCTAGAGCGATGGCCCAACGGTAGTTTGCGTTGGAAGTTATTGCCATGGCAGGAGTTCGACTCCTGGTGGGTACATGGCTTCGGCCTCTCGTTGTAACAAGAAAAAAATTTGTTCAAATCTAACAGTGTAATTGACATTAGAATCGACGCATTTACCCTTTCACACTTCCATTTGATTCCATTTCCGGGAATTCAATGGGTGAGTCATGTCCAAGTCCGAGTACTCAGACACAGTAAGGAAAAACTAGATCCCAATTGATCAGATATAGGTTTTCCTATTTCACTCAGATTCTAAATCCAAATTAACTGGATATCCGATCCAATTACGAAAAAAATTCAGCTGATTGGAGCTATTTAGATATCGGCTACTATCAAATCTTTGTCATCCACTCTTAAATGCAAATCCGAATCCATTTGGGTGAAGCCCCACTAAGTCAGATTTAGCATTACTTGGATCATTCCTTGGAAGTTGATCACCTTCTTATACTGTATCCTTTTTTTCTTTTTGGAATAAGTAAGCTGGGGTTAAGTAAGATCTCAACGAGTTTAGCGAGAAACTCAACAAAAAATTGCATCTATTATTTAGGCAATTAATCAGGTGGCTTAATTTTGAAGTCATATGGAAGAGTAGATCGAAGAAAACCCTGTTGGAGCCAAAAACCTCGATAATCAAGGCAGTGCCCAAACCTGTGCCCATATACTTCCAGATATTTTTGCTTCAACTGTACGTGGGTCCTGACCGCTTTGGCCCTTCTGACCAGATCTCTCTTGGGTCATCACAGATTCACAGAGATATGTATTCATACTTCATTTTTTTGTTACAAGAGGAGGCCAAAGCCTAACACAAGCCCCCATACATGCACCCTCTGGGAGTCCTACAACAACGACACTCTTGAGCTAACGGTCTCGGTGCAATTAATTTCAGCTTTTTATTAATATAAACCATAAGCAAGCTTGTATTTATATATAAAACATGATCTAGATTGGGCACTTTTCATGGTTCTGTTTGTTCTTTAAGCTATAAGAAAAATGATACATTTAGATTTACTAAATCAATTTTCAGTAAAAATGCCCCTTCAAGCAACATATATATGTTATATTGGTGCTCAGGTGCGCCGAATCTGAAATTGTGAGTAGTGTCGCTACAGGGTTGCATGTTTATTTGGGTGCACACACACACACAAAATTAAAGTACGTGAGATTTCGTTGACCAAAGAATCTGAAAGGATTTATTGGTGGGCAGGACACAAACGCATGGGCTTGTGCCTGTTTTGATGCTCGGACACAAATGTCTTTTCTTTTTCCTATCCATTGTCCGGCATCCACCGTGAGATCGACCATATCAACGGCTGGGAAGAGCAAGAAGAACATTACTATTACAGCGAATCTTGAATCTCCTTTGCAGCCATCAATCAAGAAAGCAACAAAATGGTGTCACGAGCGGCAACGTGACAAAAGCCAAGCCTTTTTTCCATCTTTCGCTCACATTGATGCACTATGATCTCTCAGTCCCTCACCAATTCCTTGGCTCTATAAATTAGTTTCAATGTGCATGAGTTGAAAACCGAACCTTCATTTCAGCCTTCACCACTAACATCGAACGCCCACCAGCAGAACGAAATACTGTATTTGTTCATTAGACTGTCTGTCAACACGTAGCCATGAAGCAAAGCAGCTTTGGACTTCTCATCTTGGTAATGAGCTCATCTCTTCTTCCGTCTTGTTTTGTCCACCCAGTTCGGGCTCTCAATCTCGCATTTCAGAACTCGGCTCTGCAAGTTCATTCAAATGCGGTAAGTTCACTTCTGACTGTTCTTTAGCTTTCCGACGGTAGGGACAGTGAGAAATATCGCTTCTAATAAATGGGATTGTTCACCGGGCAACTGTGCAAGATGGTTGGTGTGTATTGTGCGTTGTCCAGTTCTTTTGCACTCTTATTCTTGATTAGAAAGCAAAACCATGTGGATTCAGTGAACTCAGTTCGACGTCAGACCACAAACAGGGCAACACAAAACTATCGGGATAATATCCTTACCCCAAGTTCTCATGCTTGGGTTGACATTCTAATCTTTGGCTGCCATCTAGCAGCTCTTTTCACCATGTTAATATCTGAAACAAGATTTTTCCGTCTTATCTTTGTGTTGTCTACGCTGTGGAACCAAGAAAAGATCATCTCTAATTCTGCTTCCTGAGGTCTATAGACAGATGGTTTTGCGAAGTTGGGGTCTGTAGAAAGGCGTATTTTGATTATTAAAGCTAGAGTTTTCATATTCCTTTCATTTGTTCTTTTCATGTATCTCTCCAGCGCACACAATGCAGCAGGACATGCCAATCACAGTTTTGCAATGGTAATTTTCCTTGGTTTTCTTATTCTTCCTTTCGGTTTCTCTTAACTTTTATCTTCATGAATTCACTTCTGATATAATTAATTCTTTCTTAATAAACGCGGTGATCGATTTTGGCAGTGCCACCATTTTTGAGGTACGGGAAGTACTGCGGGATTATGTATACTGGCTGCCCGGGAGAGGCCCCATGTGATAGCCTTGACGCTTGTTGCCAGAAGCATGATGCTTGTGTTGAAGGCAAAAACAGTATGTCATCAATGCATTGAATCATTCATTTGCTTTTTAAATTTGAATTTCTTTGTTGGCGTATGACACAAGATGGTATTAATGTTCGAATTTTGACTGAGTTTACAAGCTCCATTAATGCTTTTATGAGGCAGAAAGGTCGGTACTTAGGTGCTTCAAGCTCAGGAAATTAACTGATCATGAAATTCTAAGTTCGAAAAGTTTAAAGTTCAAGCATGTGGATCAGGAGATGAAAATCACATGATTTCTTTATATCTCACGACATCGTGCTGTCCCAAAGCTTCTTTTCAGCCGACCTTTTCAAGCTTTTAGCTAAATGGCAGCTGTGCACCACTCCATAGCATCATTTGCTGCACCACTTTTCTTTTGATGGTGAGGAACCATTTTCTATTCTAACCCTCCGCCGCGAGGAGTCGACCATGGTGGGCATCTAAGTCGGCCCCTATTACTCATACCATTTTGAAATAATTTTTTCTTTTCCATTTCTATGATTGTGATCCTTGTTCTCTGGTTGCTACAGATCTGCTTGACATGGAGTGCAGCGCGGCCATACTAGAATGCATCGCGAGGGTTCGCGAGTCGGGAGCAAAAGAGTTCAAGGGAAGCAATTGTTTGATAGCAGAGGTGGCTGATGTTATTACTGAAGTTATCACAGCAGCATTGGTTGCTGGAGGTGTAATAGATCATCCTTAGGTATTATTAATTAGATCGCAGGATGACTAAAGAGTTGTATCAAGTGTCTGAGCTTACCATTTTCTAATGAGAAATGGCCAAGGGTCTTCGTGTTAAAGATCTTTCTGACTTCATTTTAAGTGTCTGAGTTCACACTCGCTTAGTGTCTCTTACTCATGAACCCTGCCTTAGAAAAGGAATAAAAAATCTTACATGGAAGAAACGGCTGTTTTCGGTTTTAAAACGAGAGGAAGGCCTTTCTTTAAGTAATTGAAGAAAATAATAAAAATTAATTATTGATTTGAGGTTAAATGCTAATATGACACAAGCTCGAGTTAAATGTAGACCATGCTTATGTAACTAATGTGGGAAAAGTGTTGCTTTTTATTTTGGTTTCGGTAATTTTAAACCATTTGCAAACCTATCGGAGCCTACTCTCAAACTTTTTCAAGTATTCTTATAAGCCATTATCTTATAGTATGATTAGATATCCAAACCACCTGAAACACATTTCCTCCGTTTATCCAATTTGTTTCGTGTCATGTCCATCTCTTCTCTTATAAGCAAAGAGTTTCCACTAAATTTTCCAGCTACACAAAAGGATCAGGAATTGATTATGTTCCGTTTGGTTCAGTTTTAGTCTCAACTTTGAATCAAACCGCTACTTACGGTTCCTCATATTTTGAGAACTGAAAGTGGCATGGTCAAAACCGTCGATTCCGATTGAGTTCGGTTCTGAACCACTGTTTTATGTCATGGACGGCACCCTCTTCTAAAATGAAATTAATTTATATCATGTCATCAATAACCATATATCAAATAGTAATCGAATGAGGACACATACTACACTTGGTCTTATCTAAAAGGCCGAAAAAGATATACTTTGTTTAAACTATTACTTCATGGACTCTCTCCATGTGTCGATCTTCTCAATGCAAAAATAGCAATGCAATGACTGGCCGTTCAGTTCGACATCTAAAACTGAATCAAACAACGGGATCGGTTCAGTTCGTTCTAGTGGTCTGGTTCGGTTCCAGCGGTCCCTTGAACACCCTACTATTTAAAAGATTAAGGATGTTACTAAAACATAATAAGAAAACCGTGTGGAGTTGAACGTAAGAAACTCCTGAGCAGTAAACAGCTTTTACTGAATAGCTGATAAGGTGCTTTTTGAAATAAACGGTGGCTTGAAAAATATCTAGACAAGTGTCTAAAAAAGGTGAATCCGTCAGCCTGCGGTATTAGCAGCAGATCATTGAAGTAGCTCTCTGCCAAATGCATTGCACAGTTGCTTTCAGACCGTAGAATGGTGGCCCCAAGTCTCAATATCTACCGGTGTTATATTGGATCTGGATTAGATTTTGGATCAATCCATATTGATTGACTGCTTTCATTATGATGTTGCACTAAAAATGTTTACTTTATATGTCTTTCTCAACAAGTGGCAGATCTGCATTGGGCAAGTCAAGTGTCGCTCGACATAGAAGAAAACAATAAAAAATAATAATTATTCATTTGACGTTTAATGCTAACATAACACAAGCTCGAGCTAAATGTAGACCATGCTTATGTAACTAATGTGGGAAAAGTGTTGGTTTTTATTTTGCTTTCAGTAATTTTAAACCTTTTGCAAACCTATCGGAGGGTACTCTCACACTTTTTCAAGTATTCTTACTAAGCCCTTATCTTATAGTATGATTAGATATCCAAACCACCTTAAATACATTTCCTCCGATTATCCAATTTGTTTCTGATCGACCCTTATCTTATTTTGGAATCATCCAATGACTTGAAACTTCTTACTGGCACTTAGTCATGCCTGATTAAGCAAACCTTCACCAAGGTGACAATAATTCAACGAAAACTTAAGATTGATAATTGGGCGTAAACAAGAAAATTTAAAGAAAGCAAAGTAAGTTGTATTGATAGCATAAAAGTGCATTACTTGTGACACGCTTATTGTAGAGGATCCCCAGGTCACACTTTTTCATAATGTCCTAGCATTATTCGCACGAGGTACCTCTCCAATTTACACAGTTTAGGTATTCATGCAACTCGATGAAAAATTTCACATTTTATATCAAAATCCCAATCTAATCAGATCCCACTTTTTAAGAGTACCATGCCTGCAACCTTTTTTATTTGGCGAGGTTGGCTGCATGGATTTTCAGTTCTCGTTCTGGTTTGTCGCGGCTTATAAATACAGGTTTGTTTACTTTTTCTGAGTTATTCTTAGCCTTCTCCTACCTAGTAGGTGTCAAAAAGCAACAATTACAACAACTAAGCCTTTTTCCCATACTAGACGGGGTCGGCTATTGTTTCCACATAGCCCTATCATGTACCATATTAGCAGTTAACTCACAATAAGCTAGATCATTCTTTATTGTTTCTTTCCAATACTTTTGTGGTCGTCCTCTACCTCTTTTAATACTTCCCAAATTTAGTTGTTATACCTTCTTATAGGTTCTCTTTTGATCTTCTTTTTATATGTCCAAACCATCTTAAACGATATTCTCTCATTTTATCCTCTATTGATGGCACTCCTAATTTGTTTTTAATAACCTCATTATGTATACGGTCTTTTCTTGTATGACCACTCATTCATCTAAACATCTTCATTTCTGTCACAAACCTCTTTTGTACATGTTGATGATTAACTGCCCAACACTCAGAACCATAAAACATGGCAGGTCTAATTGCTACTCTATAATATTTACCTTTTAACTTTAATGATATCTTCTTATCACAAAGAATACTTGATGCTACTCTCCATTTTAACCAACCAACATTAATTCTATGCGTAAGATCTCCATCAATTCTTTCATCACTCTAAAAAATTGACCCTAGGTATTTAAAACTTTCCTTTTGAGGATGCAATGTATGCCAATTTTAATTTTTATGTCATATGAAGTAACCAAATGATCAAATCTACATTCCATATATTCTGTCTTTGTTTTACTAAGTCAAAAACCTTTACTTTCTAATGTTTCTCTCCATAGTTCTAATTTTCTATTAACTTTTTCCTTAGACTCCTCCACTAACACAATGTCATCTTAAAATAATATACACAAAAGTACTTTATCTTGAATATGTTTTGTTAACTCATCAATCACCATTATAAATAAGTATAGACTTAAAGTTGATCCTTGGTGTAACCCAATATTAACTTCAAAGAAGTTTGTCATTACTTCTTCATCAGTCCTCACGCATGTTTTTGCACTATCATACATGTCTCTTGTAAGGTTTATGTATGTCAATGAGATAACTCTTTTTTCAAAGGTTCTTCAAAGAACCTCCCTCAGTACCCTATCATAAGCTTTTTCTAGATCAATAAATATCATGTGATGGCCTTTCTTTTTTACTCTAAAATGTTTCATAAGACATCTCAAAAGGTGAATCGCTTCAACATTAGATCTACCTGGCATAAATCTAAATTGGTTCTCTATTGTACCCGATACTTGTTTTAACTTACGTTCAATAATTCTTTCCCACAATTTTATAGTATGGCTCATTAACTTGATACCTTAATAATTCGCACAATTCTGAATGTCGCCCTTGTTCTTATATATGAGTATAAGTATACTCGCTCTCCATTCCTTGGGCATCTTTTGGTTTCTCCATATTTCATTAAATAGTCTTGTGAGTCAAGTGATTCCTGTTTCTCTTACAATTTTCCAAACTTATTATCTGGTCCTACCGATTTACCACCCTTCATATATTTAAGAGCCTCTTTGACTTCATTCTTTTGAATACGTTGGTAGAAATTATGGTTTATATATTTTTTTAATTTGGCCAACTCTTCTAAGCTAATAGTAGCATCTTTATTTTTATTAAAAAGCTTATAAAAATAGTTTGTTTCGGCTAAACAAAACCGACGACTGACTATAAGATCAATGATAGACATGAGGGTTCGGACGCGGCCTGGTGTTTTGAACCAGAACCAAACCAGTCCCTGAAGCTGGTCCTCACTGGATCCTATAAACTGCACTCGGTATCGTAACTGAACCTAGGGAGGTCCATCTTTTCGTTATCAATCCTTCCATGGAAGTGGAACCAAAGAGTAACCGCTGGTTCAAACGGTCAGTTTCGGTCCAACTTTTCTATGGATTTTCAAAACTTCTTTTACAAGTTTTCGGGTTTTTTCAGCTCTTAGCTCAAAGAAGCATGAACTGGTGGAACCCAGTTCGGTTATGATTCATGATTGTATGCGAAATGAAATGAAGAGCTTCACTTTAGAAAGAACTAAACATGTCTAATCAAGGATGTGAGTGAGATACAAATTTAAGAACCTTGTGCATTTCGGTGTAATTAACCAACTGTTAAGCGGCTTTTCTAAATAGCACATAAAACAGAAACTACGTTTTGAAATAGACAGTGGCATGAAAAATATCTAGGAAAGTGTCTTCAGATAAAGGTAAAACCGTTGGCCTCTGGTAATTCGTAAAATATCACTGAAGCAACTCTCTGACAAATGTATTACAGTCGAGCTCTCAAACTGCAGATAGATCATTGTGGCCCTAAAGTGTAAAAATATCCAAGTAAAATCTCAACTTTTATATCTTGCTCAACAAATGGCAGATTGGAAAAAGTAAGACGGTCCATCTAGACATCGCCAGTTTCAGATAAAAAGGAACGAGTGGTTCAAAACCTTTGGTTTCAGTTTGATCCCCTAAAACTACTAAAGAAACTGCAATCAACTGTTGTTTTCAGTTATAGTTTTGTTCCGACTTCACTGGTCTTGGATCTGGATTGGATTATTGTTCGGTGGCTGGTTTGGTTCTCGTTGTGGTTAAGGATTGGTTTTGATTTCGATCCATGTTTTAAATAACCATAAACACAAGTAAAACCAAATTCACTAATACAATTAAAATTTGTGAAGAAAAACATACTTATCTATGAGCTTATTTGTTTTGAAACAAGTGTGTGTGTGTGTGAAGAAAATTAAATTAAAATGTGGAGCTTGCAGTTCCCTCTTTCAGTTGGAACCACCAGTTTTGGAGCTAATTAAATTAAATTAAAATTAAGATTATTGTCCCATGGGTTTTACCTCTCGCAAAAGTTCCACTAAAGGCCATGGGTTTAGCCATCGTCTAGACCAATGAGGTTATGCAAATTCACGATCTTTTGGTACTTTGGGAGTCTTCCAAGGGTAATAATGAAAGGTTTGTTCGGCCCATGTTCACATAATACGGTTCACTTTCAAGATGCCTTGTTCAAAATGTCGTGCTAAAGAGAGTGGAGGTTGGACCCCTCTTTGAGACATATCATGAAGATTGCTCATTGATATTAACATACTGAGTAATATCCATTGATAGGAAGTATTCCGGTGATCCTCACCACCGGAATCCGGTACATTAGTATACTAAGCTCCAAAGTCATTAATTAGGTTCGGGAATCATCTAAAGATGCTGGGTTAAGAGGCTTATTATGCAACCATGGTGCACTCGCCCCACCTCAACAGATTTTCCGATCATCTGAAGATGATCGGTCATTGTGCTCAATCTTTTTGAGGGTAAATATCTCTGAAAGTTATTTAATCATGAATAGTTTCTATTGGAATGCCGACAATGGTGGTCCCTTTGGCAGCATATTCCAAATATATGCTTCTCGTTGTTCGTGTCCTTTACAGCTTCCTTTTGCTTTTCAGGTCAACAATCAACTTGTTTCGTGGCTTTTCCCATGCATATGAAGATTACACAAACTGTTTGTACTTTTTATGGAGTGGATATTTTTCTTGTGGCTAAAGTTTGTGGTATGGTGGTAGATTTTTTCATCAAAGTATCAGGCTCAAATATTTTAATATCAATTTCTGTTTCAAAATATCAATTTCAGAACCGGAACCGATCAGTCACAAAACCATCGGGAACCAGAACCGGAGACTTTCCAGTTCGGTTACGGTTCATGGGTTTTTACAAACTCATTCAAAACCGGGACCGATGGTTTGAAACCGTCCTCTACAGTTTATATATTAAGTCAAACTTTTGTATTATCATATGGTCGTTGGTAGTTCAACGGTATTATTGAGCTTGTTGGGGAGTACATATGCCCTTTGTTTTACTAAAAAAAATTTAACGGTTCAAAACCGGAACCGGTCATAGGACGGTTCGATTCCGATTCTAAGTTCCAAACAACCTGGAAGCCGATATTTCTACTTGAAAGTGTCTTCATCAAGATAATCTAACCCGAGACTTTTCATGAAGGTAGGAGGCCCAAAGATTTTAATATCAATTTCTGTATCAAAATGTCTCTTATGCTTGAAAGGATCTTAATCAAGATCATCTAACCCGAGGATGCCTATTAATTTGTTCTTAAGCACGCATATTAGTGTGGATTAGGATGGTTGCGAGAAATAGTTGAGGATTAAGTGTTGGGATTAGTAGTTCAGAGTAGGGATGACAATATTGGTCCAGTCCATGGGGATTCAACCCACCCTGACCGGAGCGGAGTATGGATTACCCTGTTTGGCTGGGTTTGGATTTGGATTTGGATTTGGGATAAGAAATGCTCATTGTGTACACCACCTTAACTATTTTACACATATCTATTCATGTTTATACATGGAACATGGATTTGGAACACCGGATGATTAATATTCAAAGTTAACACAAATTTTTTTAATTTGAAAATGTAAAGAGCAAATTTATACTTTTAGCAATTTAGATTTTGAGTCTTAATCATCCGATCTACTAAATTTTTTTATGGGGTAGCCCTTGTTTTTTGTCATGAGCAGATTTGAGACGAATGGTTAACAACATTACTAATAGTCTAATGTGCCACGTAACCTACAACATCAGCCACCATGCCAGCTTATATATTTGCTCATTAAGTTGCTACATAAGAATCACCTGTCACGTTGGTCACCACATTATCTTATTATACTCATATTATTAATATTGCAATTAAATTTTAAATTTGATACATACTTCATGAATATATAATATTTCCAATTTAATATTTAAATTTACTTTGATGTAAATCTTAAATTTCATATTTAATAAATATTACAATTTAGTTCTGATTCTAATATTGAAATACTAAATTAAAGTTATAATATTCAAATATTAAGTACTTAATAAATTAATGAATTAACATTTAAATATTAAGTTAATAAATGCTTCCTTTATACTTTTAGTAAATTACTAATCCCAATATTTCAATATCATATTAGTAAACATTTGAAAAATTAAGCTTATTTTATATCAAAATTTAAATTTAATATTCAATAAATATTAAATTTTAGTTAACAAATTTTCATATTTAATACTAAATACATATTAACATTTAATTTTAATTCTTGACATTAAGTTAGTTTATTAATATCCATCATGTATTAAGTTTCAATTAAATATTAGTTATTTATTTGACATCAAATAATAATCTAGTGTTAGTTTATCTACATTTATATATTAATTAATATTTATTTAAATAATAATATATATTAGAACAACAACAACTAAGCCTTTTCCTATACTAAACGGGGTTGGCTACAGGAATTCTTTGTTTCCACAGGGCCCTATCATGTGTCATGTTAGCAGTTAACTCACAATAAGCTAGATCATTCTTTATTGTTTCTTTTCAATACTTTTGTGGTCGTCCTCTACCTCTTTTAATACTTTCAAAATCTAGTTTTTTATACCTTCTTCCAGGTTCTTCTTTCGATCTTCTTTCTATATGTCCAAACCACCTTAAACGATATTCTCTCATTTTATCCTCTATTGGTAACACACATAATTTATTTCTAATAACCTCATTATGTATACTATCTTTTCTTGTATGACCACTCATCCATCTAACCATCTTCATTTCTGTAACAGACATCTTTTGTCCATGTTGATGATTAACTGCCCAACACTCAAAACCAAAAAAATATTGTAGGTCTAATTATTGCTCTATAATATTTACCTTTTAACTTTAATGGTATCTTCTTATCACAAAGAATACTTGATGCTCCTCTCCATTTTAACCAACGAGCATTAATTCTATGCGTAAGATCTCCATCAATTCTTTCATCACTCTAAAAAATTGACCCTAGGTATTTAAAACTTTCCTTTTGAGGATGCAATGTGTGCCAATTTTAATTTTTATGTCATATGAAATAACCAAATGATCAAATCTACATTCCATATATTCTGTCTTTGTTTTACTAAGTCAAAAACCTTCACTTTCTAATGTTTCTCTCCATAGTTCTAATTTTCTATTAACTTTTTCCTTAGACTCCTCCACTAACACAATGTCATCTGAAAATAACATACACCAAAGTACTTCATCTTGAATATGTTTTGTTAACTCATCAATCACTATTATAAATAAGTATGGACTTAAAGTTGATCCTTGGTGTAACCCAATATTAACTTCAAAGAAGTTTGTCATTACTTCTTCATCAATTCTCACACATGTTTTTGCACTATCGTACATGTCTCTTGTAAGGTTTATGTATGTCAATGAGATAACTCTTTTTTCAAAGGTTCTCCAAAGAACCTCCCTCGGTACCCTATCGTAAGCTTTTTCTAGATTAATAAATATTATGTGAAGGTATTTCTTTTTTACTCTAAAATGTTTCATAAGATGTCTCAAAAGGTGAATTGTTTCAAGAGTACATCTGTTTGTCGGTAGAAATTATGGTTTATAAACTTTTCTGATTTGGCTAACTCTCCTAAGCTAATATTAACATCTTTATTTTCATTAAAAAACTTATAAAAATAGTTTTTTCATCTATTTCTTATATCATTATTTACCACTAGAATTTTTTCATCATCGCCTTTTATGCATCTAACAGAATTAAGATCTTTAGTTTTCTTATCTCTAGCCCTAGCTATCCTAAAAATATCTCTTTCACCCTCTCTCTTTAGAGTTGAGTTTTTTTTTTATATAAAACCTCTTAACTTTTAGCTTTTGCTTCAGTGACGATCTTTTTTGCTTCCTTCTTTGGTTTCTTATAAGCCTCTAAAGTTTCACTAGTTTTCTTATCATAATGTAATTTGTAACATACCCTCTTTGCCTTGATTTTATTTTACAGTACTTCACTCCACCACCAAACTTGTTTTTGTGCCGGCATCTTTCGCCACTTTCCTAATATGTATAGCCATATTGTTCAACATGTCACAAGGTGTACCAACATAATTCCAAGCATCTCCTTGAAGGACTTTCTGCTTAAATATATTTTATTTCTTGCTTTTGAGGTTCCACCATTTAGTCTAAATAGCTCGATGCACTCTTTTCTTCTTTGTCTATTTTTTTATTTGTAAATCCATAACTAAAAGTCGATATTGGGTGGTTAAGCTTTCTTGTAGAATTACCTTGCAATCTTTACAATACGCTTTATCTTTTTTTTTACAAATAAAGTAATCAATTTGTGTTTATGATAAGTCAGTCTTATAAGTAATTAAATGTTCATCTCATTTTTTGAAGATTGTATTGACTATAAAGAGATCAAATGCCATAGCAAAATTTAAAATCTCTCTACCTTCCTCATTTACATCCGTAAAACCAAAGTTAAAATGAATACCTTGATATCCTAATGCCTCTTTACCAACATGTCCATTTAAGTCTCCTCTTAAACAAAACATCTCCCTTTGTGGAATTCTTTGAATCACCTTATCTAACTCTTCCCAAAAAGCCGTCTTTATACTATCTTCTAGTCCTACTTGGGGTGTATAAGCACAAACTATATTCAAAAACTCTGCTCCTAACACTAATTTTAACGCCATGATTTGGTCACCATATCATTGTCTATATATTACACTATCCTTTAAATCTTTATTTACGATAATACCAACTCTGTTTCAAGCCTTTTCCTTACCTGAGTACCATAATTTAAAACCTGTATCCTTAATCTTCTTTGCTTTTTCTCAACCCGCTTTATCTCTTATAAAAATAAAATATGAATCTTTCTTCAAATCATAGTACCTAATACCTCCATTAACTGACCGGACAATGTTTCAATATTCTAAGAACTAATACGAATCTTATTATCAAGCACTATCTTTCTTATCCCCCCATATCCGTCCATATTGAAAATGCGGAGACCTTCTTTGTAATTTATTCACTACACTTGAGCGGCAATATAGCGGGACTAACTTCTTTACCCATACCCGTCCATAATGTGAGAACCCTCTCTGCAATTGATTCACTACATCTGAGCGAAAATATAGTGGCTCTTGCTTACTTTTCATTGCATTAAAGTTCTACAGTGCGTCGCTATGTAGGGACGCCCCAAAGCAAAGCTCATAATTTGTGTAATCCATGGTATAAAAATCCGACAAAGTTTTACGCTGACTGTAGGAAGCCCAATACAACCCTCCTCCTTTATCCGGGCTTGGGACCGCCCATGCAACGGTGATCCCTTACATGAGTGGATTAAATAATAATGAATATTAAATGTTAAATTTGCTAATTCGAAATCCATATTAAATTTTAATTTGTTGACTAAGTGCCACATTAGGCTACACCTAACGCCCTTAGGCATTTGCCTCAACCTTGCTAACAGAAAAAGGCATAGGGTGCTGCAGAAAATTTTTGAAACCATAAAACCAAATTATTTTCGAAATATCAATCATTCAATCTTAAAGTTTTTCAAATTACTTGAAATATATTTAAGTTTTAATCTAAAGTAATTTTGACTTCTAAGAAATTACGATAGAGTTATGATACCTGTCTCATTACCCAGTGACTCCCCACGCTCACTTTATTACCACTTTGAGAAAACACCTGGCAAAAAATGAGGCTTTATGGTGCTGTGTATATGTATTCATCGAGTCTCCAAGCCTGGTGGTAGGTATATATATACATGTCCTCACTCAGCGGGTAGGAATGCATTCTTTATGTCTAATTAAAATAGAGTATTAAGACCAGTCACTACAAAAGGCAGCCTAGCCTATTGAATGATTTGAGATCTATGGACTGGATCAGATTCAAATGAAAAGGTAAATTGAATCGGATTCAAATACAAACTGAATTAGATGCAAGCACAGATTAGATCAGATCAAAATACAACATACCAATGTGAATCGAATCACATTCAAATACAAATTGGATTACATTTAAATACAGATCGGATCAGATTCAAATACAAACATAATCAGATACAAGCACAGACTGAGTCAAATCTAGATACAACATACCAATGTAAATTAGATCAGATTCAAGTACAAGTTGGATCAGATATAAATACATATCGAATCATATCTGAATACAAAATATAGATTAGATCACATCCAAATACAAAGTTAAATCAAAATTGAAAAAATATGCTATGTTCCAAAAAAACAGTTTGAAAGCTGTAAAGTTTCACGTGTCCCTGCAAACTTGCAAAAAAGCAAACACTCCTTGCAAAAAGAGAGAGAAAAAACCTGCAAACAAGCAATAAGAAAAGAGAAGCTTACAATCCCTGCAATTAGAGAAGCAGAAATGAATGACTTCAAAGAGAAAAGGCGTGCAAAACCTTTCTTACACAAATGAAGAACACAAATGGATTCCCTGCAAAAATACCTTGGAAGAATAAGAAAGAACAGTAGAAGAAAAAAACTATGAAAGGTAGACAACTGCCCCAGTAAAAGCCATTGATGAACTGTTGGAGAGTCCCTACAAATAGATAGTGAAACTGTTAAAGGATGTGGCCATTCTCGGCTTGGGTAATGGCTACACTGGCCATCCAGCCATTACCTGAGGATAGGCCCTGATCTAGTAACGGACAACCGCTACCAGAAAATCCGGTAACTACCATCCATTATAGCTCCCAGACGGAGGAAGCCACAGGTGGATAAGCACGACGAATGGGGGAGTGCCTGCCTATAAAGGCAGGCACATACAAACACTGTGAGATACCGAAATACAGAGAGAAATAGAGAAAAACAAAATACTCATACTGTATTCATCTGTGTAAGATCCTGTGTGGGAACCTCGTGTCCATCACCCACACTTGCCATTTTTCGCTGCATTTTTGCATTTCTACAAGTCCCTGTATCGGCAACAGAGGGTTCACGGAATTCGGCGGTCATCATAAAAAATCTTTAGATTGAGGAAGAAGGTACGTAAAAAGTCTTCATTAGTATCAGGGCGAGGTTCCCTACAAAAGAGAAAGGGAGGATAAAAAAAAAAATCGAATGAGAGAAGAAGATAGTTGACAGAGGCGGCGAAAGGAGAATCCAAAGGTAGACAGGCAAAAAAAGCCCAAGGCAGGCCGAAAAAGCCTGAAGCCCAAAGACAGGTCGGAAAAGCCTAAAGCCAAAACACAGGCCGACAAAAAGCCCAAAGCAAAAGGTACGAGCCGAAGCAAGGACAACCGGCAAAATAAGAATCTAGAAACCCGCTGACAACCAACGAACGGCCAGAGCGACCCCTCCGGCCTCCTCTCTCCAGCACTCTTCCTCCCTATTACTCTCTCTCTCTCTCTCGGAACATTCTAGAGAGACCCCTCTATAAAACGCTTTTAAGCATTTTTGTATATAAAAAAAAATTGCGGTTTTCCAAAACCACTAGTGATTTCTGAAAACTGCCTCGGGGTTTGTGTCAAAAAGACAAAACTGCCCCTGACCCTTTTCGGATATTACACAGTTGTCATGATAAAAAGGTAGTTTTACCCCTTGGCTATTTTTGAAATTTAAAAGAAAACCGAGGGCTATTATTTTATGATTTTATCCAACCCGGTTTCAATAATTTCAGTTCTGCTACTCAACCAAAAGACAGGTTTACCCGTGTTCTTTTGAAAAATTACAAATTCGCTTGAGGGTTAAAATTATGATTTTTACCCCGATCAGTTGCGAATTTTACAAGAATACCAAATAGTAATTTTATAAGTTTGTCCTCGTGGTTTTACAAAATTACAAAAGAGGACAAATAGGTAAAATTATAGTTTTATCCCTTGGTATCCTTTTAGGGGTTTAGAGGCAGAAAACCCCTTAGAAATTTTTTCAAAGATTATCTGCTTCATATTCTGCATCACTTTGACATGTCTCTTGCTATGTGTGATTTTGTTTTTTGTTTTCTTTTAGACCGCTTGATTGTTATTTTTGCCAAACACATAAAAATGAGTTTTAGGATATGTGTATCTGAACTGGCAAAAATAGAAAATTAAATGGAACGAACTTCTAGACTTGGAAGAGAAGAATTCCGCTGGCTCTAACACTAGAAGGTGTAGAGTATGTCTTAAAGGAAACCATGCGTCCTCCACCGACAGATGCAAGTCAGCAACAAATAGAAATGTATAAAACATTTCTAAAGGATGATACTATAGCAAGAACAATTATGTTAACCTACATGGAGGATCACCTGATTAGGGTCTTTAAAGAATATGAGACCGCGAAAGAGCTGTTTGACTCATTAACAGCTAAGTATGATACAATTGCAAAATTACATGTGTAGTTGCTACTACAAAAATATAACTCCTTTAGAATGAAAGAAGGAGAAAATATAGTAGAGCATGTAAATCACATGCTGGTGATGGCTAGAGACTTAGCCGTAGCAAAATCAGTCATCCCCGAACTGATGCAGATATCAACCATACTGAATAGTCTACCTCCATCATGGAATATGGTCATCATTACCTTAAGATTAGAGCCTAAAATCAACCTTTCTAAGTTGCTCCTAAAACTAGCAATTTAGCAAGAACATATGCTCAAAAACAAAAAGGAGAAATTATTAGTGGTACAAGATGAGTTAGCGTCTAGCTCCAAATCCAACCAGAAAAAGAAACTAAATAAAATGTTTGACAAGAATAACAAGAAATGCGGTCAAAGTTTTAAGAAATCATAGGAAGCCATTTCCCGGATCAAGTGTTTCAACTGTGAAAAGATAAGACACTACAAAAGGGACTACCGCAACAAGAAAGGTGGAGGAAACAACCCACAGCACGGACAGTCGGAGAAGTATGATATAATCTATATGATTTTAGAATGTCTATACTTGGACCGCCCAGTTACAGGTTGGTAGATAGACTCGGGAGCTACAAGACATATCTCAAAGACCAAGAAAGGGGCAATGAACCTTAAGGAATAGTAACCTGGAGAACATCGTCTGTATATGGGAAACAATACTTTCTCAGATGTTCTGGTTGGATCCTTCCGAATATTTATACAAGGCAAACCAATTGTACTGACCAATGTGTTAATTGTGCCATCTATAAGACGCAATCTGGTCTCAGTCTCTGCCTTAATTAAGAAGGGTTTTGAAGTTAGGTTTATACCTAACAAGGTGACTGTGGGCAAATATGGGAGAATCTTATTCTCAGGTGAATTTGATGTAGAACAAGGATTGTTTAAGTTAACTGATAATGAAAATCATCCATCTTCTACTTATATTGAGAGTGTCTTTTCTGTTGATGTGAATATGTGGCATAAACGCGTAGGGCATATAAGTCTGAAAAAGTTGAGAAAATTATCCAACTTTGACTTATTGCCCAGATTTGAGGAAAAAACTTTCAACAAGTGTGAAGCTTGCATACAAGAAAAAATGACAAGAAAAGTCTTTTCCAAGAAAACAACAAGGGAAACAACTTTGTTAGAAATTATTCACACAGATTTATGTGGACCTTTTAGAGTAAAGACACATCGAAGAAAGAGTTACTTTATAACCTTTATCGATGATTACTCTAGATATATGTATATATATCTTTTGACACATAAATTAGAGGCACTTGATGCTTTCAAAGAATATAAGTAAGAAGTAGAAAATCAATTAGGGCATTCGATCAAAGTCTTGAGATCAAACGGAGGAGGTGAGTATACCTCAGTAGAATTCTTAGAATTTTGTAAAGACTTTGGTATTGCTAAATAAAATACAATGCCTAAGACACCTCAGCAAAATGGTGTAGCTGAAAGATACAATAAAACCTTGTTGAACATGACAAAATCTATGTTAATTGATGCCTCTTTTTCAAGAGTATTCTGGGGAGAAGTAGTAAGTACAACTGTTTATGTACTCAACAGAATATCGTGTAAAGTTGTATTCACTACACCATATGAGATGTGGTTTGGAAGAAAACCCAACCTAGGTCATCTCAGGAGGTGGGAATCAATTGCACATGTCAAGATCCTTGATCAGTCTAGAGATAAACTAGACAGTAGGTCCTTGAGGTGTATATTTATTGGATATCCAAAAGGTTTAAGAGGATATCGGTTTTATCATAAGGACCACAGACTCATTGAAAGCAAAGATGTTGAATTCTTAGAGGATACTAAGAATGACATCCTGAAAAACAATGAGGAATGTATTGATGATTTGGTAGATTTAGACCAATCATTTTTTGAGCCCATAGAAGATCTTCCTGAAACTACCGATACCTTAAGTGGATATAAGAGATCAAGAGTCACTCCATCCTACTTAAAGGATTATCACACTTATTTTGCAGAAGAAGTGTGTAATTCGATAGATTTAGATGAGTTGACTGATAACTTGACTTATCAGCAAGCAATGAACTCATCGAAAGCAACAAACTAGGAGAAAGCCATGGATGGGGAAATTGAATCCATTAAGAAAAACCAAGTCTACGAATTAGCTGATTTGTCAAAAGCAAGAAAAGCTATAGGCTGTAAATGGGTTTTAAAAAAGAAATACAAGGTCGATGGTACAATTGACAAGTTTAAAGCGAGGTTAATTGCAAAGGGTTTTTCGCAAAAAGATTGGATAGATTATGTTGAGACATATTCCCAAGTTGCGAAATTTACATCCATACGGATAATCCTGACAATATCTGCATACTATGATTTAGATTTACATAAGTTAGATGTAAAGACAACCTTTCTAAATGGCGATTTAAAAGAAATCATATACATGCAGCAGCCCGAAGGATTTGTGGTTAAAGGCCAAGAAGATAAAGTATATAGGTTGAAAAATCCCTATATAGCCTGAAACAATCACCTCGCCAATGGTATTTGACCTTTCAAAATGCCATTATAGAACTTGGGTTTGTGGCTGACAAACTTGATCACTATGTATATATCTGGAACAATGGGAGCCACTTTATCATCTTATCATTATATGTAGATGACATATTGTTGACTAGAAACGACAATGAGATGATTGTCAAAACCAAGTCATGGTTGAACTCCAAGTTCGAAATGAAGGATATGGGGGAAGCATCCTATATCCTGGGTATAATGATCTCTCGAGATAGAGGATCTAGACTCTTATGCCTGAGTCAAGAGAGATATATAAACTATATCCTTAAGAAGTTCAAAATGGGTGAATGCAAGTCTGCAAATACACCTGTTGTAAAAGGGGTGAAATTGAGTAAGGTTGATTGTTCCGCTGAAGGAGACGATAAGCCTAATGTTCCTTATGCACAAGCTGTTGGCAGCTTGATATATGTTATGTTATGTACAAGGTCTGATATCAGCTTTGCTATTGGTCTTATCAATATATATCAAAATAATCCTGGTTGGCAGCATTGGGTAGTTGTGAAAAGGATTCTAAGATATCTGAAAGGAACAAAGGACTTGAAACTGTGCTTTCAAGCAGATGAACTGAAAGTGGTAGGATACTTAGATGCTGACTTTGTTGGGAGCAAAGATGACAACAAATCAACCTCAGGTCAAATATTCTTATTTGGATATGGTGCTGTTTCTTGGGCATGCAAGAAACAGGGCTGTGTAGCATTGCATACACAGAAAGCTGAGTATGTTGCTTGTTGTATGGCTGCAACAAGTGTTGTCTGAATAAGCCGCTTCATATGAGATTTGAAGCTGGAGATAACACACGAGCTAGTGGTTATCTATTGTGATAACAATGCAGTAATTACTCTTATTAAGAGTGGAGCAGATTGCTCGAAAAACAAGCATATAATGGTAAAATACCACTATGTTCATGATATGGTTATGAGAAAGAAAATATCCATCTCATACGTACCAATGGAAGACATATTGGCAGACCCCTTAACAAAAGGCATAACAGAGGAACTCTTCTCAAAACATGTTGGAAACATGGGTTTGAGATATATTTGATTGTTGTATAGGCAAATAACCATACAACGGATATACATTGTTGTATAGGTAAATAACCATACAACGGATGATTTGTTGTGTAGAAAAATAACCACACAAGGTTCTGATTGCAATAGTAATCAGAAATCGACATAACTAAGAAAACCCTTGAAAAATGGGAGGAAAACCACAATGTCGATACACTTGGCTTGAATGACCAAGTGGGAGATGTTACATGATGTGGTCATTCTCGACTCGGGTAACTACTGGACTGGCCATCCAACCATTACTTGAGGATATGTCCTGATCTAGTAACGAACAACCGCTATCGAAAAATCTAGTAACGGCCGTCCGTTACAGCTCCTAGACAAGGAAAGCCACAAGCGGATAAGCACGACGAATGAGGGAGCGCTTGCCTATAAAGACAGGCACATACAAACACTATGAGATACCGAAATACAGAGAAAAAAGAGAAAAACAAAATACTCGTGCAAGCCCCTGTGTGGGAACCTCGTGTCCATCACTCACACTTTTTTGTCTCTGTAAGTCCCTGTATCGGTAATAGAGGGTTCACAGACTCCGACGACATCATCCGAAATCTTAAGAATGAAGAAGAAGAAGGTACGCAAAAAGTCTTAAGAAACATCTCGAGAAAAATCATTGAGAAAACCCTTGCCATTCATTTCTCAGTTTTGTTAGTTTTGTTGTAATATGTAAAACTATAATATGCAAAAACCAGAGAGAAGCTATTCAGTTCATCGTGTGTGTGAACGAGTGTCTGCCGGAAACTGACCGCAATCGTCATTACCAAGCCAAGGCAGTCTCTCTACTCCACGCAGAGAGCAAAGCTCTTCTCTCTATGTGTGTGTTCTAGAAGTCTCGCCTGGGCCACCATCGGCCGAAACTGCCACCCGCCGGCCGCCCTTGATCAACTCACCGCATTCTCCCATTAGTCGCCATGACGTTCCCTCTCTCTCCTACTTCCTTCCCCTCTCTATTTTGTTCTGCAAAGAAGGCCCTAACGCCCTTTGTTAACCTGGACTGGATCGGGTCCAGTTAATTGATCCAATTCATACACTCTGACCTAGTTCGCCCCTTCAGTCAGCTTAACCAAACGGGTATTTCATCCGAGACCCAAACTCATTCGACGCGAGCGAGACCCGATCCTTATGCCCACTCCGGTCTCCTTTAGTCCCTTTCTTCTTTGTTCGATTAGATCCACCTAAACCCATTTCAAAACAACTCAGTTGAGTTGGATTTTCACCTAGTTTTCCTTTCAAATCAGAGTCCCTTTCTTCTTTTGATTAGATCCACCTCAACCCATTTCAAAACGACTCAGTTGAGTTAGATTTTCACCTAGACCCAACCCAACTTGGCTATCCAAAATCCCACTTTCCTTCAAAACCAAACTCATTTTTAATTAGATCCGAACCAACTAAAAATCTAATTTTGAGTCGGATTCAATTGACCCTAACCAAATCTCAGTTCCGACCTATCTTAAAGACCCACAACCTAAAACCTAATTCATTCCACATAGACCCCATCCATAATCAAATCCCACTCGTATCATCCAAGGCTCACCAAATAGCTAGATCTAACACAATTCAAATTTATCCAAACAAGTAAATTTGATAGCCGAGAAGATCAACTTTTACTCAACCGAGTAAAAAGAATTTCGGCGAAAAGAATTCAAACGGATTCGCATGGTATGTCAAAAAGGAGAGCGTTAAAATATGTTCCTCTTTTCAAGTTTATCCCTTAATTATTTCTCCTTTTCTTTCTCCTGTTAAGAGAATCATATTGCGGGTCTAAGTCATACGGGGTAAAATTTTTATGTACAACAGCCCCTGAGATGCTGCTTAGTGGTAGCCGATACAAAAAAAATAAAAATAAAAAGTATACCCAAACCATAGTAAGGACAACCGTATCTTGTAAAGAACCAAGCTGCAGGGCCATTAAAGCATCTTAAACGGGCCTTCCCCTACCTCTTTAGATGCAGTGGGTGGCAAAGGTAGAGACAGGCAGGTCAGCAGTTCAAAGGGTAAAAATTGTTGTCGCAATAGATCAAGGAACTAAATGCAGTTCATTATTGCCATTAGAGCTTTGTCAGAAAAAACATTGAGCGATTTTATCGATGGTACAAAGGAATTGCAGATTTTACAAGGCACATTCTCCCCACGTCGTTTAACATATTCCCTTTTTAAGCAGCTAAAAGAGTAGCAAGCTTTTCCAGCAGCCCACTGAAATGCTCTTTCTTTCTTCGTCCTTGAGTGAGAGGGGAACCAAGATATCTTCCCAGACCAATGATGAATATAATGATGGAAGAGAAGACGTAAAAGTCTTCTGCTTTTTAACTGGTTAATGTATCTGATCACCATCTTCAAATTATGATAAAAATGGCCTCAACACCATGAAAAGGGTGTAGATCTTTTGCTATCCGAATTCATTTTTACTCAGCATTTGCTTAAGAAGCAAAATTTTTCTGTGCGTTGTCAATATTTCATGAAGCGTCCATTTTGTATGGCAGTAAACATCTTTATGTGAAAACTTTTACATTGATTTAATCGCAAAGTATCCCATATAGCAAGCAATTAAGGACATGCAAACAAAATGCAGTACAAGATAAGGACGGTATATCTCCAATGGCATATGGGGAGGTTGATGATGGACCATTGGAGGATGAAGAACAACAAAGAAGGCAAAGCTTGCAGTTGCAGAGACCATAGAGAAATATGCAAGAGAATGAAAAATTGGAGCTTTTAGACCTTTTCTTTTTTGGCTTTCCAATCAAGAAGGCCTGATGGATATGGCTAGATCTAACTCATCCATAGAAAAATCTTAAATATACCATCCAAAATCTGAAAATTTTGAAAATTTGTACTCGACATACCCAAGCATAGCGGGTCTTACCTGGTTTAAGTACTAGGGCATACTTGGGCATCAGGGTTCTGGTAGAAAGCCACAGTAATCTCTGATTCTACTTGTTTGATCACAGCCAGGGGTGGATCAACGTTGTGGCTACCTGAAATTCTGAAAATTTGCATTTTTGTATTGAAATTTCAACAAAAAATAGAAAACTTTTAAAGCCGACCCACCCAAAACAAGTTTTGGATCCGCCACTGATCACAGCTACGACTCAAACGAGGGTATTGTCCAGCCTCAACGCGGTGAACAATCTTCTTCTCTTGATTGGTATGAAAAACGGGTTAAGAATGGGCAGATGCAAGATAACTAAGTGTCTGGGTTGATCATATTGTGCAGAACTACAAGAGCTTCAAAAGTCATTGAGCCATAACATATTCGAACTTCATGGCTGAAGAAGAAGACGTCTTAGTGAGTAACGAATCTAGAAATATTTTTAGTATTGTCCTAATTGTCTGCAGAGATGTTTAGCTTGGGGCAAATGATGTATTATGGTCTATATTCATCCTTGCCTATAGCTTTTTTTGTTGATTTTCGGAATTTCGGGTGGGCCTGATGCCTCACCTCAGCTCAATGTGAATCCGCGGCTGGTCTTATTTCAGTGAGCTTTAACAAAGAGTATGAAGCTAAACAAACATTAATATGGTAGATTCAATCATTGCAGCTTAAAAGGATAAAGCAAGTTCTTTGAAGGTGTTTGATTATGCGCTCCAGGTCGGATCACAGTGACCCACCAAAAATTCATTTGGGGCCTGGTGTACCCGATTCGACTTTGACCCTTGAACAAATTGAATTCATTTAACGGCCATGAAGGATTCCCCTTGAAACATGTGTGTTACATCAAATTCTAGGCATATTAATGCATACATTTAAGACACCAAATTCCATTGTGAAAGGGGGAGGGGGAAGGGGCATGGACTTCCCATATTGTGAACTGTGAGTCCCTTGTACTGTAAACCGGGCATGTAAACATGCATTCTGTCCAAAAAATGTGGTGTTAGAAGCATCATGATACAGAAAAGTTTGATCAGGATGTGGTAGAGCGAACCTGAAGCTGCTCCACAAGATTTTGAAGGTTAATGGTTTATCCTTTGCAATATGTTAAAATTATGTATGAGCTGATACCTTTTCCAAGTATTGTACTTCAGTTTAAATAGTATTAGGAAACCCTGACGAAGGCAAACTATGTTTAATGTTTTAATTAGTCATTTTGTTTATTAAAACATCAAAAACTTGCTTCCAAAACCAAAACCAAAGCAAAAGCAATCCCTATCCGGCACTAAATGGCCGGGAAAATATGGATTATTTGTCATGATTGTGCTGGATCTTGTGTCATGCAATTTCAATACGCTAATCCTTTTGCTTATCGAACTAATACTTTTGCTTATTAAACTATCATAAACTTAATCCCAATCCAAACCTAAACATTCTAAGTTGGCCCAGCAACATGGGTTCTTAGTTATCATTGCCCTAAATACTATTTAAATTTGTGCCTATTGAACGCACGCCCTTCTCTACTATGCGTCAACAAATCAACGTGCAAATGCTAAAAAAGAAACAAAAGATATATACAAACTTAGAAGAGAAGAACACAGCATCAGTGCAGGAGGAGCACAAATAAAGAAAATAACTAGGTTTTCTATGTTTTATTTATTTTCAAGTATAAAGCTTTGACAATCTAACTCCCCAATCTATAGTAGCTTAAAACTTTTAATGTAGCATTTTTTAGCTTATTTTTATTAAGGTGATGTTATGTTTTATGCATGCATGTGATGCATGACATCATGCATGTTTCAAAATTGCCTTCTGAATTTTTCTAATATGTTTATATTTTTTAATAGTTTTTACAAAAAATCATTTGTGTCCAATATATAAATGCACATTGGTGTTCTGTTTGATACGGTCACCAGTATGCTATTTACAACATTGGTATGAATCAAAATGGTCTTTGTTCAATTTGAGTATTTGAATCCATAGTTAGGAGTGGCACTTTCGGTGTTTTGGATCAAGCTTGTCTCATGTCATTGTCCGTGTCAAAAACAGGTAAACCTGAACAAGACCCTATTTTCCACATCAACTTTGTATCTTTGAAGATTAGTCATGGCTGCAATTGCTAGCAATTTCATGCTTTGGTGTTCATATCGTATTATCTTGTGCCATGCACTGGTCAACCTGAATGATCCGACCCTTTCCCGTCGGACTTTGGGTTGGACACTTACACGGGCTATTTTTGTCGTGTCCGTGTTGGCCTCTTGCATTGTCAGTGAGATTAACATCTTTATGGAGATCTTTTTTTCAATAGACAGAGAAAGAAGAACCCAACAGGGTCATCAGTAGGATGTACAAAAGTTATATTTAAACGTTACACTGGAAATGATAATTTTACAAACCACATAATACACACCACCGCATGCACCCTCGGAGAGTCGAACTCACACCAGCAACAACGGCACTAGAACACCCTGCCGTTGAACTGACACTCGGTGCTATCTAGACATGGTTTTGACAGGACACAAAGAACACATTAGATCCCACCCGGACTTAGCTAGCCTGGCCTCTTGATGATGGTAGTAATGTTGATGACGACCCTCATGATCATGACGATGGTGATATACAGTAATTTTGGTGATGGTGCTCACCAAGTGTTTCGTGTAGCATTTCTCGGAAAGATGGGTATTGATCCACAGAATCTTTGCATCCGTGCCCAGAAAATGCAGGCATTCGATATCCCTCAATTCAATTCGATGGTCCCAAACCGAATTGAAATGCATATTCTCCACTTTGGAGGATGGTACCATATTTAATTGAAGCTCATAACCACCACTTATATCAAAGCAACTGCAAATTAACTTAGCAATCTTTTCAACTCTTCCACCATTTTTAGACTAGCAATATCATTCTTCAAGATCAGGGTGTGTTTACTAGGCTTTCAGTATGGTAACTACAGTTTCAGGCTCACATAGTAACGCTAACTACAGTTTCAGGCTCACATGGTACCGGAAATCATTGTACAAACTGTAGTGTGGGTTATCATAGTTTTGATTCATGCTTTGAATTGGTACTCGGAGCCATGATTCCACGTTTGATTTGCTCATTGTCAAGATGAGCAACAGATCAATCCCAAAAGAATCCAAAGAATATAACATGCAGTGTGGGTTTTTTAAAAGATTATCTACATTGCCTCATCTGTCTCACCCGACTGGACTGTGCCGCACACCAACTAAAACAAGTACACATAAGTGAGGAAGAAGAAAGAAAGGGTGCTATTATAGAGTACAAATATAATGAAAATCAAAGGCAGAGATAATGAGAAAAAAATAATCAACTTTAGAAATAAATAAATTTAAAGTATGATATAGTCAAATCAGATGGTTCTTTTAGTAGTTAAACTGTGTTGTATTATGTCCACTACCTCTTGTGGAAGTATAATTCTAAAAGCTATCAACTTGGAAAGTTAAAGGGATTAATAGAATGTTTTATGCTAATAAATTTTGATTTTTAAGTGAGGTCCTTGGCAATAAATGAATCGAAAGGCCATGAAATATACATGTAAAACAAAAAAAAGTACAAAATGCAAAAGAGATATCCAAAGAGTTCCTAAAGGAGATGGAAATTCAGAATCAACAAAATTCTTATTAAACTTTATAATTATAAATCAAGCTTCCTCTCTTGAGGCAAACTGCCTACATATAATAGTAGTTTGCAATAATTTGGTGCCGACAACAACAAACAAATTGACGTTTATATCATTTTTCTAATTAAGTATGGATAAGCAACTGCATTCAGGGCGTTAGCCAACCTGGCAGGGCTCTCGACTCCACCAGACTCGGGGTGTGAGTTCGGTTTACAGGGTGTGTTTACATGGCCTCATCCTCTCTGTTGCAACCAAAAAACTAAATATCTATATGCAACTCATATCAAGACCCACTTATATGATAACCAGGTCCATGCAGACTCCACATAGATTTCGTACCATATGATGCAATATGACATGGGATCCATTTGTGATACGATGCAGTTTTTCATCTCAAATGCATTTGATACTATGGACGGATCGATACTTATGATAAAAACTGCATAAGTTACAATACCTGCTTATATTTCCGATTTCGATTTATAATTTTCATCGTAAAACTTTAACTGAATAAAGAGGACAGATTATACTTTGAGTTGATTCGTTTCATGGTCAGGAACAGAAGGAAATTGCAGCGAAGAGGGCTGTGGATAGAGATGAGGACATTGATATTCAACATACTTGAGCACTCCGTAGCTCTCTAGCAGGAAATACACTCTGACATCGAAATTGCCTTTCTCTTGGCAACCATGGCAGCACACATCTGATCTCTTCATTCAAATGACGAAAACAAACGAGAAACTAGACCAGGAAAAGCAAAGAACAGGCAAAAAGAAGCAGCATGCGATCACTATGATTGTGCAGTGAAAAAGACTACGGATTTTGCTAGTTGCAGAAAGGTTTCAATCAATATGATTATACATTGAAAAAGTACTCTAAATATAAAGACTATGCTAGTTGTAGAGAGGTTGCCGGTCTGAAACTCGGATGAGAAAGGCGGATGGTCTGTGTTAAGTAGGCGACAATCAGCGCAAAAGGATCAGCAGACCCTTTTTATCATGGATTTGAGAACTTTATTACGGAAGCTAGCTGTGGAGAGGATTAGGGCCGGTTCGTATCCTTCTCTTATCTTGTCCAAACAGTTTCTCTCCATCTTCGATGATGTCGTTTCTCCGGATGGCTTGGGATGATGGATCAGGAATCAATTTTTCAAAGCTCTCCTCTTTCAGTTTGATTGAACCACGCCAGCTTGGAGTGAGATGCATAAGAATCATCCACAAACATAAAACCACAACATTCCTCGTCATCTTCAAGCACAGTCATAGTATGCTTTTTGCTCTTTGTTGATTTCTAATACCAGGACTTCGAAAGAAAGAGTGACACCACGGGGAGACAAAATTCGAACTTTATTTGACGCTCATCTTCGTCTACAAGGGGGGTCTTTATTGAATTTTCACCAAAATAACTATATCATGTAGAGAGAGAGGGCGCTGATCCTTGAAGCACTAGCTTTTGTGCCTAATACATGAAATTTAATCTTGATTCTTTGTGGAAACTTCTCTTCCTTCTTTCTCTGTTGACGATTGAGTTGGAAAGGATAATATTTATATCGTTAGACGGGTTAATTTTATCATTCTCCCGCTTCAATGCGCTTCCTTATTTAGTGAGTTATTATGCCACGACCTGCGTTGGGACTCTACCACGCACAGGCGAAAGGACTCACGCAGGGAGAGAGAGAGAGAGGGAGAGATTAAAAGGACCCGAATGACTGCACAGTTGCGCAGCAAATAAGGAACAAGGGGAGGTTTGTTGAGTTTTGATGGCTTCCTTACACTGTCTGTGTTCGTCATCCAGAGGTGCTCCGTTAGATTGCATAAGCCTTGATTTTATGATTGCCTTTTAGCAGAATTTTCTGGCCTTCAAATCCTTTTGATTTCTGACTTGTTATAAGAAGCTTCTCTCGACTAAAACCATCTGTATCTAAAGCCCACAAGGACCTCCATTAATCCGGTTGGATCTGGCACAGTATGGGATTAAAATTAAGCCCTTCCAATGCTGGTTTTCTCCATTCATAAGACAATCTCAAGACCTTGCTTAAGGGGCACAAGTAGCCGATCGTACCACTTGAAACGAACCGTGGGATTCCCCTCCAAGTGGAACCTTCTATTCTGGTTTCCAGTCCAGTTTAGTTCTCCTCCAGGTGGAACTAGAATAGAACAGTGGGATTCCCCGTTCGGGTTCCTGGTCAACCTGTTGGGGTGGGTTGGAACCACACAGGTATAGGGTTGGGGCTAGTTATCGAGAGGATAACACCATCAATGGTCACTCTAAAGCGAAAATTCAGTAGTTTTAGAGGGTTCGTGACATGGCGCGTTTTCTAATAAATCCGATGTGGCAGCTAAAGTTGATGTTGTCATGTTAGCAGCACCCGCCATGTCAGCCACTACGTCAACTTACATATAATGTTATACTTAAATATTTATTATTAAATTTAAATATTAATAATTATTAAATATTACATTTAGTAAGACTATTTAATATATATTAAATTTAAGTAGTGAATTTACATTATAATGTTAAATTTCTTAATGTATATTAAGTTTTAATTTCATATTTAGTATTTGATACTATTTAACACTTAAATATCAGTTAATGTTAATAAATAGTAGATATTAAACTTATTACTATTTGTTATAGCTTAAATTTTAAATTAATATTAAGTTCTAACTTAACTTTTAATATTAAACTAGTTAACTCATATTCATTAAATACAAGTAGTGTATCGGCACATGATTTCATGCACCATGTTGGATTATAGATAGCACCATGAGGCCATTCTCTTAGATTTGATTTACAGCGAAAAGCATAGGTAGTTCAACAATGTTTTTAAATCACAAGAACCAAAATTGAAAATAACCAAACTAAATAGTACTTTGTGACGTTTTCCTCAATACAAAATCTATCGTCCAAATCACAAGATATGTTTTATGTAGCAAGATTAAGATTTATTCTCCTATATTGAGAAAATTTTACAATTAATGATCATTGTACAATACAAAAGCATATACCAAAATAGTGTATTTAAAGTATTAAAAAACAAGATCAAAGCCGTTTCTCATATTAGATAGGAGTTGGCTATATGGATTCTTCATTTTTATAAAGCTAGATTTGTGTTCCATGTCAGCAATTAACTTAATGAAAGCTAGATTGTTATTTATTATTTTTTTCAAAATTTTATTGGTTTTCTTGGGTCTCTTTTAACATTTTCTCCATCTGATATCTCATACCTTCTTAGGGAGACATCCTTTGGTCATTTTTTCACTTGTCCAAGTCATCTTGAAAGATTTTCTCTCATTTTATTATGTATTAGTGTCACTCCAAATTAGTTTATCGTAACCTTATTATGAATATGGTCTTTCCTTGTGTAACCACACATCCATCTCAACATCTTATTTTTGTCGTAGACATCTTTTATACATGATTAACTACCCAACACTCAGAACTATATAATATAGTTGATCTAATATTGTTGCTCTATAATATTTATCTTTATCTTTAATATCTTCTTGTCACATGGAATAGCACATATCTATTTTAACTAGATTGCATTAATCCTATGTATAACATCTATCTCAATTGTCGAATCACTGTGACCCTATACATTTAAAACTTTTTTATGAGAGATGTAATGTGTGCTAATGTTAATTTCTATGTTATTTAAAGTAAACTCATGATCGAACTTGCATTATATATATTGTTTTTGTTCTACTATACCAGAAGCCTTTATTTTCTAATATTTTTCTCTATAGCTCTAATTTCTTATTAACTTTTTCCTTAAACTTATCTACTAACACAATGTCACCCGTAAATAACACACACTAAGGTGTTTCATCTTGTTAACTCATCAATAACCAAGGTAAATATGAACTTAAATATGATTATTAATGCAATTTAATATTAATTTTAAATAAATTCATTTCCTTTATAAGTCCTCACACATATTTATACACCATCATACATATTCTTATAAGGTTGATGTGCATCAATAAGATATCTCTCTTTTTTATAGTTCTTCAAAGAATATCTCTTGGTGCTCTATGATAAGTTTCTTAAGTTTTTTTAAGTAAATAAATAGCATGTAAAATTCTTTTTATTTTAAAATATTTTATAAAACATCCCAATAGTTTAATATCTTCAATAGTAGACTTCCTTAATATGAATCCAAATTGATTTTCTGTTGTACTTGATACTTGTCTAACCTACATTCCATCATTCATTCCTATAATTTCATAGTATAATCTACAAATTTACAATAGAGTAAATAAGGTTCCACATCTAAGTCCAAGAACTTGTTTTTCAAGAGGAGCTAAGTTCACCTAGTTGCCTCCTCTACTCTATTGTTGAGACAACCTTCACTTTGAATGGTCTTCCTTCCCAAAAATTAGATGTGAAATAACAAATAAAATGTTTTCCTAAGTTTTCAATTAGTAGTCCCAAATTCAAATTTTGCATGTTCTCCTTGGAACTGAAATATCATTATTCTTTACTTCTTCATCAAAGAAACAAAAAATTATTCTCAATCATAATCCTAGTAAATCAATCTACATTTATACATAAAAACTATAAATTGTTTGTTACAAGCCTTCATTCTATGTGTTTTTAAATATTGTTACTTGTAGAAGACATTATAAGTGCACTGAATACCGATAGCTCACTTGGCTAGGAGGTTGATTTACAAGTTAATTAAAGGTCATGAGTTTGGTACCATGGGTGTGAACTTGCCTTCAGTCTACCCATTGTATTAGAAAAAAACTAATAACACATTGAGTGGTTAATATACTTTTAAATTATTGAAATATAGGAGCACCTTGTTAATCTTGTACTTCAATGTCGCATATTTAGAAACTCGTATCAATTCTTTTAAGATCATATCAACATTAACTACAAACTCTTAATAAATTCTGAAATTTTACCAACATGTTTTTCAAATAAAGTTATACATGAAACTTTTTCTTGTCCCTCAGCGTAACCATACTTCTTTCTTTTTATGAATGTCAAGTTGGGGTTATACATACCCGCTATAATGTTGTTCATTTCTTGATATCAAACTCTTGACCTTATAGTTTACCCCTTAGCATAGAGAGATATGGCTCAATATATATTCAATCTTGTTTTTCTTAACTATGGTTTCACTAGTATATTGTATAATCACTTGAGCAAGAAGGGCCAAAGAAAGTATGCAATTAAAAAAGTATAATATACAAATAACAAGTAAACAACTCTTGCAAACTTCTCACAATGGAGACTCCTATCCCTCCTCTACTTCTTAGGGCTAGGAGCATCATTTAGAAATTAAATAGGTGTTTTAAAATTTTAAAAGGGCAATCATATTACAATCATGTTTTCAAAAATAATGGAGAGGTAAGAGCACACTGAAAGTAATTACCTTATAAATAAATTTTAAATAAGTGAATGAGACATAACTGTAGTGATTATGTCCTGCTCATTGCCGCTCGAATGTAATAAATAAATTATAAAGAGGGTCTCTGCATTTTCAATATGAACAGATGCGGGGGGTAAGAAAACTAGTCCTAGATAATAAGATTCGTATTGGTTCTTGGAATATCGAAACATTATCCAATAAGCTAATGGAGGTGGTAGATATTATGATTCAGAAAAAGATTTATATTCTATGTTTACAAGAGACAAAGTGGGTTGGAAAAGGCTCGAAACGGAGTTGATATATCATAAATAAAAATTTAAAGGATAGTGTAGTAGACATACAACGATATGGTGACCGAATCATGATGTTTAAATTAGTGTTAGGAGTAGAGGTTTTGAATATAGTTTGTGCTTACACACCCCAATTAGGACTAGAAGATAGCATAAAGACGACTTTTTGAGAAGAGTTAGATAAGGTGATTCAAAGAATTCCACAAAGGAAGATGATTTGTTTAGGAAGAGACTTAAATGAACATGTCGGTAAAGAGGCATTAGGATATCAAGGTATTCATATAAACTTTGGTTTTGGGGATATAAATGAGGAAGGTATAGAGATTTTAAATTTTGCTATGGCATTTGATCTCTTTATAGTCAATACAATCTTCAAAAAATGAGATGAACATTTAATTACTTATAAGAGTGGTTTATCATAAACACAAATTAATTACTTTATTTATAGAAAAAAATAGAGTGTGACATAAAGATTGCAAGGTAATTCCAGGAGAAAGCTTAACCACCCAACATTGACTTTTAGTTATGGATTTATAAATAAAAAAAATGGACAAAGAAGAAAAGAGTGCATCGAGTTATTCAGACTAAATGGTGGAATCTCAAAAGTGAGAAAAAAGATATATTTAAACAAAAAATCCTCCAAGAAGATGCTTAGAAGTATGTTGGTACACCTTGTGATATGTGGAACAATATGGCTATACATATTAGAAAAGTGGTGAAAGATGTGTTAGGTGAATCTAAGGGAGGTATACCGACACAAAAAGAAGCTTAGTGGTGCAGTAAAGTAGTGCAAAATAAAATCAAGGTAAAGAGGGCATGTTACAAATTACATTATGCTAAGAAAACTAGTAAAACTTTAGAGGCTTACAAGAAAGCAAAGAAGGAAACAAAAAAGGCCGTTAGTGAAGCAAAAGCTAAAATTTGGAAGGATTTATATAAAAAACTCAACTCAAAAGAGGGTGAAAGAGATATTTTTAGGATAACTAGGGCTAGAGATAAGAAAACTAAAGATCTTAATTTTGGTAGATGGATCAAAGACGAGCATGAAAAAATTCTAGTAGCAAATGATGATATAAGAAATAGATGGAAAAATTATTTTTATAAGCTTTTTAATAAAAACAAAAATGTTAGTATTAGCTTAGGAGAGTTAGCCAAATAAAAAAAGTATATAAACCAAAATTTCTACCGACGTATTCAAAAGAATAAAGTTAAAAAGGCTGTTAATCATATGAAGGGTGGTAAATCGGTAGGACCAGATAATATTCCTATAGAAGTTTAGAAAATCCTAGGAGAAAAAGGAATCACTTGTCCCACAAGACTATTTAATGAAATAAAGAGAAACCAAAAGATGCCCAACAAATGGAGAGTGAGTACACTTATACCCATATATAAGAACAAGAGAGACATTTAGAATTGTGTGAATTATTGGGGTATCAAGTTAATGAGCCATAGTATGAAATTGTGGAAAAGAATTATCGAACGTAGGTTAAGAAAAGTATCAAGTACAACAAAGAATCAATTTGGATTCATGCCAAGTAGATCTATTGTTGAAGTGATTCACCTTTTGAGATGTCTTATGAATCATTTTAGAGAAAAAAAAGAAAGACCTTCACATGATATTTATAAGAGAAAGATTCTTTAGAGAACCTTGAAAAAAGATGTATCCCATTGACATACATAAACCTTATAAGAGACATGTATGATGGTGTAAAAACATGTGTGAGGACTCATGAAGGAATGACAGACTTCTTTGAAGTTAATATTGGGTTACATCAAGGATCAACTTTAAGTCCATACTTATTTATAATGGTGATTGATGAGTTAACAAAACATATTTAAGATGAAGTACATTGGTGTGTGTTATTTGTAGATGACATTGTGTTAGTGGAGGAGTCTAAAGAAAAAGTTAATAGAAAATTGGAACTATGGAGAGAAACATTAAAAAGTAAAGGCTTCTGACTTAGTAGAACAAAGACAAAATATATGGAATGTAAGTTTGATCATTTGGTTACTTCAGAGGATATAGAAATTAAAATTGGCATACATTGCATCCCCCAAAAGAAAAGTTTTAAATACTTAGGGTCAATTTTTCAAAGTGATGGAAGAATTGATAAAGATGTTACACATAGAATTAATGCTGGTTGGTTAAAATGTAGAGGCGAATCAAGTATTCTTTGTAATAAGAAGATACCATTAAAGTTAAAAGGTAAATATTATAGAGCAACAATTACACCTGCCATGTTTTATGGTTCTAAGTATTGGGCAGTTAATCATCAACATGTACAAAAGATGTTTGTGACAGAAATGAAGATGTTGAGATGGATGAGTGGTCATACAAGAAAAGACCATATACATAATGAGGTTATTAGAAATAAATTATGTGTGACACCAATAGAGGATAAAATGAGAGAATATCATTTAAGGTGTCTTGGACATATAGAAAGAATATTAAAAGAAGAACCTATAAGAATGTATTAAAAACTAGATTTTGAAAGTATTAAAAGAGGTAGAGGACGACCACAAAAGTATTGGAAAGAAACAATAAAGAATGATCTAGCTTATTATTAGTTAACTGCTAACATGACACATGATAGGGCTCTGTGAAAATAAAGAATCCATGTAGTTGACCCCGTGTGGTATGAAAAAAGGCTTAGTTGTTGTTATTGTTGTTGAATGAGACATAACTGTGAAATTGAATGAGTCATGTTGTGTTATGCTTAACTATTCGAACTTGTTGAACCACACACACAACATGGCCACAAAAAGCTAAGGCTCACTTGGGTGAGATCAAGATTCTAACACAAAGGTCAAAACTTTCTTTGTTGAGGTGTGCATATAACTCGAGATAAACCTTAGCTTGCCAATAAAACTATTAGGGTTTTTCTAAATATTCTTTTGAAATTAAGAAAATTCTTGAAGCATGTGGCACAATTGATGATAAAGGTATGGGTTTATTTGGTCATGAAAAATAGTTCATTATTCATAATCACAATAAAAAGTGAGACCTATGAAGCTACTATAAGAGTGAAAGTCAGTATGACACAAACAAGAGAGAGAGTCATGATGGTTTGGATATTTAGAGAAGTTCGTCAAATTGACCTTTTGATGCCAGAGTGTAAGAAATTAGATGGTGAATCCTTCAAAACCAAAGTTGGTTTTAGAAGTATATTAAGTAATAAAAAAATTAAAATTAAATTATAAAAAAATGAACCCTTCAAAAAGAGGCAAGGCAAACCATAAAAGTGTTGGATAGAAGTGATAAGATTAATATTGAAAAGGTGTACCGGCTCCCATATCATATGGTGCACCGATATGAAATTATTGTAGTGTAACGTATGATACTATTTGATATGCCATTGATTTCTGAGATTTTATTCATAAAAAAATTAATAATTCAAAAAAATCTTAAAAACGAAGAAAAATTCAATAATTAACAAAATCTAACAAGGTATTAAAAATACAATCCAAAACATAGTAAAAATAACATTGAATCAAATTATTGATCAATCAAGATGAATTGAATCAAGTACAAATATGCTAAACAACTTAATGATACTAAGTAAATAACAATAATTAACACTTAAACAATTAACAATAACGAGAAGATTAACAATAAAAACTAAGAACTTGACAAAAGAAACTAAGTTAGACTAGAGCATATAAAAAATTCATAGTTGTAATTGTAACTACTAAGTCATCAATTACAAATTGTTTGGAGACAATGTTCGACCTCAAATTCATTGCACAACATGAGGTTCATTCATCATATTTAATATAGGATAAAAAATTCATAGTTGTAATTGTAACTACTAAGTCATCAATTACAAATTGTTTGGAGACAATGTTCGACCTCAAATTCATTACACAACATGAGGTTCATTCATCATATTCAATATAGGATAAAAAATCATAGTTGTAATTGTAACTACTAAGTCATCAATTACAAATTGTTTGGAGACAATGTTCGACCTCAAATTCATTGCACAACATGAGGTTCATTCATCATATTCAATATAGGCATCAAAAGTAGAGTAATCAAGGTCAACACCGAGAACCATATCATCATCATCATCATCATCTCTCTCCTCTTTTATAGGCTCATCTACTCCAATGCCTTTAATATTATCATCAACATCTCCAATCTCTACTCCTACTAGTACTTCTATGTGATTCATATCCTCTATCATCATAGAAGGATCTTCTTCTTCAACCCACTCATTTAGAATATCAACATTTTTCTAACTAATTGGGTCATATTATGCATTTCTTGCTCTTTTATTTCTTTGCATTTTTCTATAAAAGAAATTAAAAGTAGAGGATAAGAAATGTAATATATAATTATACATATAAATAAATTATGACACCGAATAACTTGCAAATTACCCATACCTTAACTTCATGTTATATGCAATGTAAACCAAATCACAAAGGCAGAATACTCTTATATGTTTCTTTTCTTTGTGTAAATATGTTCAAAAGAAACTCCAATTTAGTTCACATCTAGTGAATTTAAAGGTTTAACTTAATATACAATAAGTAAACCTTGTCAAGTGAGGTGCATCTATACCACCAAAGTGAGCCCATCATTATTTGCATAAAACAACAACAACAACAACAACAACAACTAAGCCTTTTCCCATACTAGATGGGGTCGGCTACATGGATTCTTTGTTTCCACATATCCCTATCATGTGTCATGTTAGCAGTTAACTCGCAATAAGCTAGATCATTCTTTATTGTTTCTTTCCAACACTTTTGTGGTCGTCCTCTAGCTCTTTTAATAATTTTCAAATTTAGTTTTTCATACCTTCTTACAAGTTCTTCTTTTGATCTTTTTTCTATATGTCCAAACCATCTTAAACGATATTCTCTCATTTTATTCTCTATTGGTGCCACTCCTAATTTGTTTCTAATAACCTCATTATGTATACGGTCTTTTCTTGTATGACCACTCACTCATCCATCTCAACATCTTCATTTCTGTCACAGACATCTTTTGTACATGTTGATGATTAACTACCCAACACTCAGAACCATAAAACATGGCAGGTCTAATTGCTGCTTTATAATATTTACCTTTTAACTTTAATAGTATCTTCTTATCACAAAGAATACCTAATGCTCCTCTCCATTTTAACCAACAAACATTAATTTTATGCGTAACATCTCCATCCATTCTTCCATCACTCTGAAAAATTGACCCTAGGTATTTAAAACTTTCCTTTTGGGGGATGCAATGTATGTCAATTTTAATTTCTATATCCTCTGAAGTAACCAAATGATCAAACTTACATTCCATATATTCTATCTTTATTCTACTAAGTCGGAGGCCTTTGCTTTCTAATGTTTCTCTCCATAGTTCCAATTTTCTATTAACTTTTTCCTTAGACTCCTCCACTAATACAATGTCATATGCAAATAGCATACACCAAGGTACTTCATCTTGAATATGTTTTGTTAACTCATCAATCACCATTATAAATAAGTATGGACTTAAAGTTGATCCTTGATGTAACCCAATATTAACTTCAAAGAAATCTGTCATTCCTTCATGAGTCCTCACACATGTTTTTGCACCATCACACATGTCTCTTATAAGGTTAATGTATGTCAATGGGATACCTCTTTTTTTCAAAGTTCTCCAAAGAACCTTCCTCGGTAATATATCATAAGTTTTTTCTAGATTAATAAATATCATGTGAAGGTCTTTCTTTTTTTGCTCTAAAATGTTCCATAAGACATCTTAAAAGGTGACTCACTTCAACAGTAGATCTGCCTGGCATGAATCCAAATTGGTTCTCTGTTGTACTTGATACTTGTCTTAACCTACGTTCGATAATTCTTTCCAACAATTTCATAGTATGGCTCATTAACTTGATACCTCGATAATTCGCACAATTTTGAATGTCTCTCTTGTTCTTATATATGGATATAAGTGTACTTACTCTCCATTCCTCGGGCATCTTTTGGTTTTTCCATATTTCATTAAATAGTCTTATGAGCCAAGTGATTCCTATTTCTCCTAGTATTTTCCAAACTTCTATAGGAATATTATCTAGTCCTACTAATTTATCACCCTTCATATGTTTAAGAGCCTCTTTGACTTTATTCTTTTGAATACGTCGGTAGAAATTGTGGCTTATATACTTTTTTTATTTGGCTAACTCTCATAAGCTAATACTAACATTTTTGTTTTTATTAGAAAGCTTATAAAAATAGTTTTTCCATCTATTTCTTATATAATCATTTGCCACTAGATTTTTTTTATCCTCGTCTTTGATGCATCTAACATAATTAAGATCTTTAGTTTTCTTATCTCTAGCCCTAGCTATCCTAAAAATATTTCTTTCATCCTCTTTTGAGTTGAGTTTTTTATATAAATCCTCCCAAATTTTAGCTTTTGCTTCACTCATGGCCTTTTTCACTTCTTTCTTTGTTTTCTTATAAGTCTCTAAAGTTTCACTAGTTTTCTTAGCATAATGTAATTTGTAACATGCCCTTTTTGTCTTATTTTATTTTGCACTAGTTCACTCCACCACCAAGCTTCTTTTTGTGTCGGTACACCTCCCTTAGATACACCTAACACATCTTTTGCCACTTTCCTAATATGTATAGCCATATTATTGCACATATCACAGGGTGTACCAACATAATTCCAAACATCTCCTTGAAGGGCTTTCTGTTTAAATATATCTTCTTTCTTGCTTTTCAGGTTCTACCATTTAGTCCGAATAGCTCGACGCACTCTTTTCTTCTTTGTCCATTTTCTTATTTGTAAATCCATAATTAAAAGTCGATGTTGGGTAGTTTAGCTTTCTCCTGTAATTACCTTGCAATCTTTACAACACGCTCTATCTTTTTTTCTACAAATAAAGTAATCAATTTGTGTTTGTGATAAGCCACTATTATAAGTAATTAAATGTTCATCTCATTTTTTGAAGATTGTATTGACTATAAAGAGATCAAATTCTACAGCAAAATTTAAAATCTCCCTACCTTCCTCATTTATATCTCCAAAACCAAAGTTTCCATGAGTACCTTGATATCCTAATGCCTCTTTACCAACATGTCCATTTAAGTCTCCTCCTAAACAAATCTTCTCCCTTTGTGGAATCTTTTGAATCACCTTATCTAACTCTTCCCAAAAAATTGTCTTTATACTATCTTCTAGTCCTATTTGGGATGCGTAAGCACAAACTATATTCAAAACCTCTGCTCCTAATACTAATTTCAATGTCATGATTCGGTCATTATATCATTGTATGTCTGCTACACTATCCTTTAAATCTTTATTTATGATAATACCAACTCCGTTTCGAGCATTTTCTTTAACTGAGTACCATAATTTAAAACCTGTATCCTCTGTCTCCTTTGCTTTTTCTCCAACCCATTTTGTCTCTTGTAAACATAGAATATGAATCTTTCTGTGAATCATAGTATCTACCACCTCCATTAGCTTATCATATAGTGTTCCGATATTCCAAGAACCAATACAAATCTTATTATCTTGGACTAGCTTCCTTACCCCTCGCATCCGTCCATATTCAAAATGCGGAGACCCTTTGAAAATTATTCACTACATTCAGGCGGCAATATAGCGGAACTAACTTCTTTACCCACACCCGTCCATGATGTGGGAACCCTCTCTGCAATTGATTAACTACATTCGGGCAAAAATATAGTGGCCCTTGCTTACTTATTACTGCATTCAAGCTCTGCAGTACGTCGCTAGCTGAGGACGTCCAAAGCAATGCTCATAATTTTTGTAATCCATGTTATAAAATTTGATGAAATTTGATGTTGGATGTTGGAAGCCTAATACAACCCTCCTCCTTTATTCGGGCTTGGGACCAACAATGCAAGGGTGATCCCTTACATGAGCGGAGTTTATTATTTGCATAAAAAAAATATAAAAAAAGAACATAGTTGTAGTAAAGCAATGTAGTATTGCATTTGATAATCAAATTAAAATTCAATTAATAAACCAAATCATACATGCATGCATCAAAGAACAGAGTTGTACTACAATCGGCCTACCAAAATCTCCAATATTATATATGTTCTTACTCAACTCCAAATGAATGTTACACTAAATGGATGGATCTTTGACAAGGTCAATTATATTAAATATCTCCTTTTCACTTTATCATTTTCTACAAAGTTGAGAGAAAATCTAATAGAGAAATTAAAAAATATACAACATCATTTAAATCATGATACATCTATCAATACCATTGCTTATCAATTATTTGTCTCACCTTCTTAAAAAATAATATATGCGATGAAGGTTTTCTTGGATTTCTATTTTGACCTTATCCATTACGTCATATATAAGACATAGTAGATTTATCTTTAGTGTCTATTATTCTCATCACCTTGACCAATGAGATAGCTATTTTCAAGAATATGCTACAATGATCCCAAAAGTCCCCTCTAAGGATGACGTCAGCTATAGCAAGACCTATCTTTCTTCCTCTACCAACTTATGGACTCCATTCATCGTAAGCAAATATTTTCTTTAATACATTTTTGTGTATAATAAGACTTTGAACATATGTAAAATTCATAGCAAATTGTGTCACTGCAAGCTTGATAATTTCTCTATAACTGGTTTAGATTCTCATCAAATACAATATGAATGAATGGTTATAAATCAACTTTGTGATATTTCTACATAAATCAATAATCCCCTTAACTTCATTCATTCCACTCAAATCCTCAAGCTTCAAATCTATGCAAAGTGCAATAAATAAAGTCAAGGATTATTTGCTTGAAGAATCTTACCGGTTGTCTTAAAATTTATAGCATTATCAACAATGAATTATATAATATTTTATTTACCTATTAACTCAACAACTTTTTCAAAAATAGAGAGTAGGTTAGTCTTATCTATATGAGACAATTAATATAATTTCAAACATAATGTCTTTTTAGGATATAAACCAAGAAATTAATTAAAGAGCTATCATGGTTATTTGTCCACCCCATCGGCCATGATAAAACAAACTATAATTGTCCATATCTCCATAAATTCAATATATCATTCAAAAACAATTTCAACCTATTTCTTTAACAATCTACCTCTCAAAACATGTTAAAAGGTATTTTATAGCATGCTTTTATACTAGCTATAGTATTATCATGCCTTGAAAGTAAATGAATTTGCTACATTTAATGATATGTAATTTTCATAAAAAACTCAACAACCTTTAGATCAACTTTCTCAATTAATTTTCTTAAAGTCATTGCCTATCTAATGCATGGTTGAGCTTCAAGACTTGTTTGTGTTGAAAAATAAAAATAAATTGGTTGTATAGTGTTGCTTCTATCACTTCTATTGCTTCTTGAGCAAGCACGATACTTCACAACTTTAGATACATGAGTACAAGCACTAGCATCTTTTTTCACAGTAAGATGTTGCTTCATATGAAACATACCTCGATGCTAGACCTCATTATAAAAATTACACTTATTTATAAGCTTATTGCCTTCGTAAACTAGAATGTGGTACCTGCAAGTAGGATAAGACTGATTAGACACCATCACAAATAACGTAAAAAAGGAAAAAAGGCTTAGAGATAGTAAAGAAGCTCGGATTCTAAGAGAAAATTAGGTGAAAAGAGATTGAGAAAAAGAAAAAAAGGTATAGTCACGGATTTCACAAAAACTCTATGGCAAAGAATTAAGAACCAAAGTAATCTCATGATTTCTTCATAAAATCAAACACATAAAAGTTGGAAAAACTTGAGAAAAGTGAGGAAGCTCGGATTCTATAAAACCCTGAATTTTTTGAGTGAAAAAATGGGTGAAAAGAGATTGGGGTAAAAATAAGATGTATGGCTACAAATTTCAATAAAAATTGGTGAAAACATAGTTAAAATCAAAGAAATCTTGTGATTTATTACAAAATGAAGGAAGGGATAGGTAGAAAAAGGGTTTGGCAACAACTCCGGGTGGTTTAGGAGGCTTTTAAAACACTTAAAAATGAAGCATAGGTTTGTCACATTCTGGCTTTTTAAACAAAAAGAAAAAGGGCATTGACTTGTATGCTACAACATTGTATATCTGTGA